>CM042475.1:35822306-36493306 GCA_023621385.1 Quercus gilva | reverse complement strand
AGGGCCCCCAAAAAGGTAATAACTAAAGTGAAGATCATAAAAAGTTTGTCCAATTTCAAGGCTGAACATTTAGTGGAATGTTAATTTCATGATATTTTAGAGTAATTAAGCATCCTAGTGTTTTTGAAAGAGGTAGATTCTGCACATTTTTATCCAGAAGGCATTTTTTTCCCTATCCAAGGAGATATTTTGTGGCCATATGTGATTACTAGTGTCCTTTTCTGTTTTGTGGCTATATATTTTGTGCCCTTTACTATTTTTCTCAATAGGTGATTACTAGCATTTGTTTTGTGGCTATTCTTAACGCATCAGTTTCTGTAGGTTTTGTAGAATTACTTTTTTGTCCAAGTATGTTTACTTGGATTAATTTTGTCCTTGACTTTTGGTCCATGTGTTTCTCTTCAACCATGGCATGTGTTAATTTGCCACTGTTTTGAAAACTGGACAAGACTGGCAGGTTGGACCTGTTCAATTGAGTACTGGCGAGTATTGTTTGGTTTTACCCAACTAACCATGTCTTTTCAAAATTGGATTGGACTGTTGAAACGACTGCTCCAACCAGTTAACTGTGAATTTAATTGGTCATAACAAAGGTGGTTAATTGAAAACATTGCTTAATATGTTAATATTGGGTAAACTGAAAAAAAAAAAATCATTATTTATTGTGTCAATACCGTGTTAAATGAAAAAAATGATGACATCTCTAATGTAGCATGTGATGACATGATGACATAGTTTTTGAAGTGACATGATGATGTGGTATTTGAAGTGACCCAAGTGTGTGCATGGGAGCATGTGGCTGAATTGCATGGAAGTAGCTTTGGCCAAGTATGACGTGCTAGCAAGGAGCAGGGCAAATTTCCCTCATGCGATAGTTAGTTGTAGCATGTGCATGCATATAAATTTAGGAAATTAGTTAGGCATGGCATGTGCTTCCTCATGTGTGATTAATTTTGATGTGTTGAAAGATTTAAAGCTTGAGTTAGAGCTTGCAAGTGTCTTTTAGCATGTGATAAATATGCAAGCTAGTGTCTAGGAAGTTAGTAATAGCATGATGATGTCATGATAAAATTAAGCACATGCAAATGCTACAACTAACTAATCACTTAAGAGGGAGATTTTCATTTTTCCTTGCTAGCACGTCATACTCAGCCAAAGCCACACTCCCATGCAATTCAGTCACATGCTCCCATGCACACATTTGGTCACTTCAAATGCCACATTATCAGGTCACGTGCAACGTCATCACATGCTACATTAATCTCAATCTGATTATCAGTTGAATTTCAGTTTGACATCCAGAGTAGGAATCACTCCTTTGTCTGGTTTGGTTTTTAGAATCACGACATCCACTTAATTTTCTGAATTTATAATTTATTTTATTTTGCTCTCGGAATTTTATTGAATCTATAATGGTGGTTTTATCATTAGACATACATAGAGAACTTAATTCCCTGTAGTATGGATATCTAAAAAAAAATCCCTAGTATGAGGCTAAAGAGCTAATGGAGATAATTTAATGTTTCCAAAGGTTTCTTCAAATGTATATTGATGTGATCTGGCATTGTTTGAAATCCCTTATTGGCTTAATGTAGGAAATTCTTCAAGGGAGAAAAAAAGTATGCAATTGATTTTGATAACCATGGGGGCATTTTGCTTCTCTCTCTCTCCATTGTTTGTTTGGAGGGATTTTAGGGAGGATGGAAAATTTAGGAGGGAAAGGTGAAGAGAAAGAAGTTTTAATGGGTGTTTGGTTGGGAGGGGGAGTGAGAAAAAAATGTGGTAGGGCCCAGGTGTTTTCTCCTTGGGCCCACCCTGGGCCCACCAAAAAGTTCTCCCCCCAAAATGGGGTGAAAATTGTGAGAGAAAACAAAAGCCCCAAAATGGACGAAAATGCCCTTGTGCACTTGCACATGGGTTTCGTCCACGTCAGTTGCTTTTTCCACTTTTTTTTTCTTGGTCCACTTGCACATACACAATTGTTTTGCTAAAAAAATGTGTTACTTTTTTGTTTTATTTAATGAGGACATAATTGTAAATTTATACCAACTTTATTTTCCATCCTCTCATTTTTCTTCTCAACCAAACAAATAAATTTTCTATCTCTCTATTTTTCCATCCTCCCAACCAAACACAAATGAGAGAAAACTAAATTTCTTCTATCCTCTCACTTTTCTATTTCCTCCCAATTTTCTATTCTCTTACTTTTCCACTCCTCTAATCAAACAGACCCTAAATGAAGATTGCCAAAAGGCAATTTGTGTCTTGAAGTTGAGAAAGGAAACAGAGCAACTCATCTTACTTTTGTTTTCTTTAGGCTTTCAGGAAAGCTAGGATTTTTGTTTATACCGAAGTGTCAACTTCAATGAATGGAATGGATTGTGTGTGCAGAGAAAAATAAACAGCTGATCTTCAAATTCTTACTGAATGTTACATATGGGTCCCTGAGGGCAATACTTTTTGAAATGATTATAATGACCTGATAAGATATTGGGTTTCTGCACCTTTGGTGCCAGTACCAGCTTGCATTCTTTCCATAAAATACCCTGGCCCAAACCACATCCACCCTCCCAAAAAATAATAATGAAAATAAAAACTCAGATGAGTACTTTGAGCTCTAGGACGAGCTCTGGGATTTGATTTCAAATTCTGCATCTTATTCAGTACCCAAAACACTAGTGCAGTATAATTGAATATTTTCCTGTTTTTTTTGTTCCTTTTATTTTCTTCCCAGGTACTTGCTTAGGATTATTGGAACTGGAGAGAATGTCCGCCTGCAGTACCGTTCTCTTAGGAAGATATTGAGTACAGCAGCAATTGATGACAGATGTCCACCACAGCAGATTCAAAACAGTAGCTGATAAATTAAATTTCTTTTAGTACTAGATACTCAAACCTTAAACCTTGATAGTGCATAATTAAAAATTTCTCACCTTTTTCGGCTCCTACCAGGTATACGAGTTCTTACTAGTTATTGTAATTGAATGTAGTTTCTATGTAGCCAGAAAAGAGGTAGTCTGTTTGAATGCTAGAGTTCCTGATACCTGTCAAAAGCTTGTAAATTATGAAAAAAAAGATGACTTAGGTAGTGTTTGAATTTTAGCTCAAAATGAATATGAAAATTAATTTTGGCCAAGTGAACTTTCGAGTTTAGAATGTTACTACCACCACAGTTAGATTATGTTTGGTTATGTTTGGTTATTGATCATTGCTTTGTGAAATGCCAATTATCAATTCATTATCTAGAGACTAGAATATTAGTTAAATAAATGGATGACCGAATTAGGTCATAAATCCTGTTTGTGATTGCTGTTCTACACATTACAAAAATACAGCATGGAAAACAGAGACGCTGTGTGAGATAATTGTCACTCGGGAGCTCCTGGTGATTTTTTGAAAAGGGCAGTGTAAGAATTGGTTTATAAGAGTCTTTGGAGCAATTTTGGGTGTTTGGTAAGAATACTAGGCTGATTGCTGGATCAAAATAATGTGATGCTGATAATTCTTTAAAAAAAAAAAAAAAAAAAAAAAAAAACGATGCTTAAGCTTTGTCAAAGTTTGATTTGGAAAAGGATTTCTCGAATTTGGTATGTTTTAATATCACTACTTTCGTGGTCCAATCTTTATTCATCTCCATGTTGCATCTCCCGCTTGGAAATTCGTCCTATATTTACTCTCGTCAATGCTCTTGCTCTCTTCCAAGTAAAATGCACTCCGTTTTAATGAAATTAATGTACTGTTTTCAAAAAAAGAAACAAGTAAAGGATATATTATAATAAAACCGAAAAAGGTGAAAATTATAAAATCCCAGTTTATTTGTCCGATTAATAAGCGTGTGAGTGTGGTATGCACAATAAGCGTGGCTTAACAGAAAAGTCGGTCATATGAATATTATGTTAGTAGGCATAACATAGGTTGGTTTGACCAATTGGGCATGACTTCCTCTTCTGGGTTGGCAACTTGGCATAGATTTTCTATCTCTTATTATGATTCCATGAGCTGATGAGCTCTCCATCCAAATCCATATTGCTTACCTTTCTTTATTACAAGTCTACTTGCCTTTATATGCACCAATGCCATGCCAATACGTGATCAAACAATGATTACCAACACAGGCGGCCAGCGTAACGTATTCGTTGAGCTATTTACGCTTTTTCATATTCCTATTTTTTTTTTTTTTTGGGGAAAACCAATGCATTCAACTAAAACAAGCTTGCAAGAGCTGGTTTACATCTGAAGAAATCTCAGAGTTTATAATGGGTGGAGTTTCCTCCATCCATGTTACAAAATCATCAACAAATTGTGCATACTTGGCTAGCCCATGCGCTGCCTTGTTTCCTTCCCTTCTTGTGTGGCGAGTTTCAAACTGGCGCAGCATCTGCATGTGGTATATGGTTCCAGCAATAATATTGGCAATAGCTGGGGAGGGATCTGATTCCCCCTGTATAGCTGAGCATACCAACAGGCTGTCACTTTCAAAAATTACCCTCTGGAGATTGATATTCTTGGCAAAAATGGCAGCTTCCTCCATTGCTTTCGCTTCAATTTCCAAAGGTCTCAATGGGAGCTCCAACTTCTTACTCATGGCAGCAACCACAGGGCCTTGGTCATCTCTTGCTATCACACCAATTCCGCTCCATTTGTGTTTTGAAAAAACAGCCCCATCCACATTCACTTTATACCAACCATTTGGAGGAGGGACCCATGGGTGTTGAGCTGGTTGTGTATTCTGCAGCTGGTGTGGCATCTACTGGACTAGTGTATACTCATGTTGTAGTTTGGTTGCTGCCCCATAGATTTCCGTAGCTGACATATTCCTTCCCCCATGTCTCACTTCATTTTTGTTGCGCCAAATACTCTAAGCAATCATCAGAATCATATCCATTAGGCTTGAGGCAGTACCTTGGTTCAGCGCACACTGCCACAAAATGTCCATAAAATCCCCTTGACCTTCTACCATATTGCTCAGATTGCAATGGGACCAGACTGACTTTGCCTTTGTGCAGTGACATAGGGCATGTAGTATAGTTTTTGGACTCAAACCACATTCATCACAGGTCTGGTTGTCAATGACTTTTCTATGGAAAAGGTTCATTTTTGTTGGAAAAATGTTTTGACATGCTCTTCAGCCAAAGTTTCTCACCTTACTTGGAATTCTTGCTTTCCACAGCCTTTGCCAGAATCGTTGCATGCCTGAAGGGTTCGAGCTTTCACCACCACCATTTTTGTCTCTACTTCTCGCTAAGTGGTAAGCACTCTTAACATTGAATTTCCCATTAGCAACTGTTGTCCATACCAACCTGTTAGCTGGTAGTGTTGTGCTTAAGGGGATGCTTAATATGGAGTTAGCTTCATGATCAAGGGAGACATCCCGAATCATGTTGGTTTTTCATGCTCCACTTTCTGCATCAATGAGTGTACTGACCATTGTCTCCACGAGTAAGATTCTTAGTGGTGAGGATATACGAAATGTGGTTGGGTTGTTTGTCCACTTGTCCTTCCAAATGTTGATATCTTGCCCATTGCCAACCTGCCATTTGACCCCATCTTTGATTAGAGATAGGGCTGTCCAAATACTCCTCCAAGCAAAGGATGGGTGGTGGCCTTTCCTGGCATGTATAAAATCTTCATCAGGGAAGTATTTTTTTTTAAAAACTCTATAAAAGAGCGAGTTACCACCTTGCTACAACCGCCAGCCTTGTTTAGCCAAGAGAGCAATATTGAAAGGCCCTCAAGTCTATAAAGCCCATGCCACCTTCAATCTTCGGTTCACATAGTTTGTCCCACTTCATTCATGCCATTTTTTGGTCATTACCCTTCTACCCCCACCAGAAATTTCGTACCATGCTTGTCATGTCATCACATAGGTTCTTTGGCAACAGAAAACAGCTCATAGTGTGAGTTGGAACAGCCTGTGCTACTGCTTTTATAAGTATCTCCTTGCCTGCACTGGATAAGAGCTTCTCCTTCCAACCCGATAATTTGTTCTTTCTTTCAACTGTTGGAATGTGTTTTGCTTTGATCTCCCCACCAATGACGGCAACCCAAGATATTTCTCATGTGTTCCGCTTCGGTCACACTACTACCTGTCCTGTTCCTCCATAGAACTCAGCTGATTCAAAACTCAAAACTGTATGCTAAATTTGCTACCCACCCACAAAACATTACTAGTAGTTTTCATTCTCTCGAGGGTCAAACTTACTCCAGGACAGAATCCTATGCGGCCATGTTAAGTTTGTTAGGTTCTGAATTATATAATAATCATGTTAATTTTGGTCAAAGAGCCATCATCGTTAAGGTTTTGAATGCATCAACTCATTTCAAATGAGTTTCAAGATGAACTTGTATAAAGTTCTACTACAGCATTTTAATTAGGACCATGTCCTCTTTATGGAACTAATGGTTTTTATTTTTTTATTTTTTTTATATGATGGAATTTCAAACTTATGGCATCCACTTTATGATAATTGCAATCTACTTTACTAGTTAAGCTAACTAGAATCCACTATGGAATTAATGTTAATAGTAGTAGATTTAATGCTAGTAATTAATTGGCTAACAAACCGTGATACTTTGGCCCTGAATATATTTGTATTGGTTTATGATTGCAAGAATATGATGGAGCACGATTGAGCAGTATTTTCACGTCACATTATCGTGAAGCTAATAGGTGTGTTACTAACCAGGCAATGTAGCAATTTGGAGGAATATGACCAATGCCCATCTTTTGTGGTACATGTTATTTTGTACAGAATCTAAGACAAATTGAGATCTTAGGGATTTCCCCATGAACTACTAAATCTTCTTATGTATACTCTATAAATAAATAATACTCCTTTTTCTGGGAAAAAAAAAAAAACTTGAAAAAAAAAAGATGAAATGAGCAAGTGGTGAGCTTACATAATTGCATATTAAATATGTAGGTGGGCCAAGTTCAGCCCATATTGAGCTCAGCTCGAGAACCATTAATCCCTAGTCCACTTGCTTGTAAGAGGCTTGAGCTGGACCAATGCAGAAGCCCTTCCACCTGCTCCCTGAGGAAGGGAAATAATGCTTTGTGGGAGTCCGCCAGCCGAGCACATGATTTGATATCAGGTCCAAGTTACTGGGGAATCATTACAGTGGTGGAGTCATGAGGCCCACCTATTGACATGAGATTGGACACATTGGAACAGTAGCTTAGACCCATGGGGCCACCCAGATACTACAAGTGGCGGGGCCCACATACAGGTGGAATATACTTTCATCATTGCAAACCCACTAACGAAAGAGTATAAAGGAAAGAGACAAATGAGAAGAAGGGGTTGGAACATTTTTCAGGTGAGAGAAACACAAGTGAAGGAGAGATTATTAACTGATATTTGGGAAGAAGTGATCCAGCTTAGGACACTTAAGGGATACCTTGCCTGTCTGAGATCCTCCTCGGGCAGTTAGACTAGCAGCAAAAGCCATCTCACAACCGTTTTTAGCCACCATCTATTAGCCAAACTCTTCTTGGGACCTTCCATTGTGGGCTATACCCAAAATATAATACAAATTAATTGGGGGTTTAGGCCCAATGATCCATACATTGTTGTGGGCTACCACCACAAAATACATTTGCAATTATTTATTTTTCTTTTATGCAGGGTATACAATTACAAGTATTAGTTACATTGATATAATTGTGCATGTGCATAGCTAACACTTTCACTTTTGCCTCCTTCTTCTCACATACATGAGTATTAGTCATTAATTTGTGCGATGCACGAGAAAATTTTGCATACATGTATAATGTATGATGAAACAAATTCAATAAGTTTTTTTATTTTTTATTTTTTTTATTTTTATTATTAAAAGAATGATATATATTAATTATTATTTTTTAATAAATAAGCGTCAATGATTTGGCCATGGATCAAGTCAAATTCGGCCCAATTACTAACACATTACGTAAGTAAAAAGTAAAATATATTATCTTATACTAACTTTAATTCATATTTGTTAATCCCATACAATGCACTGGAAAAATTTACATAAATATATAATATATCATGTATGCTCCACTATAGTTGACAGGTTCAATTATTGCAAAAAATAAACCAAAAAATTCAAATATTATAACTTTCAAAAAGCCAAAAATATCAAATTTTGGTGGAAAGTCAATGAATCAGATGTCAAAACTTCCAAAAGTCCAAAAATAATATTAAAGAATTAGATGACTAAGAGCCAAGAATTAATTAAAAAAAAATGACTACACAACAGAGAAATATAATAGATAAAGTACAAAACAAAAATATATAAAACTAAACTGCAAAAAGATAAGGTACCCTCTAGAGAATAATCTATGGTTGTAACTATTGAAATTTGGCAAACAAATTCAAATTTTGCAAAAAATGAACCAATTTTTTTTTTTTTTTTTTTAACTTTCAAAATGCCATAAAAATTAGTAAATGAAGATTCAGAGCCTAGAGAAATATGTGACTACACAAAAAAAAAAAAAAAAAAATATATATATATATATATATAAGTGAAAAATTGGTTAGCCTCCAAAGAATAATCCATGGCAGCGTTTAAAAAAAAAAAAAAAAAAAATATATATATATATATATATATAAGTGAAAAATTGGTTAGCCTCCAAAGAATAATCCATGTCAGCGTTTAAAAATATATATATATATATATATAAGTGAAAAATTGGTTAGCCTCCAAAGAATAATCCATGGCAGCGTTAATTGGTGAAGATAGCTATAACAATAGTGGCACTTTATGTATGTTCTGTCTTATTTAGCCAAAGCTTTAATATTGTTGATTCCTATGCGTAGTGCTCATATTGTTAGAGCAATTGATTTTGCTTGATTTCCCTTACTTCAGGTCCCCTAAAAGGCTGAAACTGTAATTATATGTCTACCTAAGAAACATTTGGCTAACTTATGTAATTTACACAACTTTGTATGATTTCCGTCAATGATAAGTGCCATGTGTTTGCTGCATATGTTTCTGTTAGGGATTCTTCAGGTGTAAAAATATCTTTGTGCAAGCAATTTTGTTCTTAATGTTAACACTGACTTGGTGGAAGTTCCAATGATTTGAAATATCTGTTTTTGCTCTTTTTTAGTAGATTTGAACGATACACCTCCCTATTCATGGATGAATATTCTGGTAAAAGAGCTGTAGATGGGATTGTGGTCTTTAGCAAGGTTTTGAAATTTGGGCCGTTTATTGAACTGTAAAAAGAAGAGGTTCAAAGTTTTTGAGGTCGAACCGAATTCGAACCGTGATAACATCAAAATTAATTTAATAATTATTATTTTTATATATAAAAATATTAAATTGATAAAAAAATTAAATTAACTAAAACAATCCAATTAAATATAAATATCTATATTTCAAATATATATTTTCATATCATAACTTTTACAAGACAAATAAGAAATATCAAATCCTAAGAAAATTTAAATATAATATCTATTTATTTATTTATATATTGATTAGTTAAACTTGTAATAATAATAATTATTATTATTATTATATAAGAATTAGAAAGACACTCAAATAAAATAAAATAAATTATTTAATAATTTTAAATTGAAATAATTATTTAATAATTATTATATACATAATTGTAAATATTAATTAAAATTAGAGCAATAATAGTACCATAACATTTTATACAAATTTTGCTACAATTTGCCTCGTGACGAGATGTGAGTGGTAGAGATGTAAACTCATAATTTTTTTTTTCCATTACTCACACTTTGCCACGTGTCAAATTATAGAAAAAAATTGTGTAAATTATTGTGTTACTACATTACTCTCAGAGAAATGATATGTCCACAACATTTTCACAACATTTTTATAACAAATTCTAAGTGGCAGGTTATTACTGGTTGTTATTATTAGGGCAAAAAAGTAATTTTAGTGTTAGGTTCAAATTTGAACCAATAACAACTAACCACTTATAATTTTTTATAAAATTATTGTAAAATTAATGTGGACCTAATACCTCTCTTACTCTAAAAAATACTTAAAATATTTAATGCACCTATCAATGCATGTTACATCATATTGGGCAGCTGAAAAAAATATCTAAATCTAATGGTTGAAATTGTGGGCACCCGAGGAATGAAGAGAAGGCCTGAGGAATTGGGCTAGTGGGCCAAGGCCCTAGGCAGGGCATGGAGGAGCTGGACCTGGGCCGAATGCAGAGCTGGTCGGGGGCCCAAGAAATAGATAGCTCCCGAGGAGAGAACAAATGCTCCAGGGGCAGCGCGCCGCGTACCAAAGAGGAAGCCTCCTCGGCAGAGGGAGGCACGGATCAGTGGCAGACAGGCGGCCGCCTGGGCAGCGGCTCCCAGTCACGTCAGTAATAAATGGCGCACACCAACTCTGTCAGCCGCATTAATGAAGAGGTGACCTGAAATGATACCCGTCACAGTTACACCAGCTACTACTGCCGCCTGCTCCTAGAGAGAAGATAGGTGACAGATGTCAAAGAGATAAACAAGGGATATCCAAAGATGGACGAAGCAGATTAGAGTACGAGGGCCTATATAAGGGGAAAGGCCAGGGGCCTTGAGGGAGGTCGGATGTTTTGTTTGTTCAAGCCCATCTCTTGTAAAAATTCTATTGTATTGGATCTAAGAAAGGTGTAGCCCGCCTCATCACTTTGAACCTGGTCTGACCATTTTTGGGTCCTTACAATTGGCGCCGTCTGTGGGAAACAGCAAACTCCGGCGGACACATCTTGAGTAGGAATGGCAAATGAGGACAGAATGGAGGAGGGACCGGTTGGATCACAAAGGGCAGACCCTTTCCTAGACATGGAGCGTAGAAGGGACAGGCAACGAGTCCGTGGCGCGTCAGCAGGGCAGCACCGCTCAAGGCGAGAGGGGCAGAACCGGTCACGCAATGAGAGTCGAGCCCAGCGCGGGCGGGACACACTGGCATTGCAACGAGAAATCGATCACCTGCGCAGGAGGTTGCGGCGGAAAGAGCGCAATAGGAGAAGCCCGTCGACGGCTTCGAGTGAAGGCTCACGAGGAAGCCCAGAACCACTGAACCGGCGCAGGTCCCGAACCCCACCTGATGACACGTACTCGGACACCTCGGATGAGGACGACCGTAGGCGTGAGGGGGTATCCTCTCGTCACGATAGAAGGAACGACGCCATGAGCAAAGCCCTAAAGCAAATCTCCAAATCACCCTTTGTCAGAAGGATTAACAAGGCCAGGCTCCCTCACCGTTTCTCCCAGCCCATATTCGCCATATACAACGGGAGAACGGATCCGGTGGAGCACGTCAGCCACTTCACCCAGAAGATGGCCATACACTCGGACAATGAGGCACTCCTGTGTAAGGTCTTCCCTTCCAGCCTCGGGCCTGTGGCCATGCGCTGGTTCGACGCATTGGGAGAGGGATCCATAACGTCCTTCCAGGAGCTAACCAGAGCATTCGGCATGAGGTTCATCACCTGCAGCAGGACACCCAGACCATTGGACGCCCTGCTATCCATGACGATGAGGGAGGGGGAAACCCTCAAAACCTACGCCGACCGCTATTGGGAAATGTACAACGAGGTGGATGGGGACTTCGAAGATGTCGCGGTGAGAACCTTCAAGGTCGGCCTTCCGACCGACCACGACCTGAGGAAGTCTTTAACAATGAAATCCGCATCCAACATGCGCCAACTCATGGAACGCATTGAAACCTACAAAAGGTTGGAAGAAGACCAAATCCAAGGGAAAGGCAAGGCCGGGTTGTACCCCGAAAAGGGGGATCCTCGGGGAGGAGGATACCGTAACGACCGGTCACGGAGGGAGTTCCCCGGCCGACCGACCCCCGAAGGGGTTCATATGGTAAACTCGCTGTTCAAAGAATCGATGCACCAGATACTGGAAGAAATTAAGGACGAGCCATTCTTCAGTTGGCCAAACAGAATGGGTGGGGATCCGGCCAAAAGGAACCAAAACCTCTATTGCCACTATCATCGGGACAAGGGTCACAAGACGGACGACTGCAGGACATTAAGAAGCCACCTAAGCCAACTGGCAAGGGCAGGGAAACTGGGCCGTTTCTTGAACCGGCCAACGGGACAGATGGGGCCCCTAGAGGCAGGATCGCACCAGGCCGATCATCCACGACCGGCCTTGGGCACTATTAACATGATCTTGGCCGAATCAGTTGGAGGCACCGGACCGAACCCCCAGGTCCTGTCTGTGGTGGAGGGCCCGAGACCGGGGGAGGAACAATGGCCTGACAAGAGGCCGAGAATGGCGATCCCCGACCTAAGTTTCTCGGAGGAAGACAAAAGGGGAACCCAACAACCACACGAGGATGCCCTGGTCGTCACAATCAGAATTGGGGGATACGACGTCAAGAGGGTACTAATTGACCAGGGGAGTCAAGCCGACGTGATGTATCCCGATCTGTACAGAGGATTGGGTCTCAAACCTCAGGACCTGGAGGCGTGCCACTCCCCACTCATGGGGTTCGACGGGAAAACGGTAGTCCCTTTGGGAAGAATCAAGCTTCCCGTGCAGGTTGAAGGCAGGGAAGTCCGAGTAAGCTTCATAGCCGTGGAGGCTTTCTCCCCTTATACGGCCATCCTCGGCAGGCCGTGGCTGCATTCCATCGGTGCCGTACCCTCGACCGTGCATCTTAAGGTCAAGTACCCCGTTCACGGGGGCGTAGGAGAACTGGTGGGGGATCAGGCGATGGCCAGACGATGCCTGGCAGCTGCTGTCGCACCACGTTTGCCTGACAAGAACCCCAGTGGCAGACATGCGGCCCAATAGCAATTACAGGGGGCTGCCCACGAGCAGCCTCCCGAAGCGAGTACACAATCATCAGAGGAATTGATGAGAGTGTTGACTGGAACATGCGAGGAGCGGTATTTTCAGATAGGGTCGCAGTTGCTCCCTGGAGAAAGAATGGAGTTAGTGGAGTTTCTCAAGGCCAACCAGGATGTGTTCGCCTGGGATGCAAGCGACATCCCAGGGATCAGCCCCGAGCTGGCATGCCACCGCCTGAACGTGAATCCAGGGGCGACCCCGCGAAAGCAACCACCTCGGCGATCGTCTGACGCCCACGCCGAGGCAGTTAGGGAGGAGGTGATCAGGTTAAAACAGGCCGGGGCCATTAAGGAAATCTTCTACCCCGATTGGCTGGCCAACACGGTGGTCGTACAGAAAAAGAGTGGGAAATGGCGGGTCTGCGTAGATTTTACCGACCTCAACCGGGCCTGCCCAAAGGACCCTTTCCCGATTCCCAGGATAGACCAGTTAGTCGACGCCACGGTGGGGCATCCTCGTATGAGCTTCCTGGACGCGTTCCAAGGGTATCATCAAATACCCTTGTCCTCGGCCGACCAGGAGAAGACGGCCTTCCGTTCTCCCATTGGCAACTTCCACTATAGGGTAATGCCCTTCGGCCTCAAGAACGCCGGCTCCACTTACCAGAGGATGATCACTCGCATGTTTGAGAAGCATCTGGGGAGGAACATGGAGGCATACATAGATGATATGGTGGTCAAGAGTAAAAGGGCAGAGGACCACATTGCAGATTTGACAGAAATCTTCGCAGTGCTCAGAAAGCACAAGCTACGGCTCAATGCATCGAAGTGCTCTTTCGGGGTGAGCTCGGGCAAATTCCTGGGGTACATGATCACTCATAGGGGAATCGAGGTGAACCCCGACCAGATTAAGGCCATTAATAACCTGCATCCCCCCCGAAACCCGAAGGAGGTACAGAAGCTAGCCGGAATGACGGCAGCGCTAAGCCGGTTTATCTCCCGGTCCGCGGACAGGTGCCGCCCCTTCTTCCAGCTACTGCACAAGTGGAAAGACTTTGAGTGGACCGAGGAATGCGCCCGAGCATTCGAAGATCTCAAGGCATACTTGTCCAACCCACCAATCCTGTCCCGGCCAGACAGGGAAGAAGTTTTATATGCCTACCTGGCAGTCACGGAGCATTCTGTCAGCTTCGTACTAATCAGAAATCACGACGGGGCCCAACGGCCGGTTTACTACGTCAGCAAGTCATTGCAGGCAGTAGAGATGCGGTATCTGCCTTTGGAGAAGGCGATCTTAGCTATCGTACACGCCACAAAAAAGCTCCCACATTACTTCCAAGCCCACACCGTGGCGGTGCTGACTCAGCTGCCACTGCAGGCCTTGATGAGAAAGTCCGACTACACGGGTAGAGTTGCCAAGTGGGCCACTAAGTTGGGGGCTTATGATGTCAAGTACCTGCCCCGCACGGCCATAAAAGGGCAAGTCTTAGCCGACTTTGTGGCCGAGTTTTCCGAGGGTATCTGTGAGGGGTTAAGTGTGGCCACAAGCCTAACGATCTCGACCACTTCCACTATCCCCTTATGGCGGGTCTACACGGATGGGGCCTCTAATCGAAAGGGGGCTGGCGTGGGGATAGTGCTGATCACACCCGAGGGACTAATAATGGAGAAATCACTACGGCTGGGTTTCCCGGCCACCAACAATGAGGCCGAGTACGAGGCCCTACTGGCAGGGATGAACCTGGTCAGGCTGCTCGGGGGAAAGAGGGTTGAAGTGTACTCCGACTCTAGGCTGGTTGTGGGCCAGGTGAAAGGGGAATTTGAGGCCCGAGATGAGAGGATGCAGAAGTACGTCGCCCGGGCGCGAAACGTACGAAGCCATTTCGATGACTTCAGGGTGGAGCAGGTCCCGAGGGGGCAGAACTCACACGCGGATTCCTTAGCCATGTTGGCCACCGCGCTAGAGTCGACCCTGCCCCGAGTCGTTTTGGTAGAAGAGGTTAACGTCTCCGCCCTGCAAGAGACGCTCATAGTGGAAGTACGCAGCATTCACGTAGGGACAAGCTGGATGGATCCCATTGTGGCTTTCCTGAAAGGAGGACTGTTGCCAGATGATAAACGCGAGGCGGAGAAGGTACGGAGAACCGCCCCTCGCTACTGGCTATCCGAGCAGAACAAGCTATATAAGCGATCATACTCGGGACCATATCTGCTGTGCGTGCACCCGGAGGCCGTGGAGCCGCTACTCGAGGAACTGCACGAGGGCATCTGTGGAAGCCACACGGGCGGAAGATCCCTGGCACATCGGGCCCTATCACAAGGATATTGGTGGCCTAACATGCGCCAAACCTCCCAGGACTATGCCAGGCGATGCGATCAGTGCCAGAGGTATGCCCCTAGTATACATCAGCCGGGAGGAGTTCTGAACCCTTTATCCAGCCCTTGGCCCTTCGCCCAGTGGGGCTTGGACATAGTGGGTCCCCTTCCTCGGGCAACGGGCAACAGACGGTGGCTGCTCGTCGGCACAGATTACTTCACTAAGTGGGTTGAAGCCGAGCCACTCGCCAACATTAGGGACGTCGATGCAAAGAAGTTCGTGTGGAAAAATATCGTCACCAGGTTCGGAGTGCCACACACCCTGATCTCGGACAATGGCCTCCAATTCGACAGTAAGTCCTTCAGAAGGTATTGTGGGGAATTGGGAATCAGGAATGGGTACTCCACACCAGCGTACCCACAGGGAAATGGGCAGGCCGAGGCCACCAATAAGACCATCATCGCCGGAATCAAAAAGAGGCTCGACGACGCGAAAGGGAGATGGGTCGATGAGTTGCCCCACGTACTCTGGACATACCGTACCACTCCACGGAAGTCCACGGGGGAGACCCCATTTTCATTAGCCTATGGTTCAGAGGCAGTGATCCCCCTAGAGGCCGGATTCCCAACTATGAGGACTGACCAGTTTAGCGCCGAGGGAAACCGACAGTCTCTCCTGGACAGCCTAGACCTAGCCGAAGAAAGACGAGATGTGGCCATGGTGAAATTAGCCCATTACCAGCAAAAGCTTAAGCGAGAGTATGGCAGGGGAATGAAGCACAGGCCTCTATCTCTGGGAGACCTGGTTT
The DNA here is from genome assembly GCA_023621385.1 of Quercus gilva. Lineage (NCBI taxonomy): Eukaryota > Viridiplantae > Streptophyta > Magnoliopsida > Fagales > Fagaceae > Quercus > Quercus gilva. Next base: position 36,477,409 of record CM042475.1, on the reverse strand, counting down.
TGAGGAAAATAGTGGGAACGGCCAAGCTCCCGTCATGGGGTAAGCTAGGTCCTAATTGGGAAGGGCCGTTCAGAATCACCTCCGTCGCAGGAACTGGAGCTTACCGGTTAGAGGACCTGGATGGAAATGTAATACCCCGCCCATGGAATGTAAATAATTTGCGACGATATTATTTTTAATGGAAAGCTTCAACTTTTGTATGTCTACTCTGTCTCTCTGCGAAGTATTAGGAAACACTTGCAAGAAAAATTCTAAGTGTTAAAACGAACCTAGAGCTTGCCTGGCTCCTCGGCCACGGGCTTAGGGATAATTAACACTTGCAAGAAAAATTCTAAGTGTTAGGGCACACCTAAAGCTTGCCTGGCTCCTCGGCCACAAGCTCGTGTGAAGGAAACGCTTGCAAGAAAAATTCTAAGTGTTAAAACGAACCTAGAGCTTGCCTGGCTCCTCGGCCACGGGCTTAGGGATAATTAACACTTGCAAGAAAAATTCTAAGTGTTAGGACGCACCTAAAGCTTACCTGGCTCCTCGGCCACAAGCTCGTGTGAAGGAAACACTTGCAAGAAAAATTCTAAGTGTTAAAACGAACCTAATGCTTGCCTAGCTCCTCGGCCACGGGCTTAGGGATAATTAACACTTGCAAGAAAAATTCTAAGTGTTAGGGAACGCCTAAAGCTTGCCTGGCACCTCGGCCACAAGCTCGTGTGAAGGAAACACTTGCAAGAAAAATTCTAAGTGTTAAAACGAACCTAGAGCTTGCCTGGCTCCTCGGCCACGGGCTTAGGGATAATTAACACTTGCAAGAAAAATTCTAAGTGTTAGGACGCACCTAAAGCTTGCCTGGCTCCTCGGCCACAAGCTCGTGTGAAGGAAACACTGGCAAGAAAAATTCTAAGTGTTAAAACGAACCTAATGCTTGCCTAGCTCCTCGGCCACGGGCTTAGGGATAATTAACACTTGCAAGAAAAATTCTAAGTGTTAGGGAACGCCTAAAGCTTGCCTGGCACCTCGGCCACAAGCTCATGGGGAGGAAACACCTGCAAGAAAAATTCTAAGTGTTAAAACGAACCTAATGCTTGCCTAGCTCCTCGGCCACGGGCTTAGGGATAATTAACACTTGCAAGAAAAATTCTAAGTGTTAGGGCACACCTAAAGCTTGCCTGGCTCCTCGGCCACAAGCTCGTGTGAAGGAAACGCTTGCAAGAAAAATTCTAAGTGTTAAAACGAACCTAGAGCTTGCCTGGCTCCTCGGCCACGGGCTTAGGGATAATTAACACTTGCAAGAAAAATTCTAAGTGTTAGGACGCACCTAAAGCTTACCTGGCTCCTCGGCCACAAGCTCGTGTGAAGGAAACACTTGCAAGAAAAATTCTAAGTGTTAAAACGAACCTAATGCTTGCCTAGCTCCTCGGCCACGGGCTTAGGGATAATTAACACTTGCAAGAAAAATTCTAAGTGTTAGGGAACGCCTAAAGCTTGCCTGGCACCTCGGCCACAAGCTCGTGTGAAGGAAACACTTGCAAGAAAAATTCTAAGTGTTAAAACGAACCTAGAGCTTGCCTGGCTCCTCGGCCACGGGCTTAGGGATAATTAACACTTGCAAGAAAAATTCTAAGTGTTAGGACGCACCTAAAGCTTGCCTGGCTCCTCGGCCACAAGCTCGTGTGAAGGAAACACTGGCAAGAAAAATTCTAAGTGTTAAAACGAACCTAATGCTTGCCTAGCTCCTCGGCCACGGGCTTAGGGATAATTAACACTTGCAAGAAAAATTCTAAGTGTTAGGGAACGCCTAAAGCTTGCCTGGCACCTCGGCCACAAGCTCATGGGGAGGAAACACCTGCAAGAAAAATTCTAAGTGTTAAAACGAACCTAATGCTTGCCTAGCTCCTCGGCCACGGGCTTAGGGATAGTTAGCACTTGCAAGAAAAATTCTAAGTGTTAGGGAACGCCTAAAGCTTGCCTGGCACCCCGGTCACAAGCTCAGAGGAAACACTTGCATGGAAAGTTCTAAGCGTTAAAACGGACCTAATGCTTGCCTGGCTCCTCGGCCATGGGCTTAGGGAACAATTAACACTTGCAGGAAAATTGTAGGGAGACCATATATTAAGAAAAGTGGACAGAAAGGAAAGCAACGAATGAATGTCGAGACTAATATGTAAAATTTCAAAGTGCTCAAAAAAAAAAAAATCTAAGTACAAAATATAGAAGCAATACAGGGGCAGAGCTCTGGCTACAAAAAGGGGGGGGGGAATTGCTACATAAGGGGTGCCTGAATGCAAAAGTCCGCAACGGCATACAAAAAAAACAAAGAGAAAAACTAAACTAAGTCTGGGGCTCCTTGTCCTTCTTCTCTTTCTCCTTCTTATCTTTTTTCTTCTTCAGAGGCACCCCCTCAGGCACCTCCTTGTCAGCTTCCAAGTCCACCACACCCTCTTGAGGGGATAACCCCTTGGATGAAGCAGAAGCGGGAGGATTCTGGGGCTCAGCAGGGATTGGGGGAACGGGGCTCGGATCCACGGTAGGACCTGGGGCAGACGACGGCAAGCGGAGGGCTGGGGGGTAGTAAACATGGTCGGGAGCACGGAACTCTGAGTCAGGACTAACGCCCGCCATGTTCAAAGCCTCCCCCCAGACCTCCTGGCAGAAGGCGCGAGCGACGTCACGAAGCTGAGCAGTAAGGGATGCGGCGGTCTTGTTCATACCTGCATCATAGGCCTCCTGCTCGGCCTGAGCCTTCTCGGCGTCCTTATCCGCCAGCCGCTGATGCGCCTGCTTCAACTCCACCATTGAGAGCGCCAGTGCGCTTTCGGCCTGCTTTTGGGCTGCCAGCGCACTTGAGGCCTGCGTCTCGTAGCTCTTTAAGGCGGAGTCGGCGTCGCGAAAAGCCCTCTCAGCCTCGGACAGCTGGGAGAGGGTGTCCTTCAACTTCCTCTCTGCCTCAGCCCTGGCCTTCTCAGCAGCCTCGTAGGCCTTCTCAGACTTCCTGGCAACGTCAAGGGAGTGATCGACCCACTCTTCCGCCATGAAGGCAGCTTGAACGGCCTGCAAAACGTGAAATCACAAAGAAGGATAAGCAGTCGAAGCAAAAATACTTGGCAGAAATAAAAAAAAAAAAGAGAAAAAAAAAAAAAAAAAAAAAAAAAAGGGAGAAGAAGAGGAGAGGAGAGCTGGTAAAAGCAACTGAGGTACCTTAGCTAGGTCCTGCTTCAGAGAAAGGAAGACCTCCCTCTTCCTAAAAGACTTCAGCTCCTCCATATCCTCGGGGAGGCAAAGGGCCCTCTCCAGGCACTCGGCAACCAAGCCTGAGCTGCCCTTGGAAGGGTCCCTCAGATTGGCGTCGTCCAGGACAGGGGATCCCGAGCTGAGGGTAAAGGAGGGCCTCCAAATGGAAGCTTTCTTAGATTGATCTCCGCCACTCTCCCTCGGGACTACAGCGGTGTCGGGCCTCTTCTTCGGCTGGCCTTTGCCGCCCCGGGCCTCCTTGGTTTGCAGTTCGGGTATCTCCCCCTCCTCGGACGTGCTCGCACCCTTTCCACCAGGGCCACGCTTGCGTTTTTTATCCGCAGCGTCGGCAGGAGGAGTACGGGCAGCCACCGGAGTCGGCGGGCGAGGTGGCACCGCTGCTGCCGAGGAGGATCCGCCGGCATGGGCCGATAGCAAAGCCAGGAGGTCGGGCGTCTTTTCTTGGAACCCCATTGCCGACGATGATCGGGCTGGAGAGGAGTCTGGGGCGTCGGGGCGGTAAAAAACTTCGAAGTCCTTTTCCGTCACCTCTTGGACAGAAGAAGATGAAGACCCCTCCGCCTCTTCGTCGGATGGCAGGGGAGGCTCTTGGGCGTACAAGAGTTGGGCGGCTAGAGGAGCAGGGAGCTGGGCGTCCTGCGTACCCTCGGGGGGCGGTCCTTGCAGCAGAAAACCTGGGACGGCGACGTCTATACTGGCCAGGCGTGGGTCACGAGCCTTGATGACGTTCTTTGGGCTCTGGAAGCGCTTTGTCGAGGGAGTGTAGCCAAGGATGACGTGCGCTGCTCGGAGTTGCCCGTCCCGATGGAGGAATATCTCGGACCGAAGAATCCGATTCAGGTCGGGAAAATTCACCAAGTGTTTGGCGGGGGCTGTGTGGTACTCGTCTGCCATGGAAAAACAGTCATTGTTAGCAAGGAAACAAAAGAGAGCTGGGTTTCAAAGAAAGAGAAGACGAAACGAGAAAACTGATGCCTCGGAAGACACCCTTCTACAAGAATCCTAAGGCAGAGGCCCAGACCCCCGGGAAAACTACCTGGTTCCCCTTCTTGGGTGGGGCAGTGCCGGCCATCATGCCACCCGCCCGAGACGAGAAGGAAGTCTTCGTCCATGCCCTTGCTCGAGTCGGGCAAGCAGGAGATCAACCTAACCGCGGGGACCCTACTCCTCATGTAGTACTTGGTTTTTTTCCCCTTTTTGGCAGTTGTACACCCAGTTCACATCATGCCAGGTTAGACGAGTCCCCATCCTGCGGTTGATGGCCTCTACACACCCAAGGATCCTAAAGACATTGGGGGAGCACTGGGTTGGGGTAAGCCTAAAATTTATGAGGTAATCCTTGGTCACCGGACCCATGGGAAGCTCCATCCCGCCTTCAATAAAGGCGATCATTGGAATAACTACTGACTCAGGAGGGCGTTCGATGACCAGCCACTCGCCCTCCTCACAGTGCCTAAACACTACGTCGTCGGGAATCCTGTACTTGGCCCTAAAAGCTATCCTATCCTCCTCGGTATCTACAAGCCTAGCGTATCTACCCATGGACAAAAACAGAAGCAAATCAAGAAGAAAACCAACACACCTACTGCACAGGTTAAAAGCACGCTCCTCGGGAGTAGAATCTCTTTTCGCCAAAAGTGAAAACGCCAAGATGCCAGAAATGAGCCATCGCCAGCCCTGTTCGCTCCTTTTATAGGAGGCAAAAAGGAGCGGTAAAATTCCCGCCCATAAATGAGGATGGACGAGAACCGCACGATCCCAATCATACCGTCGAACGTGGGGAGACAAGCAGCCGCCTGACGCCATAAATGTGAGCTTGCGGATTTCGAAGCGTCAGGGGCGTGCGAATGACAGTTGAGAAGACGTCGACTCGTGTGAACACTCCCAGCACGTACGGCGTGTCCACGAGGTTAAAACTTCACTTACGCCACAAACAGGATAAGTGAAAGTTTTAGGGGGCTATTGTGGGCACCCGAGGAATGAAGAGAAGGCCTGAGGAATTGGGCTAGTGGGCCAAGGCCCTAGGCAGGGCATGGAGGAGCTGGACCTGGGCCGAATGCAGAGCTGGTCGGGGGCCCAAGAAATAGATAGCTCCCGAGGAGAGAACAAATGCTCCAGGGGCAGCGCGCCGCGTACCAAAGAGGAAGCCTCCTCGGTAGAGGGAGGCACGGATCAGTGGCAGACAGGCGGCCGCCTGGGCAGCGGCTCCCAGTCACGTCAGTAATAAATGGCGCACACCAACTCTGTCAGCCGCATTAATGAAGAGGTGACCTGAAATGATACCCGTCACAGTTACACCAGCTACTACTGCCGCCTGCTCCTAGAGAGAAGATAGGTGACAGATGTCAAAGAGATAAACAAGGGATATCCAAAGATGGACGAAGCAGATTAGAGTACGAGGGCCTATATAAGGGGAAAGGCCAGGGGCCTTGAGGGAGGTCGGATGTTTTGTTTGTTCAAGCCCATCTCTTGTAAAAATTCTATTGTATTGGATCTAAGAAAGGTGTAGCCCGCCTCATCACTTTGAACCTGGTCTGACCATTTTTGGGTCCTTACAGAAATTTTTTTGCTTTTATTAAAAAATTAAAACCTTTCATCATTTCCAAGTTAGCCATGTGAGGGACAGGGACTCAGGAATTCAAAAGGAGTAAAAAAGTAACAAAAGTCTAAAGAAAGAAAGAGAAACACATACCTTAGTGAAAGAGAGGAAATTACAGAGCTCCATCGACAGAAAAAAAGAAAGAGAAGAAGAAAAAAAAGAAGAAAGAAGAAGAAGAAGCAGTAGCAGAAGACGAAGATACGTGTTATTGTAATTTGTGTTTTTTTTTTTTGATCTAATGTAGTTTGTGTTTACTGTTTATTTGCTGGCAAGTGTGGAGTTTGTTTTGGCGCAGACCCTGCTTCGTTGTGTTCTTCTTTCTCTCTCTCTTTTTTTTTTTTTTTTTTTTTTTTTTTGAGGAACTTGTCTTCTTCTTCTTCTCTGGTTCTTTTTTTTTTTTTTCCCTTACAAATCCCTTTGTTCAAGATCTAAAATTATTAGATCTCCTTCCGATCTTTGTTCTTCTTCGTGTTCTTTCATTTCTTCTAGATCTGATCATAACTTCATACCGGTGTATTGGCCAAAATTCACCGGAAAAACTAAAACAAAAAGAAACCGTCTGAATCTCAAAAACTGGTCACGGTTCTCAGAACTGTACTATCCGACCATGGTTTGCACATGTCCTTGTTTTTTTTTCCCATAGAGTGGTTCTTGAAGCTAAAAAAACCGCAAAATTGAGAGGTTCGCGGTTTTTCCGGTCCGGTCCGGGTTTCAAAACCTTGGTCTCTAGAACGGGATTTGGTCTTGCGTTGAGAATGCCAACAATATTGATACTGTAGGGAAAAGGCTTGGATGGGAGTGAATGGGAGTTGGCTTTATTGCTCTAGGTTTAGGGTTTTGTGTGTTTTACTTTATCGATTGTTTTTCAGCGTGTTTCTTTTTTTTTTTCTTGGAAAATTAGTGTGTTCTAATTTAAAATAGAAAAATAATAAATAAAATAATTAATGATGTGAAAATTTGTGAGGCTTCCAAAGCTTATGTGTCAACATATAATGAAGTCAACAAAAAGTCAAAGAATTCGATTTTATAGTATACTAGTTGCTAACTTGTGCGATGCATGGCATAGTTATATAAAATTGAGTTAAAAATGAAGGAAAAGAAATAATTTAGTTCAAAATAAAGGTTCAACTAAAAAATTGGTTAAAAATACAAACAGTTTTTATTTCTTTGAAATTGAACCTAAAAACGGAATCATACATATATGAGGACAATGAAAATGATATCAAATATTATCATGATGAATGAATTGAAAATTCACAACTACATTAAATTTAAAGAACAAAGACATTTATTTCACAGCATTATATTAAATGATTAAAACCCTTGAAATGAGTGAGGAAGACAAACTTTTGTAGGCCAAGAACTGAGAGTAACTTGGTAGAATTGTAAAGTAAAGCTTTCTTTCATTTGCAAATATATCATCCAAAGTACAAGGTGTCTAATGGAACCATAGAACATGAAAATATATGCTCACTAAGATACCAATGGCTTAATGACTAATCAACAACAGCATGGTGTGGAAATTGTTTGCAAAAAGAAAAAGAAAAAAAGGAGGGAGTATCTAACAATCAAACATATGTATTTAACAATTCTAACCATAAAGCAGCTACAACATGAGAATCTAGATCAAAATATCAAAACAATAACTAAATTTACAAAATGCCATTTATATATATTTATAATGATGGGGTGATGCCCCACCAACAATTGTAGAGCCTCACCTATTCCACATATGCTCACTATCCACTAGAGGTCTTCCTAGAATTTCATATACATTTGTAACACTAACAAAGAGCCTTGTGTCCACCTATGATAACCCACCAAGTTGTCTTCAACTTCCAAAAAGGAAAAGTGTTAGCTCTCTATAAACTACTGTTCTTTCAGGAAAAGAAGAATAGATGAAAATCAATAAACTTACTATTATGTATTGAGCACTATTTTACAACTAAAATCTCATACTACTCTTAATAAGATTCTTCTTTGTTTTTTTTCCTTGATTGCTCAGGCTCTCCAAATTCCATTAGTAGTTGGAAGAATTGAGCTTGAGCTTCATAGCTTTGGTGATATAAAAGCTTTTGCCAAAACAAAAAAATGTTAGACATATTGGTGAGAATCTATAATTCCATTTAGTTTTGGTGAGAATCTATATCTTCTCAAGCAACATTGTAACAGTTGCACAATATGAGAAATATGAGAAAACAGGTGCAAGCATATGTTGTTGACTCTACACTGTATCCCAAAGGATCTCTCTTAGATTGCTTCATTCTTCTCTTAGGCATTACAACTAAAGCTCCCCCATCATAACCTTCCTGCCTCGCAAAACTTTGCTGACAAAAGCAGAATTTCAGAATTTTCATTTCCTACTTTTGCAGCCCCCAATCAGACTGACTAATTGATATTTTGAAATTGCTATCATACATTGACCATGATACTTGATAATAAAACAAAAGCTAGGAAGTAAGAGATCAACATATCTGATAATAGCAATCAACACTTACCAATTATAATTCATCACCACTGATATCACAAGACACACAAAACTAATATGAAATTCATGACAATTGAAGATAAGCCAAAGATAACAGATATAATTCATCACCACTACTATGAACTATAGTTTTGAACCTTCCGCACTAATTGTACACTGCCACCAACAAAGTGAAGGGAAATTAATAGAATCTTTTCTGTCTAGAAATTATTTTGGAAAAAAATCATGCTCTCAAAACATTCAGGTACCTAGAATATTAATCTCTTCAAGAATTAGGAAATAACAATTAGGCACTCACCTAGAGTAACTAGGTCATGTTCAACCTCTTTATTAGTAGTTGCCCGCTCCAAATGCTCAAGAGCATTTGCAACTAAAAAAACCCCAACAACAATTGCTGCCTTTTCCCATTTCTGATATAAATTCAGTGTGGTTGGTTTGATTAGTGAAAAACACACTTGAGTACTTCCTGTTTTGCACTTCACCAAGCACCTTATTTGCATCCCTCTTCCTAAAAAAAAAAAAAAAAAGAAGCATGAATAGCATTCTCTATTGATGGTTTCAATTACAAAATCTCATCAAGATCTACTAAAAAATAGAAACATAAAAGACAAAACTAAACATTTAAAAAAAAAAAAATTAGAGCATTAACAAATAAGAAATTTAAAGCATGAAATCAACTACCAAATACCAATTCACAAAGGAACCTAAATAATATAAAATATGATAAAATTATTAAACATCATGAAAGCTATGATGAATTGAGAACAATGCACAACCCACATATGCATATATGGTAGGACAATCATTAAAGGGTTTTTGAGCTAACCATAACTGCATTTTCAAAACAAACTTAAAAATCTTTCGCTAATGTCCACATCATAGTAAAACACATAACCTTTAAAACCCAAAACCACTGTCACATTCACTTCACAATAAAAAACATTCTAGTTGACCATGAATTAGCAGTTTATCAAAACAATACATGAGGTAGTATAAAATATAGCCCGATCATGAAACAGTAAATCCTAGATAGCCACAAAAAAAAGCCATGAAATTGAAACACATGAAAGCAAAACTTGTAGGATTGGGAGGCTAAGATCAAAACTGAATACTGCTGCCAAGTATATATAATTAACCACAAATCCACATGTGGCTATTAGGCTAAAGTAATTCAATAATCTACAACAGGAAGTTAATTATTCAATCACTAAAATAATATACTTGCATTTGTCTATATAAATATAACCAAATACAGTAAAAATATTGAAACCGCATAATAAATATGGCAAATCAATAGCTATAGTCCTGTTTCTAATTAAATAAATTTGTTATTTAAATGAAAAAAACACATTGAAGAAACTTCAAAAATATAATCTACTTAAACAACACACATATAGTGAAGAAAGGTCTCAATGTCAACAGTGCAAGGTAAACAACAAAAAGATAACAGAAAAAAAATACCCAAAACCCATTAATCCAAATTCCCAAAAGGGGAAAAAAGAGAGTTATTTTAGCAATATAAATGTAAGTCTCATGTTATCGCATTATTTGAACATGTTAGAAGAGAGCTCACTATTCTAATATGTTTTCATATTTGTAACATGGTAGTACTCAGTGGTTGATCTTTTGTCTCATTGTGTGTTGTGTAAAGGTTTGAATTTCTGAAGAAAGGACACCATACAATTCAGTGTGATCCAAAATCTTCCAATTTAAAAGGGCAGTTGATGAAAGAAACAAACATACTCCAACACATCATGTTTGAAAATAATAATTATAACAAAATGCAAATTCAGAACCAATAAACCAAAACCAAAGAAAAAAGAAAATAGAAGAATCTTCAACTTCTAGAGGAAGAAGCCCAAGTTTGAAGAAGCCTGTTCAATTTGTACCATAAGAAGACATAGAAACAATAAATATATCAGTAAGTATATGAAGAATTGACAATCACAATCAAATTCAAAAATCTAATGGAAGGACATGTCAATCTCACTGTCTATAGGATTGTTTCTGTAAAGAAAATGCATGTTTTAGTTTACTGTGTAGTATTAGAGAAACAAAAAAGAAAAACAGTTCTTGACAATATCTGAGGACCTTAAACAATCATAAATTATGAACATTCTCTGTTAGCAGAAAGAATTTTTCTTTCAAAAAATCACATGCCCAAACCTAAGCCTAAATTGAAACAAATTCAGATAAAAAACAATATTAAAAACCCCTACAACCCGAAACTGAAAAAAACCCCAACAATAACCTAAAACTCAAATAAAGCCCCAGCAATTGCTAGAGCCAAGCCCAGCAAATAGACATGCTAACTATAAGAAATTGACTCCTTGAGAAATATGCCAGAGTTCCAATGATTGGTCATTTGGTTGCATTGAGATAAAAAAAAAAAAAAAAAATGGAAAAGAGAAGAGCAAACAATTTGTGCAAGAGTATAAAACTAAAAGAGAAGAAAAAGAATCTGTCCAATACCAGAACAATCTCATATACAAAAAATTCGACTCCATGCTTCACCCGGTTGTGTCAACAATTAATACAGTAATCTCTTCATCAGTATTAGAGGGGACCGGTTTGACAGTAGTGAAGGGCCTCCTGTAGATATCTCTCTCTCCAACTCTTTCTACACAACACATATTCATTACAGAAAAAATGAAATCAAAATTAAATTGCTGAAAACTATAACAGGACAAAAGGGCTTGAAACATAGTTGGAATAGAAAATTAATAATTCCATTGATTCAATAATTACCCAAAACTGTAACCAAACTTTTTTTTTTTTTAATCAAAATTTTCCCAATCTACTACACAGTTAAAAAATTTCCTAAAAACCCCTTTTAACGCCGTTGAATCAAAGGCCAACAATTCAACCATAGCAACCCAAAAAACCAAAAGTAGATCAAACCAACAAAATTCCTCAATTTCATATCCCCTTACGAATAATAGAACAGATAAGAGGGAAAAAAAACCTGAAAATTAAAGTGACATGGTTAAGTTTAAAAGATCACTAATCATTAAAACTCAAATAGGATTTCATCTTCTAGGGGTTTTCCCTCATATCAATAAATAGAGAGGAAAATGGTTATGAACTGAAATTCCTAAATTGACAGCAAACCATAATTGAAGAGAATATTAGAAAAAGAAATTAATACCTTTGCTTTGATGAAATTAGAGTCTCTACATTTTGAAAATTTCCACATCATTTTTCAAAGAAACTGAACAATTTAAATCAAAAAGAGACGAATTAAAAAAAAAATTATTAACGAAATATTTAATAAAAATTGTCACATATCAGAATCTTATTTTCTAAGTCTTAATTTTTGAATTTAAATCTAGAACCAAAGCCAACTGTAATTATAAAATTTGAAAATGTATAACAAATCTAATTTACTGTAGACACTCGATTTTGCACCCATAATTTAATATTGGAAGATGGCTAGAGTGACCATTCATATACCCCAAAATTTAGAATTGCATTACATGCATTAATTCATTCATTTCATATCATAAAAATGATCTTGAGATTCTAACGATTGTGACGGTATGTTCGATTTCCAAAACGGACCGTTGGATTGAAAGGTATCACATGATCAAGTTTTTATGGTTTGCATGAAATTTATTTGAGTGAAGCCGATCACACATGATTAATTTACATTAATTTTGATTGGTTAGACAATTAAAATTAATTAAATAATTTTGTGATTGGTTGTTGGTTAGTGTTAAAGTAAGCCCGCTTGCATGGGAGTAAAGTGGATAATCAGATAACAAAGAAGTTGTGGATGATCAAGTCTTTTTTGGAATATTTGTCTACAAGATAATTCTCACTTTAAAGACCTGAATATCAAGAAAAAGGGATTAATTTTCAGAATACGGATTAAAAAATGCATCTAGGTACAATTTTCGGCTAAAAAATCCTCAAAAAGGGAGTCTAAATTGGACCAAAACTCAAACGCGGATCTGGCACCCAAGAGGGCCATTTGGCACTCTTGGAGTGCTGATCGGCACATTAGAAGTGCCAATTGGCCCAAATTTTTGGCTTGGCCTGGGGACTTCCAGATTGAGATAAAGCCTCTGTTTGGATACCAATGAAAAATGAAAATTATTTCACTATTCAGCTTATTTTTGGTACTATTCATGGGCCCCATTGTACTATTTCAGCTAACTTTTACCTTTATTTACAGTACCTTCAGCAATAAGTTTTCAATTTTAGTAAAATAAGCGGTATCCAAACTGACCCAAAGCCTATCTTTTCAACTTCTTAGAGATAAGGATGCGTTCCAATTGTATCTAATCTCATTCAGCATCCCAACCTCTATAAATAGAGGAAACAAATCAGAATTAGGGGCTCTTCTCTTCTAACTTTTCAATTCCCCTTACATTAAAGATGTTTTGGAGGCTTTTGCTTTAGGAACTTCTTTTTTGTAAGTAAGTTATTTTAGACCTCAAAGAGGTGAACAAACTTCTTTGATTTTTAAAATATTCATTCATTAGAAGAGCACGCTCATGCAAGTGGTATTCTAATTTTTTTTTTCTTTCTTTTCTATTTCCATTAATTAGTATGATGCATGAATATGTTTAGTATGTTTTATGATGTCTTGTTCTTAATATATAATTGCCATGCTTAGATACTTTGCTAGAATTTTCTTTGCATGTTATTTAGATGATTGTTTATTGTAATTCTTTTTCTTAAATTTCAAAATTTGCTAATGACTATTAAAGCTTTTTTTTTTATTTTTTATTTTTTATAAAACTCAATTGATCTGTTTTTTCAGATCTGATTTTTTTCCCTAAACTCAAAACTGATTTGTATTTTGGGATCTGGTTTTTTTCTCTACACTCAAAACTGATCTATATTTATAGATCTGATTTTTTCTAATCACAAAACTGATTTGTATTTTTGTTAAATACATATTTGATTTTTTTTCTAATCATAAAACTGATCTGTATTTTCATTAAATATAGATCTGATTTTTTTTTAATCTCAAAATTGATCTATATTTTCATTAAATACATATCTGATTTTTTTTTTAATTTCAAAACTGATCTGTATTTGCATTAAATACAGATCTGAATTTTTTTTTATAATCTCAAAACTAATCTGTATTTTCATTAAATACAGATCTGAAAATTTTTCTTTGTCATAAAATTGCAGATTTTGAAATTTCAAAGAAAGAATTAAGAGTTTGGTTAATTTTTTTTAACATGTGATGCATGCATAATAAGTTTGGCTCATGAATGTGAATCCTCTTTCTAAATTTTTTTTTTCTTTTTTGTTTTTGTTTTTTTTTTTGTTTTTGGTTTCGAACAACAGATTTGAATTTTTTACAAACCAAATCTCATTTTTTTTTTTTTTTTTACATTGTAAAAACATATCTGATTTTTTTAACAAAATATTATTTTTTAACTCTACAAACAACAGATTTGATTTTCACAAATCAAACCTCATTTTTTTTTAAAATTTCCAAAATAGATCTGATTTTTTACAAATCAAATCTCTTTTTTTATTTATTTTTATTTTTATTTTTACTTTTATTTTTAACTTCACAAACAATAGATCTGATTTTTCTTAATAAAATCTATTTTCTCACCCTTTACAAACAATAGATCTGATTTTTCATTAAAAAAGAGGACACATCCATCAGGCAAATTTATTTAAGTTAATTTTTGTCAAGTGTCTGTCATGTATGTTCAACATATCATTCAACATCATTCAAAAAGGGTATATTGGTAATTAGAGTTTAGAAGACCAGACTCTGTTTGGGCGGAATGGGTGCCTAACACCTTCCCATTTCGTAACCTAGCCCTCGAGCTTAGGATTTTTGGATAGGTAGATTAGTGTTTTGTCTTTTAATTTTGGTAGATTGTAACTAGGACCAAAGTTTTGTATTCTTTTGCATAGATTGTAACTAGGACCCAAAGTCTTGTAAGGTTAATTTACCAAAGTTGTACTTTTCTTTATTCAATCAATGACAATGAAGTATTTTGAACATGTAATTTGTATTTATATTTTTTCTTATTTTTTTCTATAAAAAAAAGTGGTGACTCCACACCACTTACCCAAAAGAGAGGTGCCCTTAAAAGCACCCCAATCTCTTTTTTGAGAGCACCCAGGTTTTCGGTCTCTCACATTTACCTTTTAGATTTGTTTTTTAAACAAAATTAGAGAAAGAATAGAAACCCATCGGAGGTGTTGTTTATGGGTGGAGGAAGTTTTTTTTTATCAAAGAAAGAGTAGGAACCCGTCAGTGGCAGTGTTTATGAGTGGAGGAGATTACTTTTTGGGAGGAAGTAGGCCTACTATAGAACTATAACCCAGAAATCAGATAGGAAAGCTTTTCAGTGAGGAGTTGGTCTGATGGTGAAGGACCTTGAAATTCATATTGCTATCTTTTTCTTGGCGTTTCACGGTTATGGGTTCTGTCTCTGTTTTTTTTGTAAAATAGAATGTGGTTGGGAGCTTTTCGTGTAATTTATAGTTAAAACTTAAAAGGTGTTTTGAAACGAAACTGAACTAAATGGTAACTTAAGATCCTGAAATGGCACAACTATTGATGTTTTTAATTGTAGACTTGTCATTAATCTATGTAGCCACGTGGTGCCCACGTGGTGCAATAAGGTGAGGTCAACAAAATGTCAAACGTTTCGACTATTAGTTATTATATAGATATAGATTACAAGTATTAGTTACAACTCATGCTGGAAACGGGTATACAATACTTTTTTTTTTTTTTTTTTTAAATTTGGTTTTAAATAATACTAACATTTTTGCTTCTGAATCACTCTAACGTTGTCTAACATGTTGCCGTTTCTAGTACACAAAACCGTATGGAACATTTCGTTGACGCCGTTACTTAAACACTCCAAATTCTCTGAGAAAATCTTTGTCACACCCTGTAGCTCACAAACAACGTCGTTTAGACCCTATTTTTTTCCTCGTTGATGACGTCACACACCTCCCTTGTATGTGCCGCAACATCATCCAATTACTTGAAAAGAGGTTTGGGTATCTTAGGTAAGCAACATGAAGGTCTGTCAATTTAATTGTGTAAGAAGTCTGAATGTCTCTGTTGATAATTCTATAGCTGGGATAAGGGAGATTTGAATCCTGAATGTCTTTATTGGATCATAAATATAGCATGATGATGACACATAATGGAAATGAAATTCGTAATATGGCACAATTTATATATTTGTTTGTCAAATATCAATGGGTTTGGAATTACATCAGGGTTGAGCACAACTTAAGAGCATTCACAGCTGGGCTTGTAAAAAAAAAACCCCTACTTTAGCAAAAAAAAGTTACTTTATCTACTTACAATACCAATTTACAATTCATCCATTCACAAAAAAAAAAAAAAAAAAAAAAAAAAAAAAAAAAAAAAAAAAAAAAAATCATTAAAAATGATAAAGGATTACGCAATTAGGGTTACACAATCATTACATAACCTCATGCAACCACCACTTAGGGTTTTTCTCATAAAATTTTTGTATGTGACTAAAAAAGTCCAATACAAAAATTATGACCAGCACTCTAGGAGTTTAGAATATATATAGTTTGAGGTAGGACTAAATGGAAAAATAAAAACCTAGTTTCAATGGGCCTTGGATTTTCATATATATAATTGCACTTTAAGTTTTATTTAATTATACAAGATATCCATTGACTACTTAAAATTGCATTAGACCCCTCCATGATATCATACATATATAGTGAAATAAAGTCAAAAGATATTGCCACTTTATTAATACTATGGTAAATTATATAAATGTTCCCTAGATTTTACACCTTGTGTAAATTTGGTCTTTGACTTTTCAATTGTGTCGATTTGGTTACTAACCTTTTGGTATTGTGTCATTTTGGTCCCTATTGTTAACGCTTGGATGGAAATTTTTGACTTGTCAAACGAACTGAATAAAAAATGATTTATCTACCACTTCAATTGCCAACTGTACAATCATGTCATATTAAAATTTAAAAATAAAAAACAACAACAAAAGTGTTGTTCTCATGTGAGTCAATTTTTTATATCCCAAGATCACGTGGAGCCAAGTGGTGTAGCTGTAGCAGAAAGTGGCTAGAGAAAGAATTCCAAAGTGATAAGGATAATGCCTTAGGATTAGTTTTCATTTGAATTGTTATTTGAATTATTGTTTGAATTGTTATTTGAATTATTATTTGATTAGGATAAGGAGTTATCTTAGGATTCATTTGAATTATCATTTAATTATTATGATTAGGATAAGGAGCTATCTTATGATAGAACTCCCTTAGGATTTGGTTATCTTTTGTTTTTGAAATTTAGTCCACTTTGTATTTAACGACAGCAAGAGAAAATAAGAGGCAAGCAGAACTTTAATCCAAATTACTCTCCCTTTAATTTCTAGGAGGGTAGTCGCCTCGTATACGACTAAATTATCAATCACTTAGCAGTTCACTGCATTTGGTATCAGAGCCAAACGGCAAACAACCCACCCTATACATGAACCACCAATGATGACCGATTGTCGGCCTTGGAGGTTAGCACCCACTCTATCCGGTAATAGGTTGAGTCTCAAAAGGAGGAGTTCGTTACCGTAAGGGCAAGACTAGATGCTCTCGCTAGTGCTGTTGCCAAAATAAGTCAAGCCTTGGAGGTAAAGGGCATACGGTTGGACAAGACCAACAACAACGGTGACCACGACAATGGCTCCATAAATCAGAATCATGAGATTGGAGAAAGATCTGGAGAACAAAGTCGAGGCACTCAACACAGTAGCTTGCAAACCAGATTCTCACGCTTGGATTTTCCTTGCTTTGATGGGGAAAACCCAACCTGATGGATTTACAAAGCTGAACAATTCATTCACTATCAGAGAACTGAGCCAAATGAGAAGGTGCTCTTGGCATCTTTTCATTTGCAAGATGAAGCCTTGTAGTGGTACCAATGGTATGAGTAGTTGTAGCCAAACGTGTAGTGGGAGGAATTTACTTGAGCCTTGTGCATCCGTTTTGGGCCTTCTGACTATGAAGATTTTGACGAAGCTCTAGCTAAGCTACATCAAACAGGTATTGTGCATGAGTATCAAACACAGTTCGAACGATTGGTTGCTCGTGTCTATCAATGGCCCCAACGAGCATTGGTGGGAAGCTACATAGGTGGATTGAAGGAGGAGATATGGTTAGAAGTTAAAATCTTCTGCCTTACCACCTTGCTTCATGCCACAAGCTTGGCCTGGCTGCAAGAAGATAAAATACAGAGGCTGAGGCACACATCCTTCATAGGAGCACCACCTAAATATTTCCCACCACAACCACCACAATATAAACCTTCTTTGCTTCCCACACCAACACCAATTAAACCTACAATATCACCTACATTTGGGGTTCGATCCTCAACCCCAACATTCAAGAAACTTTCATGGGCTGAAATGCAAGCTCGAAGAGAGAAGGGCTCGTGCTACAATTGTGATGTGAGATTTGGCCGAGGGCATCAATGCAAGAGACAACAAATGTTCCTTTTGGAGACAGTGGATGATATGGTAGAACATTTAGAAACAGTGGAGCTCATCCAAGAGGAAGAAGAACAGTCACCCTCGAAAATTTCGCTCCATGCCTTATCAGGTGTCAACACACCCCAAATGATGCGAGTTACTGGCATGATTCACGGAAGGAAATTACACATCCTTATTGATAGTGGCAGTACCCATAACTTTGTCAGTTTAAGATTCACTAAGCGTATGAATTGTTGCAAGGCACCAGTACCAGTTTTCCAAGTCATGGTGGCAAATGGAGAAAGACTACGATGTGATGAAATTTATCTGGTAGTACCATTAGAGATTCAAGACTACACATTCAAGAGCAATATGTACCCGCTAGATTTTCAAGGATCTTATGTTGTGTTGAGTACACAGTGGTTGCAAGGTCTCAGGCAAGTGTTACATGATTGGCAGCGTCTCACCATGGAATTTTGGTACAAGAATGAAAAGTTTGTTATCCAAGGAGAAGGCACAGGAATGGTGGAACATCAATCTTTGCAATCTATTGCAAGACTCTCATCAAACAATGTTAAGTTTGGTGTAATGCAACTTTCTAGAGGTTCCATAGGAGTTAATCTCACATAGCCATCTTGGGGCCGAGCAATTGCCTTGGATGCACTCTTGCAAAAATATCAGTTAGTATTTCAGGCACCCACCACACTACCACCACCTCGTAGTCATGACCATTGTATTCCTCTAGAGCCTGGAAATGGCCCGGTGAGTGTGCGGCCATAAGGCTGTCAAAGAAATGCTCTCCACTGGAATTATTGTTAGGATTAAAGCTCTTAAATCCTATTGTATGATGCTATGTATGACTTAATGCTGTAATTAATAAAGTTGTTTTATTATTATCTAAAATAATGGTAACATGAATATTTGGACATTATCATTTAGTCTATGAGATGCATAATATGTGATTTAGTCACAGAAGATATAAATCACAAGTTCTTTGTAAACTCAGAATTTTAGTTCATAGACGGTGATGAAATTTGGCATTTCATCTGCGAAGACTATAACATATCAACTAAGATGATTTGTCTTGATCATGGAAGTGGAGATTTCTAGTTGGTATGTTGACAGGTTTTAAGAGTTAAGACATATTGACCTAGACTACTGTGAGATTTATTATTCTCCTAATGACTATCAAATGAGTAATAAATCTCACGACTTCTGTTTACATGAACTTTTAATCCTGAGAGAATAATGGACCTGACCATGAAGTGTAGGTTACTTTGATATACCAGGAGTGAGATCTAAAGTCACGATCAAAACCTCAGTATGTTGGGCAGCCACATTTAGTGTTGATGAAACATATATTCTTAAGATGGAATTCATAATCTCTTAACGGAGATATAAAATATTCCCTTGAGATAAGTTTAATGGATTCGGTTATTCAGAGTGTTAGGCCTAACCATTTTAGTAAGGAGTTACTAAAGTATATATTTATGAAATTGGATTTCATAAATATATGATGAATAACTTAAAGGATTAAATCGGGTAATAATCTTCAAAGTGACAGTCTTTATTTATGACTTTGTATTACTACGAATATTTTATGAAGGGGTTGTATGTATAATAAAGTCTTGGGATATAATTTATTAATAAGGCCTAGAGTGCAATTATATTTATATAGTGGTATTAAATATAATTAATGTTAACTTTGGACTTGTTAAGAGTTGACAGAAAAGCCAAAGGCCCATTAGAGCTAGTGTCTTATTTATTCCCTTTTGGTTTCACTCCAAGCCACATACTAAATCCCAATTGGAATGGCTCAAAAAGGCTAGCCCAATTAGATAATCAATTATAAGGAGAGAAACATACACAATTTTTGTAAGAGAATGAAATGGTTTGCATGTGAGTGTTGGACACTCTCTTATTCTCCCTTGAATACATACATATAAATTGATTGAGAGACCACACTTCTTGGGCACAAGTGGAATTGGAGTGAAGATTAAGAGTGTTCCTAAGTACTTTTAATCTTTGGTTTTGAATTTCACCGCACCAAGGTACACTCTCTTGTTCTTATATTCTGAAATTTACGTAGTACATGTTATTTATTGTGAATGAAGTAGATCCATTAATTTTTTGCTGCGTATGTTTTGTATGCGATAAAACATGTGTTTTTCCAACAATTATACAGCCGAGTACTAGCCCTTTTTCTTCTCCAGTTCTCTTGGTTAAAAAGAAAGATGGCTCATGGCGCTTTTGTGTGGATTATTGGGCTTTGAATCGTGTCACGGTGAAGGATCGGTATCCAATCTTGGCCATAGATGAGTTATTGGATGAATTGCATGGCACCACATATTTTACTAAACTGGATCTTAAATCCGGGCATCACCAAATCCGAGTGCAGCTAAAAGATGTGCACAAGACATCATTTCGCACTCATGATGGCCATTATGAGTTTATGGTCATTCCATTTGGCCTCACCAATATGCCGGCCACATTTCAATCCTTGATGAATTGTATTTTTTGACCACTATTGCGACAGTATGTCCTAGTGTTCTTTGATGACATTTTAATTTACAGCAAAACTTGGAATGAGCATCTATTTCACTTAGATATTGTTTTTGGCACCTTGTTGAAACATCAATTATATGTCAATCACTCTAAGGGTCTAATTGGCCAAAAAAAGGTAGAATATTTGGGCCATGTTATTAATGTCGTAGGAGTTGCTGTAGATCCACAAAATATTCGTAGCATGGAGAGCTAGCCGGTCCTTACTAATACCACTGCCCTATGTGGATTCCTTGGGTTAACTGGATACTATCGGAAATTCATCCTTGGCTATGGTACCATTGCTGCCCCACTCACGCAGTTTCTAAAGAAAGATGGTTTCAGCTGGTCCGACGCAGCCGAGAAGGCCTTTAACACCCTCAAACAGGCCATGGTCCAAGCCCTAGTGCTCATACTGCCTAATTTTTCTAAACAGTTTGTGGTAGAAGCTGATGCCTAGGGCACTAGTCTAGGTGCTGTTCTTATGCAAGATGGCAGATCGGTGGCTTATTACAGCAAGGCCATCTCTGGAAAAGCTTTGGGCAAATCCACTTATGAAAAAGAACTCATGGCCATTGTTCTTTCTATCAACCAGTGGAGAAACTATTTAGTGGGACGAAGGTTTTGCATCCGATGATCGTTGGAGTTTGAAATACCTCTTGGAGCAGCGTATTTCCACCATGGACCAACAAAAATTGATTGTGAAGTTAAATGGGATATGACTATGACATTGAATATCGTCTTGGTCGTGACAATATGGTAGCCGATGCTCTTTCTCGTTTACATGGCGAACTCATTGCCATCACCTACTCGCAGCCCACTTGGTTAGCGGATATCTGACGTGAAGCCCAAACTGATTCTAAATTAACAGCCATGAGAGTAGCTTTGTCCAAGAATCCATCCAATAACCATGGGTATGAAGTTCGAGGTGAGCAATTGTGGTTTAAGGGTCGTTTGGTTTTGTCTCTAAACTCACAATTCAAGGATGCCTTGCTCCGTAATTTTCATGATACTCCTACTGGAGGACATTTTGAAATTTTTCGCACCAACAAACGAGTTGCTACTAGCTTCCATTGGGTCGGTGTGAAGAAGGATATTCAAGATTATGTGCAGCGCTGTGATGTTTGTCAGTGCAATAAACATGACTCATTAACTCCAGCCGGACTACTGCAACTGTTATCAATCCCAGATCGTGTGTGGGAGGATGTGTCCATGGATTTTATTGAGGGTCTTCTGTGTTCAAACGGCTTTTCTATGATCCTTGTGGTGGTGGACCGCTTATCCAAATATGGTCACTTAATTGCCTTGAAACACCCTTACACAGCAAAAGGAGTGGTAGAGGTCTTTATCCAGGAAAAATCTCTCTCTCTCTCTCTCTCTCGTTAGACTATACATAAGAAATTTAAGTGTCCTATGATCACCATTTTAGCTAAGACAGAGAGAGAGGCAGAATTCAACATTTTACCGCCAAGACAATGAGATAAGAAGGTAGTATGAGATTCTTTGTGCCAAGTTTGAGCAAGGCTTTCTAGCAAGCCCATCCTTGGATGCTTTTAGTGATTTCATTAACCATAAAGCGGATTAGCTTTTCTTATATTGGTTTAACTATTTTCTCTTTCTTCACCCGTAGTCATATCTCTCTCTTCCTCACACACACACTCTCTCTCTTCACTTCAATCCCTTCTCACTACCTCTCTCTTTCTCTCTCTTCATCCATAATCAAAACTCATCCCAAAATCAAACCCCATAGCAAAATAAACCTTAACGATAGTAGCCACCGTTGCTAGGATCGATCACCACCACCACTAGCTACAAATAGTCAGCAAACCCTAATCCAAAAAAAGGAAAGAAAAAAAAAAAAAGAATCAGATCAGGTGAAACCACAGCCTACTACACCACTACCATCGCAACCCGATCTCACCCACAACCCAATTTGATGGAGAGAGAGAGAGAGAGAGAGAGAGAGAGAAGAAAAAAACAATAAAAAAAAGATAAGCACCTACTATAGTGAGGAGGTTGTACTTATACAACCTTACTGTAGCTTGTGGCTAAATTTTTTTAGCTATAGACACCCGATGTAGATGTTTTTTTGGTGTTTGGGTGTTTAAAAATAGCCATTTGGGGGGTTTTACACCCCCCAATGCTAATGCTCTAATGATATAAGCGAAATGATATTAAAAACTTGGATCATGAATTGCAGGAATGGTTCTATTAATCACACGCTATCAATGGATTTCACACATAAATATATGCATGCAAGTATTCAATATAAATCCATTGATGATTGCCGTAATTTTCTTCACTCTATTACGTTTTAAATTACAAATCACACTTAAATACAATCTTAATTTCAGAGTCAAAACAGATGTTCATATATCCATATCAAAGTGAAGGAGAGATATTTAACAAAGTCTTGGCAAAGTTCTGTTGTGACTGGGAATTGTCGGGACATTATGCCTAACCAATTTTGACATATGACCATTCATCTCTCTACACACTTTCTCCAACTCTACCACCCTCCGTTGCATCCTTGTAAGGTTTTGTCTCATATCTTCATTCTCTTCCAAGAAATTCTCTGCGTCATTGTACAAAACCATCTGGGTAGTGCTGCTCGTGCTCAGATTGTTACAATAATCCAACTCCTTTGGTACTTTGGATTGTTGAGATATAAGTGCTTGAACTGCAATCCTCGGAGGGATTCTAGGATTCTTTGCGAGCTCTTTACACACTGCAAGGCTGAGCTTCTCATAGTTAAGGCATCCACATAATCTTGATCGTTTCTCAATTGAAAGACTTACGTGAGACTGAATATCCACAAACCATGTTAGTTTAGAGAGAGCGAGCACTATTCTATATAAGAATAGAAACACTGGGTCAGAATTAAGTATGGAAGCAGGAACTTGTGTGTGGGAGAGACACAGATATAACTGTATGCAACGTCAAGATAAAGGAATGAAACAATCAACCACCAATCATGGGCATTGCATTCAATTAATAACATGGACAACTTTTCCCCTCTAGAAATCACAGGGACTTAATGGAGAAAATGTTTTTTTGACCTTCCAATTTTATATTCTAAACATCAACTGATTGTCATATTCTCGTTGTCCTTTTCTTGAAATATTAAATACTTTGATTATAAAGGGAATATAGATTACTTATTACAAATGTAGTTTGTTAGGACAAATTAATATTTTGTCGATGGCAGCAGCAAATATGGACTACTATGGATACACGGGGCTTCAAGTAGAGAGAAACCAAAAGAAAGCCAAATAAATAAGAATAACAATATGGCAAAACATATGGGCCATAGATTTTTGAATAATGTTGATTCCCAAATTCCCAATACATCCCCCCATTCCCTACCCTCTTCCGGAGGGAACTTCCTTATCCTTTCTCTCCCCTTGTCTCCCCCTTTCGGTGGATTGGATAATGATGTAAAGAACCACTTGTAAAGAACCACTTGTTTAGCGAAAAAAAAATCACAGAAATAGTTTGCATACTCATATCTTTTCCATTAGATACAGATAGAACTAGTGGGTTCTAGCTAGTTCAACTGGTAAAGTCTCTGATGGTTGAATAAAAGATCTGAGGTTTAATTTTACCTATACCAAAAATCCGATTGGTGTCTTAGTCTGATAATAAAAAGCTATCATCAAGAGCGAACGTCATAGGTTGAAACTCTCTCTCAAAAAGAAAAAAGAAAAAAAGAAGGTAGAACTGCCACAATGGAACTAATTTTCGGAACATATGAGAAAAATTAATAGGATGTATATGTAGCTTGCATATGGAAGATAGTATACCCATTACTATCTTTACTTAAGTCCAATGAGGAATCCTCTCCAGTTAAAGAGAAAGTCCATTTCACTTTAAGATTTTAATTACTAGATTTGACAATGTTTAAAGTGTCATGTCATCTAAAATTATAAATAATGTGAAATACAGTCATTTCAAACTGAAATGATCCTAATGCACTAAAATGGAATGGAAGAAGTCTTATTTTAGAATATAAGAAGACAAAGAATCAAACACAGTATCCTTATAACTCTTTCTACCCAGATTGGAATTAAGAAATATTGAAAGAGAACTTACTTGCGCATCCAAAAGAATGTCTTAATATATTATTTTTATCTTTGATTGTATATGGTTTGGTTTTATATTCTACCTAAAGTGTTTAATGATATGGCAATACTTGGTAAGAATGGAAACAAAGAAAAGGTTATGAAAATATTCACCTGAATATAAATATCGATGGCTCTGTAGACCCCATCAAAGCAATCTCTGGCACAATCTGGTAAACTTTCTGCTACTCCAAGAAACTTAGAGATCTTAAGGTTCTGATCAGGAGATATCTCACCCAAATACTTATCAATCAATCTACCAACTTTCTTCATCTTATGGATGGAAATTTCATCACTATTAACAAATACTCTAATCAATCTTAAAACTAAATTAACATCATAAACAGCCCTGTCATGGCCAGAGACCAGCAAGTCATCTAATGTTGCTTGGTCAAGCATTCCACCAATTAATTTCTCCAACCCAACTTTGTAGTCTTTGTTAACACCAAAACCAGAGACAATTCTTAGTACCCACAACAGCCCTCTGCAAGAAAATGCTTCTTTCCCCACTGTGACAACACCATGAATAGCTGTATCTGCAAGACCACCATACTCACACTTTGAATATAATTGATTAATTGCTTTGCTTTGAGCTGCAGTCTTCAGGTAATGAAGGAGGAATCTTGTTAGTATCAAACTGTTATTATCAGGCCCATAAGCCCCTAAACTCTGAATGACTTTTTCAATGATATTTGGTGGCAAAACAGCCAAATCTTCAAACCACCATGCTTTGCTTGATGAAGATGACTTGATTAAATCAGGAGTAGATTTGGATGAGGAAGAGAATCTATACCCAGATGCAGTTTCAGGAGAAGATGAAGACGAAGAAGATGAAGTAATGAAGTTTGTTTCTGAATTTTGAGCAATCTTTACTAATAGTGCAGAGATGAGTTTTTGAACAAGGCCAGATGAATCTGCATGTGTAAAGATTGGAAAACAGCTTTTAAGACATTCAAGTATGTCAATCCATGACCAGTAAAACATTCCCGCTAGAAAGGTCTCTGTTTGTTGCAAGAGATTGCAGGTTGAAACCTTCTCAGTCATCCCAAGAAAGACTGCACAACAGTGGAAAAGGGACACATTTGAAACTGTGATTGAGATTTTACCATTGTTGTAACAAAATCTACAAACCAGTTCAAACCCATTTGCACCTCCTGGGAAGTCATCGATTTCAATACCCAATTTCTTGGTCTTGGTACTTCTCTTTTCTTGGTCAATCATTTTCTTTAACCTTGCAGAATATTTTGATACAATCTTCTGCACAAATGAAACTTAGACACTTCAAAAAAGAAATTTCAAAATTTTAAATTAAAAAAATTCTATTGATAGAGCTTTTAGAGTACCTCATTCAGAAAGAATTTTTGTTCACCATTGATGCGGATTTGCAAATCATAGAACTCTGGCATAGCTGATTTGCATTAAGGAAACCAAGAAAATAAAACTATGTTTGTGTCACGGCCAGTGAGAAATGCTGAGTGATATGTGCTGGTAGAAGAGAAAGGAAAGAACATTTATATATGCACTGTGCAATAATGTAGTGGGGCAATGCCTGCAATACTTTTTTGTAGTAAATGATCAGCAGAATCAAAACCATGTGTGGATTATTTAGAGCATCATTGCCGGTGCTTCCCTAAGGAGCAAAATTTTAAAAGAAAAAGAAAAAGGAAAAATAAAAACACCCTTTTTGAGTAAGAGGTGCTCTGGTATTTATCCAAGAAAATAGTGAACTACTACAAATTACTTAAAAACTAACTTGGTAATAAATATTATCGGTGAACATTAACATCCTAATAAATAAAGGACAAAACTTATGTACAGTACTTTAAGTGCTGTTTTTTAAGTTTCCCTCTTTAGATTTTGCCATGTGGCTATTTAACTTAAAAAATACACTTCTATTCGTGAGAAAATACTTACATGACAGAATTTTAAGAGAGGAACCTAAGGAACAGTATCTAAATACTATACATAAGTCTTGCTCGTAAATGAATATTTGAATTTACATTTTTGTGAGTGCTTGACACATTAGTTTGTAGTCCGTAGTATAAATTACAATGTGTCACTCATGTTGGTGTCTGTTTGTTTTGTCTAACCAACCAAAGCATTTCTTTACTTTTTTTTAGTGAGGAAAAGGCACAAAATTTCATTCTTCAATTAAGGGAATACAAGTTGGTACGACAAATAGAAAAGATAATGTAGAGGTTTGTCTCGTCTAGGTGACAGGCCCTGCAAGTCAAGAAGCAATGCTTTCAGTATATATGCTAGGTTCCCTGATTGGCTTTGGACTTTCATGGGAGTAGCACTTTCGGGACATGTGAAGAAAGGGACCCACAGAGACCAAATCTCTCGTGGGGAAGGAAATCAACCAAAGCAAATTGACGTTTTAAATATATAATTTAAGAAAGAGTGGCTAATAAGGCATAGCCCATAAAAGTACAAGAAGTAAGCTCTCACGGGCCTTTAACCGCTACAAGTTCAAGCAATGGGCTATCTGGAATTAAAAACAGCCAACATGTCAGCCATTCAGCTTTGTTGTAGTAGAAACAAAACTAAAAAATTTTCTTGTAACTTTAAATGTACCAGTTTTTTTTCCTATATGACTAGATTAAGTCTTGTCAATGACTTAAATTAAGCTCAAGTTGTCTGTAAAAAAATAAAATAGATGCCTTGGCAATTCAGACATCAATATACTTCAAGTTCATCCACCCAGTGAGTACTTGTGGTTCTGTGGTTCCCATGCCATCTAGGTCTTCACGCTTTAGTTACTCTTTGAGATTATTATGGTCGCTGGTCAGTCAAAGTAAGATCTCTACAATTGACTGACTCTTCTGTTTATTTTTATTCAGGGGTTAAATAAAATAAAATAAAAGGAATTCAGCTTCATCCACAAAAGGAAGCTACGATTATGCTTTAAAAAAATTAGAGGAAAGTTACCCACCAAAACCGTCCCAATTTGCTAGTTTAGGTTAGTTTCTGGGGTTGATGGATTGGGTTGGGTTTCCATTTTTCGGGTTGGGTTGGATTCGGGTCAATAAATTCACATATCTATCTAAGCCACGATCCACTTATTTTTAATATATATATTTAAAATATTTATCATTTGTTTTTTGTTAATTACTAGTTTGCCTCTCTCCCTGCTATAAAATAGAACTACTTCATGTATTTCTTGACAAGGGAATGTTCAATAAAGAGTCAATAGGTCTAACAACCCCAGTTGTCTGACAAGCCCAAATAGAGGAATCTTGTAATCTGGACATGGCCCATACCAGCCTTATTATCCATAGTTTGTGTTGCTAGTCAAAGCTCATTAAGGCTGGTCCTACAACATCTATTTAGTCAATCTTGCAAGTCTTAATGCATTTAATTAGTCAATCTTGAAGTATGCTGATTGTGGGAAATACTATATCATTTATTTGCAATCTTATTTTCTATGTCTTGGAAATCTTGTAGTCATTTAATTCCCCATGAATAGAGGGAAGTTCTAAGCACTATGGGTGCGTTTACTTAAGCTGTTGCAAAACAGTGTTTTAGGTTTAAATGAGCGTTTGTAAAAAAGTTATGAGGATTTGTTATTGTGAAACAGAATTTTAGATTTTATAAATGCAATTTTAGTATCCCAAAATACCTAACCAAACAAACCCTATATGTAGCTAGTTGGCTAGACTGAGAAATGAGATTGGGAGAGTGATTATACATAAATTCTTGTATTCTATTCTCTGTATTTGTTTGGCTTAATTCCATTAGTGGTGAGTTTGTTAGCCTTGTATCCTTGGTAATTTCCTCTGGGTGGTGAATTTTCTGTATTTCATTGGTTTTTCCCTTGGTGGTGAGCTTGCTATATTAGAATGTGAGTCCTATTTCTTGTCATTTTTTTCCATCCTTTTTTCTCTGGTACCAAATTGGTATCAAGGCCAATGTTCTTAATACTGTTTCAAACATTTTTTCAATTTGTTTATTGGAACAAAACATTTCGATATTAGCCAATTTCGACGTACCATTTCGGGGTTACTGCTAAAACTATATATATATATATATATATAACAAATGATTTTTTTTTTATAATATACCACATCAAATTATTAATTTAAAATAAAAAAATGCAGATTCTTAATATGATCATTAAATAATACAATTATATAACATTTCATATATAAGTAAAGAAAAAATATATTAATGAAGAAAAAACCATGTCATATGTGAGTAAAGTAAACAAGAAAAACACATTGTTAAAGGAAAATAATAATAAAATGTTATATGAGAGTGAGGTAGTAAAAAAATGGGTTTAGGAAAAAAATAATGATTCATTTACATACTGGACTAAATCATCGTACCAAGGGAAATTTAGTGGAGTGGAGTGAAATGGGCCAAAATATAGAACAAGATGGAACATAGGGGTGATTTGTATCGATTAACTAATTGGGATAAAAGTTTCGGCCGTTTCAAGTAGAATGGAATGGAATTCATAACTATATGCAAAGTAAGTCTTTCTTGTGGATATGTCCAAGTTATTTGTTCCAAAATATTCTATTCATCTACTATTGTGAGGTCAATGGATTGTTGTATTCAAAACATATTTGAATGTGATGAAAAATGCTTTAAAGAATAGTAGAATATGTTACTATGTATTGGAATTCTCCACCAATCTATAACAAGTACCTTGATGAAGATTGTGAATTGTAAAAACAAGTTTTGGAAGATGATGATGAGCCTTTCTTTGGTCAAATACAAAAGGTTGTTGATTTTACAAAAGAGAGATTTATTGTTGAAACATTATCTCTTAAGGAGCAAAATCCTTACATTGATCTTTTTGGGGTTGAAAAATATTTATTTCCTAACAATAAACTTGATATTGATTTTGGCCCATCAATGGAGATAAAGGGTTTTTGACTTTTTATCTTGAAAAGATGAGTGAAGCTTTTGTGCCATGTGAATTGAAAGGGAAATGAAATCTAGGATCAATGGATGAACATGCTGATTTGTTTGTGACATTGGCTTCATGTACAGTAGTATGGAAAAACAATTTATGTCTCAAAATTTGTCTAGCAAGGTTTTGTAGACACTGCATTTTGTACCCTTTACGACTCAGACCCCTGTTCCTTAATTATGTTAGAATTCTAAATCCCAAGGTTGGTTTAGAGCCCAATCAGATGAAAATTGACTTGAGAAAAGTGTTTATGAAAAATAGAACTTATTTTTGGAAAAGAAAGGCCACAGAAACTCTAGGGTGTGCGTACGCATATACGCGTATGCACACGAATGCTCAAGCTTTGTGTACACATACATGTGCATGCGTATGCATGCTAGGGTTCTAGAAACTATGTAAGGCAAGTTTTTTGCATTTAAAACTTGGTTTGGAACGAATCCCACATCGTTTGGGAGCCGGCCCAAACCCCTATTTTTCGACTATATAAAGCCATAAATGGTACTTTTTCAAGGAGGAAGGATTCCAGTGGTAAAACACATAAGATTCACTAGAAAATAGTGAATCAAAGAGGGAGTTTTTCATAAAACATTCTCAAGTAACATTTTATTTGATTGAGACCTTTTTTGGTCTTCATCTTTGAGTTCTGAAGTTTACTAACTTATTTTGATTTGGTTATGACTAGATTGACTGAGGGGAACAGTCAAAATCAAGCTCTACAGAGTTCTAGTGTTGAGGTAAAGTTTCTAACTTTGGCTCTTCGCTCTTCTTTGATTTTTCTTTGTTTCTCTAAGTTTTTATATGAGTTTATGTGTTCATAATATGTTTGTTTAGTCTAGTTTTACTTTACATTTGTATTTAGAGCATGTTAGGCTGCTAGGTTTCTTGTTTCAATGTTTCTATTCTGTAGTTACTAGATTAGGGTTCTTAGGCGTGTATGCGTGCGCATGTTGTTTGCATACGAGTATGCGTACACAGACAGATGGGCTTCGTATGCATGCCTTATGTATGCACCGGCATACTCTTGTCCAGAAAATCAAATTCACTCTTGCTTGTTGCACCTTTGTTTTATTTACATGTTTAGCCTCTGTTTTAACTTGGTTTATGTGTCTTTAATTCTCTGCCACTTTATTTTATCTTGTTTTGTTTTGTTTCATCTCTTTGATTGTTTATTAGCATTTTAGATTGTTTGAATAACTTGAACATTCATATACCATGAACATGCATTGATGCATAGCTGTTGTGATGCAATGAGAGAAGCGAGGTAAGTCATGTATAATCACATAAACATTCATTTAGTTTGGATGATGAGTATGATATGGATTATGAACATGAATGTGCTTTGTTAAATACCATGTGTTTGATGTTTAGATGCTAAAACATGTTTATCTTGATTTGCCTTGTGATGTTTCTGCCATTGGAGATATATGCTTACATGCCATGATAGATGAATGCTAGGTTTGGGGATGATTATGCCATGTTGATTGCTTTAGATGCATGCTAGAGTGTGTGTGAGTTAGAATAACATGTTAAATATGCCTTTAATGAGATTAAGATTTGAAACACAATAGTGAAAACCGACCTATAGGTTGGGTGGGGTTGGGCGCCTAACACCTTCCCATCCCTATACCTAAACTTCGGACATGTGCTTTGGTAAAGATTAGTCTTTCCATGAAAGGGCACTATATTTATGGTTCCTAGACCTAAACTAGGTGGTGATTCCATTTACACCCTCCACCATGGTTTACCACAGGCCAAGGCGTACTTCCCATGAGGGAGAGGATGACACCATGTCGTGGGCACTTGCGCCTACAGTGGTGATTTTACTGGGGATAGAGAGTTTAATTCCAATGTATTCCATTTCTTAATCTTGATAAAGGCTTGTTTAATACTGTTTGCATACACTTTCACTTGGTTCTTTTGTTCCTTTGCCATGGTTGGTGATGAGTGGAAAGGTGGAGGCTCCATTCGGGCCAAAACCTTTCGAAGTTCATCCCACTAACTTACAGTTCGTGCCATTGCCTATAATGGACTTTGAGTACATTAACGGTTTGTCACCAATTCATTACGGTCCATTTAGGCCTAAGGTTGGAATCATGGCCCACCTAATTGTGAGTGACTTATTGATCTATCCCTTTAGCTTTAAGGAGCTTATCCACACTTAGAGAAATCCTATCAAAAGAGAATACCCTTTATATCTCTTGTTTGTTTAACCATATATCTTGTGTTCACCTAATCCTAAAGGACAAATAAAAGATGTAAAATTTAAAAGGATGACCCAAAAGTTATGGCATACCCCAAGACAATGGGATAAAAAGAAATAAAGTTCTCATATATAGGAGGCTTATCCCAAAATCCAAAGGTATATCTTAACTTGAAAGGTTCGTAGGATCATAGCCTAGTTGCTATCATAAGCCCAAAATCAAAGGCTTCTTGAAAAAGAAAGCCTTGGGTTTAAGGTAACAAATATACTATGGACTTAGCATCCAAGATCCTATAAAGTCAATATGAATCTCCCTAGTCTTAGGACTCTTTGTTGCATCTAAAGGCTTAAAATGATGAGAGATTCAAGGGCTTTGAGAGGAAGGCCACAATATATTCTAGCTAGAAAGCTGTGGACACATGGGGAAGTCGCCACCTAGTTTTTGCAATGGTCTAGGAACCATATATATAGCGTCCTTTCGAGGAAGGACCTTTTGATCTTACTACCAAAGATATGGGTTCGTAGTTAAGGTATGGTCTTGGGAAGGTGTTAGGCACCAAAAACTGCCCAACCCTAAGGTTGGTTTCCTCTCATTTTGTCTTATGTCTTGACCCTATTAAAGGTACATTCAATATTACATCTATACTCACACACACGCTAGCATACATCTAACAATCAACATGGCATCAATCATGCCAAAATGATCTAATCATACATCTATCATGGCATAACATAAGCCCTAGCATGTTACTATCATACATATCATATCCAACGCAGCACATAGGCATAGAAAAATCCAAGCAAACATGTGATTGCATCTATACTTCCAAAAGAACTCAAACAAACAAACATGTTTATCTCCATCATCAAGGAAAAATCATATTCAAAGAACATGTTTATGTGAATGCATGACTTACCTCACTTACCTTCCTGCATCTCAGCACTTATGGCATAAATGCGTGAACATGTGAATGCCTGTTCTGGGCATCAAAACAAAGAAACACAAGATAAATCCTAATTTAATCATGTGAAAGACAAACAAACAACAAACATAAAACAAGGACTCATGCCTATAAAGAGGGATTAAACAGAGGCATAATATGTGAAACAATTGAATAAAACAAAGCAGAAAACTCAAACTAGGGTTCTTGGGTAGCAGTATATGTGTGCATGATCAAGCTTGTGTATGCATAATCTAGCCTACGTATGCAGCCAAGATTATGTGCACATGGGTTTCAGCCCAGAAACCCTAGCCATGAACATAGCAACACAGAAAACAAACTAAGACTTCAAAACAATAAATCTAACAACCTATCATGCTTTAAAACATAAAAACTACACAACTTAAACTAATAACAAATATCAAAGATAAACAAAACAAAATCTGTTCCTAAACATTCATTGGATCTAACAACAAACAAGAGCAACACTTAACACATCAAAACATATTCATCAATATATCAAATTATATCAACTTTCCAATCAAAACATGATGAGATAAAACAAAATAAAATCAAACAAAACAAAACATATTTCTAAGCATGAATAACATATAAATTAACTAAGAGCAACAAAAACACAAATTATAAAAGAACCAAATCAAGGAAAAGCCATGAAGAGAGACTCACCTTGTTATGGAATACAACCTTGATTGATATTTAACCGGCCCCTCAATGCCTACACAACAAGCTTCAATGAGATATCAAGGTAAAAGAAGATTTCAATAGTTTATAGGTAATCATAACTCAAAAACAGGATTAGTTTTGAAAAGGGTTTTGAGAAATCAAATTGGGAAAATAGTTTCTGCCTTAGAACTAACTAAAGAGAGGTTTTTTATTTGTAATAAACGTGCAAAGGTGCTGTGTGCGTGTTATAGAAAAGAGAATTAGGGTTTTAGAGAAGATGGAGGCTAAAAAATGGCTCTTTCTAGCTAGGGTTTTGATTGGAGGCATAAGATGAGTATTTATAAGTTAAAATTAGGGTTTTCAGACTTTTTAATGATCTTTGGACGTTCTCAAGGGTCCATGGGCCGGCCCACATAAAAAAAAAAAAATTTATGTTTTGGGCCCTTAAAATGAAGTTTTAAAACCCAGAAAATCGGACTGGCCAGTTGGGTCAACTTCAAACAGTCATAACTCACTCAATTTAAGCTCAAATTAGGAAATTTGTGTTCAAATTGAAGCCTAAGATGTCTAATTTCCAATGAGATAAACCTCACTAAAATATTATTTTTGGATCAAAAGTTATGGCCAAAAGAGTGAGTAAAGGTCATTGGGACCGGCGATTAAAGTTTATTTACTGGGTACAAAATAAGGTGTCTACAAAGGCTACTTCAAAAAAATTGACAATGAATATAAGAAAAGAAGAGCCCAAAGGTGATGAATACATTGAGACAAAGAGATGAAAATCTCTAAGCACATTTTAATGAAAGCTCATGAGTGTCAGATTGAGTGCTTTGTTGTAAATAGACCAAGCCCAAGGAAATAAGGGGCAAGGTCCATGAGAGGCGAGGGAGCGATTTTGTAACTGGGCCTTCATTAAAATGGACTTAAAGACTTTCTAAGAACATCTAAATAAAAGAAGCTTTTAATTGGGACATGGGCTTAATAAAAAATGGGACTTTTTTTCAGGCACCATTGCACAACCAAGATCAAGTAAGCACCTCCCCACTTCAACTTGGGTTTGAGAAAGCAATGGAAGACGTTTGATTAAGGTTGAAATCACACCTCAAGAAGAGATATTTTAAGAAGAAATGACTACTCCAATCGATGACATGCTTGCACAAAAGACATACAAGGCAATAGAAGATCAAGTGAGGCTTTCAAAAAGATGGGAAGTTGTCTCTCTAAGCTAGAGGATAGCAAGATCAAGAAGCCTATGCACATAGAGATAAATGAAGAAGAAGAAAAAGAAGAATGGGATAAAGCTGACTATGAGAGGAACAAGCAATTTGAGAATCTTACTGCGGATACCGTGGCTATGAAAGAAAAGATGGAAAGGATGCAATTAGCTTTTCGCAAGGCTCAAGGAATGGATGATTGACTCTACAACATAGGTGGTTTAATCTCCAAAGCCCTTATTGCATTACCTCCCAAGTTCAAGATTTTTGATGCGGAAAAGTTTGATGGGATTGGGGACCCTAAGCAACATGTTAGGATATACATAAGCATTGCCAAAATTAAGGGGTTGGATGAGAAGTAAACTTTGCATTCATTTCCTCTCTCACTCACAGGAGGTGCATCGAGATGGTATTATAGCTTGGACCCAAGTAAGACCAAAGTGTGGAATGAGCTAGTGGAATTGTTTATGGATCAATTCATTTTCAATACCATGATTGATGTGACCTTAAGAGATTTGGAGACCACTAAGCAAGGAGTTGGGGAGACCTTCTTCGAATACATGACAAGGTTGAAAGGGAAAGCATCCAAGATGGTTAATAGGCCAAATGAGAAGAATCAAATCAACACGATCATTAAGAACTTGATTTCGACATACAATATTAGGCTTTTGTCATCGCCTATTAGTTCTTTTGGAGAATTGTGTGATTGTGGAACTAGGATCGTTAAGAACAAGCCTCCAGTCAAAAAGATGTATGGGGGAGGAGTAACCACTTCTAAAGCACCTAAAATTGTGAATGTAAGTGCCATCACACCTCTACAACCTCTAGCCTACCAAAGTTTCACAAAGAAAGCCCGTCGATAATTTCCCAACCTAGGAATGACTCTAGCCTAAACATATGAGAACCTAACTTCCAAAGGATTCCTAAAGCCTTTAGATCCCACACCAGTGCTTAATCTTGTACCTCTTACTTGGATCTCCAATGAATATTGTCACTTTCATAAAAAGGCTAGCTATAAGACCAATAATTGATTTCACCTTAAGCATGATATACAAGATTTGATAGACAATGGGACTCTCTGAAACCTAAACATCATCACTAAGCCTAACATTAGGAAGAACCCCTTACTCGATTATCACAGAGCTCTTCCCCCATATCAGAATTGTGTGCAAGTGGAAGAGGTCGATTGGGATTGCGCTAAGTTGATAGAGGTTGTGGAAGTCAATATGGTTGAAATCCAAGGTATATCGGATGAAGAAGATGAGGATTTGAAGAGTGCTATAGCCATGTGGGGGATACTTCCCAAAGGAATATTCAATTTGAAGAAAGGATCTTAGAAGACAATGTAGCGAACATCACTAGGAGTGGGAAGCATTACAAACCATACTTTTTGAAGAGGGATCACCTCGGAAGAAATGTGGAGGAAGGATTAAAGCCCGTTGGACTTAATGGGAAGAAAGAAAAAGAAGAGGAAGATATGGTCTTGACTTAATTAAAGAAGACTCAAGCTCATGTGTCTGTTTGGGGTTTGCTAATGGCCTCTCACAAGCACCGCAATGCACTCTTATCTTTCATGGGTCTTATCCCTTCCTTACCTTTTTTGATGAAGAGCTTCCTCCCAAAGGAGCCACTCATACTAGGCCTTTGTAAATCACCACTGAGTGCATGGGTACTAAGGTTCCAATGGTGCTTATTGATAATAGATCCACATTGAATGTATGCCCATTCAGGATTGCTCTTAAGGTTGGCTTGGACTTAGAGACAATCATTCCTTCTCCTTTGACTGTTATGGCATATGACAACACCTCGAGGAAGGTTATGAGAACTTTCAAAGCTCCTTGCAAAATTGGTTCGTTGGAAACCATTGTGGAATTTCATGTGATGGACACCACTCCTAACTACAATCTTCTCTTAGGATGGGCATGGCTTCATCCCATTCGAGCTATTCCTTCTACCTTGCACCAAAAGATGAAGATCCCATGGAAAGGAGGGATTGTTGTAGTACTTGGAGATGGTGAGATCCTAGCTCCTGTCTATGGACTCGCAGGAGAAGACAATGAGCTCCAAATGAGTGGCCTTGAATTTGTGAACATGGCTAATTATGGATTCAAGGATGAAAGGTACACTACGGATTTACTCCCATATTGTAGTCACGAGGTGATTGCAATGATGAAAAAGATGGGGCACATGCCTGGTATAGGTCTTGGAAAAGAAGGAAGAGGGGTGGCTAAATTCCTTGATTTCAAGACTTAATTGACTGAGGAAGGTTTGGGATTCTTTGAAGGTTGTGACGGAATCAAGAAGAACCTTGGTACTCTTAATGGGATTTTTGTGAAGGTAGGAGGAGACTTCCCCTTCTGTGGCTTTCTTGAACCTTTGGGTTGACAAGGATGGAAAAGTATATCCCAGCTGGGAGATCTTATTTGAGGAGAAGCTTACTTTTAAGGAGGTTCAAGAAGAGGTTGACTGGATGGACTACATGGACACTGATGCAATGGGAGCTATGTGGGAAGTTGAGGGGAACATGCTCGCCATCATTTTCAAAGAGCCAAGTGATTCTTCTACCTTCATCATGCCTACTAATAAGCAACTTAGCAATTGGTCTTGGGTTGGGTTTTTTCTAGTAGCATGGGAAAGATGTCTTGTAAAGTAAGTTCCAATGTACTTTTTGGCATTTTTAATAAAATGAATTCTGATTTGGCTTATTTTGATGTGTCCTATAGTATTGAAATTTTACACTTAAATGTTTCTAATGAATTTGAAAATGAAATTAATAAACAACTGGAAAAGAAAATTGAACCTACGGAACCAAATTTTGAAATTCTTAATTTCGGCAATGATGAGAATCCATGATTAATTAAAATTGGCACAACTCTAAATGAATAAGAAAGAAAGGATCTCTAAGAACTCCTCACTGAATTCCAAGAAGTGTTTGCATGGTCTTATGAAGATATGCTTGGCATTGATCCCGAGATAGCATAGCATCACATTGATACTCTTTCCCACATGGTGCCCATTAAGCAAAAATTAAGACGCATGAGGATTGAATGGCTACTTAAGATCAAGGAAGAGGTCACAAAACAATTGAAAGTAGTGTTCATCAAACCCGTACACCAAGTCGAATGGATAGCTAATGCTGTACTTATTCCCAAGAAGGATGGGAAGGTTAGGATGTGTGTGGACTTTAGGGATCTAAACAAGGCTTGTGCTAAGGATGATTTCCCTTTACCTCACATAGATGATGATCATGATGATGGTGGTGGTGGTGATGACCCTAAGACGACTCTAAGCTATAAGTTGAGGAAGAGGCATTACTGGCACTGATCTTGTAGGTTAAACACACACACACAGAGACAAACTTTTTCCAGTTTCTTATCTTTTTCCTTTTTTTAGCATTATCTTATGCATTTTAGGTTTTATTTGAGACATTAGGCTGTATTTAAGAATATCTTTATATTTTTTCTTTTATTTTAGGACACGTACTTATTTACAACTCATGGGATATGTGTGCATTCATTTTCTTCCTTTTCTTTCTCCTTTGATAGAAGAAAATCTGAGTTAGAATCTATCTTGAGTAGTCCTTTAGGCCGTAGGAGTCATGAGAAAAGCCTTGGTATGGAAATCACACTCCAAATAGGAAAGGGAATCCGAAACCCTAATGAACCTGCATACAAATATGCTTGTGTGCATACATATATTGCCAAGCAGAAAAACTCTAGCCAACTTTTTTCACTATAAAACAGCTGTAAAAGGCTTTGAAATCTTCATAAAATGTGTTTTAAGTCTAGGAATCATTCTGTAGGGTCCCCAATGGCAAAATTCACTTCTTTGGAGTTCTCCATGTGGATTAACATGCTTAATCTCAATTTCAAGGATGCTTTCATCCTTCTTGGTCTTTATTGTATCTCTTTCTTTCATCAAATCAAAGTGAATGAGCCTCTTCTTCATGCAGCCGCTGAGCTTTGGATCCCTATTCGACATACTTTCCAATTCAATGGTGTGGAATTATACCCCATTCTTGAAGAGTTGGGTGCAATTATTGGTGAGCACGACTTCGATGCTATCATTCTTCCCACTCTCGAGGAAGATCTTTTTGACCTAGCCCATCAAATTTTGGGAGTTCCCTTAGCTATGGCCAAGAGATGGTGCAAGTCCAATAAATTGAATGTCTTCATGGTTTTCAAGTACTTCTCTTAAAAGGATGTTCCATTGGTTGGAGTGAAATGTTCTCATCATCTCAACGCTTTTTGCCTTTGCATTTTGGCAAGGTTCTTCTTGGTGCATGAAACACCTCGTGTGGATCCTGGAATTCTTCATGTGGTCAAACAACTAGGGAGTGGGAGCCCACTAGCCATCATCTTGGTTGAAACCACAATGTCTTGGATGCCGTTCATAGGCATAGGGAGCCTTCTTCTTCTTCTTCTTCAGGTATGATTCCTAATTTTTGCCTAGGTTTCCTCAACCTAGCGAGATTCCTCTAATTTTTTCATGGATTGCCTTTCGATTTTCAACCCATCGAGGCTCCTTATATCGTCTTTGAATATTTCTCTCTCTTTTTCTCTCTCTTTTCCTGTTTTTATCTCTCATTTTTCCACTCAACATTCATGTTCTCTTTTTCTCTCCCTCAAATATGGCTATATGAGAAGCTCAAATTGCTTTTTCCTCCCTTTTGTTTCTCCTAGTCGATATCAACCAAAGCATTATCGTGATCGTAGGCTCAAGGTCAAAGATATGAATCTTGCCAAGCTTACTGAGCTCTTGAAGCATCTTACTTCCTTGGATATTCAATGGGTAGTAGAATGGTGGCATATTAAGGCCATGTCTAGCTGTGGTTTCAAGGAAAATAGAGTTCCTTTGGTTGGGCTTTGTTGCTGCTCTTACTATCTTACATGTCGCATTGCATGGCAATTTGGTGACTATTAAGGGGTTCCTTGTGGCAAATGGGTCTTTTCACACTCTAGCATTCATTGAGAGAATCTTGGGTAGAATCCATGAGACCTGGTCTCAAAGGGCGATGAATAGGGACATCCATTTTCCTTAGTTTCTCCATCCCACTTTGGGTTACAAGGATTGGTTATCTATTATTATGATTGCAGTTCATAGGGAAGAGAATTATCACAAGAAGTCCAACAAAAGGAAGAGCACCGAATGACTATATTTATATGCCCTAAATTTTACTTTTTTGCACTTTATGATTTTATGTCTTTTCATTTAAGTTAATAAAGGATTGGAATGTTCTAAATCCCTTATGGAAACAATTTATCATCTTTTAATTTGAGTGATGAGAAAATCTACCATTTTATTATCTTTGCTTATTGTCTTTATTTTTCTTTTCTTTCTTTTTCTTTTCTTTATTCTATGCCATGTAATTTTTTCCCATGACGTCCTTGTGTGAATTTTCGCCATGCCCATGGTCTTTTCCCCTAACTTTTGCCTAGGTCGCCCTTTCGGGTTTTCAACCTAATGAGGTTTCTTTGCCCTAATGTTTGCCTAGGCTGCCCTTTTGGGTTTTCAACCTAGCATGCTTTTTTTCTTTTCTTTTTCTTTTTCAAATGTTGTATTTTTGGAACTTGTCCATTTTGATTGAATGGAGCATTTCTTCTCCATCCAATTCTATAATTCTTATAGCGCATTCGGACATGATCTTCTTGATAACAAAAGGCCCAAATCATCTTGGCTTCATCTTTCCTCTCAGATCAAAAGTTTCATCTCTAAGTACCTTTAGGACTAGATATCCTTCCTTAAGGTTCCTAGGTTTCACCCTTTTGTTGAATGTTCTAGCAATCCTCTTTTGATAACCTTGCACATGGTATTGGCTTTCATCCTCTTCTTATCTATCAAGGCTAACTATTCATATCTTTCTCTCATCCAATCCTATTCGAGGACCTTGGTCTCCACCAATACTCTCAAATATTGTATCTCTACTTCAATGGGAAGCATCGCTTCACATCCATAAACCAAAGAGTAGGGAGTTGCCCTAGTCGATGCACGGATAGAAGTCCTATAACCCCACAAGGCAAATGGAAGCTTCTTGGCCCAATCTTTGTGTGTCACTACCATTTTGGCTAGGATGTTCTTGATATTCTTGTTGGCTGCTTCTACAGCTTCATTAGTTTGTGGTCGATATGGTGAAGACTTATGATGCTCAATGTTGTACAACTCCATGATCCTTCGGACCTTTCCCTCATAGTGGGAATCATTATCAGAGATAATCTCTTGCGACACTCCACAAACTTGCAGATGATGTTATTCTCTATGAATTGTGCCACATGCTTGGCTTTCAGTATGGAGTAGGAGGTTGCCTCTACCACTTGGTGAAATAATCAATTGCAACTAGGATGTACTCATGCCCAATTGAGGCTTTAGGAGCTATCCTTCCAATCACACCTATTCCCCATACCAAGAAAGGCCATGGAGAGTTCATACTATATAACTTACTCGGTGGCACATGGTTCAACTTTGCATGTGTTTGTCAATCATGGCAGCTCTTCATGAAGTCCACGCAATTGGCTTCCATTGTATTCTAGTAATAAGCCATCCTCAAGATCCTCCTATTCATGTGAGGACCACAAATCCCTTGGTGGACTTCTTCCATGATTCTTATGGCTTCTTTCTTCAGACAACAAAGGTGTATCCTATCATAGGACTTCCTATAGAGTTGACCTTCACATAGAATGTACTGCATCGCCATCATCTTAACTGAACGATGTTCTTTCCTATTGGCATCATCAGGATAAATTCCCAATTCTAGAAACTTCATGATGTCGTTGAACCAAGGGACTCCTTCCTCTTCTATGGCCAAGACATCCAAATCCTCATTCTCTTTGTGTACCAATTGATAGCTTTGCTTGATCTCTAAGGGTTGTGTCCATACTCCTTCGGGTATTTCAACCATAGAGGCCAAAGTAGCCAAAGCATCTACAAACTAATTCTAAGCCCTAGGGATGATGGTGTATTCAACTTTGTCGAAAGTTCTTGTCAACTCCTTCAATTATTGCTATTAAGGCTTTAGGTGTTCTTCTTTCACCTTCCATAATTTCTGTGCTTGGGCTATGACCAAAGTCAAATCCCCAAAGACTTCGACTTCCTTTACCCCTAGCTCTCGTTGGGCTTCCATTTCGGTGATACAAGCTTCATATTCTGCCATGTTATTGTTTGCTTTGAAGTTCAACTTAATGGCCAAAGGTACATGAGATCCATCAAGAGTGATCTAGAGTACCCCTATCCCATTTCCATACTAGTTCATGACTCCATCAAAATACATCTTCCATGCCCCTAGTTCTATATCCAAAATGTCCTTATCTTGGAAATCCTCCCTACCACTTTCTCCCTCTAGAAGGTTCTCGGCAAAAAAATCTTGACAACCTTCCACTCAAAGTAGGCTTTTCAAATAGGTACTTCAACAGATCCATTCTAGTAACTATCCATACTTAGAATGGTAGGATGATATGTCTTAGTTTCTATACAGCCCATATAAGAGTGAAGCATGATTTCCCTATGGGTGTGTATGTAGTCTCATAGTTATGGAACCTTTTACTTAAGTAGTACACGGCTCTCTCATCCTTATCATTATCTTCTTGTGCTAACATGCTTCCTATTGCATCCCCTATGATTGAGAGATAAGGGAGCAAAGTTTTCTCGGGTTCTGGAGGTACTAAGATAGGTTTCCTGGGTTCTGGAGGTACTAAGATACTCAATAAGTTCAAAAGCTTTCTAACACTCATCATTCCATGTATGGGGTTCATTCTTCCTCAAAAGTTTGAAGATGGGCTCACAATTGGAAGTGAGTTTGGCGATGAATTGACTAATGTATTGCACCGGCCTAAGAATCCTCTTATCTCCTATTGCTCTTAGGTGGAGGCATGTCAAATATGGCCTTGATCTTTGATGGGTCGACTTCTATCCCTCTATCACTCACTAGGAAGCCTAGTAATTTTCCAATAGTTACTACAAAAGTGCATTTCTATGGGTTCAATCTCAGTCTCTATTCTTTGATTCTCTCGAAGAACTTCCTCAAATTGGTGATGTGACCTCCTCTATCCTTGGAGTTCATGATCATATCATCAATATATACTTCCACCTCATTGTGCATCATATCTTGTAGCAAGGCTATGGCCATCCTTTGATAAGTTGCACTTGCATTCTTGAGCCCAAATGGCATTACTGTGTAACAATAGATTCCCTATTTAGTGGTGAAAGTAGTCTTGGTCATATCCTTAAGAGCCATCTTGATTTGGTTGTATCCTGAAAAACCATCCATGAAGGACATTAGAGCATTACCAGCGGTATTGTCTACCAAGACATCACCAGGGAAGGCATACCCTCCAGGCCTATAGATTTACTTGGAATACTCAATCGCCTCAAACTTGAGGTTCCCAGCAAGCCAGACAAGCTCCTCATGCTCCATTATAGTGGGTTGAATTTGAAAAGAAGGTAGTATTAAGACGAGTCTAAGAAATGCGAGAGAGAAAGAAATGCAAAGAAGAAACTGCAAGGGATAAGCATAAAAAGAACTCATTGCTCATGTGCCTTGAGGAAAAGGATAACCTATGAGATTAGGGTTACGCCCAACAGGACGCTTCCGAGCAAACCCATCAGGATCGTAGGTGTAGATTGACCAAGGCAAGTGAGGAAGCTCAACAGGGCCACCAACAACCGGGCCAGCCACACTCTGAAATGATCACCGCGTTTGAGTATCGTCAAAGGCAGAAATGCAAAGGTAAAAAGGGAAGGGACTTGGAAGAAAGAAAAGCACATACCTCGATAGGAAAAGGAGCCATAAGGCGGGTCATGCAAAACTCCTCATAGTTGAGGTTGCCCAAGAGCCTCTCGACATAGGGGATACCACTCCTCCATAGCTGGTACATAGCATCGATCATCGAGAGTGGGGAAAGCACGAATGGAGGAGGATCTATCGGAACTTGAGGCGTATCTGCACCCACTAGCTAGCAAGAAACACTCTCAACCAAGTAAAGAACCCTCAGACCAATAC
Source organism: Quercus gilva (assembly GCA_023621385.1). Lineage (NCBI taxonomy): Eukaryota > Viridiplantae > Streptophyta > Magnoliopsida > Fagales > Fagaceae > Quercus > Quercus gilva. The sequence continues at coordinate 36,433,998 of CM042475.1, read as the reverse complement.
CTTCCAAAGGGTTGTGTGGCCCCAAAAAAGATGATGGCAGCTGCCTCTAGGCTCGGGTTAGTAACGAGAGGAATACCCATCGAAGGTTCCCAAGTGGTCTGTAAAAGCACTCGTGGTTAGAAAGAAAAATTTTGAGACATGCGATGATAGCTAGGAGAGAATATTTTTACTCACATCTTTAGAGGAGAGGTTGTTGAGGTAAGCCCGAACTAAAGGAAGTCCTTCAAGTCCACATCTGCACCATGAGCAATGAGGCCATATTTCAAGGCCCAATGCTGCAAGAAAAAGAATACAGAGAACAGTTTGCAAAATGATAGTTTTCAAAAATACAGATAGCAGTTTGCAAGATGACATTTTACAAGCAGAGAGCATGGTATAGTTTTCAAGATGACAGTCTGTAAAATAGAGCATGGATACAATTTGCAAATAGCAAGAAATGCAGTTTTGTAAACCTAGATGTCATGTGAATAAACACAGTTTATAAGAGTACGAAGTGAAATCTGTGAAAATATATTAAAAAAGGAAACAAGTCTAACCTCAAGGAGCTTCCAAGGCCTCTCCAGTAGGCATAGAGTCCCTCGACTGAGTGTGTCCAAAGCCGAATAGAGGTAGGCAAGAAAAACCTGGCCCTAGTTAGCCTCCCACACATGCTCGAATTTATGGAAGAGAGCAAGTCACCTTAAGGACACTGTCTACCATTTATTGGCAAAGAGGTATGCCCCCAACAAAAATAGCAAGAACGCCTTACCCATCTGAGCACAGTCATCAGGCGTCGCCTGAGAAAGTGGTTTATAGTCCGTCTCCAGGTCGAAGTAATGGACGTGCTCACTCGAGTACCTATGCCCCAGTAGGTCTATGCCTAGCTGAATATTCGACTCACCCTGCAAATCAATGATGGGCTCATCGGATCTCGGGCCAATCATCCGGTGGAAGTCATGGGGAGTCACTGTCATCTCCCTCTTAGCGACATGGCAGGTATCCTACCATCTCTCAGTTAGCGCTTGCACTAGGATGCCGCTAGCAGCACCCTCCGAAAGTAAGCGCATAATGGGCTTGAAGCCAGTTGTGTGCACTAAGGCCTTTGTATCTTTTTACAAGGCTCTTTACCATGAAATGATATGACTAGTACTATTTGTACCCATGAAGGGCAGTAAGACCTTCAAAAGATGAGAACAGGAGCATGATAATCATTTTGGATAAGGGAAATAAGTGAAAAAAATCATTCTGGGTGAAAATTGGAGTTTCTGAGTACCAACATGCCTACGAAGGACCTATGGGGCATATGCGTCCATATGAATTGATGAACATGGACGTGTACACATGAAGCCTGGTTACGCACATATGCACGATGCATGCGTATGCATGAACACAGACAAAACGGGCTCTTTGACAGTTTCAACCTACCATGAATCAAAACTCATCCTAAACATGTTCCTACCCCTCCTAGGACATTAGGTTTTCACCTATACCTATCCCACAACAAAAACCCAACATTTACAAGTCTGAAAATGGATTTAGATAGAAGATTAGAGCAAAACTTGAAAATGAGAAAAGTTTGAAAAACTTACTAATTCGGTTTGTGCACCCTCTAAAAGGTGGTTTTGTGGCTTGAAAGTCAATGGAGGGGGCTCTGTTAGCCTTATGGCTCCATCCCTGTGGGTGAGATTGAAGACTTCGCCAAAAATCATGTAGGAAGTTTTCTTGGTTTTAGGTGCCATTGGAGAAGATGAGAGAGTTTGGTGGAGGAGGAGATTTTCTGATTCCATGAGGGATGAAGAAATGAAGAAAGGGCAGGAGCTTTTATAGACAAAAAAGGGAAATTGAAGAGTTAGAGAGAATGTGAAGAGATGAGGAAAATAAAGAAGAATAAGAAGAAAAAGGAATGGTTGGTAACCGTTGAAGAAAATTGAAGAGGTCGAAGGGTGTTTGATGACTGAACTACATGAAGTTTGGGCCTCCCACTAAATTACGTGCAGTTTAGCAAAAAACAAAAAAATTAGAATATCCCCAATGGACTATTGGGAGATGGGAAATGCAATAGGTCATAACATGACAGAAATACCCTTAGTAGATTAAACGACATAAAAATATTGAAAGCACTCCTTAGTGGAATGGAAGGCCCAAAAACATTCCCTAGCGGATTCAAAATCACCAAGGAAGCTCCTTCATGAGTTAACATCATCAACCAGCTCCCCAATAAGTCACAAAGATAAAGAGTTTTTCCCCAATGGATCAGAACCCTCAAGGACTTCCCTGTAGGTCCAAGATACCAAGACCACTCCCTCGTTAGTTACCATTGAGATTTTTCCCAGTGGATCAAAGTCTTCAAGGACTTCCTTGTAGGTTCAGAGCATTAAGATAACTCCCTCGTGAGTTATGAGGAAAAGAATTCTCCCTAGAAAGTCTGAATGATCGATAAAATCCTCCAGAAGAATTATCCCCAGTGGATCATATGTCATCAAAGACTTCCTTGTAAGTCGAAAGCTACCAATAAAACTCCCTCACGAGTCAGATTCACCAAGATCACTACTATGCTTGAGCACATATCCTGCGAGAATTGAATATGTAGGCACAAATCGCCAGACAAGAAAAGAAGGGAAAATACAAAACTGAACTACATTTCCTCCTTGGAATCGAACATGTACACCAGAATTAAGGCGCAAGCCACCCAGAAATAGAAGAGATTGAGATAAAGGCAAGAGCCACCCAGAATAGAAGAGATTGAGAAAGAGATAGAAATTACTAAAGGCAAAAGCCACTTGGAGAAGTTTGAGGCAAGAGCCCAGATGGACACCATAGATATGTATCCTTTTGAGCTCATAAGAGCACCTTGTTCGTTTGGTTGATGGTTAAGGCCGTTGGCTAAGTTTGTTTTTATTTTTTAGTGACTCTAGGATAGTGAGTCACTTTCCTTTTACTTGAAATTGGCAAACTAGGTTCTTAAATAGTGAACCTATCGTTGCTTATTTCCTGAGTAACATTTGTGGGGCTTTAGACATACGAATCCCACGCAACTTTGCGGAGTTGCAACCCGCCCCATGTATGCGTGTTGTTTGTCTTGTGTGTGGGTTGGGCTCGAGTCATATGTCGAAACAAAATGTTTTGTCTCTTATTCTTTTGATTCAATTAGCGAAGCTCATAAATCAAAAGATGGGCAATTGTAGACACCACATTTTGTACCCTTTACAACTTCGGTCCTTGTTCCCCAATGATGTTAGAATTCTAAATCCCAAGGTTGATTTAGAGCCCAATAAGATCGAAATTTACTCGAGGAAAGTGTTTACAGAAAAATGTCGATGCCTTGCGGCAGTTTGACCACCCATTGCGGCGACGCTTACGCGCTTGAATAGTATAAGCTCGAAGCTTGGGCGCTATATTGGTCACCTAACTTTACTTGATTTTATTACCAATCCTAGGCTAAGAAAAAGGTCATTTTTCCTAATCTAATACAGATGGATAAAAAATCTTCATTCTTGAGTTTGGAAGTCTAGTTATGTGTGGGGAAGGTGTTAGGCACCCCACAATGCCTGTTTGTAAATAGTCCTTTGTTTTAGTAAAATCTTAATTTTTGTACATTGGCAATTAAAAAACAAGCTATTGGCATTAGCTTTCGGGGCTTTAAACAAATTGTAGTTTGAGGTTTGGTTTCAGAAAGGGTGTGGTCTTGATTGATGCTTCCCTAGTGTATTTGGAATCGGCGCCAAATTTCCATTGTGAAAATTTGACAGCATTTTGCCTTATTTTCGTGGTAGAAATCAAGCAGAACTTCACCTCAAGTGCATCATAGCACACAAAACGCTATTCTCACCAAGCTTTTGCCATGAGAAAATGGCAATGGGGATGCCCCAGTTTCATGGAGAAAATTTGGCAGAGTTTTGAGTTTGGTGCGCTATGGCTCACCAGCAAGGTTTCATGCCTATGTATATGGTGCGTGCCAACATGCTTGTGCTAGGAAGAGCCAGAGCCCCTTAAAGCATCAAACATATCGATGTATGTCACATTCACGGGGAAACCAATGTCATTTGGTGACATGGATCAGGATGGTCACACTGCAATGATTGTGCACACAATATAGCATGGATATGCACCTACAACAACTGACTTGGGCACATACCCACACTACAAGGTCAAGAGCACTCATGGCTAGAGAGGGTTGCTCACGTAGCCATGAGGGTCCATCACACAAAGTGCACAATCACCCATATACAAACATATATAGATATACATACATCATACACAATGCTATCACATAAAGCAGGAAAGTAAAACAGACATTGCCAACGTCCTAAGGGTATGGCCCAACAAGGTATAGGAAATGTAAAATAGACATTGCAATACCCAGGGGACACGACCCAAGCAAGGTGTAGGAAAGATAAAGAGTACAAAGAGAGAGGGAACCCTAATACATTGCTTTAGAGAAGAGGCTAAGAGAGAGGGAGAAAGATGTAACCACTCGGGGAGGCTAGACCTCCTAATCTATTGAACATTGGCCTTTGTGGGCTTATGTCTTCTTGCTTGAGCCTAAGAGGTTGTACCCTTGCTCCAAGTGCCTATGCTCCAAGTGTGTACATGTAATGACAAAGGAAATAAGCTAGCAAACAAGCAAAGAAACAGGTAGAAGGAAATCATGCTAAAGGACAAACTATCAAAGGGAGCAAAATGGGGGCAAACAAACATGTTATCAAAAAAAGAGGGTGTCCTAGGAGGACAAATGTAGGTTTGGATCAGGTGTCCATAGTTCCATTGGATTGGAGTATGGATGACATAAGTGCCATCAAGCAAAATTCCTAAAAGGGACTTGGGGTCTCGTGTATCAAAGACGGGTGTGAACCCACATGAGATAGTAGGAATTGAGCTTGATGACACAAGCAAGCACAAGGACTTATGCATGAACATGTAGGCAAATGCACAAATATGCAATGAAACAAAAAAGCCAAACAGGTGGCCCAAAACAAGTAAGGCAAGCATAACATCGCATGGAGTGGCGAAAGGTTATGCATCAAGCAAGCCAACATCACGGGGATGTGTTCTCACAAATGGTTACACCCAAACAAGCCATAAGAGGGGTGGATGCAACCATACAAGCACAAGCCCATGGGGGGGCACCAAGCATGGCAAAACCTAGAACTAGGCAGAAAATGTGGACATAAAGCATAGACGTAAGCAAGCATACACATGCGTAGAGGAAATGATCCAAACCCTTTGATGTAGGCCTAGACCACAAGATCTAGATCTACACCCTACCTAAGGGCCAAAGCACAAGAAATAGACATAAATAAAAGATATAAAGGTATAATAAGCACGAGACATATCGTCCAAGCAAAGCATTAAGCATATGAACGTGGCAAGAAGCACCAACAAATATACTAAAATCTATAAGGCACTCAAGCATAGCACATGATTATCTCATCAAAAGGTTGACATGAAGCCACAAGCATAAACATCACACAAGTTGCAAAGCAAATATGTTAAATGAAGACAAGCAAAAAGTGTGGATATAAGGATCATTAAAAGACCTTGAAAGTTGTTTGAATGCCTTCAAACAACTTACTAAGGGTTCAGGAGCCTCTTGGTAATTTTTGAAAAGATTGAGGGCTTTATTGGAATTTTTGAAAGATTTTGGGCTAAAATGTCATTTTGAGAATTTTTGGGTCGAAATGCAATTTTGGGGAGAAACCGAGGTTAAAATATGAATTTGGAAAAGTTTCGGGCCAAAATGAAAATATGAAAGAGTTATGGATTAATATGCAAACATGACAAAATATGAATATGCAAAGCATAAAAAAAAGGATGGCATTTTATTGATTAAAAAAGATACAAATAAACATGCAAATGGACCTTTATTAAAAAGATGTGCTGAAAGGTTATATTAAAATGAGATGGAATTAAAATGAAAGCATGGCCCATGGGTAAGTGCTAGGGAGCAAGCCAAACCTAAGCCCTACAAGCTGATGGGCTAGCTAGGTTCCAAAAGAAGTCTACCATCAAATTGGGCCTGGGGCACACTTGGCCCAAATCCCATTAAAAGAAATGGGTAAGAAACCCACTAAGTGATGGAAAAATAAATGTACACAGCGGAAAAATAACGGATCTACTTCATTCGCAATTGATGACATGTGCTATATAAATTTCGGAATATAAGAACAAGAGAGTGTACCTTGGTATGGTGAATTTCAAAACAAAGATTAGAAGTTCTTGGGAACACTTTTAATTTTCACTCCAATTCCACTTAATGCCCAAGAAGTGTGGTCTCTCAATCAGTTATATGTATATGTTCTAGAGAGAATTCAAGAGTGTCCAACACTCACATACATACTCTTTCATGTTCTAGTTGTTATCACAAAATTCTGTATGTTTCTCTCCTAATAACTTATTATCTAATTGGGCTAGCCTTTTGGGCATTTCCAATTGGGCTTTAGTGTGTAGCTTGGAATGGGACCAAAAGGGAACAAATAAGAAACTAGCTCCAATGGGCCTTGGGCTTTTTTGTCAACTCTTGACAAGTCCAAAGTTTCATTAATTATATTTAATACCACTATATAAATATAATTGCACTCTAGGTCTTATTAATAAATTATATCCCAAGACTTTATTGTACACGCAACCCCTTCATAAAATATTCGTAGTAATACAAAGTCATGAATGTAGACTGCCACTTTGTAGGTTACTACATATTAATCCTTGAGTACTTGGTTTAATCCTTTAAGTTATTCATCATATGTTTATGAAATCCAATTTCATAAATATATACTTTAGTAACTATTTACCAAAGTAGTTAGGCCTAACATTCTGAATAACAAACTCATTAAACTTATCTCAAGGGAATATTTTGTATCTTCGTTAAGAAACTATGAATTCCATCTTAAGAATATATGTTCCATCAACACTAAATGTGGCTGCCCAACATACTTAGGTTTTGACCGTAACTTTAGATCTCACTCCTGATATATCAAGCAACCTACATTTCAGGATCAGGTCCATTATTCTCTCAGGATTAAGAGTTCATGCAATTATAACTCATGAGATTTATTATTCAATTGACAGTTGTTAGGAGAATAATAAATCTCACAGCGGTCCAGTTCAATATGTCTTAACTCTTAAAACATATCAACATATCAACTAGAAGTCACCACTTCCATAATCAAGACAAATCATCTTAGTTAATATGTTATAGTCTTTGCAGATGAAATACCCAATTTCATCACCGACTACGAACTAAAGTTTTGAGTTTACAAAAAACTTGTGACTTATATCTTCTGTGACTTTTCACATAAATCACATACTATGCATCTCATGGACTATATGATAATGTCCGAATATTCATGTTACCATTATTTCAAATAATAATAATAAAACAACTTTATTAATTACAATATTAAGTCATACATAATGTCATACATAGCATCATACAATAGGATTCAAGGGCATTAATCCCAACACTAAGGATACAGGTCTGGCCCAAACCAACCATTTTCTCCTATAACCCTAGCCGTTTATCCCCTAATCCTCTAAAATCTTCCCTTTCTTTCTGACCTTTACTTTCACTGCCAAGCCTCTATCTCTGAAACTCTCTTAACGGACCTCCATGGCCTAGACTCTCAAGTTCATCACCTCAAATTAGTGCCATCACCACACGGTGATTCAATCCTAGGTCTCACCTCTATATTCTTGGCCTACATCTCCTCTCTTCAATCCAAGCCTAGGCAAGCAGAGCCTCCTTGCCCACCACGGCAAATGGCAGGCACCACCATGAGGATGGTCTCCTTCACCTAAGATTCTCACCTTCTATCTTTAAATTCTGAAACTAGAAATTTCAAAGCTGTCAAAGTAATTCTCTTCATTTCTCAACTCTGAACTACTCTTTGTTCTATCACTTGAAATGGCCTTAAATGGTGCATGAACAACATATCAGAGTTGTGTGGGTGCTATGCTACATGGGTCTATTGAGAACAATAGCCTGAGTGGCGCTTGTCCTCACATGCGCGGATGTGTGGGTCCATATGGTGACGTGTGATGAACACGCACCACATCGAAGGTAAGCTAGAGGGCTTCCTAGGCTTGTGTACTTTGTGTGTATGCTCAGTGTTGTGAGGCTTTGTGTATGAAAATGAAGTTGTTCATAGCATAGATTAGAGATAGAGTGTGTGGTGACTTTATGAGGATGCGTGTATTGTGCACAGAGTGAAAGTGTAAAATGCAAAGATAGGAAATAGGGAAATGAGAGATGGGTTTAAGGTTTACCTAATTGATGTACCTCCTTCCTTTTCCTTTTTCTTTTTGTTCTCTCTGCTCTGATGCTTGCTGGTAGTGGTTATTTTTGTTGTTTCTGATTTATGGTTGCTTCTGTTGATGCTTGGCTGAAATAGAAACACAATAAGGAAGTGAGATTCAAACTAAGCAAAACCCAAAAAAATGAGTAGAGAAATAAGAGAGAAGAGGCTCATGGTTGTGTTTGGGTTCTCTGTTAATGCTTTGAATCTACTTCTTTTTGGTTTCTTTGCTCTCCGGGTTTTCTGTGGGTTTAAGGGTTATTTTTGGGTCTAGTTTTTGGGGTTTTCAATGGGTTTATCTAGGTTTTCCAAGCTGTCTTTAGGTTGCTTTTCTAGGCATTTTAGGGGAGTTGTTTCTAGTTTTTTGAGCACGTGGTAATTCTAAGTACATTCCAAGAATAATTTCCATCTTAAGTGAAGCTCACCAGAGCAATCCTGAAAACTCTAGTAATATGTCAGATATGATCTTTAATGCATATCGAGAGGAAAAATTTGTCAATTTAAGAAATAAAACACATTTTAATGGCAAACCCGCAACTGGAAAATTTTTCATTTTCACAACAATTTGATCAATTCAAGGTTGATTTTTTCCTTTGGATATTAAAATGAAGAGAATTCCAATTTGTTTAGTGTCACGCCAATATAAGCCTTCGAGACCCTTGATTTAAAACTTAGGTTCCTAGCCAGATTTGAGGTCGGACAAAATACGGTATCCTTAAAAAATATAACTTATTTTTGGAACAAATAAACTGTTTTTGGAAAAGAAATGCCATGGAAACCCTAGGGTATGCGTATGCATACACGTGCATGCGTACGCATGTTAGGGTTCCAGAAACTATGTAAGACAAGTTTTTTGCATTTAAAACTTGGTTTGGAATGAATCCCACATTATTTGGGAGCTGCCCCAAACCTTTATTTTTTGACTATATAAAGCCGTAAAAGGTACCTTTTCAAGGAGGATGGATTATAGTGGTAAAACACGTAAGATTCACTATAAAATAGTGAATCAAAGAAGGAGTTTTTCACAAAACATCCTCAAGTCAAATTTTATTTGATTATGACCTTTTCTGGTCTTGATTTTTGAGTTATGAAGTTTACTAGCTTATTTTGAATTGGTCGTGACTAGATTGATAGAAGGGAATGATCAAAATCAAGCTCTAAAGAGTTCTAGTGTTGAGGTAAAGTTTCAAACTCTGGCTCTTCGCTCTCCTTTCATTTTTCTTTGTTTCTTTATGTTTTTTAATGAGTTTATGTGTTCATAATATGTTTGTTTATTCTACGTTTAATTTACGTTTGTATATAGAGCATGTTTGGTTGCTAGGTTTCTTATTTCTGTTCTCCATTTTTTAGATTAGGGTTCTTGTGTGTGTATGCGTGCACATGCTATTTGCATGCGTACTCATACTCCTATGTTCTCCATTTTTTAGATTAGGGTTCTTGCGTGTGTATGCGTGTGCATGCTATTTGCATGCGTACGCATACTCCTAGTATGCGTACGCATACAGATAGGCTATGTACGTATGCCCTATGTATGCGCACACATACTGTTGCCTAAAAACCCTAATTCACTCCTGCTTGTTGCACCTTTGTTTTATGTACATGTTTAGCCTCTATTTTAACCTGGTTTATGTGTCTTCAAGTCTCTGCCACTCTGTTTTATCTTGTTTTGTTTTTTTTCATCTCTTTGATTGTTCATTAGGGTTTTAGATTGTTTGAATACCATGACCATGCATATACCATGAACATGCATTGATGCATAAGTGTTGTGATGCAGTGAGGTAAGTTATGCATAATCACATGAACATGTATTTAGTTTGGATAATGAGTATGATATTGATGATGAACATGAATGTGCTGTTAGGATTAGTGCCCTTAAATCCTATTGTATGAGGTTATGTATAATATTAATTGTGGCATTGTGTATGACATTATGTATGACTTAATATTGTGTTTAATAAAGTTGTTTTATTATTATCTGAAATAATGGTAACATGAATATTCGGACATTATCATATAGTCCATGAGATGCATAGTATGTGATTTATGTGAAAAGTCACAGAAGATATAAATCACAAGTTCTTTGTAAACTCAGAATTATAGTTCGTAGTCAGTGATGAATTTGGGCATTTCATATGCGAAGACTATAACATATCAACTACGATGATTTGTCTTGATCATGGAAGTGAAGACTTCTAGTTGATGTGTTAATATGTTTTAAGAGTTAAGACATATTGAACTGGACCGCTGTGAGATTTATTATTCTCCTACAGACTGTCAAATGAATAATAAATCTCACGACTTATATTTGCATGAACTCTTAATCCTGAGAGAATAATGGACCTGATCATAAGGTGTAGGTTGCTTTGATATAACAGAAGTGAGATCTAAAGTAACGGTCAAAACCTTAGTATGTTGGGCAGCCACATTTAGTGTTGATGGAACATATATTCTCAAGATGGAATTCATAGTCTCTTAATGGAGATATGAAATATTCCCTTGAGATAAGTTTAATGGATTTGTTATTCAGAGAGTTAGGCCTAACCACTTTAGTAAGTAGTTACTAAAGTATATATTTATGAAATTAGACTTCATAAATATATGATGAATAACTTAAAGGATTAAATCGGGTACTTAAGGATAAAGATGTAGTAATTTACAAAGTGGCAGTCTACATTTATGACTTTGTATTACTACGAATATTTTATGAAGGGGTTGCATGTACAATAAAGTCTTGGGATAAAATTTATTGATAAGGCCTAGAGTGCAACTATATTTATATAGTGACATTAAATATAGTTAATGGTAACTTTGGACTTATCAAGAGTTGACAGAAAAGCCCAAGGCCCATTGGAGCTAGTGTCTTATTGGTCCCTTTTGGTTCCACTCCAAGCCACATACTTAAGCCCAATTGGAAAGGACCAAAAGGCCAGCCTGATTAGATAATCAGTTGTAAGGGGAGAAACATACAGATTTTTTTTATGAACATGAAATGGTGTATGTGAGTGGATGACATTCTCTCATTCTCCATCAATTGCGAATGAAGTAGATCCGTTATAAATTTATTTTTCTGCTGCGTTCATCTTTAAATTCCATCATGTGCTTGGTTGAATATGATGGAAATAAAGATAAATGCAGCGGAAAATAAGCTTTAAACGGATCTACTTCATTCGATATTGATAACACATACTAAGTAAATTTCAGAATTTGAGAACAAGAGATCGTACCTTGAAGCGGTGAATTTTAAAACAAAGATTGAAGCACTTGGGAATACTTTTAATCTTCACTCCAATTCCACTAATGCCCAAGATGTGTGGTCTCTCAATTGGTAACCAAGGGATGACTAGTGAGTGACAAAAACTCACATTCACACCATTTCACAATGATGTTTCTTCCATGTGAAATTCTGAACGTTTTTCCCTTTGTATCTAATCAATTTATCTAATTGGGCTGGCCTTTTGGACTTTACCAATTGGGCTTAAGTGTGTGGCTTAGAGTGGGACCAAAAGGGACCAATAAGACACTAGCTCCAGTGGGCCTTGGGCTTTTCTGTCAACTCTTGACAAGTCCAAAGTTACCATTAACTATATTTAATACCACTATATAAATATAGTTGCACTCTAGGCCTTATCAATAAATTATATCTTAAGACTTTATTATACATACAACCCCTTCATAAAATATTCGTAGTAATACAAAGTCATTAATATAGACTGCCACTTTGTAAATTACTACATCTTGATCCTTGAGTACCCGGTTTAATCCTTTAAGTTATTCATCATATATTTATGAAATCTAATTTCATAAATATATACTTTAGTAACTAATTACTAAAGTGGTTAGGCCTAACTCTCTGAATAACAAACTCATTAAACTTATCTCAAGGGAATATTTTATATCTCCGTTAAGAGACTATGAATTCCATCTTGAGAATATATGTTCCATCAACACTAAATGTGGCTGCCCAACATACTGAGGTTTTGACCATTACTTTAGATCTCACTCCTGATATATCAAAGCAACCTACACCTTATGATCAGGTCTATTATTCTCTCAGGATTAAGAGTTCATGCAAATGTAAGTCGTGAGATTTATTATTCATTTGACAGTCTTTAGGAGAATAATAAATCTCACAGCGGTCCTGTTCAATATGTCTGAACTCTTAAAACATATTAACACATCAACTAGAAGTCTCCACTTCCATGATCATGACAAATCATCGTAGTTGATATGTTATAGTCTTCACAGATGAAATGCCCAATTTCATCACCGACTATGAACTATAATTCTGAGTTTACAAAGAACTTGTGATTTATATCTTCTGTGACTTTTCACATAAATCACATACTATGCATCTCATGGACTATATGATAATGTCTGAATATTCATGTTACCATTATTTCAGATAATAATAAAACAAATTTATTAAACATAATATTAAGTCATACATAATGTCAAACACAATGTCACACTTAATATCATACATAACATCTTACAATAGGATTTAAGGGCACTAATCCTAACAAAATATTATGTGTTTGATGTTTAGATGCTATAACATGTTTATCCTGATTTGCCTTGTGATGTTTCTGCATTTGGAGACATATGCTTACATGCCATGATAGATGAATGCTAGGTTTGGAGATTATTATGCCATGTTAATTGCTCTAGATGCATGCTAGAGTGTGTGTGAGTTAGAATAACATGTTAAATATGCCTTGAATGAGATTAAGACTTGGAACACAATGAGCGGAAGCCGACACATGAATCGGGTGGGTTGGGTGCCTACCACCTTCCCACGTGCTCCGGTAAAGATCAATATTTCCATGAAAGGGCATTATATTTATGGTTCCTAGACCTAAACTAGGTAGCGACTCCATTTACACCCCTTGCCATGGTCCACCCCAAGCCAAGGCGTACTACCCACAAAGGAGAAGATAACACCATGTCGCGGGTGCTTGTGCCCATTGGTTTATCATGAGTAAGGAAATATTGGTAAGCAGCATGTTGATTCACATGTATTGTTGGAAATAAATGGATGGAAATGAATGGTAAGACATGCAATAGATTGAGACAAGTATGCTAAACTTAAGCCTAAGGCTGATTTGCCTAACCACTATGGAGTTTCAACAACTTTCAATGTAGCTGACCTCTTTTCCAACTGGGGGAATCTGACACAGTGTTGTTTAATGGAAAGCCAACAAACCTAACAACTTTGTTATGTTATAAGCCCAAATAGAGGAATCCTATGATTTGGACATGGAAGTTTATGCCAACCCTATTATCTATAGTTTGTGATGCTAGTCAAATCTCATTAAAGCCAGTCCTACAAAATTTATTTAGTCAATCTTGTTGGTCTCAAAGCATTTAATTAGTCGAATTTTAAAGTATGCTAATTGTGGGAAATACTAGGTCATTTATTTGCATTCTTATTTTCTATGTCTTGAAAATCTTGTAGTCATTAATTCCCCTATGCTTAGAGGGATGTTCTAAGCACTATATATATAGCTAGTTGGCTAGACTGAGAAATGAGATTATGAGAGTGGTTATTATTTGGAATTATTTGTGTTATACTTTGTATCTCTTTGGGTAGTCCATTGAGTGGTGAGTGTCTTTAGCCTTGTATCCTTGATAATTTCCTTTGGTGGTGAATTTTCTATATCCAATTGGTTTTTCCCATGGTGGTGAGCTTGTTATATTAGTGTGTGAGTTCTATTTCTTGTCTTTTATTTCACCACTTTTTTCGGTATCATTTCTCACCTGAGTTGGAATAGAACTATTTGATTTCCTACTAACTAAATGTCATTTGGTTTGATAATTTGAGTTGGTATGGTAATTTGTGTATGGCGGTGCTACTACTTAGAATTTTCAGAAGATAGCAAGGAATAGCAAATAGTTGTAATACTACTGCTATTCTATTTTATTTCTCAATTAAGTTAAGACAAAACTATTTGATATTTTACTCTTTAAATGTCATTTGGTTTGATTATTTGTGTTGGTTTCAGAATCTGTGTATGATGCTATGTTTAGAATTTTTAGAAGATGGCAAGGGCATCAAACACTTGTAATTTTGCTAGCTGTTGCTATTCTAATGCTCAAGGTTTTTCTTTTTTATAAAAAAAACTATCCAACTTGTCAACGCCTTGCGGCTGCTTGACCATCCATCGCGGTGACGCTCTTGCGCCTCTCTATGTCTCGGTGCGAGAGTTATATGATGGTGTGGAGGTGTGTCGTACCTCAAGTGTGTGACTGGAATATGCGTCGATTTTAAGGAAATTACCAAGGGTAAGTGAAGTCACTACCAATCATTGGGTTTTTCTAAGGTGTGATTGGTTACCTAACTCTACTTAATTTTATTACTGATCCTAGGTTAAGAAAAAGGGCACTTTTCCTAATCTAATATGGATGGGCAAAAAATCTTGATTCTTGAGTTCAAAAGTCTGGTTACATGTGGGGAAGGTGTTAGGCACCCTACAACTGTCTATAGACAGTCCTTTGCTTTGGTAAAATCATAACTTTTGGACATTGGCAATTAAATACAAGCTACTGGCATTAGCTTTCAGGGTTTTAAACGCATTGGGCTTTGAGGTTTGGTTTCAGAATGGGTGTGGTCTTGATCGATGTTTTCCTAGTGTGTTTGGAATCATTGCCAAATTTCCACGGCGAAAATCCGGCAGCGCTTCACCTCAAATGCATTATAGCACATCAAATGCTATTCTCACCAAGTTTTCGACTTGAGATTACGGCAATGGGGATGCCCCATTTTCACGGAGAAAATTTGGTAGAGTTTTGTGTTTGGTGCGCTATGGCGCACCGGGAGGGTTTCACATTTGTGCACACGGCGCATATGAACATGCTCATACTGTGACGAGCTGAAGCCCTTCAAAGCATCAAGCATGTTGATGTGTGTCACATACATGGGGAAACCAATATGTCACTCAGGTGACATGGATCAAGACAATCACACCGTGATGACTGTGTGAACTTGTGATTAGCCAGGGTCACTCATGTAACCACAAGAGACCATCATACAAAGTGCACGATCACCCTTACACACATGCAGGCATATATATATACATATATCATGCACAATGCTATCACATAGAGCAGGAAAGTAAAGTAGACATTGCCAACGTTCCAAGGGTATGGCCCAACAAGGTACCGAAAATGTAAAACAGACATTGCCATACTTGGGGAACGCGGCCTAAGCAAAGAGCAAGAAAAGAAAAGGGGGTACGAGGAGGGGGACCTTAACACATGCTTTAGAGAAGAGGCTTAAAGAGAGGGGGAAAGAGAAAACCACTCTGGAGGGGCTAGGCCCCCTAATCTACTGAACAGTGCCCTTTGTGGGCTTGCATCCTCTTACTTGCATCCTTGCCCTTTTTGCTTGTGCGTAGAAGGTCGTGCCCTCGCTCCAGGCATCCATGCTCCAAGTGTGTACATGAAAAGACAAAAGAAACAAGCCAGCGGATAAGCAAAGGAAGAAACAAGGGAAATAAGGAGAACATGCAAAGAACACACTAACAAAGAGAGCCAAACGGGGACAAACAAAGCATGCTAAGCATATGAAAAGGGCAAACAAGGATGTTATTAAATAAAAGGGGGTGTCTTAGGAGGACAAATGTAGGTTTGGATCGAGTGTCCATAGTTCCATTGGATTAGAGTATGGACGACACACAGACTTATGCATGAACATGTAGGCAAGCGTGCAAAGATGCGAAGAAGCGAAGGAAGCCTAACGGGTGGCACAAAACAAGCAAGGCAAGCATATTAACATCACATAGAGTAGAGAAAGGTGTGTATCAAGCACATCAACACCACGGAGGTGTATCTCACAAGCTGCTACACCCAATTAATCCCTAGGAGGGATGGATGCGACTGCACAAGCAAGCCCACAGGGGGGATAAAGGATGACAAAGCCTAGATCTAGAGAGGCAAGCATTGACATAAAGCATAGAAGCAAGTAAGCAAACATAGACATATAGGGAGATGATCCAAACCCCTTGATATAGGCCCAAGTGTGCGGATGTAGGACTAGACCACAAGATCTAGATCCACATCCTACCAATAAGGGCCAAAACACGAGAAAGAGAGATATCAAGGACAAAAGGGTTATAGAAGCACATGGCATGGCAACCAACATATAGATCTAAGCTCATAAGCATGGCGGAGCACATAAGCACATAGATCTGAGCATAGGCATGTAGAACTAAGCATAAACATATAGATCTAAACAAAATCATGGCAAAGAACACATAGGCATATAGATTTAAGAAAACATGGCGAGGAACCTAAAAGCATGTGGATCTAACTACAAACATTAAATTTAGACATATCCTAGCCCAAGAAGGCTAGGCCAACAACATCAAAGCGATAAATCATGGCATAAGCAAGGAAACATGCTAGAAAAACCATAAAGACATGCTAGGAAGCAAGAAAATGCTAGGAAAAAGCAATAAAGCATATTATTGAACAAGAAAAAGCTATCAAAAGAAAAGGGTGTGGATTGTATCTAAAAAGATACATCCACACCCCTAAACCTCAAATCCAAGGTATGGAACCAAGGAGAGGAAGATTGGGTGCAAGAACACTACCTTGTAATTGTGGTGAAAAGAGAAAAATCAAAGGTGTTTGATGGTGTTTGGATGTGTTTACGAGAGAAATTAGAGAGAGGAGTGAGAATCTGCCCAGAAAACTGCCCAAAATCTTTTTTTTTTTTGAAAAATGAGGGTTCTGGAAGCTGTTATAGATTTAAACTAACCCTTCGGCTTCCGGCACACCTTGTATGGCCGCCGGCCCTAATGGCCACCCCTGCTAACAACAGCTGTTTCGACTTTTTTTGGTCCTGTTTTGGATGCATATTTGAAGGTATTCCCAGACTTAGATTGAGCTAATATTAGTATCCCTAGAAACCTTTGGATGTCTAGCTTCTAGAACACTAAAGAAATTGAAAATCCAATTGTTGGATCAAACGTTATGGCCTCGGGAAGCGTGCTGATGCACTATGCACAGTTTTCTGGATATCTCAACTGTTTTAGCTCCGATTTTGACCCATGAATAGGCGTTGGAAAGGGGATTTGATAATATTCACAATGGCACTGGTCCTAACCCATTTGGATGGTCAGATTAAAATTAGGGCTTCTGGTTCCCCTAGGAGTCAACATCGGGTCAAACTTGAGGAAAATCACTGAGTAGCTCAGGTTTGATGTAGAAACATGAAAGATGTTGTTTTATGATTATTTTGATTGACTTTGACTTTCGATCAACCCAGGGTTGACCTAGGCCATTTTGGTGAATTTGACCTAAAATGGCACTTTGAGTGCTCTGATGGTCGAACAGATTGCGCCAAGTCAATCTAGATGTTTTCATGGCCCCATGGAGAGAAGATAATATTTTTAGAATTTTCATGGTTTGGCATGCAAATCGAGGGCGGACAAAATACGGTGTCTATAGCTTCCCCTTCTTTATCTGATATCTCAAAGTGCAATGAGAGGTGTATGTGCAAGTTAGATTTGTAAAACTCGTGTGGAAAGTGTGTGAGATATCTAACAGTACATTTTATGAAAGTGCTAAAAAACAATAAAAATGGAAGTTTTAACACCATGATGTTGAGAAAAAAGGAAGTAATGCAAGGAATGTAAAGATGACAATGGAATGTACATGGAAAACCCTTTGAAAGGGAGAAAAACCATGGTTTAGCAAGGATGAATATCCCTTTTCTATGTCAAGCTTTGTATTACGTAAAAATGGAGGTTTCCCTTGTATAGTGGTAACATTCTCACTAAAGGAGGGACCTTTTCTCTACCTCACTTCCTTACAAACATCCTACCATTTTCTCTATTGTTCTATCTTGGTTCTTACCCTAATAGTCTAGCAACATGTTCCTCTTATAGTTTGAGGAATGTTGTAGGGTACAGGACAGATGTCACAGTGTGATTCCCCCATTTGAATCTTAATACAGCTGCAGTGCTATGTAGTGGTTGGAGGAGAGAGAATGAGCACGCTGAGGTCAGTATAGGGGCGTGAAAAGTAACCCAGCCACTACTTAGGGAGCAATCATTGGACATGGAAACGGACAACTGGGGGCTTGAAAGCAATGCATGTGTCCCCAATAGTGGTCCAGCTTGAACACTGCGAATGGGAGGGAAGGATTTCACAACCTCCAACCAAAGAGAGTCACTATCTCCTTTTGTGTGTGCTGGGTGTCCATGTCAGGTGCAAATTTCACTTTCCTCAAGATGATCACGATGTTGGCACAGACCAGAGATCCTTTATCCCAACCAGCGTTCCTTTTCCTTGCTCATAGTCATTCCACGTGTAGGGTCGAGATCTAGCCATGTTAGCACTCTCCCATGCCTTGGCTGGTGTACTATACATTAGCCTCCTGACTGTTAATGGCGTTTGACGAGTGAAGCCTTTAACAATCACATTGCATCAGACTTTAATGCTTAAGCAATTATACCTTATGACGTTTGAAACAAGACACATGGCCTTCCCGGGTACTCTTAGCCGTTTTAGCATCGCTTCGTTTCCTGCGCTTGGCAGATAGACATTACTTCATTAATGTCGCGTCTTTTGACTAGACTCCGGTTGGTGATTTAAATAGGCAAAGATCTTCCTTTAATCTTTATTCCTTTTGTATTTTCATAGCTTCTGTAAGGTTGAATTTAATCAACCATCTTGTTGGCTTTATTCCGTGTCAAATTTGCTTGTATATTAGCAATTAGTAACCATGTATTTAGGTGGGATTCATGTAAGGGTAGTGTGTGAGAAAGTGTGAAGAAATGCTCAAGATTGTGCAAGGATGTAGAGACTTGCAACTGGAACTCGCGGTTGACTCACGACTAGTAAGCCGCCAACTGCAGCACACATGAGAAGCATGCAAGGGAGTTTAAGGGTCACGCCAGCTGTCGCACTACAGGACAAAAGTCCCAGGCTGTTAACTCGCGGCTGGAACTCATGACTCAGATCAGTCATGAGGCCAAGCCGCTAGACCACCCTGTTTGGAAAAAACTGACTCTTTACATTCCAAACACACACCACTATATATAGACCCTTCTACCCACGAAATGTAGAGAGCTTTCAGAGAGAATTTTGAGAGAGAAACCCTAGAGAAAAACAAGATTGATTCATCCACAATCTTCACCTAAGAGACTCTTCAAATTCCTCGACTCTTTTCCTCTCCATTAATACATCCTTGAGAGGTTCTTCACCAAATCCTTTTCTCACTATACCCATATCTGTGAGAAGGTTTATTTGGTGATTTGGGAAGCAATTAGGAAGGGACTAATTCATATTGGTTGATGCTATAGGTTATAGCGGAATTCGATAAGCTAGAAAAGAAAATGGTTCGGAGCAACCTCGTTGGAGCAAGAAGCTTGGAGGGCTTAGGTACATTGGGTAGATTAGGCTTGGAGAGTCTATTGCTGTTCATGTATCCCAACTACATTTTCTAGTGGATTATTGACCGCTTGGAGGGCGGCGGAGAGGTTTTACGCCGAGGGCTTTGGTTTCCTCTTCGATAACATATCGTGTGTTGTCCTTGTGTTTGCATCTCTCTTCCTTTTATCTTTACCATTTAATTACTGCTGTGTGTGTGATTATTTATGGTATAGATTGTTTATCAATTCTGTTATTAGCTTATGTTCATGTTCCGCACATTTATTATTTGATAATAAGCTTGAATTAATAATTTGTATTTTGGGGTCAAAACGTTCAAGGGTATTTTATAGACATTTTGAACTTTCAATTGGTATTAGAGTGGGTGCACTATTAGTGGTTTCATTACCTTAGTGCGATTCTTGACCCCTTATTGAGATGGATAGGTCTCAATCTCTAAATTTATCACCATTTTTTTTATGGTAATAATTATGCTTTTTGGAAGGTCCGAATGAGGGCATTTTTGTGTTTTATTGATGATGCTGTGTGGGATGCAGTTGAAGTTGGTTGGACTAGGCCGAAGGCTACCAAATCCAATTAGGATAAGGCAGCTCTTGCGGCGGCTAATGCTAATAGTAAAGCCTTGAATGTCATTTTCTGTGGTGTCTCTCCAGAAGAATTTCACAGGATTTCACATATTACTATTGCTAAGGAAGCATGGGAGATTCTGGAGACAGCTTACGAAGGAACTAAGAAAGTGAAGGACACTAAACTACAGATGTTGACCACTCACTTTAAGGAGCTTAAAATGAGCGAGGATGAGTCTTTTGACTTTTTTTATAGTAAGCTGAATGAGGTTGTCATCGAAAAATTCAATTTGGGGGAAAAGACGAAGGATTCTAAAATAGTAAGGAAGATCCTTCGGCCACTGCCAGAAAGTTTCTGTGCTAAAGTGATGGCTATTGAAGAGAGCAAAGATCTTGACGACATTAAAATCCAAGAGTTGATTGGCTCATTGCAGACATATGAATTGTCACTACCCACACAGAGGAAGAGCAAATCCCTTGCTCTTAAAACAATTGATGAGAGAGCAGTATCTCATGACTCTTCAGATGAAGATGCTGTAGATAAAGATGTGGTGTATCTTGTGAAGAATTTCCGAAAGTTCTTAAAGCTCAAGAACAATGGGAAATTTGGTGACAAAGGAAAATTTTAGAGTTCTGGAAAGGAGAAAAAGGAATTTAGAAGGAAAGATGGTAGAGAGCCCCAATCCTCACAAGGAATTACTTGCTTTGAGTGCAACGGACATGTTCATTTTAAGAAAGAATGTTCGAATTATTTGAAATCGAAGGGCAAGGTATATGCCACTACTCTAAGTGACTCGAATTCATCAAATTCTAATTCTGAGGATAGCTGTGACAGAGAAGTAAACTACTCTGCATTTATGGCTATTGAACATGTTGAGTCCTCGGAGGACCTGAATCAACTTGTACAAGAACTTGGAGAACACAGTGATGAAGAATCCATTGGGACTGTTGAAGAATCAGATACTGAAGAGGATGAGAATATAGCTAGTTTTCAAGAGAATTACACCCTACTTCTTGAAAAGTCGGGAGAGTATGCAAGGGTAGCAAAGGCGGCTGTGAAGAAAATGAAGAAAGCTGAAGAAGACTACAGAAGTCTCCTGGTCAGATATAAGGAGGCAAAGTGTGAGATTGAGACACTAAATGGTGAGCTATTAGAAGCTTATACAAAAGTGAGATTTCTTGAGCAAGAGGTAGTGCAAGTACATGCCAAGATAGATAGGGTCTCCTCCAAGAAGTTGGAAGATGTTATTTCATCTTAAAAACATTTTTCAGATAAGTCCAGATTAGGATATACCGGAGGGAGTAGCTCATCGGCCAATGTCACCAAAGAAGTGAAATTTGTGAAGGCCATAGACCCGATTGCAGAAGAATCTGTTCCTAAGAAGGTTAAGGTTGAACAGAAAAAGAAGGTGGCTGATCAACAGGTGTTAAATAAGTCCCGTAATCAATTTGAAGCCAGATTTGAAGCTAGAGGAAGATCACTACCAAGATCACAACGGGGTCCTAGAACGAATCATGTTTGTCACCATTACGGATTGCAAGGACATACTAGACCCAACTGCCATAAGCTGAGAGCATTAAACAATGCAAGCGTTCCCCAGTCACGAGGAAGAAGAAATGACAGAGGTCTTGGGGTGGTGAGCAACCAAGAAGTCAAAATAGTGATTTAGGAATGAGGGACGTGATGAAGATGATCGGTGCCTTCACCAATTGCTTGGAAAGCTTCACAAGAAGGTTTGAAAGTCCTAACTCCCGTACCCAATCCGTCAAGGATATCACCCCAAACACACGTGTCGTGTGGGTGACGAAGGGTACTCATACAAAAGCATTACAACATATCCATGCATTAATACTTCCCATGTTTTGTGTATATGCTTGGTTGTGTGCTTCTTATGAGTTTGATTTGAAATATTGTCTATTTGTTTGCTTTTGTTTCAAAAAGTTTTTACATTGTTGTATTTGATCAATCTTCGTCTTACTTTTATGTCAAAAATCCAAAAATACATAAAAAGTAGAAAATCCAAAAGTTTGATCGACTTTGTTAAGTTTTGTCTCAAAGCATGTTTTGCCTTGTACCTTTGTATTAATGACTTTGTGCATCTATGAGCTTATCTTATTTCTATTGCACTCATATCATTGTGGGAGAAATTTTGAAATCTATGTGACTGTTGTAAATAGATCTTCAACCTTGTCATGAATGATTAGTGAATGGTCTTGTTGATCTTGAGACATGCATAGACTTGTGCCTATATATCTTCCCACTCTTTATTTTATTGTTTTGCTTAAAGAGTACACCAAATGTAAATCTCCAAATGAAAAGAGATATCGAGCTGCAAAAGCCTGTCGCATATACTAGTATTTGACTAGGAAAAAGGGAAAGCGACTAAAAATAAAATGTATGATGCCCAAAAAGCCAAAGGCTAACTCATCAATTGAAATATCAAAAATTTCAAGCATCAATCTCACAATGAGATGTATTGACTCAAAAAGTTCAAATGATATGATGTATATGGAGCCAAATGAAAAGCTTTAAAGTATTGTAATCAAGTTTATGTAGGAGGTCATATATGCATTCTTCTATAATTAAGATGGATCACATTGTCTAGTGCTAGTTGTGTATGCCTTGATTGAATTGATCATTGAAGCTTCACATTGGACTAAGGACTATCTCATTTTTGATACCCACTCACATCACACAAGTATATATTCAATGAACGCCATATTCATTTGTGTGATTGTACTTGATTAAATGTGTTTTCACATGCTCAATCTTTGTTGATCAAACATAAAAAGATTTTTGAGTGTTTTTAGTTATTTTTGGAAAGTATTTTGTTTTTACAAAAATATCAAAAATTTCAAAAACAGTTTTGCCTTGTTTTGGCGACTCAGTCACGGGTTGGCCTAGTTGCATGCCCCAGTTGCGAGCCCACTCTGAAATTTTTCGCGGCTCACTAGCGGGTCATCGTCTTAGTCGCAAAAAATACTTAGAATATTTTTCAAAATTTGAAGTTTTCATGATTCTCACGGATCAGTGTGGCGACTTGTTTGCAGGTGGAAAGTCCAGTCGCGAGGGGTACACAGAGATTTTCACGGCTCACCTCGTGACTCTCTCGCGGGTAGACCTTCTAGTTGCGAAAAACACTTAGAAAAATTTTCAAAAATTTTGGTCCAAAGTGTTCTAGTGGCTTAACCTGGCGACTTGCACGGGCTTAACCCAATCGCGAAAAACGTGTGTTCTGTGTTTTCAAGTTAGTTTTTAAAACTTTTTAGTTTTTCCCTCGAATTTTTGTGATTGTTCATTGTCTTCCCCATTTTCACTCTCTCAAACTCAATGTGTCACTCCTCGAAAAATCTCCATTTTTGCACCTTTTCTTCTCCAATCTTCAAGAAAAAGGTATGGGTTTTTCTATTTTTCACTTCATTATTCTTGATTTGAGTGTTACTTTCTTGAATATGTGAGTAGTGTTGTTGCCATTATGTTTTGAGAAATATCATGTTCATACATGGGTTTTTGCTGAGTGTTGGTGTTTTTGAGTGTCATCTGATTATATTCCTGTTGTTTTTATGGAGTTTGTGTTTTATGGTGTGTTTCATGGCTATATTAATTTGTGCGCATCATGCTCATGGTAGTATGTCACATTGATAGTTATTTGTGACTTTGTGATATTCAGTGTTCACTTGACAATGAGTTGTATCTGGACAATCACCATTTTTGTTCACCTACTTTAGTCATTACTTCAGTGTTGCTTATGGTGATGTTTGGTATTGCCCTGGTTCATGTTTGTGAGTGTATGAGAGTTCTTTGGTTCACATTCTTATATCTGAATCTAATCAAGTTACTATTTGTACCTTGTGGTGTTGCATTTGGTTCTTTACTGCGTGTCTGTTCTCTTGCAGATGACTCGTCGTTCCTCTAAAGGCAAAGACATTGTAACAGATGATCCATCGACCCCGGTTGCTAAACGTACACGACTCTCGTCTCAGTCATCTAGAGACTCTACCATTGAGAGATTCAGGACACCTTTTGACTCAAAGACCTACACAAACATTTTTAGAGAGGCTCCTCCCATTGTGGAACGAATAGTCAAATTTGATACCTTGGGGACAACTTTTATCCCTAAGATTTTTGAAGAAAGAGATTGGGCTAACCTGTTTGGAAATTTTGAGGATCCCATTAAAGAATTGGTCAAGGAATTCTACTCTAATGCCAGATACACCAGGGTAGAGTTGAAATGCTAGGTACAAGGAATGGAATTTTCCATCAATGCAGACTACATTGCTCAGGTTTTTCGCATCACCAGACCATAAAATGTGGATCGAACTCCGTATGATGACGGAGTACTTCAGGCACAAGACATTCTTCAAGTTCTTGGGAATGAACATGAAGTGGGAAGCACAGGATCATGTATAGGCACTGCTCAGTTTTCACCTGAATTGACAACTCTAAAGCTGATCATGTTCTCCAACCTCTACCCATTGTCAAACACTGCTTTCATCCGTCTTGGAAGGGCTAAATTCCTGTGTGACCTCATTTCTGGTGTTCTGATTGACATTTGTGCCCATATACTTCAGATCATTGGAAAAACAGTAGCTCGATCAGCAGCACGAACAAATCTTCCTTTCTGTAGTCTCATCGTGAAGTTCATACTTCGTGAAGGTGTTAGTCCTCTATCAAATGGAAAAATTCTGCCTCGTCCTCGACCAATATCCATATACACTCTCTAAGGAAGTAAGAGCCACTCCTCTAAAGCACCTAAGAGTGAACTAGTCACTCCATTTGGTCAAAGTTCAGCTACACCTGCGCAATCAACTGGTACTCCATCTGTTCCCCCTGGATTTCAAATGCCCAAACAAAGCCACTTGATTGAAAATGTGGTTGATCGGATCTCTGATCTACAACGGCTTATCTACTCAACTAACAACCAAGTTCAAATGCGTCTCATGACCATTGAAACACAGTTGGATGCTATTCAGCAAAATTTGGAAGAGAGCCTTTAGCTATTCGTGACAAAAAGGGGGAGAGTGATAGCATATAGTAAGGGGGAGAGCGACACAGGAAGGAGAAGTGTGCATACTAGAGGGGGGAGCTGTGTGCTCTAGAAGAGGAAGTTGATATACATTTACATATTTTACATACTTTTGGATAGACTAACAAGTTTATATTTTCTGTTTACAACTATTTGTGTGGTTACAGTTCTAATACTTTGGTTTTTAGTTATATGATGTTATTCAGTTAGTGTTTTGTATGGTACATCTGTAACCTTTTGCTTTTGTAAGCTTTTAGGTTTTTGTACCCATGCTTTGTAGCTTTTGTACTTGTTGCAAAATGTCATGCATTTTCTTTAAGTACATCACTCTTGTGCCCTTGTAGGATTTTTCCTCGATGCATATATGTTTTATGCAATGGTTGAGTGTTAGACATGCAAATGATACTCTGCAAATGAGCTTATCAGCTTGCATCTTCGGATGTTCATTCCTTGTGTGAATAAGCATTGTGATCACTTCTGCATAGTGATTACCTGTTTTGGTCAAGCCATGGTCTATTGCTTTATTCCATCTTGCCTGATCACATTGTGCTTGCTCCATATGCATTTCATGTTTTCTGCATACAATGATATTGTTGTGTTGTTGTGTTTCAGGAGATACTTGTTCTTATGGTTCAAGAGCTTATCAGAATCTAGAGTTAAGTGTGAGTGAGTTTTGCTCAACTGTTCCCAACTCACGCGTTAAGTCTAGAGTCTGTTGAAGGGTTTTGTTACGGAATAGCCAAAGGGGGAGATTATAAGGTTGAATTTAATCAACCATCTTGTTGGCTTTATTTCGTGTCAATTTGCTTGTATTTTAGCAATTAGTAACCCCGTATTTAGGTGGGAATCATGTAAGGGTAGTGTGTGAGAAAGTGTGAAGAAATGCTCAAGATTGTGCAAGGATGCAGAGACTCACGGCTGGAACTCGCGACTGGCAAGCCACCAATTATAGCACACGTGAGAAGCATGCAGGTGAGTTGAAGGGTCACGCCAGCTGTCGCACTACAGGACAAAAGTCCCTGGCTGGCCAGGCCGTTAACTCGCGGCTGGAACTTGCGACTCAGACCAATCGCGAGGCCAAGCCACCAGACTACCCTGTTTAGGAAAAATTGACTCTTCGCATTCCAAACACACATCACTATATATAGACCCTTATACCCACAAAATGTAGAGAGCTTTCAGAGAGAATTTTAGGAGAGAAACCCTAAAGAAAAACAAGATTGATTCATTCACAATCTTCACCTAAGAGACTCTTCAAATTCCTCTACTCTCTTCTTCTCCATTAATACATCCTTGAGAGGTTCTTGACCAAATCCTTTTCTCACCATACCCATATCTGTGAGAAGGTTTATTTGGTGCTTTGGGAAGCAGTTAGGAAAGGATCAATTCATATTGGTTGATGCTATAGGCGATAGCGGAATCCAGTAAGCTAGAAAAGAAAAAGGTTCGGCGTAATCTCGTTGGAGCAAGAAGCTTAGAGGGCTTAGGTACATTGGGTAGATTAGGCTTGGAGGGTCTATTGCTGTTCATGTATCCCAACTACATTTTCTAGTGGATTACTGACCGCTTGGAGGGCGGCGGAGAGATTTTACGCCGAGGGCTTCGGTTTCCTCTTCGATAACACATCATGTGTTGTCCTTGTATTTGCATCTCTCTTCCCTTTATCTTTACCGTTTAATTACTGCTGTGTGTGTGTGATTATTTATGATATAGATTGTTTATCAATTCTATTATTAGCTTATGTTCATGTTCCACACATTTATTGTATGATAATAAGCTTGAATTGATAATTTGTATTTTGGGATCAAACGTTCAAGGGTGTTTTATACACATTTTGAACTTTCAGCTTCTTCTTCTTCCTTTAAAAAGAAACCCTCTGTTATCCAAAAATGGCAGTTCTGCGTCTTCTTCTAGTTCTAACTCCCTGAAGAATGACTCTACTCCCTTTGCCAGTGACTCTTCCAACACCAATATTGCACCACTACCCAACCTTGAAATGATTCCTCTCCATCCTCCTCAACCCTTTCCAATCTTTCCCCTCCCCCGTTATGTCTGCCTTCCTCATGAAGTTCAACTACGGGAGGGGAGTGAGGAAGATGAAGAGGTGGATTTTGAGGAGCTTCAGTTGAAGGCCGAAGAGGATGCTAAGGATGAGGCCTATAACACCTTCATGGGGGCCTCTTCCAGGCATAGGAGAAGACGTAGGGATTTCCAGGAGGGCTTTGACTCAAGCACTTCTTCTTCAAGTGAGTCTATTTTAGACTCTAAAGAGTTAGAGTCTTTTGATGACTCCAGCTCTGGAGATGGTGAAGGCGAGGAGGAGGAGGAGGACATGGCTCCAGATTATCCTCAAGAAGATTCTGCCTCTGAGGCTGATGAAGACGCCTACAAGCTTTGCTCTCCTTAAGTTGTCAAGCTGTGAACTTGTAATCCTTAAGTTTTTGTTTCTATTTTTGTAAGTAGGCCATATATTGGCCTTAGGTTATAAGTGTGGTTTTATTTATTTACAATGTGTTTTTTTTTTTTTTTTTTGTAAGAGAAGGGATGATAGGTCAAAATGGCCAAAATATTATAGTGTTTATTGTTATTTTTACCATGTTATCATCTTTTTTTTTTTTGCAAATGTTGCACAAAAGGAAGAACATATAAACATGCCAGTTAATGAAAACACAAGTAAAAATATATAAAGGAACTTGTTGATGAAGCATCATGCCTTTTCCATTAATTTTGTGAAGGTGGTTTTCTTGATCTTTGTTAACTGATTTTTGTCAAAAACTGACTTTCCCCGTATTGACACATGTCCATAAATTTGAAAAGGTGCCACTTTTGAATGGCTCCTATTAGAGGGAAAGAGGATACTTGTTTAAAGTATAAATGGAAAGAAACTACTCAGAGAAGAACATATCTCTTTTCTCATTTTTCTCATTCTTCCCTTGTCTTCTTCTCTTTAAACCCCAAAAATTAGAATCCTTCACGATCACGTGAACCATGAGTGACAAATGTACCTCGAGATCTAGTTCTTTAAAGGTTGAAGAACCCTCAACCCCTAAGATTAATAGGCTATTACTATGAAGGGATGAGAACCCTTTCACCGAGGAACAATGGATTATTCACCCTTTCTTTGAAGACTACCAATTTGATAAAAGTTTTGATTGGGACTCTATTCCCTGTTCTTAAGACCCTCCATACACGGCATGCGGGGAGCCTGATGATTTACTAACCATGGATCTAGACCTGAAACACATTCCTCAGCTTGTCACTTGCAGAGGAGATTTTGCTCCCGCCACTAATGTGGTCTTTAAATCCCATACTTCTGTTTCTAAAGACCGGAGAAGTTGGTGTTGAAGGGTGTTAACACATCCTCCTTTCATGGAAATCCTGCAAAAAGTACATTCGGTGTATGCCGTGTTGGTATTCTCCAATTTAGACATTAGCAAGGATAGTGAAAGTCTCCTTTCTCTTTTGTACTGCTAGAATTCTACCACCCATACTTTCTTCACAGGATACTATTTTCCCCTTGCTCCTTACTTCTTAGGAACTTTATATTCTCATCTAGATTGCTTCATTCTTGACCTACAATGCTCTTAGGGTAGATTCCAGATAGAAACGTTTGTGCCTATAGCATTCTTAAAACCAGCCTACCCTCACCCCAAGGCTTGCCAAGATCATGGTGATGGAATAAGGTTGTGGTATCCTCTGATAGCTAACCCTACTGACTGGACAACTAGGCCTTATTCCCCTCTAAAGGGTGCACTACCTCCATTGTTCCAATCTTTAATAGATGAAACTGTTTCTCGTTATAAAGATGTTCCTTAGTCTGAGGAGGAACTCTCTTTCATTGCTTGAACCTTTACTTCCCATCTTTCAGCACGCTTTCAAGATGATTTTTGAACGGTTTTAGACCCCTTAAAAACAACCAGATTGCGTAGCCTAGTTAATTAGCCAAGTTGTTACTTAGTCAAATTAAGCAATTTTAGGTTAAAGCAATCAAATAATCATATCAAAATAATAAAGCAGCGGAATAATAAAAGACACAATGATATGATCACCCAGGAAACCACACGGTAAAAACCTGGGGAGGATTTGACCCACCGATCCTCAAGGCAAAACAGAATTCATTAAGAAAGAATTGAAGTTCTTACAAAAAGACTTACAAGCTCCCCGCTTGACTTCCTAATGCTACCCACCAGTAGAACTTACTGACACGACCACGTGCAAGCTGTTGGTTAAATCTGGTTTTGTATCTCATACAAAACACATAGCGGAAGCAACAAACAAAGATCTATTTCATTCATGATCGATAACTTGCACTATATAAATTTCAGAATTTAAGAACAAGATAGTGTACCTTGATGCGGTGAAATTCAAAACAAAAGATTAGAAGTACTTGGGAACACTTTTAATCTTCACTCCAATTCCACTTTATGCCCGAGAAGTGTGGTCTCTCAATCAGTTTCTAAGGGAGATTAATCGAGTGGTTTCACTCGCACATACACACCACTTCACAATGGTGTCTCACTTTTTCTCTCATAAAAATTTTGTATGTTTCTCCCTTTATATATAACTGATTATCTAATTGGGCCGGCCTATTGGGCCTTTCCAATTGGGCTTTAATGTGTGGCTTGGAGTGGGACCAAAAGGGATAAATAAGACACTAGCTCCAATGGGCCTTGGGCTTTTCTGTCAACTCTTGACAAGTCCAAAGTTACCATTAATTATATTTAATACCACTATATAAATATAATTGCACTTTAGGCCTTATTAATAAATTAAATCCCAAAACTTTATTATACATGCAACCCCTTCATAAAATATTCGTAGTAATTCAAAGTCATAAATATAGACTGTCACTTTAAAAATTACTACATCTTAATCCTTGAGTACCCGGTTTAATCCTTTTAAGTTATTCATCATATATTTATGAAATCCAATTTCATAAATATATACTTTAGTAATTTCTTACCAAAGTTGTTAGGCCTAACTCTCTGAATAACAAACCCATTAAACTTATCTCAAGGGAATATTTTATATCTCCATTAAGAGACTATGAATTCCATCTTGAAAATATATGTTCCATCAACACTAAATGTGGCTGCCCAACATATTGAGGTTTTAACCGTTACTTTAGATCTCACTCCTGATATATCAAAGCAACCTACATTTCATGATCAGGTCCATTATTCTCTCAGGATTAAGAATTCATGCAAATATAAGTTGTGAGATTTATTATTCAATTGACAGTCGTTAGGAGAATAATAAATCTCACAGCGGTCCAGTTCAATTTGTCTTAACTCTTAAAACATATCAACATATCAACTAGAAGTCACCACTTCCATGATCAAGACAAATCATCTTAGTTAATATGTTATAGTCTTCGCAGATGAAATGCCCAATTTCATCACCGACTACGAACCAAATTCTGAGTTTACAAAGAACTTGTGACTTATATCTTCTGTGACTAAATCACATAAATCACATACTATGCATCTCATGGACTATGAGATAATGTCCAAATATTCTTGTTACCATTATTTCAGATAATAATAAAACAACTTTATTAATCACAACATTAAGTCATACATAATGTCATACATAGTGTCATACATAGCATCATACAATAGGATTTAAGGGCATTAATCCTAACAATCTCCCACTTGCCCTAAAGACTATTGTGCACTAATCTAACTCCCATTCGCTCCAAATGTGACTCGAAGGTCCTTTGAGGCAAGGCTTTGGTAAAGGGATCTGCTAGATTATTTGCACTTTCAATCTTTGCTACCATCACATCTCCACGAGCAATAATATCTCTAATGATGTGATACTTTCTTTCGATGTGCTTTCCTTTCTTGTGGTTCCTTGGATCTTTTGATTGTGCAATTGCACCACTATTGTCGCAAAACAATGTGATGGGAACTTGTTCCATTCTCATTACACCAAGGTCAGAAAGGAATTTCTTGAGCCATACAGCTTCCTTTGCTGCTTCACAAGCAGCAACGTATTTTGCTTCCATGGTGGAGTCCACAATACAAGATTGTTTGACACTCCTCCAAGTTATGGCTCCATCTCCCAAGGTGAAAACACATCCTGATGTAGATTTTCTGAAATCTAAATCTGACTGAAATTCTGAATCTGTATAGCCAATGGGTATCAAATCCTCACATCGATAAACAAGCATATAATCTCTTGTTCTCCGTAGATACTTGAGAATATGCTTTACAGCTTGCCAATGTTTTGGTCCTGGATTTGATTGATATCGGCTGACCATGCCAACTGAATAACAGATATCTAGTCTAGTACAAAGCATGACATACATGAGACTTCCTACTGCAGAAGCATAAGGAACTTGTCTCATCATATTTTCTTCCTCTTGAGTCTTAGGCCTTTGGTCATCAGACAGAGGAACTTCATGTCTGAAAGGAAGCAATCCCTTCTTGGAGTTTTGCATGCTAAACCGTTCTAGAACTTTATCTATATATCTAGTTTGTGATAAACCTAACATCTTATTCTTGCGATCTCGCCAAAGCTTGATCCCTAGAATAAAGTTAGCTTCACCTAAGTCCTTCATATCAAATTGGCTTGACAACCAAACTTTTACTAATGACATTACACCTACATCATTTCCAATGAGTAGAATGTCATCAACATAAAGCACTAGGAACATTACTACTTTATCTTGATGTCTTTTGTACACACATGGTTCATCAAGATTTTGTTCAAAACCAAATGACTTGATTGCTTGATCAAATCTGATGTTCCATGACCTAGATGCTTGCTTAAGTCCATAAATGGACCTTTTCAACTTGCATACCATATCCTCTTGGTTCTTTGCTATGAAACCTTCTGGTTGTATCATATAGATTTCTTCTTCAAGATTGCCATTAAGAAATGCAGTCTTGACATCCACTTGCCAAATCTCATAATCATAATGAGCAGCAATGGATAAGAGAATTCTGACAGATTTAAGCATGGCTACTGGCGAAAAAGTTTCATCATAGTCAATACCTTCTTTTTGTGTATACCCTTTCGCCACTAGTCTTGCTTTAAAGGTTTCAACCTTTCCATCTATCCCTCTCTTCCTCTTGTAAACCCATTTGCAACCAACAGGTTTAATGCCGTTAGGTGCCTTTACAAGATCCCAAACTTGGTTGGAATACATAGAATCTAATTCAGATTTCATAGCTTTGACCCTGATGTGCATCTATATCATTCATTGCCTCTTCATAAGTGTAGGGATCCGATTCAGCCTCTTCTGAGATAGCTTCATAAGTTTCTCCTAAACCTATAAATCTTATAGGAGGCTGAATAATTCTCCCACTACGACGAGGCACCTGTGTACTAGTCATCTCATGAGTAATATCTTGCGGTGTATCTAATACAGCCACATCATCCCTAGTTTCATCCATTGGTTGTTCATTTACAGGTTCATTCATTTCAGCCAAAACAACTTTATTTCTAGGATCAAAATTATTCATATAATCATCTTCCAAAAACTTGGCATGTGTGCTAACAAACACTTTGTTATCTTTATGATTATAGAATAAATAACCCTTTGTTTCTTTTGAATACCCTAAAAACATGCATACTTCGGTTTTAGATTCCAACTTATCAGACTTCCTTTTCAACACATGTGCTGGACATCCCCAAATGTGGAGATATTTCATACTAGGCTTACGCCCACTCCACAATTCCTTAGGTGTGTTGGGAACAGATTTTGATGGAACCAAATTCAAAATATGCATAGCAGTTTTTAGTGCATATCCCCAAAAAGAAACTGGTAAAGTTGAGTAACTCATCATGGACCTAACCATTTCCAAAAGAGTCCTATTCCTTCTTTCTGCTACACCATTCTGTTGGGGAGTTCCAGGTGCAGTCAATTGGGATATGATCCCATTTTGATTTAAGTAATCTTTGAAATCCCCAAGAAGGTATTCACCACCACGATTAGATCGGATGGCTTTTATGTGTTTACCTAATTGATTCTCAACTTCAGCCTTAAACTCTTTGAACTTTTCAAAGGTTTCAGACTTCCGTCTCATTAGGTATACATAACCATATCTTGAGTAATCATCAGTAAAAGTGATGAAGTACTCATAACCTCCTTTAGCTTGGGTTGACATAGGACCACATACATCTGTATGAACTAATTCAAGCAATTCTTGGGCTCTTCTACCTTTTGCATTAAAAGGTCGTTTGGTCATTTTACCTTCCAAACAAGATTCACAAACTGAAAATTCATCAAAGTCCAATGGCTCTAAGAGTCCATCTTTGATCAATCTTTGAATTTTGTTTGGATTAATATGACCCAAACGCAAATGCCAAAGATATGCTTCATTAGTAGAAGGAAACTTTCTCTTTAATGATTTTACATGAGAGTTATGATCTAATTCAGAATTGTATAATTCATGCTTATCAGGAGTTAAAATATAAAGACCATTCACAATATTGCCAGAACAGATAAACACTTTATCCTTCTTTATTACAACATTGTCTTTTAGGATAACATAATATCCATATTTACCTAAATAAGTTGTAGAAATTAAATTTCTACGAACATTAGGTACATACAAATAGTCTTCTAATATTAAAACTCTAGATTCAAAACATAAATTAAACACTTCAATAGCTACAACTGGAATCCTGCTCCCATCAGCCAAGGTAAGAAACATTTCCCCTTCATTCAGTTTTCTGGTCTCCTGAAACCCCTGCAAGGATTTGCAAATATGATTAGTACAACCTGAATCCACACACCAGGAATCTGTGGGATTCTGTACCAAACATGTTTCAAGAAGGAATGTACTTTTCATACCTTTATTCTTGGCAGCCTTAAATATTGGACAATTCCTCTTCCAATGTCCTTTCTCACCACAATGGAAACACTTTCCTTTGGTTTTCTTTCCTTTGTTGGCAACTCCTAAGGCAACTTGTTTACCATCTTTCTTGGAGAAGTCTTTCTTCTTTTTCTTCTTACCCTTGCCTTTCGACTTTGGTTGAGAAGTAGAAGCTTTAGCCATATTAGCATCAACACTAGAAGTACCAAGGATGCCTTCCGCCGCTACCAACTCATTCATCAATTCAGACAATGTATAGATCTTTTTGTTCATATTATAATTAAGTCTGAATTCCTTGAATGATTCTGGTAGTGACTGGAGTATCATATCCACTTGGGATTCTCCATCAATATCGGCACCTAAAACTTCCAATGTATTTAGATTAGAGATCATCCTAAGACAATGGTCCCTCACTGAAGTACCTTCAGCCATTTTGGTATTATAAATTTGCCTCATAGTTTCTTGCCTTGCAGAACGGCCTTGCTCACCAAACATCTCCTTCAGACTGAGCATAATGTCCGAAGCTAGTTCTCCATCCTGCATTTGATGCTGTAGAACATTTGAAATAGATGCTAGGATATAGCACTTAGCCATCTCATTAGATTTCTGCCATCGATCATATCGCTGTTTTTCCTCAAGAGGAGCATCTAATGATGGAAAGCTAGGACATGGTTGAGTAAGCACATATTTGTGCTCTTCAGCAGTAAGAACAATATCCAAATTTCTTTTCCAGTCAACATAGTTGGATCCAGTCAGTTTGTTTTGATTAAGTATAGCAACAAGTGGGTTAAATGATGCCATGATTTTAAATCTGAAATAACAAACATGAATATAATAAGAAAACTAGACATTATCAATTTAGCATATAAGCATATAATATGGAACCTTATAAAACCATAAAATAATATATGCAACGACAAACCAATCCATGTCTATAATTCCTTGGTAGCAAGTTTATTATAAACACATTAATTGATTGAGAACGATGCTCATTATTAGTGCTATCATGATAACTCTTATCATACACTAATAATATGCCGTATTAGCTTTAGCCTCTAAATGATAATGACATAGCTCCTTTGGGAGGTTAACATTACATTTAGTCTAGTGTACACCATTATCTAAAATCATGTGTAGCCACATTTCATCTCCCTTATAATGTTTAAACTTGTAGTACCATGGAACAAAACACCCTCCTTTGGGATCGCAAGGCATATACACCAAGACGAGGTGCTTACCCACACTACTTTAAACAGGTTAGTTCAATCTTGTAGTACTTGAAGTAAACACCCTCCTTTGGGATCGCAAGGCATATACGCCAAGACGAGGTGCTTACCCACACTACTATGAACCGATAATGGAGGCCGTGAGATCCAACCCTTGTATCTCTCTCCCACTAGATATTTTAAATTAAAGGTTTTTAAGATCAAGAACCACATTAATGCTAGAAACCCTTGAAAACATAATCCCAATCTCATTAGGAATAAATTTCATTAAATGAATACTTTAATCCTAGCATTAATATATATATATAAATATATATATATATATATATATCCATGTATCTCTATATGAATTGCAACATATGAAACACACTTTAATATATGGATCCAAGACATCCAAGGCATATAAAATTTGAATGCATATGAACATTGTAGCACTACCTTATATCAATAATCCGAATGCCTATGAATCCATATATATATATATATATTTATATATATTGGATGAATCCTTTAGAAACTATTTGCATGTAAACCCATATATTTATATATATATATATATATATATAATACAATATACGGATTGTACAACATGAAATAAAGAAAACTTGAATCCTTAATACATGCGAATACTTGATTCATATAAAAGCATGTTAATGGCAGATGGTATTTGCCACATGGGTCCACGAAGTCATGCAACAAATCAAGCCAATATATATATATCCATATCCAACCGGTGCAATAACTGTCAAATAACTATATCCGAACAACAATTCATCTAGAAGTTTATGGTCAAGGATATATATATATATATATATATATATGCGCCAAGTCATGTAAATCATCTAGAAGTTTATAGAAACTTCAATCTATATAACCGAATGATCTTCAATCATTGTTATATATCAATGATTCAAAAGAATCCTTTAAGACAACAATATGCAACCGTGGGCCAATATAAATCCTTTTGAAGACAGAATTCCATATAAAAAGGAATTCACTTCACATCAAAGCAAAGTCAATCTCCAAATATTTATACTTTGACCGATATACCAATTTTACTTTAATTCTAAAATTCAATCACATGCTATACAATCATGATATGAAAACCTGGCTCTGATACCAATTGTTGGTTAAATCTGGTTTTGTATCTCATACAAAACACATAGCAGAAGCAACAAACAAAGATCTATTTCATTCATGATCGATAACTTGCACTATATAAATTTCAAAATTTAAGAACAAGATAGCGTACCTTGATGCGGTGAAATTCAAAACAAAAGACTAGAAGTACTTGGGAACACTTTTAATCTTCACTCCAATTCCACTTTACGCCCGAGAAGTGTGGTCTCTCAATCAGTTTCTAAGGGAGATTAATCGAGTGGTTTCACTCGCACATACACACCACTTCACAATGGTGTCTCACTTTTTCTCTCATAAAAATTCTGTATGTCTCTCCCTTTATATATAACTGATTATCTAATTGGGCCGGCCTATTGGGCCTTTCCAATTGGGCTTTAATGTGTGGCTTGGAGTGGGACCAAAAGGGATAAATAAGACACTAGCTCCAATGGGCCTTGGGCTTTTCTGTCAACTCTTGACAAGTCCAAAGTTACCATTAATTATATTTAATACCACTATATAAATATAATTGCACTCTAGGCCTTATTAATAAATTAAATCCCAAAACTTTATTATACATGCAACCCCTTCATAAAATATTCGTAGTAATTCAAAGTCATAAATATAGACTGTTACTTTAAAAATTACTACATCTTAATCCTTGAGTACCCGGTTTAATCCTTTTAAGTTATTCATCATATATTTATGAAATCCAATTTCATAAATATATACTTTAGTAATTTCTTACCAAAGTTGTTAGGCCTAACTCTCTGAATAACAAACCCATTAAACTTATCTCAAGGGAATATTTGATATCTCCATTAAGAGACTATGAATTCCATCTTAAAAATATATGTTCCATCAACACTAAATGTGGCTGCCCAACATACTGAGGTTTTAACCGTTACTTTAGATCTCACTCCTGATATATCAAAGCAACCTACATTTCATGATCAAGTCCATTATTCTCTTAGGATTAAGAGTTCATGCAAATATAAGTTGTGAAATTTATTATTCAATTGACAGTCGTTAGGAGAATAATAAATCTCACAACGGTCCAGTTCAATATGTCTTAACTCTTAAAACATATCAACATATCAACTAGAAGTCACCACTTCCATGATCAAGACAAATCATCTTAGTTAATATGTTATAGTCTTCGCAGATGAAATGCCTAATTTTATCACCGACTACGAACCAAATTCTGAGTTTACAAAGAACTTGTGACTTATATCTTCTGTGACTAAATCACATACTATGCATCTCATGAACTATGAGATAATGTCCAAATATTCTTGTTACCATTATTTCAGATAATAATAAAACAACTTTATTAATCACAACATTAAGTCATACATAATGTCATACATAGTGTCATACATAGCATCATACAATAGGATTTAAGGGCATTAATCCTAACACAAGTTCCAAATTCACGGACTCCTTCTTTCTTTGAATTCTTCAATTAGCTACAAGCATCCACGCTTGATATTCTTTAAGCTTCAAAGGTAGCAACCAAGTTGATCATCAAGATGTTGAAGTAATCTCAATCTTGAAAACCCTAAGCTTTGTGTAAAGGAAAGCTCCTCTAGATCTCACAAGAGATTTACACAAAACAGCAATGTATGAGCAACAATACAACTTGAGCAACTCTAAAAACGTGGCTAGGGTTTTGCCTTATATACCTAGGACAAAAACATAAAACCCTAAACGTTTAATGAGTTAGGGCTGAGTTAGAAATTCTGCAGAAAACGCATCTGGTCCGATTTTCGATCGATTGAATCTATTCTTCGATCGATCAAGCTAGATCGAAATGCCCCAATGCATCTACAGTCACTCGATTCCAACTTTACAATATTTTATCAACTTTGAGCAAGCCTAAACAAGACTAAGTACATTGTTTTGATCATGGTTTGCCAACATTACAAATTAGAGTTCTAAATACATAAATTCCTAAACTTTTAGAACCTAACAATTTTGAAACCTCAAACTATAATCCTCATAGATTTGCCCACCAATTTTGGTTTTGACCAAGGTGTACTAGGGCATCTTTCTACTCTAGCCCTCCCTGATGTAGTAGTATCATTGGCTTTCAAGAGAAAAAATCTTATCAAGGTGGTAGTGTCTGGTTCTGAAGTTCCTTTTGCTTCCCCTTCCCGAGCCGGATTACCTACACCTAGGTTTAAAGCATGGTGGGCTGGCATCAGGGAACATGTTAGGAACTTTGGGGAAAGTGGGGCTCAATGTGTGGATATCCCACCCATCTTCCAAGGTGACTTGACTTTGAAACGTTCTTCCAATGCCAAACCTTCAGCCTCCAAAAGAAAAGGAAAAAGTGTCAAAGTTTCAACTGCAAAGAAACCAAAAGTATGTATCCTTTTCTTTGACTTCATTATTTTTGTAATGTTCCCTCCTTGATCAATGGTGTGTGTAAGTTTAATTTATCCTTTCTCTCTTTGGACCTTTGATAGGTTAAGGAAACTGCTCCTTAGACTCAAGTCAAAGCAAAAACCACTCTTTTGGCACCAGAGGCCCTTGTACAAGAGGTGGCTTCTGAAGAGGAAACAGAATCTGATGCTGAAAGGGGGGATTCGAATAATGTGTGTACTAACAATCCCCAAGAGAAAGAAGATTTCACAGAAGTCACTTCTAGAGATCAAGAGAGTGGAAGCATCGAGGCAGACCCCGATTCACTAATCTCATTTCTTTCTCCCCCTTTGAAAGTTTTGTGCTCCAAACTTCTTTCAAAGCATCTTAAGATGATGAGGGATACTAACAAGTGAACACTGCCTCTTAAGTGCTTCATGTTAGAACGCATTGGGCTTGTCGTGTCCCAACTGTAGTCTAAAGGTATAGAGGACCACCTTAATCTTCCCTTTAAGAACATCCTTCCTGCATTGATTGAACCTAATGGCATAGGTTTCAATGTCGGGTGGCTGGTGAGCCATGTCATGACATTGAGAGACATCCAGAAGACAGGGCCTTTGTTCATGCTTCTTTGTCCTCGCTTCAACAGTTGAGAGTCAAAAGAGACTCTTGAATCAACAAAGCAGAGGAGACAAAGAAGACCATGGAGGCACGCATTGCTTCAATTGCTAAGTTCCAAGAGTCCATAACCGAACTTCAAGAGGATTTGTCATCCACACAAGAAGATTATTCTACCCTTTTGACTCAGCTAGAAGGTGTCAAAGCAGAACAAGGTTCCTTTGATAAAGAAATTGAGAAGTTGGAAAGCAAGTTGGGAACTGTGAGCCATCTAGACTTCTCTTTTGAAAACATTAATTCTCTAAAAGACATTATTTAGTTTTTCAATTTGTAATATTTTATGGTCATGGGAGACCTTTTTATTTGTAAACACTTTTATGTTTGCTTATTCAGTTAGGATATTGAACTTTGCATGCATATCATGAACAGTAAAATATAATATATAACTGAATGGAAAGATTTTATTTAATAGAGTTAAAATTGTGGAATGGCAAGTATCAGATTACAAGGCTAAGCATAATACTTCTTGAGATGAGCTGCGCTAACGGGGCTATATGCCTTCGTACCTGTTTGGTCTCTTAGCCAAAAATGTCCTGTCTGGAGTGCTTCTTCCACAATATAGGCTCCTTTCCATTTTGGCAAAAACTTGTGCTTGACTACTCCGGCCACACCTCGTACTTGTGGGGCTGTCTTCCGAACAAGTTCTCCCACTTGAAACTTCCTTTCTTTGACTTGACCTTCATGTCTTGCCTCCATACTAGCCTGGTAAAGGCGGTTATGAGAGGCAGCATTGTCTTGTTTTTCTTCAATGATCTCTAGGATATCTTCCCTAGGTATCCCTACTATTTCTGCTAACCTCACTACTGGCCTTACTAAATCTATTAGGATAATGACCTCTGTGCCATAGACCTGGGAAAAGGGTGAGGCTCCTGTAACTTGTGATTTGGCTGTTCTATGAACCTACAAAGTTGTAGGAAGTTCCTCTCCCCATCATTTTCTGTTCTCCTTGGTCATTTTTCCCAATATTTTTAGCAATCTCTTGTTGGAGGTTTCAGCTTGACCATTTCCTTTGGGATAATAAGGTGTTGATGTCGTGTGAGCTATGGAGTACCATTATGTTAAATGGCGCACATCCTTATTCAGGAATGGTGTGCCATTGTCAGAAATGAATCTACTTGGTACCCCAAAATGACATATTATATTTTCCATTAGAAAATTAGCCAGTAAGCTACCTGTTGCTTTCTTCATGGCCACAGCCTCTATCTATTTTATAAATAGCTCAGTGGCTACTAGTATCCATGTACATCCTTCAAAATGGGGGTTTATACGACCTATGAAGTCTAGCCCCCAGCTATGGAATGGATATGGTGCCATAGTTGGGTGTAAACTTTGATGGCTAGTGTGTACTTCATCCCCTTGCCTTTGACATTCTTGGCACTTCTTGGTGAATTCTTGGACATCTTTTTGCATGGTGGACCAATGTTATCCCTATTGCCAAGTCATTTGCTATAGCTATGCCACCAGGGTGTCCTGTTGGCTTTCCCTCTTGCAAATAGGAGAGAATGCCCTTCATTTCTTTGCTAGGAATACACACTGACCACTTCCCTTGGAAACTTCTTTTTAATAGCTTCCCATCCAGCATTTTGAACCTTGTTACATATCTCTTCAACTTTTCTCTTTTCAAATGATTAGCAGGTAGTACACCTTATGAAAGGTATTTTACATACGGATCAAGGTGTCTTGCTGGCTCTCCCTCGTGTAAATAAGAAAGAATGCCTTTCACTTATTTGCTAGGAATACACACTAACTACTTCCCTTGGAAACTTCTTTTTAATAGCTTCCCAGCCAACATCTTGAACCTTGTTGCATATCTCTTCAACTTTTCTCTTTTCAAATGATTAGTAGGTAGTACACCTTGTGAAAGGTATTTTATGTAGGGATCTTGCCAATCTTCTTCTTGTACTTCAATGTTTAGCACTTTTGCCTAGTTTGGGGAAATGATGGAACAAGTCTTGCAATCTCTCTGCTCTTCCTTGGCATCATTGGCCATCTCTGAGCAAAATACCCCTAGCCTTTGTAGTCTTCTGTATAGGCTGACATCAAGATTTACTCCATACATCTCATGGTGCAACTTGTGCAATTGTGTCAACCTTTCCTACCTTGA
This sequence comes from Quercus gilva, assembly GCA_023621385.1. Taxonomy (NCBI): domain Eukaryota; kingdom Viridiplantae; phylum Streptophyta; class Magnoliopsida; order Fagales; family Fagaceae; genus Quercus; species Quercus gilva. Next base: position 36,392,416 of record CM042475.1, on the reverse strand, counting down.
GACACACCTCATTAGCAACCTTTCTGCTCCTCTAAAAAAAAAAATTCCCATTAATCTTAAGGAAGTCCTTCACGTTTGATGGCAGATTTGATCCAATATCTCTTTCTTGGACCATTGCTTTAAACAAGGGTTCACGCCAATCTTCTAGAGGACATAATCTGCCTTTGATCAGGCCAAGTTGTTTCTCCACATTGCGGTTCATCTTTTCTTTCTTTAGAATAAACTTGGTGGCTAGGGTGGCTAGTGAGTTTGCCAACTTGTTCTCATTCCAGCTAATCACCTTGCATTCTATGGATGTGAAGTGTTTCATGAGATCCTGAACTATGGCCCTATAAGCAACCAAGCTAGGACTCTTCGCTCCATTAGTTCCCTCTTCTTGCTTAATGACTAACTTAGAATCCCCAATTACCTTTAATCTTTTGATGCCAAGTCTCTTAGCAGCCTTTAATCCCACCACTAGGGCTTCATATTCTGCTTCATTGTTTGAACATGGGAAACATAGCTTGTAGGAAAACATATGTTCCTCTCCTGGTGACTTCAACCCTACTCTTATCCCTCCTCCCTAAGATGTAGACGAGCCATTGAAGTGCATAAACCATTCTTGTTCTCTTGTTACCAAAACTTCTTGTTGGGGAAGAGAGAAATCACTGGTCCCTAGGAAGTTGGCTAACAAGTCTGCTACTGCTTGCCCCTTAATGGCGGATGGCCTTATGCATTCAATATCATGGCACATCGTTAGGATGGCCCACTAAGCCATTCTTCCAAATAACTGAGGGCGGGTTAGGAGGTACTTCATAGGATTGCTCTTGGTCACCAACTGTACACAATGCCCTAGGAAGTAGTGATTGAACTTCAACACGGCAAAAGCTAATTAAAGACATACCTTTTCAGCTGTGGAGTATCTCATCTCTAGTCCCTTCATGAGCTTGCTAATGTAGTATATTGGCTTCTCTATTTCTTCTTGCTCTTGAGCCAATAGAGCCTCTAGTGATTGCTCTATGTTTGCTATATACAATAAAAGAGGCTTCCCAAGCAATAGAGCCACCATGGTATGGGGATCTACTAGAATTACTTGTATCTTCTTAAATGCCTTCTCACATTGGTCACACCAAACAAAGGCCACTCCCTTTTTGGTTTGTTCAACCAAAGGCTTAAGATCTCAGCTAGATTGGGGATAAATCTTCTTAAATAAGATACCTTTCCCACAAAGCTTCTTAAATTTTTCAAAGTTGTTGGGGGAGTAAGAGCGGCTATCGCCTTAGCTTTCATGGGATCTCAATCAATCCCCCTTTGGTGGACAAGGAACCCTAGAAGCTTTTTTGAGGATACTCAAAAGGCGCACTTGGAAGGATTAATCCTTAAATTGTGCTCCCTACACATTTCAAAAACCTGCCTCAAGTGTAATAGATGATCAACTGGGCTCTTTGCCTTTACCACCAAATCATCCACATAATCCTCCACTTGCTTGTGTAGCATGTCACCAAAGATCAGAGTCATGGTCCCCTAATATGTGGCACCAGCATTCTTCAATCCGAAAGGCATCATATTGTAGTAGAAATTCCCAAAGGGTGTTCTAAAAGCAGTTTTATGAGCATCTGATGGCTTCATGAAAATTTGGTTGTAACCACTATAGCCATCCATAAAAGAAAAACGTTGGTGTCCAGTAGCTGCATCTACCAAAATATCAACATTGGGCAGTGGGAATTCATCTTTAGGGCATGCCTTATTGAGATCCCTATAGTCCACACAAATCCTTATCTGCCCGCCTGTCTTCTTCACGGGAACTATGTTAGCCAACCATTCTGGACATTGATCTCTTCTATAAACCTTGCTTTCAAAAGCTTGTTCACCTCAGCCTTGATCTTCTCTTCAACATTCAAACATTACTTTCTTGGTGGCTACTTTACAAGCCTGGCCTTGGGGTCAACATTCAACTTATGTGTGACCACCTTTGCATCCAATCCAAGCATTTCTTCATAGTCCCAATCCAACTCATTGAGATTGACTTCAATGAGTTCCTCTAGAACATTCTTTATGACATCATTCATAAACTCAAGGGCTTCTTTGATAGGTTCATTAATCATGCACTTCCCTACTAGTTGTTGGGTAAGGCAAAAAGGGGTTAGGCCCGCCATACTCCCGACCCCCTTCCTTTGACCATTAGAATTCATAGATCACCTTGCCATTAGGCTTGGTGATCCTCCTGATCTTAGAAGGTCTCTCAGACTCTATGACTTCTCCATCTCCCTCTTCCTTATGCTTCACAACAATAGAATTGAAAGGAAGAACCCTGTTTTCTCCTTCAGGTTCAAATTCTTGATACACGGATGCCTCAGCATAATGGAGCTTTACCTTATCAAAAGGCATTCTAGTGGCTTTAACAGTCACTAGCCTTCCTTTTCGAACGGGCTTCACACATTGGTGATACATGGAAGCTACTGCTTTATGTGCATTGAGTAAAAGGCAGCCCAAAATAACATGATACGAGGTACCACCATCCATCACATGCACGAGAGTGTGAGCCTTGATAGATCCTACCCTAAAGTCCAAAAACACATGTCCTAGGGTATGTTGCTGTAGTGACTTTATCCCTGCCACCTGGAGGGGCTCTCAAATAATCCTTTCTCGTTGAATACCCAATGCATCCAATGTCGGGAGGGGCAAAATGTTGGTGGAAGCACCAGTGTCTACTAAGGCCCTTTTAATCTGAGAAGCTCCCAAGAAAGCAATAACATACAAGTTCCTCTCGCCATCCACAACCTTGTTGGCTAAATCTCTAGGAGAGAAGGTCATTGACTCCTTGGTTTCTTGGTATGCCACCTACAACTCACTTCCCTGGGAGGCACCTGCTCCTTGGCTCTTCTCCATTACTCGAGTCAGGGCTTGAGCTGCCTCTCTTCTGGCTAATGGCTTGAGATCCATCCCTTCAAGAAAGGCATGCACTTTGTCATTTCTTCATCTTGCAATGGCGCAAGTGCAACATTGCTACTGGCCACATTCTCAACTTCTTCCTCCATGGGGTCTTCACATCTTATGAAGAAAGTTATTGCCACTTCAGACCCGCGCATTCTTTGATTTATGCACTTTCCGTTCTTGATGACCAAATCACCCTTTGCCACCTTGTCATGGAATATGTTTCTCAAAGCATGACAGTCCATGGTGCGATGGTCACTCCTACTGTGATACCGATAGTAAAGCGCTTATCACTTTTCCTTTTTTATTGGTTCGTGTTTACACTTAGGCAGGACCACCACGCCATCCTTCACCCAGGCTTTAAGGATAATGTATAACTTCTCTACGGAGACAAGAAAAGGAGAAGGAATACCATTTCTCTCTTTCTTCTTGTCTTTAGTGGTCTTTTTTGGCTCTTCCACCACAACTACCTCTACCTTTTTGCTCTCCCGCTTCCAAGTTTGTCTAGGAGCACTTATGGTTGATGAAGTCGAGCCTTTGGATGGTTTCTTCACTAAAACTTTGGTTCTGCTAGATGCCTCTACCAGCCTCATAAAGCTTGGGATCTACAAGTTCTCAAAGTAGGGCCGATATTCATATAGCATGCCAGGAATATAAATGTCCACCAATCTTTCTTCCTCCACAGGATCATAGCACATCAAGGAAAGGTCTTTGAACCTATGGATGTAGTCCAGCAGCCCTTCAGATATCCTCTGCCTTTCCTGCTTCCTCTGCCTTTCCTGCTTCAGATTTGATAAGGTGAGCTTCTCATCTAAGGAGAAAAACTTCTTTATGAACTGGGTGGCCATGTCATTCCAGCTCCAAATTGATCTTGGTGAAAGGCTAGTGTACCAGGTGAAAGCACGACCTTCCAGAGACTTAGAAAACTCCCTAAGCCTCAGCTTATGGTCATGGGAATGAGCTGTCAAGGCATCCACATACCTCCTGATATGCTCTCTGGCATTCCCCACCATGCCATCATACTTGGGGAAAATGGGAGGTGTGTAGTTGGCAGGGTAAGGCTTCCTAGCCATCTTTTCTGGGTAGGGAGGCCTAGTATCAATGTAAGTAGAGCTCTCTACTTTTCTAGCCTTTAGCAAGATGGCTGCAATATCTTCCATAAGCTTAAGGTCCTTTAGGTTGTAAGGGAACTCTTTGATTGAGAGGAGCCTCCAAATGTGACCTTTCGGTCTCTCCTTGAGGTCCTTGGCCACCCTGTGGGGTTTTAGGGGTAGCTATCCTCTGGCATAAGGATTGGATCTCCTCCCACATGGTGACTTGAGAATGCTAGAGGTTCTTAATGGCAACCACAATGTCTCTATTATCTAGCTGTCTGACCTCTTCAAACGACTTTGAGCCCTCAGTGTGTATAGAAACAAGGTCTACACTCACTTCTAGTTGCTGGTTCTCTTCTTAAATAGCCTGAGCGCCTACATTTTTCTTCTTTGGAGGCATCGGATAGCTCTAAGAGATGATGATTCAAAACAAGAATGTAGGAGAATAGATGGTATACAAATTCAAAGGAAGGATAACCAAAGATTCTCCCTAGCGGAGTCGCCAAAAATGTACGTGCAAGTTAGATTTGTAAAACTCGTGTGGAAAGTGTGTGAGATATCTAACAGTACATTTTGATGAAAAAGCTCGAAAACAATAAAAATGGAACCTTTAACATCATGATGTTAAGAGAAAAAGGAAGTAATGCAAGGAGAGTAAAGATGACAATGGGATGTACGTGGAAAACCCTTTAAAAGGGAGAAATACTATAGGTGAGCATGGATGAATATCCCTTGCTTTGTCAAGCTTTGTTAGTGCACCGGGCAAACCTAGCGGCCATACAAGGTACGCCGGGCTACCCAAGTCGTACAAGGCCCTATAAATGGGCCCTAAGGCCTCATTTTGACCAGTTCAACTCCATTTCTCTGATTTCTTAATACTAAAAATTTCTCTGGAGCAAGTCGTGGTCTAGTGGGTCCAGCTTTTAGCTTCAGTTCACAGGTTCAGTCTTCAGTTATACACTTGAGGTTAGTGTCCATTTTCTCTTCCTTTTTATTTTATGCAAATATGTTAGTAGCAAAGCAGGTAGGAAAACATGCTAGTATTATATTTTTGGTATTTTTGCATATATATATATATATATATATATTTTTTTTACTATCATTTATGCCATGGCGATGTTGGAAAAAAAAATTTGTTCACATGTCTAAGTAGCATAGGCGAGCTTGCATATGTTGGATGCTATGAAAACAAACGAAAATCTATAGAAACTAAGTAGACATGAAAAACTATGTGTCGATGCCACGCGGCTGCTCGACCACCCATCACGGCGACGCTCGCGCGCCCTTCCGTCTCTCGGCTTGTACGAGAATGTTATGGAGGTGTATCGTATCTCGGGTGTATGACTGGAATTTGAGTCAATTTTAAGGAAATTTACCAAGGGTAAGTGAAGTCGCCACCAATCATTGTCTTTTTTCTAAGGTGTGATTGGTCACCTGACTCTATTTGATTTTATTACCGATCCTAGGCCAAGAAAAAGGTCGTTTTTTTCTAATCTAATGTGGATGGGCAAAAAATCTTGATTCTTGAGTTTGGAAGTCTAGTTACATGTGGGGAAGGTGTTAGGCACCCCACAACGCCTGTCCAATGATAGTTCTTTGTTTTAGTAAAACCTTAATTTTTGGACATTAGCAGTTAAAAACGAGCTATTGGCATTAGCTTTCGGGGCTTTAAACGTAATGGGATTTGAAGTTTGGTTTCAGAATGGGTTTGGTCTTAATTGATGCTTCCCAATTTTGTTTGGAGTTGATGCCAAATTTCCACTACGAAAATCCGGCAACATTTCGCCTTATTTTTGTAGCGAAAATCTGGAAGCGTTTCGCCTCAGATGCGTCACAGCACACAAAACACTATTCTTGCCAAGCTTTCAACGTGAGAATACGACAATGGGGATGCCCCATTTTCATGGTGAAAATCCAACAGAGTTTCGCGTTTTGTGTGCTATAGCACATTGGCAGGGTTTCTTGTCTATGTATACGTCGTGTATCAACATGCTAGTACTATGACGAGTTGAAGCCCTCCAAAGCATCAAGCATGTTGATGTGTGTTGCATACATAGGGAAACCAATGTCACTTGGTGACAGGGATCAAGACAATCACACTGCGATGATCATGAACACAATATAGCATGAATATGCATCTATGGCAATTACCTTGAGCACATACCCACATTACAAGGTCAAAAGCTCTCATGACTAGAGAGGGTCACTCACTTAGCCACGAGAGTCCATGCAAAGTGCACAATCATCCATATACAAGCAGATATAGATATACATACATAACGCACAATGCTATAACACAGGGTAGGAAAGTAAATATTGCCAACGTTCCAAGGGTATAGCCCAGCAAGGTACAAGAAATGTAAAATAGACATTGTCATACCCAAGGAACGTGGCCCAAGCAAGTAGCAAGAAATAAAAGGGGGTACATGGAGAGGGACCCTAATACATGCTCTAGAGAAGAGGCTAAGAGAGAGTAAGAGAAAACCACTCTAGAGGGGCTAGGCCCCCTAATCTACTGAACATTTCCCTTTGTGGGCTTGCATCATCTTGCTTGCATCCTTGCCCTTTTTGCTTGCGCCTAGGAGGTCGCACCATTCCTCTGAGTATCCTTACTCCATGCGTGTACAAGCAAAGACCAAAGAAAGAGGCCTGCAGACAAGCAAAGGAAGAGATAGAAGGAAAGTATGCTAGAGACAAGCTAGTTAAAGATGCCAAACGGGGCCAAACAAACATGCGTGTACAAGCAAAGACCAAAGAAAGAGGCCTGCAGACAAGCAAAGGAAGAGATAGAAGGAAAGTATGCTAGAGACAAGCTAGTTAAAGATGCCAAACGGGGCCAAACAAACATGTGAAGCACGCAAAGAGGCAAATAAACATGTTATAAAAAAAGGGGGGGGTGTCCTAAGAGGACAAATGTAGGTTTGGATTGAGTGTCCCTAGTTCCATTGGAATGGAGTATGGACGACACACAGACTCATTCATAAACATGTAGGCAAGCATGCAAAAATGTAAAAGAAGCCAAGGAAGCCAATTGGGTGGCACAAAGCAAGGCAAGCATACCAACATCGCACGGAGTGGAGAAAGGTGTGTATCAAGCACACCTCCACCACAAAGGTGTATCTCGCAAGTGGTTACTTCCAAACAAGCCCTAGGAGGGATGGATGCAACCACACAAAGCAAGTGGCCCTAAGGACCAACAAGCACAAGCCCACGGAGGGCACAAAGCATGGCAAAACCTAGATCTAGAGAGGCTAACATGGAGATAAAGTATAGAAGCAAGCAAGCAAACATAGACATGCGTAAAGGAAATTATCCAAACCCTTTAATATAAGCCTAGGTGTGCGGATGTAGGCCTAGACCACAGGATCTAGATCTACACCCCACCAAGAGGGGCTAGAACACAAGAAAGAGAGATATCAAGGGACAAGAGGGCTATAGAAGCACATGACATAGCAACCAATGTAGATCTAAGCACACAAGCATGGCACGGAGACATAAACATGTAGATCTAAGCAAAAACATGGCAAAGAACACATATGCATGTAGATCTAAGGATAAACATGGCAAGGAGCCTAAAATCATGTGGATCTAAGCAAAAAAAAAAAAAAAAATTAGACATATCCTAGCCCAAGAAGGCTAGGCCAACAACATTAAAGCGATAAATCATGGCATAAGCAAGGAAACATGTTAGAAAAACTATAAAATAAAAAATAAAAAAAAAATGCTAGAAAAGCAATAAAGCATATTATTGAGCAAGATAAAGTTAGGAAAAGCTAAGAGAAGAAAAGGGTGTGGTTTGTAGCTAAAAAGCTACATCCACACCCTTAAACCTTAAATCCAAATTATGGAACCAAGGAGAGGAAGATTGGGCGCTGTAGACACAGCATTTTGTATCCCTTACGACTTAGGCCCCCATTCCCCATTGATGCTCAAACTCTAAGGCCCAATGCTAGTTTAGAGCCCAATCAAATATCAAATTGACTTGAGGAGTGTTAAAATGGAAAATATAACTTTTAAATGAGCAAAAATCTATTTTTGGAAATAAATGACCAAAGAGGCCCTCGGCCCACATACATGGGCAGTAGCCTGCATATGTGAGCCAAAGCATGCGTACGCAGGCACACTCCTGTGTATGCAGTTTGGGTTTTAGAAGTATGAAAAAGGTAAGTTTTCTGCAATAATGGGTGAGGTTTGGAATGAATCCCACATCATCTGGGAGCCATTCCAAACCCCATCTTTACCACTATATAAAGCCTTACATGATACATTTTCAAAGGACAATCTCACGGGAAAAACCTAAGATTTACTAGAAAATAGTGAATCAAAAGGGAGTTTTTCACAAAATACCCTCAAGTCAATTTTATTTGATTGGGATCTTTTCTGGCCCCAATCCTTTTAGTTTAATGTTGCTAATCACTTGTTTAATAACTTATGATAGATTTGACTAAAGGGAACGGTCAAAATCAAAGCTTAAGAACTCCTTTTTGAGGTATCAAGTTTTAACTCTTCCTTTTTCTTTTAGTTTCTCTTTTCTTTTTTAATCTTTTTCTTTGTGTTGTTTATGTTGGTGTATGTCTGTTTAGGTTAGTCTTATAGTTCTTTTCATGTTTTATGCATGTTAGGTTGTTAGATTTTCATTTTAAAGTTCTGATCTATTTATGTGTTTTTAGGTTTTTTGGGCAGGAGGCTGTGTACGCATAATCTTGCTTGCACACGCAAGCTTGTTCTTGCGTGCTTGAGTAGCTGCCTAGAAACCCTAATTTTTATTTGTCTGTTTCATTTCTAGCTTCACATGTTTGTTCTGTTTAGTTTTTTTTCATATGTTTTAGGCTCCATAAGTTTCTGTTTGCTTTGTTCATATGCTTGCTTGTTCTTAACATGCCTAGATTAGGGTTTTATGCTTGTTCCTTGTTTAAATACCATGAACATGCATTCACATGTCCATACACAATTCCATAGGTGCTGAGATGTTGCAAGGTAAGTAAGGTAAGTCATGCATTCACATGAACATGCACATTCGTTTAATCCTATCCTGATGTACATATACAAAGTTAATGCCATGTTTTTTATCCATGTTGATGTTTATGCCTTGCTGCCATGATTAAGTTGTTGCCTTGTTTTAGATGTATGATAGGGTTTCACATGTTAGATGTATGCTAGGGTTTATTTATTTGGGTGTGGGTTTGGCTCCTTATTGCTTTATGAATAGATATGATATCTTGTTTAGGGATATTGATGCCATGATTGTATGTTAGATGCATGCTAGTATGTGTGTGAGTTTAGAATACAAGTATTGAAAATGTTTATAATGAGGTTAAAATGTAAGACACAATGATCTTGGGTGCCTAACACCTTCCTAAGAGCGTACCTAAACTCCAAACCCTATCTCTGGTAGTAAGATCAATGGTCCTTCTTCAAGAGGACGCTATATATATGGCTCCTAGACCATTGCAAAAACTACGTGGCGACTCTCCCTTTGTGTCCACAAGTACAAGAACACTACCTTGATGATTGTAGAGAAAAGAGGAGAATCTAAGGTGTTTGGATGTTGTTGGCCATGAGAGTAGTGTCAGATATAGGGGCCTATGATTGAGGGTCCATTTCTTACAGATTCTTAATCGCTTGCCTAAGGCAGGCCTCGTAATAGGGCTTTAGGAGCCTCGAGGGTTGCTGGTAGATTTTAACGTGGTGGGCATATGAGCATATCCCGGCCCTACGTCCACAATATTTTGGTCTTTCTTTGGTGATATACCCTAGGATGTATGCCTAGTCCCTCTGCACGATCACCAGAGTTGTTTTGACACAGCCATCCACCATTGGCGCTACGTTGGATTATGTCACCTGGGGCGAGATACTTAACAACCCCTATGATGGGCGGTTATTGGCTAGGCATGAGGTTACTCTTGCTATGGCTGAATTTGTGATTAACTAAAAGGAACAATGTACAAATCTAAATATAATTAATAACAAAATAGATATGATAGGTAAAAGCAATAAATAGTATATAAAGAGAAATTTGCAAATAATTAAAAACTCACAGACTAAATGCGAGAAGGATGAATGATTCAGATCAAGTATTGTGTTTGACACAATCTCCTTAAAGCAGATTTTGCCCTTCACATAATCTGTGGTGCTTTAAGACTCACGGACATCTACCTCTTAGGATAAAATGATCTACTGCACGGAGAAGAAGCACACAAGGTCCGTGCTTTGCGAACTACTCTATGTCTCTTTCTCTCTCTTTGACTCAAATGAATGCACTAAATATTTTCTCTTTGGAAGAGTTTCTCCAAAAAAAAATTTCATGAATGAGGGACTATGAAAATATACGTTACCAAATAGACACACTATTTCTAAAATAACTATTGTATACAGACTTACTGACTCAAAAAATAAAATAATAAAATCTTATTATTATTTGGACAAGAGGGCCCAGTCCACATATGCCTAAAGCCCAACCTAATGTCCAACTCATATAAACCTATATTCTCTATAATTTCCTATGTAAGACTATAAGGATTTTCACCACTTCAATATCATGTTCAAGTGGACACATTAGGAGTCAATTTCTTATTCACTCCATACTATTTTTCCAACACTTCTTAACTGAGAGGACCTACCATCATGTTATGTCGGTTTTTAGAGTAGCTAGGGAGCCCCCTCGTGAGCTTTCTTGTTCCACAATGATTTTGGATGACCCTGACTATAGGACAGGTTCCTTTGAGGGCTTCATCATGAAGGATACTTATTATGTCACCTGGTTTCTATAGTCCTCAATTGGACCTATCATCGATGATAGCCCTATGAGTGGTGGCAGAGTGCTTGGTGGTATAGCATGCGCTTGTCGGGCTTCAGAAGCCCATTTGAGATTACATGTAGATACCCTATAGGCTGGGGTGAGAGCTTAAGGGCGCGGTCGCCATTAGACAGGTATGTGCTGGAGGAGATTGCCAGATCATTAGCTCGAGAGAGGGATCGATGATAGAGATAGAGAGAGAGAAAGAGAGAGAGGCTAGCTTTTGGTTGAGATAGGCATGCTCCATAGGTACATCGGTGTTCTGTTCGGCGAGATGAAGGGCAAAGGATGCCTATACCTCCTACGCCTTATATTCTCGGCAGAGACCCTCCTATGCCTTATATTCTCGGCAAAGACCCTCCTATTCAACAACATGAATCAGAGTATATGCCTGCTCCTCCAAGACCAGCTAGTAGTTAGGGATTTGTCCCCTTGGATGATTGGGCACAGAGCCCTATACCAGATTAGGCACCATTTTAGGCTCCGTGATATGCCCCAGGTTCTTCGATAGATCGAGCCAATCTTTTTACAGGTCATATAGCCGGTGATGATGCCGATGACGGCAGCGCTGGGCGCTTTGCTAATGATATTGTTAGAGATGATAATTCCCCTTAGGCCAGTTATGTATGTTGTACCATTATGATGATGCAGCCCTTGCGTGGGTATGTTTCATTTTTTTGTGCTTTGTAGACATTACCCCATGGTGGGCCAAACATGTATATATTGTATTGCCTCTTGGTAGGACCAGATTTTATTATTATATTGAATCTTGGTAGGCTTCTTGACATGTATGTATGATTGCCCCATTGTGGGCCTAGACTGTATTTTGATATTGCCTCTTGGTAGGCTTTAGACATGTATGTATTATTTTGCCCCGTAGTGGGCCCTGATGTATGATATTGCCTCTTGGTAGGCTTCTTGACATGTATGTATGACTATCCCATGGGTCTGGACTGTATGTGATATTGCCTCTTGGTAGGCCTTACATGTATATTTCTAGATATCCTCTCGGTAGGCTCCTGACGTATGTCAATACTACCTCTTGGTAGGCTCCTGATCTATGTATGGACATTGCCTCTTAGTAGGCCTTACATGTTTGATTCTAGATTTCTCCTGTTGGTAGGCTTGAATGTATGTTTGCTAGTAGCACTTTATCATTTATGAGCCAATTGCACCACTGTTGTTACTCATGCATCATTTCGTTTGAATCGCACCGTATTTTCATGGGTTTACTAATAAAATCTGACATTGATCGACCTGCTACAGGATACGGAAAGAGGAAAGACCGCATAAAATGAAATTGCCCCAGTGTAGGTTTTATGCGGTTCTTATCGTGAGAGGAAAGACTCCTGGTGGGATGAACCCATTCTTTAGCATATTGATTAGTCAAAAATGGATTGAATCGCGCAAAATAAACTGCCCTAGTGTAAGGTTTTGCATGGTTCTAAAATGATCAACCGACTTGAAGCGAGATCAGAATCTCGCTGGATGATATGGGTTTCTTGACAACCCTGATGATGATCATGGATTTCCCTAGCGGGATTTTGGACTCACCGTATGGCGGAATCCACTAATTGACCTAACTATTGGTTGAACTGACCAATGCTTCGAGAAAAGTTCCTTTGAGGAGTCACATGCGGGAAATGACTTTTGCTCCCTTCAAACCATATTGGATGGATCGTTATCAACGATTTGGAATGGCCTTGGCACTGTCCCATTACATTTCTTGGTGACGAGGGTTGAACTGACACCTGAACCAAGTGAACCAGGTTTTGAAACTGAGGTTCAAGATACTTTGGGATGCCAAACGAGACGCGTAAAGATAAACTGCCCCAGTATAGTCTTTTTGCAATCTCAGTTGTGTAAAAAAAATCTCTTGAGCGACTGATTCATTGCTAAACCCGCCACGCACCATTGTTAGGTTGGGGTACTTGTTTGGTTTGGGTCCCACTGATTAGGTCAGAAAAGTCTAGTAGGGAGTTATTTGGTGGCAGGGTTGGACCCATTGTGTTGGTTTTCTTGGCATCCCTTTGGTGGGCATTTGGGGTTGTACCGGGTACTTCCCAGGTATAGCCTTGAGGCAGTTCGAGGGAAATCAGCATGTCCCTCGACTTAGTGATCTTTCTGTCATCACCTGTGATTATGGGCTTCTGGATATCGACATAGTCATCATAGATCATGCTTCTAATTTCTAGAAGGAGTTTATGTCAACTATCGACTATCCTACTTGTCTTGGGGACGATCATGAGTGGTCCACTGCTGAGTTTAGAGAATGGAGGACTAGTAGGGACCCGTGCTTCATTGTTAACCTATCAGTTCCAGATCCTTTTGATCCCTATCTTCTGGTTGATATATTGAGGGATTATACACTAAAGTTTGTGGTCAGAGTTGAGAGTACTTTTAAGGACTTGAGAGAGTGCCTGGCAGAGGCTATTAGACACAGGGATTGCTATAAGGAGCTTCTTGATGCCACTATGGAGGATTATGATGAGATGGGGAGAACCTATGAGATTAAGCTCACCACCCTTAGAGCAAAGCTTGAGCAAAGGAGTTCGGTCCCTTCAGACACAGAGACGAAATTTATTCAATTGAGATCTTGAGTCACTAGCTTGGTGAGTGAGCTAGAAAACTTTACTTAGACTTTTACCATCTTGGATCAAACGAGAGATAAGGATAGGGCCATAGTTGAGGCCAGTTGTGCTAAGGCGAGCAATAGAGTTGATGATTTAGCATTGAGGCCATTAGAGGCTAGGTTTTTTGAGCTAATGAGCCTAGTGAGCCACAGTTGGCTTTTCATCGCCTTTAGGCTGAGGCAGTAAAGAAGGAGGAAGCATTGAGAGTTGCTATTGTATAGTTTGGCACCTTGTAGGATTTGCTTGATATAGAGAGGCAGGATTGCACCTCAAGTCCCAAAATGGAGAGGGAGCTAGTTCGTCTTCGACATTCGTATGGCCAACTTAGGGAGATTGCCAAAGATCTGGGCTTTAATGCAGTAGGGTTTCTCCGTACCCATTCCTCAGATGATCTAATTCTTTTTACTAACTTTGGGAGGCTATGCAATGCGGTTTCAGACCGTTTGGGCCTTGTTTGACTTGCTGGAGTCTTTTCTGTTTCTTTTCATTTCTACATATGAGCTATGTAGTTAGTATTCCACTATGTATGGAAAGGTCCATCATAAATTGCTAGGCAATTGCATACAACCTTCCACTTTTAGGTTTTTAAAGCATAGTCTTGTTTGTAAGGCATGCTTAAAAATGGTAAATAGGTGGAAACAGAGATTTTTTTATGTGTATTGATTATCACAAGATATTTATGAGATTTTTGTTTAGATGCATAATGATGAATGTATGAAAAGATTAGAAAGGCACAAAACAAGCATGTTTAATGAATATGTGCACAAATGCTCTATAAATGCAAGATCATACAAATAAAATGGTAAATGTAAGTCTATGCATATCAATATCTCAGGTTTTAAAGGATACATCCTGTTCTAGAAGGATCTTTTCCTTTCCTATTATGGTACACCTTCCACTAGCATGAGCCATAAAATCTTTGAATAAAACCACAGCGGGCCATGCATGTTGCAAACATAGAGCAACCCAAGAAGGTGCATGCTTCTTCCCTTGATATTGATCATAAACCCAAGTGGATTAAGCTGATTGATTTTTCTTTTAAAATGCGACCGGACCAAGGTGGTTGCCTACATACCTCCACTGGGAAGGATCAGGTCATTATATAGTTCAACTGACATTTTTTTATTGCCTTAATTTTTTTCTAGACCGCCCTTTCGGGTTTTCAATCTACCTTTTCATATATATATATATATATATATTTTTGCTTTTTCTGTTTTTTGTCTATTTACATAGGAATGTAGAAAAAGAGGTTGCACCTAGAGGCTGCCTTATGCAAAGTATTGGATGACAGCATCAGAATTGGTGGGCATATTGAACTCGTTTCCATCCATGTCGGCTAGGATCTAGGCTACTCTAAAGAAGGCCTTCTCCACCACATACGGGCCCTCGTAGGTCAGGGCAAACTTTCTGCTATGATCAGGAATGGCCTAGTTGTGCTTTTTCAAGACTAGGTCGCCTTCTTCAAACATTGTGGATCTAACTTTCTTGTTGAACGCTAGCTCAATGTGGCGTTGGTACAACTGTCCATGGCACATTGCGGTCATGCACTTCTTGTCTATCAAGTTCAGATAGGATCTCTACCTCTGCGGAGAGGATGGCTTCCATGCCATAGACCAAGGAATACAAGGTCGCACCTGTGGAAGCACGAACAGAAGTTCAATAGGCGCATAAGGCAAATGGCAAGAACTCTTGCCAATCCTTATAGGTGTCTGTCATCTTCATTAAGATCCTCTTTATGTTTTTGTTGGTTGCTTCAACTACACCATTCATTTGGGGGCGGTAGGGAACCAAATTCTAGAGTTCGATCTTGAATTGTTGGCAAAGCTGCTCGATCATTTTCCCATTTAGGTTTTTCCCATTATCGGCAATGAGCTTTCTTGGTACGTCGTAGCGGCAAATGATGTTCTGTTTCAAGAAACTGGCCACTATAGCTTGGGTGGCGCTTTTGTAGGAAGCAACTTCCACCCACTTGGTGAAGTAATCGATAGCCACCAAGATATACCATGCCCATTTGAGGCTTTCAGAATCACGGGTTCGATGACATCCATTCCCTAGGATAAAAAAGGACATGGCACTACTAGAGAGTGCAGGGGTTGAGGGGGAACATTCTTTCTATTCTGGTAGACTTGGCAACGGTGGCATATCCTTATATGCTTGATGTAGTCACTTTCCATGGTGAGCCAATAGTAGCCAACTTTCATGATTTTTTAGGCCAACAAGGGTCCACTGGCATGGGCTCCAAGTAGGCCCTCATGCATCTCTTCCATCAAATGGCTAGCCTTAAGGGCATCTATGCTTCAAAGCAAAGTTATATCATGGTTCCTCTTATACAAAACTTCCCCACTCAAGAAGAATTGGCACACCAAGCGCCTAATATATTTCCTCTCACTGTATGTGGCTACGGATAGGTATTCACCATTCTTGATATAAGCCTTGATATCATGGTACCATGGCTTCCTATCGATTTCAGCGTCGACGTTCATGCATTCTTCGATGTTCATGCAGTATGCCGGCACGTCGCTGACCTCTATGTGCAATTGTCACATCTCATCTCCTTCTACCAATTTAACCATGCTAGCCAGGGTTGCTAAAGCATCTGCAAACTAGTTGTGTGCTTGAGGCAAATAAGCAAAGGTGATGTTTCAGAACTTTAGGATTAGGCGACTAACACACTTTTGATATGGAATCAACTTGTTGTCTGGGGCTTGCCACTTTCCCTATATTTAGGAGATGGTTAATAGGGACTCTGCAAAGATGCTCTAATCATACGTGCCGAACTCTAAGGCAACTTGAAGGCCCACTATGCATGCCTCGTACTCTATGACGTTGTTCATGTAATCAAAATTTAGTTTGACTGAAACAGGGATTTTCTGACCCTTCGGGGATACTAGAACTGCTCCCACTCCATTTCTAGTGGTATTGGCAGCTCCAACAAAATAAAGCTTCTAACGCCAAGGTTCTACATCACTTGGTTCTGGCTCTATTACCAAAACATCCTCATATGAGGAGAGGGATTCTAAGAAATCTGGATCATTCAATGGCTGGTCCTCTAGGTAATCGACTATGGCTTGGTCCTTGATGGCCTTTCGCACCACAAACACGATATCGTACTCGGATAGCAATATCTACCTATGGGAGATCTTCCCTATGAGGGTAAGTTTTCCAAAGATGTACTTTATGGGATCCATGTGGGAAATCAACCGCATGGTGAAGTAGAGCATGTATTGTCGTAACTTTCGTGAGGCCCAGGCAAGGGCGCAACATGCTTTCTCAATGGCGATGTAATTGATCTCACAACTGGTGAATTTCTTACTCAGGTAGTAAATTGCCTTCTCCTTTTGATTGGGTTCATTTAGTTGGCCTAACATGCAACCCATAGATGCTTTTTGCAATACTAGATAGAGAATCAATGGATGTCCCGATGTCGTAGGAACTAGAATAGGAGGATTCAACAAATACTGCTTAATCATGTCAAAGGCCGCTTAACACTCATCTGTCCATTCTATCTTTGTATCCTTCTTCAAGAGCTTGAACAAGGGACCGTACATGGCGGTCAGCTGCACTATGAAGTGGGCTATGTATTTGATTCTTCCTAAGCAGCTTCGAACTTATTTCTCAGTTTTTGGCACAGGCATGTCCTTGATGGCTTGGACTTTTTTTGGGTCCATTTCAATTCCTCTTTGGCTGACTATGAAGTCGAGCAATTTTCCTGATCTTGCTTCGAAAATGCACTTGTTAGGGTTAAGCTTTAACCTATACTTGACAAGGCGCTTGAATAGCTTTCTTAAGTCTACCAAATGATCTCTAGGAGTGTGTGACTTGGCAATCATATCGTCCACAAAGACTTCGATCTCCTTATGCATCATATCATGGAACAAGGTTACCATGGCTCGCTGGTATGTCGCCCCAGCATTCTTCAAGCCGAATGGCATGATGTCGTAGGCATAAGTTCCTGAATGCGTGGTGAACGCCATTTTGTCTTTGTCCTCTTCAGCCATCTCGAACTGATTATAACTCGAGAACTCATCCATAAAGGAGAAGAATGTGTTGGTCGTGATGTTATCAATCAGGATATCAATATGTGGTAAGGGAAAATTATCTTTCAAGGCCCGATTTAGATCCTTATTGTAAAGTTGAATTTATTCAACTATGTGTTGGCTTTATTTTGTACCAAATTTGCTTGTAATTCAACATTTAGAAACCCTGTATTTTGGTGGGAATAATGTAAGGGTTGTGTGTGAGAGGGTGTGAAGATTTGACCAAGAGTGTGCAACAAGAAGGTGACTCGCAACTGACTCACGAGTGGTGACTCGCCAAAATGAAGCACACGTGTGAAGCATGCAGGAAGATGAAGAGTCAGGCCAGCTGGACCACTATAGGACAAAAAAGTACAGTCTGGCCTAGTCTGGTAACTGACAACTGGAACTCACGACTCATCCCAGTCGCGAGAGTAACTCGCAAGTGCACCTTGTTTTGTTGAAAAATGACTTGTCACATTCCATCTCATATCATACTATAAATACCCTTATACCCACGAAATGTAAAGGGCTTCCAGAGAGAATTTTGAGAAAAAAATCCTAGAGAAAAACAAGATTGACTCATCCACAATCTTATACACTTGATTCTCCAAATTCCTTTACTTTCACCAAATTTAGAGTAGTGAGAACGTTCTTGGTGTTTGGGAAGCAGTTAAGGAGAGAACTAATTCATATTGGTTGATGCAATGGGCTAATTGCGGGATCCGAAAAGCTAGAGAAGACACGGTTCGGCGTAACCTTGTTGGAGCAAGAAGCTTGGAGGGCTTAGGTGCATTAGGTAGATTAAGCTTAGAGGGTCTATTGCTATTCATGTATCCCAATTGATTTTCTAGTGGATCATTTATCGCTTAGAGGGTGGCGGAGAGGTTTTTCGCTGAGTTCTTAGGTTTCCCCTTCGATAACACGTGTCGGTGCTATCTTGTGTTTGCGTCTCTCTTTCCCATACTCTTAGCTGTTAATTTCTACTGGTTGTGATTAATTAATGGCTTAGAGTAGTTTGCTAATTTGGGTATTGCTTATATTTCATATTCCGCACATATATTGTTTGAATATAAACTTGTATTAAAAATTTGTATTTGGGGATTTAAACATTCACAAGTGTTTTATACACTAAATGAGTTTTCACTTATAATCGACACACATGCATACTTTCCCATCTTTCTTTGGCACAGGAATAATGTTGGCAACCTAATCAGAGTAGGCTATGGCGGTAAGGAAACTAGCTTTTAACTACTTCTCCACTTCTTCTTTGATTCTTAGGATAATCTCTGACTTCAGCCTTCGGAGAGCTTGTCGCATTAGGGGGCATTCGGATTTAACTAGGATCCTGTAGACAACGACCTCGGTATCTAGTCTTGGCATATCTTGATAAAACCAAGCAAAGATTTCCTTGAATTCCTTTAGCAGTACTATGAGCTCGTCTTTCATGTCTTTGGGAAAGTTTACCCCGATCTTGACGGGTTTTTCTGTCTCACCTTCATCGGCTAGGTCTATCACCTCTGTCTCTTCTAAATTGGGCTTGGACCCTTCGCTCTTTCTGTTCGAGCTTCTAGGATGTCTTGAGGTAAGTTTGAAACATCTTCCATTCCTTCACCAGCATGATCCAACTCTATTGTCTCATTCATATAATTTACACCCTCGTTATGGCAAAGGGACGATGTACCCACTTGGGAATCAGAACAAATCCTATAGAGTGGAACATATACAGAGAAACATAAGATAATTTGTACACACATTCATTGGAAAGAAAATAAAGAGAGATGCAATAATTTTTTTGAATAATACATTGAATATTTCATTAATGGATTACGGGTAGGGAGAAAACAAAGTTCATGCCTAATAATAATAAAAGGGAAATGCTTTTCTTTTTTTCTTTTTTTCTAGGACAACAAACTAGGGAAATGAACAAGGAACACAAATAAAGCAGGAAATAATATAAGCATGCAAAACAAACTAGATATGCTACTCCAACCCTCTCAGGTGACGGGAGGCCCAAGGACAAAGCTGAATAATGCAAGCCAGATTAGGCTCTTCATCTTCCAATTCCTTGAAAGGTTCTGGCATAATGACCTCGGCTGGAGCCAGAAAAGTGGTCCTAATATAGGGAATAGACATCCCAGAAGTGGCGCATTTCCTTTTCTATCCTCTGGAAGCATGGAAGAGTTCTTCATGAGTGGGTTCATACCCCAAACCGAATTTTCCTTTGTTATCTGAGAGCTCAATGAAAGCAAGGCTCCCATGCCCTATGGCTCCAAGGCCTTGGCCTAGTTGGTACCCAAACTTGGGCATTTCCTTCGTGGCCATTAGAACTACTATGGGCCAACTGGACTCAGGCTTTGAAGAATTGTGAGTCATGGAAACTAGCTCGAAGCTATGGAAAGACACTTCCAGAAAAGCACTAGCATCAATGTAGGGAATAAATATCTCCTAGAAGATAGTCATGGGCTCTTCAGCCATAATGGTGATAAACTAATTTTCAAAGATGAACTTGAGTCTTCGATTGAGGGTAGACATGATTGTGCCTGTTGTATGTAACTAAGGCCTTCCTAAATCAGATGTAAGAAGAGTCAACCTTAATCTCTTGGAAGTTGACCATGAAGGATCTTGGGCCGATCTCAATCATTAACTCGATTTTGCCTTGCACTTCGTGACATGTGCTGTAAAAGGCTCTCATGATCATAGCACTAGGCTTAATAAGAGACATATCCACTTTCAGGCGCATAGGAGTGGCCATTAGGCAGACATTCAGGGTTGATCCATTGTTGATTAACACCCTTGTGACAATCGTGTCTTCACACTTGACTACGATATGCATGGCCAAGGTATGATCTTTACCTTCTGGAGGTAACTCATCATCTGAAAAGGAGACTTGGTTGGTGGCTAACACTAATGATACTATACCTTCAATGAAGGAGTCTGTAATACTGGTAGGAACATGCGTTTCCTTCAACACCTTCAATAAAGCTTCACGATGGATCTTAGAAGATAGCAACAAGGCTAAAATAGAGATCTGAGCTAGAGATTTATTCACACTTGACTACAATATGCATGGCCAAGGTATGATCTTTACCTTCTAGAGGCAACTCATCATTTGAAAAGGAGACTTGGTTGGTGGCTAACACCAATGATACCATACCCTCAATAGAGGAGTCTGTAATACCGGTAGGAACATGTGTTTCCTTCAACACCTTCAACAGAGTTTCACGAAGGACCTCGGAAGATAGCAACAGGGCTAAAATAGAGATCTGAGCTGAAGATTTATTCAACTGCTGAGACGACAGGGGTTCCCTTCTTGATGAATCCTGAATATGCCTTTACAACTGCAAACAATGCTAAAACTAAAGGAGTAAAGCCTTCAATGGTTGGCATGGCTTGTCTTTTATTCGAAGCTAGCACCCCTGAATCCATAGGTGATTCTGTAATCTCTTCAATGACAATCGAAGTTGAAGAAGCTGGAGGAATCTTACATAGGCATTCTTGCAAGTATTCATCCAGATCTTTCCTTGATCCCATTGTCATGGCGTTGTGGCTAGTTCCTGCTTGGGTATTTGGAGGGCATATGTAACGTCCCGGTCAATTAAAAAAAAAATGTGTAAGGTGAGATATTTTTGGGACCACACGTTGCCCACCTACCCATTCATTATGCACCACTCATCTCACACCACCACTTCATCACTTGGCTAGCCATCCCTTTTTCTTATTTTCTTTTCTTTCTTTTCTTCTCTCATACACTCCTCTCTACTTTTATATCCTTTCTCACCAGAACTTCCACACCACCACCACCACCACCACCATTTCCACCATCATTTTCCGGCAAAATCAGTAGAAAATTCTTAAGAACCTATAAGCACCTTCGCATCCTTTCTTTGAGGTATCTTTTTGGTAGGTTTTACACTTTTGCTTGAGGTTATTTTTATCTAAGCTTTAATAATGATACCCATGTCATTTATGAGCATTGGAAGTGATATTTATGTGTTTATATGTATGATTTTTGTATTGGTGGAATTATTAGATGAGTGGGTATATGGTTTGTGCTAATGATGACTACCTAAGGTTTATTTATGGTGGAAAATTTAGGGGTTTTGAGTTATAACATGTGATGGTTGGTATATATAATTTTTCCATTGCCATTGGGTTTATTTGGAGTTAGTTGAAGTTCTAAATTTCTTGTCTTGGAGGATATTTTGATTTTTCTTTCATGGGTCTCTTAATGATTAGTGTAAATTTTATGGAAGCTAGTCATAATGTTGGAGATGATATTAAATGGGTTAACTTTATAAATTGGAGTTTATGCCTTATGAATCAATTTGTTGAGAAACTTTGGAAGTGGAATATATTATTATTGATGAGGTTAAATACTAGGTTTGCCTAATTAAGTGCTCATTTGGCAATTCCTAAATTGTAGCTCGATACAATTTCAAGCTCTATGCTTATTGTGATAGGTTTACTTGATTTTTTTTAGGTTCTAGCTAATCTCCTTGGAGCTTGGAGAATTAGGCTTTTGCGGTTGTGAGGTAAGTAGCTTTTTAATGGGATTTTTGAAAAATAAACATGTTGCATAAATGTTGTTTTTGGGTTAGACACGCTTTTGGAAACTACCAATGGAAATTATATTTTCCTAAAAACTATAGTGTCGTAACCTTAATATATGTATGATTATATATGAAAGTGCATCATATTTAGTATTGCATTTGGGAAAATGCATGAATTTGTTGATATGGAAAAATAAGCATCTTTTATTTAACCTTTGATAAGGAAATCTTGGATTTTATGGTATATTATAAAATTTAAAGATGCTTGTCTTGTTATGTGGGAAATTAATAGAAAATCTCTTGACAAGAATAAAGTTGAAAACCTTACAAACTTTGTAGAAGTTAGATTATTTAAGATTTTTTCTGAAACTACTTGGATATAAACTATGTGTTTCAAAGTAATGTAACCTGTGAGCTTTATGTGGTTTTAACATCATGCCATGTGTGATTTCCTAGTGATCACCTGATTTGGTTTTCGTAGTCTTTGTGACAATAGAATCAGATCTAGTGCCCTTTCACTTTGGATGACACGTTCTTCCTTGCTGCCCATGGTGGGAAGAGGTTCCTTGATTGTGTGTGGGTGAGGCTACTGTCCATCGGGCCAAAAGACCACATGCAAAAAAGGTCCTATTCGACGCACTCTCACTGCTGCCCATAGGGGGAGAGAAAAATCTTGAGGGTATGGGTGAGGCTGCTATCCATAGGGCCAAGAGTCTGCATACCAGAGAGGACAATATCATGCCAGTTGTGAATAGGTGGATCTCCTGACCAATCTATGTGGTAGTGTGGTATATTTGTGATAATTTACCTTATGTTAGATATTATGGCTTTGGAAATTATATTGTTGGTGCTCACAAATTTACCTTATGTTAGTTTCAAGGTATTTACTTTGAGAAACTTTGTGTTTCATTATTAAATCATTCTTGTCATAGCATATTATTATTATTGAAAATGAAACTTGCATTTTCCCCATCCCCATTAACTATGCTACTTACTGGGCTTTGTCTCATTCCATTTTTTTATAAACTTTTCAAATTAGGCAACAATCTTTTAAGATAGCTTTTTGGTGGCTAACAGTAGTTAGACTAACTACTGATGGAGGCTGAACTTTTGTAATGGAGATATTAGATGATGTAAATCTTAGAATAGGCTTGATTCATTCTTTTGTATATTATAGTAGTTGTGACTTTATTCCCACTAATGGGACAAGCTCATAATATGTAATTATTTATTCAGACCTCTATTCTTTTGTGGCCAATGGTCCTTGTAATTATTGCTTAGAGCTCTAACTTATTTTGAGAGTATATTCAATGGAATTATTATGATAATTCTTGATGTTAGTACTTGATATGATTTATGTGGATTGGATTGTCAAAAAGGAAAAATCTACAAGTACTTTGAGACGTCTTTCTCATGCTTTGGACCCTTCGGGTTTGGGGCGTGACAACATAGGCTAGTTGCCATGCAATTGTTCCTCCGTACAACCTCTCTATTGATCCGGATGATACCATGGTCAGCTAGACTTTGAACTTGTGCTTGGAGCACTCTACAATCGAATAAGGCAAGTCGATCCCTACTATCACAGAATGAGCATACTCCATAATCAAAATCTAGAGCTCCTATGTTCTCAAGAACAATGTGACTTTCCTGGGCTAGGGCCCGGAGCATGGCTTTCCAAGGGAATGAGGGTGATGAGAAATCCGGAACCTTTTCTTCCACTGTAGAGATAGCATTCACGTTCCCTTTTGGATGTGGAGGCAAGGGATTAGTGATGACATTTGGCCTGGCCATGTAGTCGAACTGTACTAACTTGTTGTCAATGAGATCTTGGATTCGATGTCTCAAATGTATGCATTCTTCCAAAGTATGCCCTTCGGCCCCAAAATGGTGCTCACATTTCTTGGATGGGTCAAAATCGGGCAGAGGATTACCGTCTTTGGGTTTTGCGAATATTGGAGTCGCTAGCTTCTTCTTTAATAGATAAGCATAAAGCTCAGCCATGGGCATAGGTAACGAAGAGAATTTTTGTGGCTTTTCCTTGGGATATCGGGTTTGATTGGGCCTTCCCCTCTAATTGAATGCTCGGTAAAGTGCTTGAGTTGGTTGAATCTATTGCTGATAGGGTCTGGCAGTCAAGGCTGTATAAGCAGAAATGACACCCCTTGGTCCTTCAGGTGCTTTGTTAATCATATGAACATCGGCTTCCTTCACTTTACATCTGGTTGCCTTCTTCACTTGTTGTTCTATCATAGAATTCAAAGCCTCAGGAAGAACTATTTTTTTGCTCCTAATACCTTCATCAATACGCTTTCCAATAGGAATCAGGCTTACAAAGTGAGTGACTTAGGCGCTGATCATCTTCTCATAGTAAGGAGGCTTAAGGTTACCAATGAACCACTTGATCATTTCGTCTTCCATCATGGAAGGAAGCACTTGGACGGCTAGCCCACACCACCTTTGGGCATACTTTTGGAAAGATTTCCCACTCTTCTTTTCAGCCCTCTGAAGAATTGTGCGATTGGGAGCTGTCTCAGTATTGAATAGGTAATACTCCAAGAACACATTGGCCATCTCTCTCCAGTTAGAGGTCTTTTCCAAACTCACATACCATGTGGCTGTAGTGCTAGTCAAGCTGTTAGGGAAAATCTGGCAGAGCAAAGGATTATTGTCTCCATAGGGTGCCATCTTCCTACAAAATATGCGCAGATGGGCACAAGGATCTTCAGTGCCATCATACTTGATGAACTTGCAAGCCTTGAACTTGGGAGGCATAATAACCTAAGGGAAATTGATTTGGCTATCCAGATCAACATGTCCTCGGGCATCGGAGCCCTCTATGGTACGAATTTTCATAGTCAGGGTGTCCACTTGACTTTTAACCTAACCATAACCAAACTTTGAGGTCTTATCCTTAGGATGATCCACTTCCTGGTTATTCCCTTGTGGGGTGAATGGTGGTGCGGTTTGGCCTTGATTCGGGTCTAGCGATGGTCAGTTCTTATTTTGTAGAATAGGGCATAAAGCCCTTTGAAATGGGACTAGATGATTCTCGATTCCCTCTAAAACTAGCTACTACATCATGCGCATCATTTCTGCCATCTGCTCTTTCAGGAGAGCGATCTTATGAGTGTTTTTCTCATTGGGGGAAGGACTACAAGTAGACATCTCTTTAGCATGAAACCTAGTGTTGATAGGATCACGATGTGGTCGTAACTTGGACTGTTTCCTTTGAGCAATCTTTTATCTTTATGATCCTGGAAAGGAAAAGAATGGGATGGGAAAGAAATTGGTACATTTGAAAATTTGACAATATGGAAACACAAAACAAACATGAAGTTAGCTTAGGTTCTTGCTTATTTAAAATGCACCAATCATTTTCAAAATATTAGCTTGGACCCTCGATCGAGTATTTATCATGGTGAGTTTCTATAGTGATGCCGAATTAATGCACAAGCTTGGCAAGTAACCGGAACTTTCATATCATGCTCGAAATTGCGGGATGGACTCTTCTCTTTTGATTACATGGAAATGCTTTTACAAAGTTTGACTTTTTATAGTGCCCCAAGATCATGGGCGATAGACAATGGCTCCAACAGTGGGCCTTTTACAATATAAGGAAATTCAAATTTACAATAAAGAGGCTTCATTCTGGATGGCTTTTCCTTCTCGAAGAAGATTTTGGAATCTTGGAGATGTCCTTGGTACGGAGTTCCAGCTACTTGCCACAAACTTTATCTATACACATTTACATGACAGAGCCATTAGTGTATGCATGCATGCCCTTATAGGGTTGGAAACCCTTAGGGATTGGGTATGATCTAATGTGTAAGCAACGGGGTTATTTTTCCCTAAAGGTTAATCACAGATGCTATGTAAACAGAATGGATAGAACTTGGAGTAGAGCCAACTCTTTGATGCAAGAAAAAATGGCAAACCTACAAATGGAAACTGGACACTTTCCCCTTGACTCATTTTGAAAGAAATCCTATAACGGATATCCTACCCTAGGCTGGGATGTGCAATCGGATTTGGCTCTTCCTAGTCCTCACGAGTTTGACATAGTCTAGGCCAACTATATGAGACATGGCTTAACTGGTAAGTTGGTCCTATTCTTAGGGGAGACCTCGATCATCTAATCCTTCCCTTCATAGAAGTTATGGGATAGAGCAGATCAATGGGGGGCCTTTTCAACTACTCCTATCCACATATGGACCTAGAAGTGCCAACAAGTTGGCACCCAATAACAATCTATGGTTTATGCGTCAGGTGGTAACCTTAAAGCGCCGAGCCCAGTTTTTCTCAAAATGAGGGGTGATGTCATGCATTTTGAAATGAAAGGGGAGAGACTTTCCAAGCAGAATAGATATATGCACAGATAAAGGTGTAACAAAAATTAAATCTTACTACCCTAGGTTTGCACATGTGAAGAAAAGTTGTAAAGCATGATTTAGGAAAGCAGGAAAGCTTCACACAAACAAAAATACCTCAAAGCCGGTTTTTGGAAAACCATTTTGAAAAATATTTTGGAAAATATTTTACTAGGATATAGTAAAAGCATTTTTCAAAAAGGAAAGTCCCAAAAGCTAATGTCAATTTCAATGTTTTTGAAAGCCAATGTCCAAAGATTAGGATCTTATCAAAAGCTCTAAATGCTAAACTCTCTAAGTATCCCTAGTGGAGTTGCCAGTCTATCGACGCCTCGCATTTGCTTGACTACCCATCGCGTCGACGCTCGCTCGCCTCTCTATGTCTCGGTGTGAGAGTTATATGATGGTATGGAGGTGTGTCAAACCTCGGGTATGTGACTAGAATATGAGTTGATTTTAAGGAAATTACCAAGGGTAAGTGAAGTCACCACCAATCATTGGGTTTTTCTAAGGTGTGATTGGTCACCTAACTCTATTTGATTTTATTACCGATCCTAGGTTAAGAAAAATGGCATTTTTCCTAAACTAAGAAGGATGGGAAAAAAATCTTGATTCTTGAGTTCGGAAGTTTGGTTATGTGTGGGGAAGGTGTTAGGCACCCCACAATGCTTGTCTGTAGACAGTCCTTTGTTTTGTTAAAATCATAACTTTTGGACATTGGCAATTAAATACAAGCTATTGGCATTAGTTTTCGAGGCTTTAAACGCATCGGACTTTGAGGTTTGGTTTCGGAATGGGTGTGGTCTCGATCGATATTTTCCTAGTGTGTTTGGAATCATTGCCAAATTTCCATAGTGAAAATTCGCCAACAATTTGCCTTATTTTCATGGCGGAAATCCGACAGTGATTTGCCTCAGATGCGTGAGAATATGGCAATAGGGATGCCCCATTTTCACGAAAAAAATCTAGCAGAGTTTCGCATTTAGTGTGCTATGGCGTGATCAACGAGGGTCGCTCGCGTAACCACAAGAGTCGATCATACAAAGTGCACAATCACCCACACACGCACAAGCATATATATATATATATATATACATACATCATGCACAATATTATCACACAGAGCAAGAAAGTAAAACAGACATTGCCAACATTCCAAGGGTATGGCCCAACAAGATACAAGAAATGTAAAACATACATTTCCATACCCAAGGAACGTGGACTAAGCAAAGAGCAGGAATTGAAAAGGGGGTACATGGAAGGGGACCTTAACACATGCTCTAGAGAAAAGGCTTAGAGAAAGGGAAAAAGAGAAAACCACTCTAGAGGGGCTAGGCCCCCTAATCTACTAAACATTGCCCTTTGTGGGCTTGCATCATCTTGCTTGCAGCCTTTCCCTTTTTGCTTGCACCTAGGAGGTTATGCCCTCGCTCCAAGCATCCATGCTCCATGTGTGTATATGCAAAGTCAAAAGAAACAAGCTAGCAGACAAGCAAAGGAAGAAACAAGGGAAATAGGGAGAGCATGCAAAGAGCACACTAACAAAGAGAGCCAAACGGGGGAAACCAAAGCATGCTAAGTATATGAAAGGGGCAAACAAGCATGTTATCAAATAAAAAGGGGTGTCCTAGGAGGAAAAATGTAGGTTTGGATCGAATGTCTATAGTTCCATTGGATTGGAGTATGGACGACACACAGACTCATGCATGAACATGTAGGTAAGCGTGCAAAGATGCGAAGAAGTGAAGGAAGCCAAACGGGTGGCACAGAGCAAGCAAGGCAGGCATATCAACATTGCACAGAAGAGAAAGGTGTGTATCAAGCACACCAACACCACGGAGGCATATCTCACAAGTAGCTACACCCAATCAATCCTTAAGAGGGATGGATGTGACCACACAAGCAAGCCCACGGGGAGCACAAAGCATGGCAAAGCCTAGATTTAGAGAGGCAAGCATTGACATAAAACATAAAAGCAAGCAAGCAAACATAGACATATAGGGAGATGATTCAAATTCTTTGATATAGGCCTAGGTGTGCGAATGTAGGCCTAGACCATAGGATCTAGAACTACTACATCCTACCAATAAGGGATAAAACACCAGAAAAAGAGATATCAAGGGACAAAAAGGCTATAGAAGCACATGACATAGCAACCAACATATAGATCTAAGCACACAAGCATGGTACGGAGCACATAAGCACATAGATCTGAGCATAGGCATGTAGATCTAAGCAAAAGCATGGCAAAAAACACATAGGCATATAAATCTAAGCATAAACATGGTGAGGAGCCTAAAAGCATGTGGATCTAAGCACAAATATTAAATTTAGACATATCCTAGCCCAAGAAGGCTAGGTCAACAACATCAAAGCGATAAATCATGGCATAAGAAAGGAAACATGCTAGGAAAAAGCAATAAAGCATATTATTGAACAAGAAAAAGCTATAAAAAGAAAAGGTGTAGATTGTAGCTAAAAAGCTACATCTACATCCCTAAACCTCAAATCCAAGGTATGGAACCAAGGAGAGGAAGATTGGGTGCAAGAACACTACCTTGTAATTGTGGTGAAAAGAGAAGAATCAAAGGTGTTTGGTGGTGTTTGAATGTGTTTGGATGTGTTTAGGTGAGAAATTAGAGAGAGGAGAGAGAGAATCTACCTAGAAAACTACCCAAAATCTTCTCGTTTTTGCAAAATGAGGGCTTTCAAAGCTTTATAGCTGAAAACTAACCTTTCGGCTTCCAACGCACCTTGTATGGCTGCCGGCCACCCCTGTTGACATAAGCAGTTCGAGCTTTTTCTGGTCCGCTTGGGACACATATTTGAAGGTCTTCCCGAACTTGTATTAAGCTGATCTTGGTGTCTTTAGAAATCTATGAATGTCTAGTTTCGAGAACACTAAAGAAATTGAAAATCCAATTGTCAAATCAAAAGTTATGGCTTCGAGAAGTGTGCTGACGTGCTTTACACGATTTTCTAGATATCTCAACCATTTTAAATCCAATTTTGACCCATGAATTGTCATTGGAAAGAGGATTTGATAATCTCCACAATGGTGCTAGTCCCAACTCGTTCTGATGATCAGATCAAAATTAAGGTTCCTGGTGCCCCCAAGAGTCAACCTCAGGTCAAAATTGCTCAAACTTGGTCAAAGTTCATGAAAATCACAAAGTAGCTCGAGTTTGATGTAGAAAATTGAAAATTGTTGTTTTAGGATGATTTTGACCAACTTTGACTTTCGGTCAACCAAGGTTAACTAGGGGCATTTTGGTCAATTTGACTTGAAATGGCACTTTGAGTGCTCTGATATCTGAACAGGTTGCGCCATGTCAATCTAGATGTTTCCACAACCCTATGGAGAAAAGATAATATTTTTGGAATTTTCAAGGTCCAGCACTCAAATCGAGGGTGAATGAAATACGGTGTCTACACAACCTAATACAACTCAATCCATGTGGGTTGGGTTGGACTTCTGTGATGGGTTAGGTTTTTTTTCAACCTGATCATGGTGGATTGGATTGAAAGAAAGCCCCACAACCTAACCCCAACCCATGCACACCCTTGAGAAATTGCATAAAAACCCCCATAATTTTACACTTGGGTTTTAGTGTCCATTTAGGAATTGCTTATCTAACTTTTGCTGAAAGTATTGTAGATAAAAGGTCAAAGTTGAATAAAATAAGTAGGTGACTCAAGTGAGGCCTAGAAATAGTTGGAAAAATAAGCAATAAGCTAGCTTATAAGTGCATCCCAAATGGGCACTAAACCTCAATATTTTAAATAGGATATAATATATCCAAAAATTAAAACCTAGACTAACCTTCAGTAAGAAAAATATCAAAAAGTACCGATATAATATAACAAACAATTGGTATGACAAATTGGACATTGTTGGGGGCTATTTTTGCGCGTACCCACGTGTCATCTGCTAGAAGAGTGACCATGCTAGACCTGGATTTTTTTTTTGGGAGTTAAACTCGAAACTAGAAATTGGGCCAAAGATACCAATGGCTTCCGGTGCACTTTTAAGCCAACAAAATAGATAAAACCCAAAGTTTAAGAATTGTGATAGTGATTGAAATAAAGTTGATTAAGTTATGAGCTAAGGATCATAATTATGTATATTAAGTGATGTTCAACATTAGAGAATAATTAATTAAGTGTCATATGTCTAGTGATGGGATAAGTCCAAAATAGTACATATCCAGTTATGGTTTATGTCCAAATAATACATGTCTAACGGTGGTTTATGTCCAAATAATATTTGTCCAATAGTGATTTATGTCCAAATAATATATGTCTAGTGGTGGTTTATGTCCAAATAATATATGTCTAGTGGTGGTTTATGTCCAAATAATGTATATCCAGCAATGAGATGATCAATTTATTAATATATATATATATATATATAATAGTTAAATATTAGTAAAATCATGTTTATTAAATAGTGAGATAACATTAAAGCAGCTTGCATTTAATGGTATAGTAATAATGAAGCAATATGTACTCAATAATTTAAGTTTATAGATTGAGACATAATGACTTACCTTGATATGGTTTGTGATTCCAGTTGCATAGCATCATTTTATATTGTTTATAGTTCCAATCGTATAGCATTAGTGAGTTGATAACATTCCAATAGCATAATAACATGAGTCCAGTGGTACAATGATAATAAAGTAAAATATACTCAATACTGTAAATTTGGAGATAAAAACATAATGACTTATCTTTATATGGTCTCTGGCTCCAGCCGTATAACATCAGTGGACTAATAATATTCCAACAACATGACAATGTGACTTCAATGGTAGAGGGGCAATATGCTTTGATGAATTCTTTTCACGGTGACTTCAAGGTTGGAAGGGAAAAATGGATGCAATTGGAGGGAGAGAGAGTATGTCAAGCCATGTGCAGAGGTTGGTTAAGTTTTTCCTCTTTATCATACACTTAAATTATTTCCCCATGATGATGCTCTTTTAGTTTTTAGTAAAATATGAGTGACATTACCTTCCATGAGAAGGGTTTTTAGTATTATAAGTTCATACCTTTCATAAGAAGGGCTTTTAGTATTAGAATTGTATGTCTTCCATGAGAATGGCTTTAAAATGAAATCTTTGTGCCTTCTAGGAGAAGTGCTTTTCAGTATTCAATGTTTATATACCTTCCATGAGAAGGACTTTTGTAATATGCTCTTGGAAGAGTGTTTGGTATCTTTTAAGACGTATGGAGATGGTTAGAAATATAGATGTTTTGTAATATGTAAGGGTAATATGTATGGATACTTTGAGGGAAAATGGATTTTTAAGATTTATAAGGAATGTGCATATGTACTTTGAGAGAGATGTGATTTGTAAGATGTATGAGAAATATATATATATATATATTTATATATATGTACTTTGTGAGAAATGGCTTTGTGAAATATATGAGAGATATGGAAATCTAATATAGTAAAAATCTTATATTAGAGCTACTAGAGTGGTTTTTGTGTTATGTCATGGGTTGTCTTGTTTTCTAGTATGAGAGATTTTGTAAGAGAATTAGAGGAGAAGATGAAAATATGTTTAGGGGTAGCAAAATGATGAAATTTCAGAATAAGAGAGTGTGGGAGAGATGGGTAATGGTCCCCTTAGTGTGTCTAGCTTGGTCCTCTTTATATAGAGCCAAGTATGTAATTAGATTAGAATTAGTTGAAGGGAAAATTAGAAAATAAGGAAAGGTTTTTAGCAAAATTAGTGATTTCTTTAGTTGGTTTTTGGTTTTTAGCCAAAAGAAGAAAATATGAAATTTAAGGTTTCTGGAACTGTTATTATAGTTGTCTGTCATAGTTGCACAGTAGTAGCTATCCTAACACAGCTGGATGATGTCAGTTGTATGATGTCATTTGTTAAAGATAATATTTAGCATTTCATTTCATGGATTTGGCTGAAAATAGTAAGACATCTTTTATAGCTTCTTTCTATTTCTGGTATAGTAGCTAGAGACTAAAGATTTGGCTTTAAATGGAAGGATTTCTTTTATGGGATCATTGCTTCTTTGGGTATGGCAGCTAGTTGCTGGGATTGAGCATTAATGGGTTAATGATATCACTTTGAGACATGTGTCAACTGCCTAAGCTGCTGCAGCTACCACTAAAGCTACTTCTAGTACTTTTTGGCTAAGTTTCCTCTTTTGAAAAATTATATGTTTAATCCATGCTTTTATTACAACATAATTTTAGTATGTAGTAAACTAATTGGTTGGTTTTTAATGAAACTTTAGAGATGTAATTATGGTCTCTTTGTGTTGTGACCAAATCTTGGAAAGCAAAGAGAGCATTTAATACTAGATGAGATATTAAATAGATTTCTTATATTTAGAGATAGCCAATAAGATTTAGCCATGTGTTTGGGTTATATTTAAATGGAAATAGTAATATAATTTATATGAAATAATATAATTAGCTTTTCAA
Organism: Quercus gilva; assembly: GCA_023621385.1. Classification (NCBI taxonomy): domain Eukaryota; kingdom Viridiplantae; phylum Streptophyta; class Magnoliopsida; order Fagales; family Fagaceae; genus Quercus; species Quercus gilva. Next base: position 36,359,587 of record CM042475.1, on the reverse strand, counting down.
ATTTGTATTATATGATGAGCATTAATTTTTAGGTAAAGAGCAATGTGGAGTTTTATCATTTTAAGTGTTATGTTATATTGGAGGCTTACTAGATGTTACCAGCACACATTGACTCGTCAGAATTTCGGGAATTGGAGAAGATATTCCAAGTAACATGTTTCCTATATCAATTTTAAACCGCTGAAACTTTATTGAACATACTTCTTAGCCCTCCAAACCACAACTCCCAAAGTTCCCCCAATGAGACTCATGAGCTTGAATCATGTGCTGAAAATGAGATTATGTGCCATGAGCTTGAACTATGGGCTTTAATGAGATAATATCGTCATGGGTTTTGAACGATGGGCTTTGACGTCGTTTTGTATAAATATGAGCTCTTTTGGGTTTTAAAGGAGATTGACCCAACGGGTTGCCAATGAAATAATGTCATATGCCAAGAAAAAATAGTCATCAATAGACATTAGAGTCAAATATGAAAGATGTATAGAGAAACACAAAAATAAAGGATTAAAAAAAGAGGGAAATTGCACTGACCTCCCCTAAAAGAATTTGTATTAGCGTGTACAAAATTCATATCTATTTTAGCATAAAATCTTACTTTTTCTATTTTATATAATCACATTTCAAAAATACCCAAATATTATCTATTTTACATTTTATTAAAATATTATTTCTTTCATATTTTCTCAACGGTGTGAAGCTTTTACTGGCGTGGACAACAATTGGACATTTTTCCTTTCAACGGTGTAATTTTTTTTTTTTTTTTTTTTTTTTTTTTTGGGTTGGGGAAATCCATTCTATGAGATATAAGGCAAATAATTTGGGTTGTGAACCTTGAAAATATATGGGGCTTAAGCCAATCTGTGACGCAAGAGAAGCATGGGTTGTGAGCCCACTTCGTGATGTAGATAAGATGTGGGTTGTGAGACTGTCTCGTGGAAGTGGAGAGGTTATTGGTCATTGGAGATTAGACAACAATTCGAAAATATATGAATTATTGGAAAGAAAGATTAGTCAACAATTCGAAAATATATGAATTCTTGGAAAGAAAGTTCGATCTGTGTAGTTATATAAAATTTAGGCATTTTTGGGCTTAAAAGAGACTAACCCAAAACCTATTATTTCTTGCTTGTGTGAGATAACGTTGATATGGCATGGGGTGCCAATAAAATTGTGCTACATTGCTGTGAAAATAGAATCCATAACAACGGGTGTATTAAGAGCATAAGTTAAGATGCATTCAATACTTCATTAATATCAAGAAAAAAACACAATACATTTGTGCATGCAAACCAATAAAATATTGACAAATATATTTTTCTTTTCAAAAAACATGCATTATTACTCATAATTAAATATTTATTATTTCTTAACATATTCCCTTAGAATACTTGGTTTGCACACATTAATTTGAAGTATGTGTATTTTTCTTGAAACTTGTGCAGTTTTTTTTTTTTTTTTTTTTTTTTTCTTAAAGAAGAAATTTATGTAAGCCAAGTATTAAATGGGATAAGATCCCCTCCAATTAAATCCTCTAGTTCCCTCTATTTTTAATTTAGATGTAAGACGTGTGGCATTTAAAAATCAAATAAATGTCATGTATCACATTTGACTAAAAATAAAAGAAAATTGGAGGATCCAAATGGAGAGAATCATTTCCTATACATCTTAGCCCATACTCGTAAAGCACTTGTTAATAAAAACCTCACTTCATACCCTAGATTATGAGAGAAAGCCGTACTGACCTTCCCTAGAATTTTCAGTTATTATACTCACATCCGCTCTAGTTTGGACCAAGACACTTTCCTTAAAATGCAAACTATTTACACTTTACCCCATTAGATGACTGGAAAAATAAAGACCTTCTAACTCTATTTTTTCCAATCATCTAGGAGAGGTTGGTCGTACATATGTAAATATTTATGGAAGGTGAGTAACTTATTACAAACTAGAGGGAATAAGAGTGTAAGAACAAATTCCTCATGTTAGGTCAATGTAAAGTAATTATCCCAATTTTAAATGTTTCACCCAAGGAACCTCCTTAGAGAATCACTATTACTTGTAACGAAAACCTAAAAAGCCCATCATATTAACACCACGTAACATTTTAGTGATAATAAAAATTATAAAAAATCTTTCCTAAAATGTATTTGTGTTAGGATTTTTTAATTTTTTTTTTTTTTTGAGGGAGGGGCACCGCCCTTTTGGGGGGGGGGGGGGGGGGGGGGTGGGGGTGTGGTGTGTGGGAGGAGGGATGAAAATGATTCACAAATAGGTTCTAAATAAATATACCTCATGTTAATTGAAACAACTTAAAAAATTCTTGGTTTTAATTAACACTAACTAGAATCTAGATTATAATTTCAAACTAGAAAACAATAGGGAGAAACAAGTTTTAATTTGCAACCAAATAATGAGAATTATGAAACTTGTAAAAAAAATAATAATAATAATAATAATAATAATAATAATGAGAATTATGTAATTTAACCAATTTCACTGTTCATTATCTTACCTTTCATATCGCACAGTACTAATCTGAGCCATTTTGACAAAACCAATTGCAGAAATGAACTTCCTGCAACCTAAGTACCACTTTCGCTACACATTTGAAGCGGAATAAATCAGCTTCGCATATTAATATACATCCAAATACTACCTTAGGAGTATGGAGTATGGACAACAAGTTTACATGATAGCACAGGTCACCGTTCTAAATAAAAGTTTCAAAACAGGAAAAGCATCGGTCCCAGAATTTTAGCATACCATGTAAAATGAAGATGAAATCAAATGCCATTCTTCCCACCAAGGAAGCAAAAAACCACCTCTATCTCAAGCCAGCAACACAACCAAAACAATGCTTAAAACCATCAAAGGTTCCTACATTTCTCAATAACGGTGCCTGTTCCGGTCCCGATCACGGTCCCTTTCCCGCCCATAGTCTCTATCTCTGTCATGATCATAATCCCGGTCACGATCTTTTCCTCTATCTCTCTCTCTACTTCGACTCCGACGCCTGTCCCTGTCATCTCGATCTCTGTTCCTGCTGCTCTCCCTATCATCCCGATCCCTTCCTCTGTCTCTGCTTCTCTCTCTCCCATCTCTATCAGTGACGCCTGCAACATTTTTTTATGTAATGTGTATATAGAGTAGAACAACACAACTATGGGAAAGATCCAAGAATGGTTCAAAATGAAGCGGAAATTGCAAAAGCAATTTCTGCCTTTCAACTATAAGCAAGCTATCTACAAATATCATTCTTGACAGACCAAGATTGATATGGGAAATGCAGCAACGTATTTTTTCATTAATGCCACATCTGATTCATCAAAGGTAGCCAATACATGCAAAGAAGAAGGTATAGCTTTAATCCTTGATAATTCCTTTCTAGCATCCAAAGAAGAAATGTTGATGAATGCACACGTGTATGAACAACATGAAGAAGAAAAAGAAAAATGTGTGACAGTGTATTGATAATTGAAGACAATAAAGGAAGGGAATGCATTCAAGAACGGGTATATGATCAATACGTGGAGGTAGATGCTCATATAGAGGAAGAAGAGATTTTATCATTAGTAACAAATGTTTTTATAGTTCCAAAGAAAGAAATGGATGACGAGTGGCTTAGAAGTAGTTACGAGGATATGGCGTCGCAAGAAGTTTTAAACAATCTTGAATCGAAGAATCAAGACCAGCTCCAACCACAAAATCTATCTTGCTTCAAGAAAGGAGGTGAAGTTAGAGATTCAAGAAAGTGCTTAGTGTTCTTAATTAATGACTTTCAAGATTATATTCTTTATGATGTGACAACCATGGATGTTTGTCATCTCTTACTTGGGTGTGAAAGATTGTGTCCATATCAAATCATTCCAGGTGGAAGGAGCAACACATTCGACTTATACAAGAAAGGAGATTGTTACACATTGCAACCAAAGACAGGGAAAGCTAGCCCCAAACCAATGGTCAAAATGAAGAAGGTTGGAAGATCATCTACATGGCCGCTTACACTTGTAGCATTGACACAAAGCAGAAACAGTCCTTAATCTAGAGCATGATGCAGCAGCTTGATACAGCAACTAGCAAGAATGCAGATCAGTTGAACTACCAGATCATATGCATATCTCCAAAAGTTTCAATGTGCATCACTTGCTGTCCTATCATGCACCAGATCAGCTTACAACTAGCCACACTTGAAAACAAGTGTGTTCCAAAGAGGGACAGTCTTAATGTGGTCCATTTTTAAAGCTAGCTGTTTACTAGTTTTTTTTTTTTTTTTTTTTTTTTTTTTAGTAATAAGTTTTATTGAGTTAACAATCAAGTACATAAATTACAAGAATCAAGAAAATCAAGGAAAGAAGAGAATGATTGGTTACGCAGAGCAGCCAACCAATCCAATAAAGTTCTAAAAAAAAAAATAACTTGAGGTCTGGTATGGATCTCTCATTAGTTGAAAAGATTGTTAGTTGATAAGTGCAATAACCTATCATTTAGTTAGAGAAGTTTGTTAGGCTTTGGCCAATCACATGGCACCTACATGGTAGGTTCTTGTAACTAACTCAGCAGCTTGCTTTATGTAACTATAAATAAGCAAGGCTGCCCTAATTGTAAACAGATAAATTTGAATCCAAGAAATCTCTACCTATGAGGTATTATTCCAAGAGTATGTCTCTTGAAGAGATAGTTCATTCTTTCTTTTCTCTAAGCAACTTGGCTTTCTAAAACAACCTTCCTTTTCACCAATTTCCTCCATTGAAGGGGGGGGGGGCATGAAGAGAATTTGGTTTACAACTTTATTAATACACAATTATTAAAAATCAGCAATTATTAAAAAGAAAAAAAATCAGCAAATAATACTTGGATATTGCATATTTGGACGCAAACAAGAAGCTAAAAGAGACATTAGAAAGCATACCATCATTAACCAGTACGGAAATGTTGGCAGAATTGCCAGATATGAAATTCAACAGAATTTAGCGTAGAAATAGCCTATTTGCTTCTCAAGAAGAGATGGGAAACATGCTCAATATCATTTTGGCCAAATAAAAAAAAAAGGATAAAGACAAGTATGCTTTGGTTCTAAGAAAAATTCCATTAATTTCTATCAGTCTATGAAACTGGCATCATTATTTGCCATGAGGCAGCATCATAGGAAAGCATTAGCATAAAATAATATAAAATTAAACCCTTTAAGACCACTCATATAAGATGGTTTATGATAGGACAGATTGGAGAATCTGCTTCATGGGCTCAAGGTTAAGCTCTTTAGAACTTTAGAAAGAAGCTTAGGGTTCAAAGAATAACAAAAGTTTTGGTAAGGGAAGAATTTAGTTACAAAACAGGTGAAAAGAATATTGAATCTGTCCACATGGTGTGAACAATACGCAAAGGGGAATAAAACCTGATACTTAGGATCTCTCTAGGCTCAATTAAACCACCAAACTACCATTAATTTTCAGGAATTGCAGAAATAACATATTTGCACCAGAATATAAAACTAACCACAACTGAGAAAATAAATTAAAATAATAAACTGTTTTAATCCTAAGACTCATACCTAGACCTTCAAAACCACAAGACTTCAATTGAACTTCACACATGGGTCCCAAATAAATCTTGAATAGGAAAATTTGCATAGTAACAAATAAATCTTCTGAACGTACATCGGCTACTCACTAGACAACTTGTGACTTTGATAAAATCAATGGAGTACTCATGCATAAGGCGTAAGGACTTTGATACATCTTTCCAATAAAAATCAGTGCCATCCTTTGACAGCTTACCTGGAACTCAAGTCATGGTTCTAGGCTAGTCATCAAATGATTAGGTAGCATCTATTGCTACAATAAAAATTTTAGGTTCTTGTTCTTTGCCATTATCTTGAAACTTCTCTTTATCAAGCAGTTCAGAAGCCTTCTTTACATTATTTTTTTTATTTATTTTTTTTTTGGCTTCTAACCTTTCAGCTTGTTTAGATCAATCTGCAAGGTTTCTTGGCATTTAAACATCTTGTTTAGCTTTTCTCCTTGATTTTATTCTTGTTCAAATTTTAAGCAGCCTGTTATAGTTGTTTAGCATTCTGTCTTGAAAATTCATCTTTCTATTTAGGCTTGAGATATTGTGGGTTCCTTCACTTTTTGATCAGAGCCTAAAAACCCTTGTGATCATTTCCCACATGATGATTGTATCAATAACTAAAAGACCAGAATATTGCAGAGTAGACAGCCTCTTTTGAATTTCAGATCTCAATCCAAAATTGCAGTTTTCATGCATTTACGTTCAACTATTCCACATTTCATAGTTAGCTTATTAATGGCATAATCAATCACTGACAAATTACCTCGGTGAAAACTATCTCTTTATAAAGTCTTTGTGCAAGTCTATCCCTTTTTTTTCCCTCCTCCTCAAATCCCTTTCCAACAGCCTTGTTATTGGCCTAGTCAGTTTGGTCAATACATACGCCACCACACGCCGACCCAAACATCCTTACCCCCTCTGAACTCTAATCATCCTAAGCCGCCACCTTCTTCTCAATCCAAGACTTCACCTTCACATGGGGAACGGGGGAAATCTGCTTTTTTTCGCATTGACACAAAGGCCTTCTTCTTGGCTTTTGACAGAGGACGTATGGATTCTTATTCCATTACAGAAAGACGAGGAAGGTACCATGGTTCTATCCGGGTTGGTAGATCGGCCTTGGACTGGATCATCGCATGCTTGGTTGAGTTACGCAGGTGGGATTTCAGCAAGCAACATTTTTTCAAACGGTTTCATGAGAATTATAAAATTTTGGAGTGCTCTAGTAGGTTGAATAAGGGTGGTTGTTTTGTGGAAATATCTGAGTATCATAATGGGGCTCGACGAGGTTGTTTGCGTGTTCCAGAAGGTTTTCAAAAGGGTGGCTGGGCTTTTCTTGAAAGGAAGTTATGTGATTTTTTCTTTGGAAAATATGTTTCTAGGCCGGGGAAGGAGGTGGATGCCAGTGGTGGCAGGTTTGCAAAACTCACCAGTAATCCAAAGAACCAAGTTTGGAAGGACATTAACGGTCATGTGAAATTAGGAAGTGATTTAGATTTGGAGAAGCAGTTTCCTAAACTAGCTGGCACGTTAAACCAAGAGGAGGGATTTGAGGGATTTGATTTTTTTCCAAAAACAAATATCTCAACTCTTGTATCTGGAAGGCCAATGCGTGTGTCTACTTTGAAGTGGACTAGAGCCCATTTTTCTTTAAACATATCAGTTGATCTTGAGGGAAGGGGCCAACGTGTGGTGAAGTGGGCCAATTTTGTTCAGCCAAAGTCTGATTTGAAGTGGACTAGAGCCCATTTTTCTTTAAACATATCAGTTGATCTTGAGGGAAGGGGCCAACATGTGGTGAAGTGGGCCAATTTTGTTCAGCCAAAGTCTGATAAAGATGATATAACACTTAATGCACTAGGGCCTGTTAAGCAAGGGCCTGTTAAACAGGCCCAAATGGATCATTCTGGTGACAAAACCCACCTGAAATTAAAAGGCTTGTCACGATCTGGTGAGTGTGATGAGGGATCGGGCTTACAAGTCAGTGGTGAGAAGTCAGAGCTAGGTACCGGCGAGATGGAAGGGGAGTTTCCAACTTCCGATGGAGGTTCCAACACGGCGGTGTAGATGGGTTTTGTTCAAATGGGTGATACCGGCGAGATGGGAAGGGCTTTTTTAACTTCCGGCAAAGAACCTAATAGGGCGGTGCAGGAGGATGTTGCTACGACGGGTTGTACAGGTAGCGGCGCCGAGGTGGGGGTTCCTTTCACTGTCGTAGATGCCGGCAATCCAGCGTCAGGGTGTCCGATAAGTGGGGCTGTGGAGGTTTCGCATGTGTCGAGCTCCGGAAATTATCCCAGATTCACTAATGCTGAGGCGGAGTGTTCGACGACACTAGTAATGAGGGCCGAGGTGTCTTGCCATCAGTCTTTATTGGAACAAAACAGGTTTTCTCCTATTTCTGAGTTGGTTTCGGATTATTTCGAAGAAGAGAAGCTATTGTTGAATTGGCTAAATCCCAGGGAGTCGAATAGGGATGAGGAGGAGCAGCAGTTGATGGAATATGTTCCTTTGGCTCAATGGGATCCTAATGGGGGTTTGGTGTTAATGACTGAGGAAGTTGACCCAGTTGACATCTCTGTGGAGGATGATTTGGAACCTTCGGCTTGGGTAAGTAAGAAGGTAAAGGGCTTCGGTAAGTGGGTGGGTTTCCCCATAGATTCCTGTGAGAGGCAGTGCGTTGAATTTTTTCAACAACTTGAAAAAGTGTGGGAGAAACAAGCTGAGGTAGGCAGCCTTTGTCGCGCTGCTTCTTCCTCTACAAAAGGTATGAGGGAGTTACGGAATTTAATTTCTACAGTTAATTATGATGGTCAAGCTAGTAAACGAACTAGGGAGATTGTGAAAATCAGCGAGTTGGGCTCTGATGGTTGTCCATGAATTTGAGACTTCTATCTTGGAATGTGAGAGGATTTAACAATTCTCATAAGAGGGATACTGTGAAGAATTTACTTAAGGAATGGAAGTGTGAGGTTGTGTGTTTTAGGAAACCAAACTGGATCGTACCGATTCTGCTGCGGTAAAAAGTCTCTGGGGCAGCTCTTTTGTGGATTGGGTGGCTTTAGATACCATTCACACAGCGGGAGGTATTCTTGTGGTTTGGGACACAAGTGTATGAGAGAATCGACTGTGTGGTGGGTAGCTTTTCTGTTTCGGTCTTGTTGAAGGGGGTGGCAGATGGTTTTGTTTGGCTATGCTCGGGAGTTTATGGCCCAAATGATGCTGGTTTGAGGGATGCTTTATGGGCAGAGCTTGATAGTGTGAGAGAGATGGAGTTCAGCTTGATGTATTTTGGGTGATTTCAACATTATTAGATACCCAGCAGAGCGTCTTGGTTGTAATTCGTTCAGTCCAGCCATGTTCAATTTTTCTGATTTTATCGAGAGGAATTTTTTGGTTGATCTTCCTTTGGTCGGGGGTGAGTACACGTGGTTTAGAGATTCAGCGAACCCTGCTATGTCTCGCATTGATAGAGTTTTGGTTTCAGTTGATTGGGAGGAACACTTCTTGGATGTAATTCAAAGGCCTCTCCCTCAGGTGGTTTCTGATCATTGTCCTATTCTAGTGGAGGCTGGAGGCTTGGCGAGGGGGAAAAGTCCCTTTAAATTTGAGAACATGTGGCTAAAGGTGGAGGGTTTTGTGGATCTAGTTAGGGGCTGGTGGAACAATTATCATTTTGTGGGATCCCCTAGTTATGTTCTCGCATGTAAATTCAAGGCTCTTAAACAAGACTTGAAGCTTTGGAATAAACATGTTTTTGGAGATGTGCATTTTAGGAAAAAATGTTTGTTGTCTGAGCTGTTGGATCTGGATGTGAGAGAAGGTCTGCAAGTGCTGACTATGGCAGATAAAGCAAGAAAAATTGAAGTTAAAGCGGAGATCGAATCTTTAGCTGCTTTGGAGGAGATTTCTTGGAGGCAGAAATCAAGGGCTTTGTTCTTAAAGGAGGGGGATAATAACACTAGGTTTTTCCGCAGGCTTGCTAATTCTCATAGGCGAGCTAATACCATGAGAAGTGTGGAGGTTGAGGGCATTTTGTATGAAGCTGAATCTGATATTCAGGATCAGGTAGTGGGGTTTTATAAGAGTCTTTATCAGGAACCTAAGGATTGGAGGCCCACTGTTGATGGGTTAGAGTTTGCTAGTTTGGATGAGTCTGATAGGCTTTCTCTTGAAAGGGAGTTTGATAGGGAGGAGATCATTGCGGCTCTTCGGGAGGCTGAGGGTGATAAGGCTCCTGGTCCTGATGGATTTACCATAGCTTTCTTCCAAAAGTGTTGGGGTGTGATAGAAGAGGATGTTATGGCTTTTTTTGCAGACTTTCATAGACAATGCATCTTTGAGAAATCTCTGAATGCTACTTTTCTTTGTTTGATACCTAAGAAGATCAAAGCTGTCAATATTAAAGATTTTCGGCCCATTAGCCTTGTGGGTAGTTTGTACAAACTTCTGTCAAAAGTGTTGGCTTATAGGCTTCAAAGTGTTTTGGACAAACTTATATCCAATTCTCAAAATGCCTTTGTAGGGGGAAGACAGAGTCTTGACTCTGTTCTTATAGCAAATGAATGTTTGGATAGTAGATTAAAGAGTGGTGTTCTGGGTGTGATTATTAAGTTGGATATAGAGAAGGCTTATGATCATGTAAATTGGAATGCTTTGTTTTACCTAATGGAGAGGATGGGTTTTGGGGAGAAGTGGGGGGGAGGTGGATGAAAGCCTGTATCACTACAGTTCGTTTCTCAGTACTTATTAATGGGTCCCCGGCTGGCTTCTTTGGTAGCTCTCATGGTCTTCGTCAAGGAGATCCTTTATCTCCTCTTTTGTTCTTGTTGGTGATGGAGGTGTTGAGTAGGTTATTGAGGAGGACAGAAGAGGGTGATTTTCTTAGGGGGTTCCAGGCAAGCCCCAATGCTAGAGGAGGTTTGCATATTTTCCATCTTTTGTTTGCTGATGATACTATTCTTTTTTGTGATGCATCTAGGGAACAATTATTATGTATAAGGATGGTGTTGATCTTTTTTGAAGCTATTACAGGCTTAAGAGTAAATGTTGGCAAGAGTGAAATTGTGCTAGTTGGTGAGGTTGGGAATTTGGGTGCTTTGGCTCGCATACTATGCTGTAAGGTTGGGCGTTTGCCTATGTCTTATCTGGGAATGCCTCTTGGGGCTCATTTTAAGGATGCTTCGATCTGGAATCCTATTTTAGAGAGGGTGGAGAAAAAGCTCGCTGGTTGGCAGCGGTTGTATTTGTCAAAAGGAGGTAGGCACCTTATTGAAGAGTACTTTGTCGAGTCTCCCAACTTATTATCTATCGCTGTTTACAATTCCGCAACACATAGCCGACAGACTAGAGAGGATTCAGAGGAATTTCCTGTGGGGGAGTTCTGATGATGTTTTCAGATATCCGCTTGTTGCTTGGGAAAAGGTTGTTTGGCCGGTGGAGATAGGGGGTTTGGGGATTCGGAAGATTGGGATTTTTAACCAAGCTCTACTTGGGAAGTGGCTTTAGCGATTTGGGAAGGAAGCTACCCATTTATGGCGTCAGGTAATAGCCTCCAAATATGGAGAGGATAGTGGAGGTTGGTGTACTAGAGTTGTGAGAGGGACTCATGGTTGTGGGTTATGGAAGAATATTAGGAAAGGTGCAGACAATTTTTTCAGTCATATGGTGTATGCAGCGGGACAAGGCAATCGTATTTGGTTTTGGCACGACCCTTGGAGTGGTCCTACTCCTTTGAAGGAATTATACCCGGAATTGTTTGCATGTGCTGTGGTTCAAGAAGCTCTGATGTCTGACATGATTAATTCTGCACCAAATGGGAGAGGTAGGAGTTGGAACTTCCATTTCCGACGCTATTTTAATGAATGGGAGTTGAGGAGATTTTATTCTTTTTATGAGCATGTCTCTGCCAGTATTCCTAGTGGGGAGGGTGAGGATATCTTGATTTGGCAGCTAAAGCGCAATGGTGTCTTTGATGTGCGATCCTTTTATATTGCTTTATTGAAAGCCCCTTCTGTTTCTTTCCCTTGGCAGAGCATTTGGTGTGTAAAGGTACCTAAAAGGGTATCTTTCTTTTTATGGACTGCTGCTAGGGGTGGGATTCTCACAATAGACAACCTTGTGAGGAAGAAGAAACTGCCCCTTGTTAACTGGTGTTGTTTATGTAGGTGTGATGAGGAGACTGTGGATCATCTTTTGATCCATTGTCGGTTTGCATCTGCTATGTGGACTGAGGTCCTTAATTTGTTTGGGGTTCAGTGGGTAATGTCGGACACTATTGTTTCTTTTCTTTTTGCATGAAAGAATTGGTTGGGAACTTACTCTTCTCAGGTTTGGAATTTGGTACCAGCATGCCTTATGTGGTTAGTATGGAAGGAACGCAATGCCCGAACTTTTGAGGACGTTGAGAGTCCTATAGATATGTTGAAGACCTTGTTTGCTAGGACCTTGTTTGAGTGGTCTCGTATTTGGGGACTTACGCATTGTAGTTCCTTGTCTGATTTCCTTATCTCTACTAGTCTTTCCTTATAATTTGACTGTATTTGTTTCAAGGGCTGTGAGTTTACAATCGTAAACACATTGTTCTTTTCATCAATAAAACTCTTATTATCTATCAAAAAAAAAAGTCTATCTTGAAGAACCTTTCTTTAAAGCATCATTGAAAGAGTGTAAATCTATCACTATGTTTTCACAGTGGTAACCTGCTCTGATACCAAAATTGATGTAGGAAAAAGGGAAACGAAGCCAAATCAGATTTGGCAGTTTTGATGAATAGGATTTTGAAGAAAAAGGTTAGGGTTTGGTAGGAAAAAGGTTAGAAAATTGTATCTAATTTTTTAAAGGAATAGTGAAATTTTTGGGATAAAAAAAAAAGAACCCGTGGTATGGGTTGCCCTTTCAAGGCAGTGAACAATAACCTGAGAGCAATACTTTGGTTGTTTGTGGATTATTTGGGGCTATTTGATGGATAGATGGTTTAGGCTTTTGAATTTTTAAATTTTAGGATTTTAAAAGTGACAAACTGACAATCATTATGTGATTGCTAGGTTTCAAGTTTCTGGAAATTTAAGGACAGAGAAGAAGAAGAAGAAGAAGAAGATAAACTTCTAGGGATGACACCTAGACTTCGTAAGCATCACAACTAGGGTTTCCTCAACATCACACCTTGGAGAAGGTAGACGGTTGCATCACACAAATTTCAAATAAAACTTCATAGCCTCAAAAATTTAGAAACACAATCTCTCCACCTTTGAAGAGAAAACATTACATCCATATAAATAGATGACTAATATATAAACCTAATAAGACTTGTACTACTTGGGCTTTGATAACTAAGCCCAAAGTAAATTACCAAACTCATAAATAAAACCCAATAAAATAATTGACCCCCAAAATAAGACCAAATAGAAGTAAAACCCATTTCCAAAAACCATAAAATTACAGAATTTCCCGGTACTTATCAAAAAAGAATTTCCCAATACTTAAAAAATAAATAAATAACATTAATACAAAAATTGACTTCTCCCTGCCTGCCTAAGCTATCAATTGAAGATTTGTAAGGCCATCTTGTACTAACTAGGAATGGTGTTTGGACATACTATGACACCCAGAATGACAAACCACCATCTTTCCTGCTCCTAAAAATTCTAAATTTCACAAGAATAGGGGAAATGATAACCTGCACTTAACAAAATGGTACTTGGGCATAATCTTAGATTTTTAATAGTTTCTGGTGTAACAAAGGAAACCTAAAGAAATTTCCCACTTCATAGATTATGCATTCGTAATGACTTAAGTTTCTTCTCTTGATAAGTTAAAAATGAGCATTTCTTAGTTTCAGGAAACATTGATATTGTCTCAATGAGAATAGCACATTTCTGTGCGCACACAAAAAAACAAAAAAACAAAAAACCCTTAACTCTATCTATCGATTAAAGGAATCTCAGTTACATTTTTCTGAATTAAATCACACAGTATAAAATATTTTGCTGGAACAGATGGATTTACTGTCTCACACTTAGGTTCACACCACCGACTATGGTGTCAGTAAGTGTGTACTTACATCTAAATACTATTTTGGCTTTTCAAACAGTGTCTCTAGGTTTACTATGCTACAGAAGCCCAATCATTTGGTTATATCCAGAAACATTTTAAAGGGAGTTATCAAAAACGAACTCTAATGTCACTCCACTAAAAAGGTCTTAATATCTAGTATCTAGTTAACAGATGGAAACATATATAACTCCTTTGGCATGTTCAGAACCCATAACCAGTTAGTGCCTATGCGGGATGCAGCTATACTAGAGGAGCTTAATCTATATTCAACTCAAATTGTCCTGAGAAGTGCATTGCATGCAACGAACATGAAGCAACAAACAGGTATTATAATAAGGAAGGTTATCATCTACTCTCAAATTATGTACTAAGGAGAATCAGTTATGCTAAAAAACACGAGAGATACCTAGTTCCTCAACCTCCCATCCAGCACGTCCAGCACCTGGTAGTGCCCGTCCAGTTTCAGCTTGCTGAGTTTTGGCACGAAACTTTTTCTTTAGATTGCCAAACTCATCATACATCTCACCGTCATCCTGAGGTTATAAAAGAAATAATGTCAAACAAGATTAAAACCGGAACATTCATAAAGTACTAGCGCAAACTGATCTTACTTCTTCAGCCTCCCGCCGACGTCGCTTAGTTTCCTCTAACTCTTCTTCATCAAGTTCTTTGTAGCCTCCCCCACGTCCTCCTCTGCTTAACAAATAAATAAGCCTAAAGTAAATAGTATTATTTCTACAAAATGTTTGAGGCTTAGAAATTGATGCAAGTTAAATTCCAGTATGGATACAAGCCAAAATAAATATAAACAAAATCTTATTTGATGAATGCCCCTATAAGATAAGTCAATTTTTCAATTGCATATACACTTGCATAAAAATGGTTAAAAAGTGAAAATAAAAACATTGGTTGGTTAAGAAAATCTAACTCTTGGAAAATAAAAAATGTTATCAACGGCCGGGATTGCCACGACATGCAATGCAAAAACAAGTATGAAGTATGCCATATGCCATTAGAACATTCTACAAAAGGGTATACATCTATAGCTCAAATGATTCACTAAATTAAATTTAGAATGTGATAAAGGTAGGTTTTATAAGCAATATTACATTCAGCAGAGTTATACTCACGTCATTTAGGTTCAAACGTGAAACGCCCAAGGTTTCTTTTCTAGTTCATTACATATCAATTTTTTATTTTATTTTATTCATAAGTTCCATCACAGTCTATGATGATAAATGATAATCATGAGAGTGGACACCACCACTTTCTCTTCAGTTCTCTTCATGCAGCATAAGTATCTATCTAGTTTATCCCAATAGGTTTCAGCTCTTGATTAAAACTAAACACATGCATAAATCCAAATAACCATATACAAATACCTCACACCACCCTCATTGTGACCAGGTTTATTTGTGTTGCAAATATTGCATTTTGTACGCTTTGCCCAGTTGATATTACCACACCTGACCAACAAAAGCACAAGGCATAAGCAACAATAGTGATAATTCATCTCAACACATGACATGAGCATAGATATAACTGATAACAGCTCAAGTAACTGACTAAATTAACATTCGAGCTGGCTAGGAGTACATAATAATATATATCTCATAGTGGAAGCTTCTACATAATATGATAATAATATCCCTTAAATTCAGTCATAGTAGCATCAACAATATAGCCGCCTAGATAGTATTGAACTTTGCCCTACAAAACGTAATCCGAAAGTTTTCCAAAAGATAATCAAGATAATAATGATAAAGTGCCCCCAAAGTTTATAATAGATTTGAGAGTGAGATTAGCAAAATTTAAGAAAAGCTTCTAACCAATAATGATAAAGTGCCCCCCTACAGACACAACCAATATATGCACATCATATACTATGGTGACTATTGATGGATTTACTACTTTTAACCAAAAACTTCAGATGTTGACAAAAATAATTATGTAGTGTTAACCCTGCTTGACAAGCTGCCACTAAGACAGAAAGTCCAGCTGTTCTATGCTGGCAAACATTATTGTAGATTATAGAACAATTAATGCAACACCAAGAACCTTATTGGACTGGTTATAAGTGTGGAGAAACCAATCCTTTTCTCCTATTTTGGTTTTACTTGATTTATGTAATTTTTGTAATTGATCTATACCCCATGTATACTCCCTGTGCACTTGGGTGTCTCTTTTTTTATATCAATAAATCTTTATTACTTATAAAAAATAAAAATAAAAATAAAAATTAATGTAACACCTCATTATCAATCTAAAATTTTTAGCCCAAGGTCAATTCATATTTCATATGAATTTGAAGACATGGACAAATTTGGACTAGGCCAACCAAAAGGTCAAAACGCTGAACTTTGTGAAAGATTGGACCAGTCAATTCAATATGATACTCCCCCCAGGCTCCTGGTCAAGCAATTTGCATTTACATCAATCTTGATCAACTATCATCCTACCCAAGTTCCATTGTGATTCTAAACAACCATCTTTCTCCAAAACCAAAATTCATTAAACCAATATATGAGATACTACAACAAAGCTTTCACCACATAGATAAACTACAAAAGTACATGACAAAAGTTGGATTATAAAATGATGATCAATAGATCAGACAGGACAAAAAAATTTTATAAAAAAATTCAAAAGTTCGGAAAAAAAAAAAAAAAAAACACACACACACACACACACAAATTTTGGAGGGGAAAAAAAAACCTTTAAAATGAAGAAATATAGCCTTACATTGGACAAGGCCAATCATTTGGACCAAAGAGTCCTCCAACGGTAGCACCAACTCCACGGCCAGGGCCCCCAGAGTCAGGGGCACCACGACCCCTACCACGACCACCAGCTCCTCCACTACCACCAGAGGCTCCAGAAGGTCGAGCACTTCCACAGCGGTTG
Source organism: Quercus gilva (assembly GCA_023621385.1). NCBI lineage: Eukaryota > Viridiplantae > Streptophyta > Magnoliopsida > Fagales > Fagaceae > Quercus > Quercus gilva. Next base: position 36,343,054 of record CM042475.1, on the reverse strand, counting down.
CACACACCACGAAATGCAAAATTTACATTTGAACAACTGCTACAATAATGTAATATCAGAAGCCATTTGCATAGAATCATAGCGTAGAAAACAGAAACAGTGAAAAAAAGAGCAAGAAAGAGCTGCTCACCAATCTCACATCACAGACCTTGTATTCGGACACGTCCAATCCCCCTCTTGTTGCCATGCTTTTCCTGAAGCATCACTCCGACCTCTTCCTCTTCCACCACCACCATTCATATCTCTAGTGTTTTCTTCCAATCCACCAAAATCACCAGCATCACTTGGATCTGCCACTGAGTTATAGGCGTGTTCATCCTTGCTTTTTGACTCTGCTATAAAAACTCCAATGGTATTACCATGAAAATCCTTGTTGTTAAACCATTCAACAGCAGCTACCGCAGCATGTGGATCTTCATAAGTTACAGTAGCATCTCCCTTCGGCTCATTTGTCACTTTATCATGGTATAACCATATCTTTGGTCGACCTGTTCGCTTGTCTTTCTGTAAAAAAAATGGAGTAAAATGGTACAAATTACTGAGCTTCTTCGTGTCAATGACAAAGGAACAGTTCTATACAATAACATGTCAGACCTCCTACCTTAATTACCCCAATGGTGCCGAAATATTCAGCTAACATACTTTCATCAGTCCCAAAGGGCAAGTTGCATACATAGACAGATCCATTTGAAGGGGCTCCTTTTCCCAAATAGTTTGCCATTGTGCCCCAATTTCATGAAATCAAAGTAGATGAACAGCCACTAAACACTACAAAAAGGGGTAATGGTGTGGCTGAATTCAGCTGAGCAAAGAAAATAGGATGGCAAAAACACATTAGCCAAAAAGGAAATTCATTCATAATACACAGCAATCGGACTCATAAGATGGCAGTTGAAAAAACACAAGTGAAATCATGACATTATTTGCTTTAGCTGTAATTTCTCTTTAATATGTGATAGGAAAAGTATAGGTCCTATCCATGTGCTCAGTGCACAAAGCTCCCACTTTTGCAGGGTCTAGGAGAGGTCAATGTAGGCAGCCTTACGCCCCAATTTATTGAAGAGCCTGATTCCCAGACTCAAACCTGCAACCTTTCGTCTTTGGTGGGAAGGCACTTGCCATCGCACCAAGGCTGGAATCATAAACAAGATATTAACTCAAATACCGCACTGAAGAAACAAGCCTTAAAATGCAACCACATAAGTAAATTCAATGAAAATAATGTTTGGTATGGTCATCACAGTTACTAGATAAAAATTAAAAAAATTAAGGTGAAACAAAAATAAATAACTCAAAATTTAAAATAATTAAAAAAAAAAATTTAAAAGCTATCACTATTATAATTAACACCACAGGATTTTGTAAATTCTAAATAAAAAATAAAAAATCAAATTATAAAGAAACAGTTTAAAGTCGATCTATAAAATGAATAAATAAATAAAACGTATATGTGCATAAAAATAATGGTATAGGTGAGTTGGGCACTATGAGAGTAACAAATTGATACAAAAAATAATAATAATAATAATAATATGCGAGAAAGAGTTGAATATGAAGAAAAAGGAAAGAGAGTAACCTTGATTGATTGAAGCTAAGAATGTAGTCGTTGAGGGTTGAGATTTAAAGAAACCCTAGAGTATTGGGTCCGTACGCACAATCGAATCGTGAACGAGAGAGAGAATTTATTAGGAAATGCTCAATCAAGTGAAGTGAAGAATTCCTACCAAAAAAAAAAAAAAAACCTAGCAAAAAAAAAGGTGAAGTGAAGAATGGATTGAAGATAGGAATGGGGATCGAGACAGCACGGGTTCTGTACCTGTAGTAGGGGTTTTTGTTCAAACATATCCTTGACGACACCGTTTAATTTTAAGTTTTTTTTTTTTTTTTGAAAGGGAAATGTTTAGGCCCTGTTTGGTTTATTTTTTTTGTTCACTCATCACTCAATTTTTATCACTCATCACTAATAACTCATCACTCTTCACTCAAAAATACCCAAATTTCTATAACTCAATTTGCTGGGCTGTTTGGGTGAAAAATTTCAGTGGATTTTTCAATTCAATAACTCATCTTTATGTCACTTACTAGGCCCACAAAAATCAATTCCAAAACAGGTGCACAGAACAGTCACAAGCCTACCCGCGTTGGCTCTCTCTTTCCTCTTCATGACCTTTCCACAAAAAAGCACTCTGTCCCTAACTTCAACACTCTCTGAGCACACAGCAACGTCTCCACTCTCTCACCACCGATCTTGAGATTTTCAAACCCTCACTCTGCCTCTCATTTTCTACCCCTCACTTCTCCGCCTCCACTGCGTTAGATCCCTCCCTCATATCGAACTCCAAAAATCCACACGAAGAAATCCCAGACTCCCAACTCTAAACACAACCTAGGTATCCCACGTTGCTCATCTTTCTCACCTTCAACTATGCTACCCATCGCGGCACTGTGGGTCTGCTGAAGAGAAATTTATTAGCCCTCTGTTGGTATGGTCTTACTTCTCCCTATTTTCATGATTTTGTCTATATATTTCATATTTAAATTGGTTCAGCTGTTTATACATTTTTCTCTTTTCTGTTTGTGAGATGTAGCAAATTGGGTGACCCGATTGCTGACCCAATTTGGGACGCTGTGAAAGAAGAGGCTAAGTTGGAGGTATTACTCTGCTTTTAGTTTTAACCAATATTTCTTTTTGTTCATTTTGTTTTTGTCTTTGTTGGGTTCTGAGTGATGGGTCTTCTATGGTTTATGGTACTACTCTAAGTGGAGGTACTACTCTGAATTAATGTTTGACCCTAAGAAATTTGGAGCTGTTACATTTGGTTTGAAACTTTAGTTTTATTTTTCTAAATTTTTTGTTGATTAGGATTGGTGTTACTTTAGAAACTGACTTTTTTTTAGTACAGGAAGTGATTTTTTTTAAGGTTCTCATTTGGTTATACCATCTGCTTGACTTTGGCTGGAGATATTGTTTTATGTTGAATTTTATGGTATTTGGATAGCCTGGTTTATGTTCACCAATTTGTTTAACTAAAACATGGGTGGTGATTTTTTCAATGATGGGGTAATAGCACTGATTTGAAACTGGGTTCTCTAAAATCTTACTTATATGACCTATAGGGGTGTTTGATTCCTAATTAGATTGTAGACACACATAGAGACTCATATGGCAGAACTTCACTTTTAATTAGTGTCTGGTGTAGATTATTGGGTTCTCTAGAGATGTGGTGGCTTCATAACAAATTCGTACTCTTAAAGATGTCTATTGAACAAAGTTTACCTAACTTGTTTGATATTCATGTCATCCCAATTTAGTTATGAAATATATTTCAGGCAAGGTCTTTTGAAGGCAACTTTCTTAATAGACTTAATTTTCTTGATTTCATACTTATTCAGCAAAAGAAAAAAGAATAAATGAAAGGCTTATCCAGTTATCATATAGATTGTTATTAACCATTCATGGAGCTGTTGGGAAAAAATCTGGTTTTGTATCTCATACAAAACGTATAGCGGAAGCAACAAACACACGGATCTACTTTAATCATGAAAGATAAACATGTAACCATGAATTCTAGAATAAAGAATAGAAAGCGTACCTTGATGTAGTGAATTTCAAAACAAAACTTGAGAAAACCTTTAATCTTCATCTCAATTCCACAAGGTGCCCAAGATGTGTGGTCTCTCAATCAGTCTTTTATACATAGACTCTCAAAGAAAAATCCTTCTTCTTCTCCTTATGGAGAAAAACTGATTTGCTTTATTTTCATCATATGTACATTCTAACTACCTTCGTAGTTCCTTTTTTTAATAACTCTTATTAAATAATGATTGATTATTAAATTGGGTTAGCCTTTTGGGTCTACCCAATTGGGTTTTAGTTTGTGGCTTGAGATGGGACCAAAGGAACAAATAAGACTCTAGCTCCAATGGGGCTTGGGCTTTTCTGTCAACTCTTGACAAGTCCAAAGTTACCATTAATTATATTCAATACTACTATAAGAATATAATTGTACTCTAGGCCTTATTAATAAATTATATCCCAAAACTTTATTATACATACAACCCCTTCACTAAAATATTCGCAATAATACAAAGTCATAAATATAGACTGTCACTTTAAAGATTACTATATCTTAATCCTTGAGTACCCGGTTTAATCCTTTATGTTATTCATAATATATTTATGAAATCCAATTCCATAAATATATACTTTAGTAACTCCTTACTAAAGTGATTGGGCCCAACTCTCTGAATAACCATACCCATTAAACTTATCTCAAGGGAATATTTTATATCTCCGTTAAGAGATTATGAATTCCATCTTGAGAATATATGTTCCATCAATACTAAATACGGCTGCCTAACATACTGAGGTTTTGACCGTGACTAATAGATCTCACTCATAATATATCAAAGTAACCTACATCTCATGATCAAGTCCATTATTCTCTCAGGATTTAGATTTGATATAAATAGAAGTCGTGAGATTTATTATTCATTTGACAGTCGTTAGGAGAATAATAAATCTCACAGCGGTCCAGTTCAATATGTCTTAACTCTTAAAACATATCAACATATCAACTAGAAGTCTCCACTTTTATGATTAAGACAAATCATCTTAGTTGATATGTTATAGTCTTCGCAGATGAAATGCTCAATTTCATCATCGATTACGAACTAAAATTTTGAGTTTACAAAGAACTTGTGATTTATATCTTTTGTGACTAAATCACATAAATCACATACTATGCATCTCATGGACTAAGATAATGTCCCATTAGTTCATTTATAGATAGTCTCATATAACTAAACAATTTAATTATTTATGACATGCCAATAAATTAGATTTTAGGGCATAAACCCCAACAATCTCCCACTTGTCCTCAAAGACAATTTATTATATATCCGACACTTATCTCCCTTTTTAGAGTAATTCATAGTCACTCTAAGGCAAGGTTTGGAAACAAGTTTCAGTCAGATTTATTGCATAAATTATCTTTTTGACTACTACTACTCACGTAATCATATCTCTCTAATGAGATAATACTCACGCTTAATATGTATCTTCACCATCTAGGATGAACACATATCTTGAAGTCTAACTTCATGAATCACAATCAAACTACAAGTCAGTATTTGTATATCCAATAAACATCAAAACTTCACTTTTGTGGACAAGCATATAATCCCTCATTCTCTTAAGATATTTGAGTATATGCTCTACTCCCACTAAATTAAGTGATCTTTTATTCACTTGATATTTGCTTACTATGCCCACCACAAAATAGATATTTAGCCTAGTATTTAACATAGCATAAAGACTTCTTATCGATTTGAAATAAGAATCCGCCTTGATATGCTCTTCCTTTTATATAACTAAGGATCGTAGTCCTTTTATAAAAGAACTTCAAACTTAAAAGGAAAGAATCATTTCTTGAAGTATTACATACTATACTTGGCTAGAATCTAATCTATTTAAGCAGTTTGAGATAGACCCAACATCCTAATTTCTGAATATTAACATAGTTATAATTCTTAGGATGTGACTAGTTTTTCCCAAGTACTTTATATCAAACTGGACTAGACAACCAAAACTCTATTGATGACAATAACTCTACATCATCCTAAATGATTAGAATGTCATCAACATACATTAAGAAATTTATTATTCTATATAACTTTTACACACTTAAGGCCTTTTAATACTTAATCAAAATCAAATAATTTGATTGCTTGATCAAAGATGATATTTATGACCTAGATGCTTGCATTAGTCCATAAATGGACTTTAAATAACTTGCATGCTAATCACCACTGGTTCTTTGTTATGAATAAGTCTAGTTACATCATATAGATGTCTTCATCAAGATTGCTACTTAAAGCTTTCTTGATATCCATTGCCATATTTCATCCAAAATGAAATATAATGAATAAGAGAATCTAGATAGAGTCAAACTTAACTATTGGTGAAAAAATATTTTCATAATTGAACAATTTCTTTCTGAATAGATCTTTTCGCCACTAATTTTGACTTTAAAGTTTTGCATTTTCAAATCTATCAATCTCATTTACTTGTAGACCTATTTGAAAACAATAGGCTTAATGCAATTAAGTGCCTCTACAAGTTCTAGACTTTAAATAGAATCTAATTCTATTCACATTACCTTAAACCAATAATTCATATCATATCATCTATAGCCTCTACGTACGACCGAGGATCAAATTCATATCATTGTGGAATGACTTTAAAAGTTTCTCCTAAAAGTATGAATTTATTTGGTAATCCTCCCACTACGATATTGTACCCGTGTATTAGCTATATATCTAGAATAATGTCTTGTGATGTATCTAATACAACCATCTCATTTCTAAATATATTTTATAGTTGTCCTATAACAAATTTTGACATTTTTCTTCTAGAACAATCTACCTTTACTTTAAAAGAGTCATATTCCTCCTTTATGTATGCACTGATTTAAAGAAGTCATTGGAACTTTATTCCTTTACAAAAAGGAACCCTAGATCTTATTATCCTCTAAATAGAATTTGTAAACTGGGAATATAATAAAATAATGGTTCTAAAAGCCCATCTTTTACAAATCTTGAATAACACATAGATTAATAAGATCTAGACATAAGTGTCAAATCATACAATACAAAAGGATGGAAACTTTCTCTTTAAAAAGTAAAACATGTAAATTCCCATCTAGAAAACAATCATGGACAATGCTTAGCTTTACCAAAACAGAAACAATTTCTTTTTGGTCATGCTTTTAAAACTAATTTCCTTTTGGCAATTACTAGGGCAATTAACTTGTCCAACTGTTTTGGTATTATAATTCTTCTTCTTATTACCCTTACCTTTCGGTTCAAGCTAAAAATTTGAATTAAATCATATTGATCCTAGCCTTAGCTTTTAGGATGTCTTCCGTTGCGTAAAACTCACTCATCAATTCAGATAATATAAAAGAATTTACTTATTTTCAAAAAATAATCTGAATTAATCAAATGATTCTAACAAGGACTTGTGGATCATATCCATAATGAGATTAACATTTAATCTCAACATCCAAGAATTCTAATTCATTTTAAAATTAAAATATTTTCATAAAATGACATAGAATTGGAACTTCTTAAGTTTTTCTTAGCACTCAATATGATTCATACCAAACATCTCATTTAGACTTAATATAAAGTCTAAGTTTAGTACTAACTCTTGCATCTCATGCTTTAGTACAACTGAGATAGAAGCCAATGAAACATTTTAGCATTTCAATGGAGACTATGATCATATCATAAGCTATCTTCCATTAAATGCATCATGTATAGGAAATTATGACAATGCTGAATCATAACATGAATATGTACTTCAGCTCCTTCAAGCACTATGTCCAAAATTATTCCTTAGTTAATGTGATTCAACTAAAATAGTAGCTAGAGGACAAAATTTATGACAACTTTATATTGAGACCATGAACTTAAATACAGGAACATTATCATTTTGCACCCATAACCATATAATATGGAACCACAAAACCATACTATACTAGGTGCAACGACAACCCAATCCATGTCTATAATTCCTTGGTAGCAAGTTTATTATAAACACATTAATTAATTGAGAATTATTCTCATTATTAGTGCTATCATGATAACTCTTATCATACACTAATAATATGCCGTATTACCTTTAGCCTCTAAATAATAATGACATAGCTCCTTTGGGAGGTTAATATTATACTTAGTCTAGTGTACACCATTATCTAGAATCATGTGTAGCCACATTTCATCTCCTTTTATAGTGTTTAAACTTGTAGTATCATGAAGCAAAACACCTTCCTTTGGGATCGCAAGGCATATACGCCAAGACAAGGTGCTTGTTCATACTACTTTAAACGGGTAAGTTCAATCTTGTAGTACCATGAAGTAAACACCCTCCTTTGGGATCGCGAGGCATATACGCCAAGACAAGGTGCTTCCACACTACTATGAACCGATAATGGAGGCCATGAGATCCAACCCTTGTATCTCTCTCCCACTAGAAATTTTAAAACAAGTGGATTGTCTTGAAATCATTGTGATCTAATCACAATTTTAACCCTACACATTAAATGTGTTTAATTGTTTAAATTCAATGTGATGTTACTAAGTCACGTCACAATAGCGTAACGAACATTTGCGCAATCACAAAGAAGTTTGACCTTGTAATCCGTGAAATAAATACCCTCTGCATGAAATGCAAGACTCGAGGTCAAGACAAGGTATTTATTCACACTACAATAAACTTAACAAAAGGATTATTTCAGCACTCCCACTCATTATTTAGGTTTTTCTTTTAAATAATTGTGATCCCATCACAACTAACAACCTTGCACTTGATAAAGACTCTAATCCCATTAGAATCACTAACTAAAATGGAAGTCCTAAACTATTTAGGATTCCTTAAACACTAATGAATCAAAAATTAGTTATATATAGAACTCTATCCTTAATTTATTAGATAAAGTATTCTAATCTAATTAGAAACTACATAACTTTTAATTATAATTTTAATCTCATTAAAAACCACTAATTAAAATAAATTAAGGACTAAGAGTTCTATTTAACTAACATCTTTGATCTCATTAAGTCTTTTAGTTAGATAATGATTAATAAATGTCCTTAACTTTTAAGGACTTTAAAATTAATCACATATATTTACTTTTATGCAAGTGAAAAAAAGGTGTCAGAATTTTTGGCAGCTCATTTTGGCAACTCATTCCAATCGCGAGTCTCCAGTCGCGATTTGGTGACTTGTTTTGGCGACCCATTCAGTCACGAGACTCTAGTCGCAAGTTCATCCAGAAGCTTTCGCGACTCACTCGCGACTCAGCTCGCGACTTGCCAGTCGCGAAAACGCCCAAAAACAGCCAATTTTTCTGTTAACCGTTTTTGACATTTTTCATTGTTCTTCCATCAAAAACACTTTTTGATTTTATCAACAAAGATTTACAGATCAAACATTAGGGTTTTCAATATCTAGATCAAAAACCATAATAATGCTAGAAACCTTGAAAACACAATCCTAATCTCATTAGGAATAAATTTCATAATCCTAGCATTAACTTAAAGTTTGATCATAAAATAAATATATAATACAAGGCAAGCAACAATATGATGAATCCTTTGTAAACAATTTGCATGTAAACCCATAAAAAAATATAATATACGGATTGTACAACCAAGGCAAATATTACATGCTTATAAGATGGCCATCAAGAACTTGCATATAAACCCATATATATTTAATTGAAAGCATGTTAATGGCGGAATGAAAATGCCACATGGGTCCACAAAACCATGCAAGATCAAAAGTCTTACAATAATCAAACCATGCATGACTTATATTTATATTTATATCCAAGCGGTGCAAAGCATAATTCACGCACTTGACAGTTACATTCAATAGTCATTAACTATATCCATTCCAAGAAAACAAGAGAATAGTACATCAAACTCTATCAATGCTTTATAGGTTTATGTGTTCATCGTGTTCATGCCTATCACAGACACTATCAAAACACGACATATATTGAGAGATATAATCATGACAACTTCGAAAAAAAAAACTGAATTTAAATGGCAACGGTTACCAAAGAAAATTCAGTTACCAACTATATCCAGGCAATGCAAAATGTAATGCACATGCTTGACCGATATATCAGTTCCATTCGAAACTAATGCCATGAATCTCTAAACATATCCACATCATAAACCATGATTAAAACATAAATATGCAGAAATTTTACTGCAGAAAACTAGAACACCAAGAAAACGGTTTTTCTTTAATTCTAAAACTCAATCACATGTTATACAAGCATGATATTGAAGACCGCTCTGATACCATTGTTGGGAAAAAATCTGGTTTTGTATCTCATACAAAACGCACAGCGGAAGCAACAAACACACGAATCTACTTCAATCATGAAAGATAAACATGTAACCATGAATTCTAGAATAAAGAATAGAAAGTGTACCTTGATGCAGTGAATTTCAAAACAAAACTTGAGAAAACTTTTAATCTTCATCTCAATTCCATAAGGTGCCCAAGATGTGTGGTCTCTCAATCAGTCTTTTGTACATAGACTCTCAAAGAAAAATCCTTCTTCTTCTCCTTGTGGAGAAAAACTGATTTGTTTTCTTTTCATCATACGTACATTCTAACTACCTTCGTAGTTCCTTTTTTTTTAATAACTCTTATTAAATAATGATTGATTATCTAATTGGGTTAGCCTTTTGGGCCCATCCAATTGGGCTTTAGTTTGTGGCTTGAGATGGGACCAAAGGGAACAAATAAAACTCTAGCTCCAATGGGCCTTGGGCTTTTCTGTCAACTCTTGACAAGTCCAAAGTTACCATTAATTATATTCAATATCACTATAAGATTATAATTGCACTCTAGACCTTATTAATAAATTATATCCCAATACTTTATTATACATACAACCCCTTCATTAAAATATTCACAGTAATACAAAGTCATAAATATAGACTGCCACTTTGAAGATTACTACATCTTAATCTTTAAGTACCCGGTTTAATCTTTTATGTTATTCATAATATATTTATGAAATCCAATTCCATAAATATATACTTTAGTAACTCCTTACTAAAGTGGTTAGGCCCAATTCTCTGAATAACCATACCCATTAAACTTATCTCAAGATAATATTTTATATCTCCGTTAAGAGATTATGAATTCCATCTTGAGAATATATGTTCCATTAACACTAAATGCGGCTGCCCAACATACTAAGGTTTTGACCGTGACTAATAGATCTCACTTTTGATATATCAAAGCAACCTACATCTCATGATCAGGTCCATTATTCTCTCAGGATTTAGAGTTGATGTAAATAGAAGTCGTGAGATTTATTATTCATTTGACAGTCGTTAGGAGAATAATAAATCTCACAGCGGTCCAGTTCAATATGTTTTAACTCTTAAAACATATCAACATATCAACTAGAAGTCTCCACTTCCATGATCAAGACAAATCATCTTAGTTGATATGTTATAGTCTTCGCAGATGAAATGCCCAATTTCATCACCGACTACGAACTAAAATTCTGAGTTTATAAAGAACTTGTGATTTATATCTTCTGTGACTAAATCACATACTATGCATCTCATGGACTAAGATAATGTCCCATTAGTTTATTTATAAATAGTCTCATATAACTAAACAATTTAATTATTTATGACATACCAATAAATTGGATTTTAGGGCATAAACCCCAACAGGAGCAATCCAAAGTTCTAGGTACAACTTAGGTTTATGTTAATCTTTAGGCAATTAAAAAGAGGGAATTTTGGATGGGCTAAACTTTTTACACAGATTGTGCAAAACCCAAGGTTCAAATTATACCATCTGGAATTTGTACTTTAAGAGATAATTTCTTTATTCCTCTACCCACTCCCTAAGTAGTATAAACTAGAAAAACCCAGTAGCCTACACTAAAAGTTAAGCATATGCATATCACTGAAGCCCACTCTGTAATTTTAAGGTACTGTGAGACTGAGAGTGAGCAACTGTTATCACCCTATCTAGATATTTTGGTCCTGATTATAACTTTCTTTTGCTTTTTGTTTCTTTGTTGCTGTATTGTTGTTGATGCTACTCAAAGTTCCCTACTTTGTAATTTTTCTATTGTGGATTTGGGGTTTGTCTGAGCTATTGTTACTTGTTAGTAGCTCCTCACTTATTTGATCACCTTTAATTCTTATGGGTTTTGTTTTTTAACTTTTGGTATGTACAAAATTTTAATATTTTGTGCTTCCATTATTACTAGGTGCTCTTCCGTTATTACTAGGTCCTGATTATAACTTTCTTGTATCTTTTATTACTAAGTGCTCTTCCATCTTATTGGTCTGTGTGTGTGAATGCAGTAGAAGTCAATGCTATTAAGATTATTAGTTGCTATAGCTATGTGTTGACACCATCAGAGAATATGCCTTGTAGGGGTGGATGTTTCACCACAATGTCGGAGGCAAGTGCCAGTAGCTATAACTCCAACTATAAGGGACATGTGTGTGACATGGATGAATGCATGTTGCGGACATCTTTGCAGCTCCATAATTTTGGTAGACGGTTTTATGGCTGTAGACATTGGAAGCCTGTAAGTATAAGCTGCGCTTACTATCATCATTCCTTCATGGTTAAAGTTGCTATGATCCGCAGCTCATGTACTTACCATCTTTGTTTAATATGCAGGGCAGCGACGAACATTGTAAGTCCTTTAAGTGGTTGGATGGCATCCCATGTAGGCATGGAGCTGAAACAGCACCAATTGTCATTGCGAAATTTACTAGGCTTGAGGCCGAGGCAACTACGGCAAAAAACAATGAGATGGAAGCCCGTGCAATGATAGCAAACCTAGTACACATGGAAAGAGTAGAAAAGCGTAGTGCTGAAAAAGCAAGGGCTTCCCTTCATATGGCCAATGCGCGAGCACGTAAATACCAAATTGCTCTACTTATGTCATGGTTTTTATTTGCGGTGTTGTTTATATTTTCACTTGGTAATAAGGAGATTGGATTACAGCAAATGTGTCTTCCATGATTCTGAATTTGGATTAGTGGATTATGGAAATGTATTGTAGGTGTTGGGAGTGTCTTCTAGTGTAGGTGTTGGACTTCGCAACATATGTGTTGAATAACATATATTTTTTGGAGAAGGAGATGCGCACATATATAGTTTCTACCGATTCACCAATGATTTTGAAATGCAATTATTATCATTTAAACATCATGTGACCAAATTACCTTTTCCTATTGGTGCCTTAGTTAATCTATATTTTGTCATATATAAGTATGCTAATTTCATTCTTAAACCATAATGCCTCACCATTTACTTAAAATGAATAGGAAGGGTTTTTCTTTCTAAATATTTTTTTGCCTTTTCGTTCTCCAATCTTTAACCAAACTGGTAAAATCCAACCAAAAGCACCAATTCGTGAAAGCATAGTGCACCCATATCCTTGAATTAGGTTTTTTTGTACCTTAATAATTTTTACTTTTTTGATAGGTGTACCTTAATAATGTTGAATTGCTATTACACTTTATACTTATGAAATGACTCTTATGTCTTACATATTGGCAAAGAATCAATGGAAGCTTTTCTAACAAATAAAGCCAAACTTATGCGCATCATACATTCGTGGTTCCAAAATAGCGCAACACTGTTATAGAAAAACAACATAACATGTGCTGAACATCACCTAGTAAATGCTAAACGCCTAGCCAATGCTACCAAGTCTATAAATATCAAAATGTAAGCATTTACAATACGTTGTCCCATGTGCGAAATCAAGTCCTACGGGCGACATAATCATTTCACATAGCATCAGTGATGTAATCCCTAAATTAAGCCATACGTCTCTTTGATGCGTCCGAGATCTCCACAACATGCCTCTGGTTTGCGATGCTGGTGGAAGCTCCATTGTTGCCAATACCGAGCGAAACAACAGGATTCCCTTCATATTCAACATTCTCCCATGTGTTAAACAATTCATCACAATGGTTATTAATGCGCATAAAATTGTGTAGACAACAACATGCAGTATTCACATAGCGCTGCCTACTGCGCTTGAAGTTAGGCATTAAATTGAGGATGGGAAAACGAGCCTTTGGTATCCCAAACGATCGTTCAATAACCATTCGCAAGGAATAGTGTCGATAGTTGAACAACTTTTTCTTGGTTGTTGGAGTCCTGTTACTAGAATGAAATTCCTGAGCATGATACCTAGTTGATTTGTGAGGTGGAAGGAAACTTGTGCCAATAGGTAGGCCTGAGTCGACCAAGTAGTATGATCCTACATGTTAATGAAGCTATTCAGAATTGGCATAAAATACTATAACAAAAACATGTAAAAATTGATAACCTTTGAGATTAGTTGTAGTACCCGTGGGTGGCCATGGGAATCCATGTTTCGGGTCACCAATCGCTTCCTCAAACACCCATGAGTCATTAGCACTACCTTCCCATCCCGCATGAACATAAATAAATTGCATATCCATGTTGTAGACACACAACACATTTGTGGTTACGGTAGCTTTTCTCAACCTGTACGCTTAAGTCACATGTTTAAGAAGCCGAACACTCACATGGGTACCATCCATTGCCCCAACACAGTTTTGCACATGACATAAGTACTGATGATGTACGTATCTAGTTAAACAAAATACGTTTACAATATAATTAAGTGATATATATTACCTCGAACCATGGGTAATACTTATTCACCCGAAGATGTTCTGGGAGGGCAACTACATCTGGATTTGGCTTAATCAGATGTCTCGTATACGAATGAAAAGCCCGTAACACCCTGCGGAAATGGCGGGACACCGTTTCAGTTAAGTGCTGGAATCTATCTGCAACACACCTCATTCAGGTATTGTGGCCAAGTATGTATAACAACGTGGCAACCGCCTACGTGACATCCACATCACCCTTCCCTTCCTTTAAGTATCTATGACCGATCAACTCATCCACTAAATGTAACAGATACGGGCGTGTCATGCGAAACATCTCAAAACACTTATTAGGATTATTGTCAAATTCATCCATGTATCCTTGGCCTGTAAGGATACTATCACGCATGGGTTGTTTATCATAATGTCGCTGCATATAAGCGAACATCTCACCCACCAAAGGATTCACAAAGTCAAACTCTGCTTCATCTTTGCTATCACACTCTGAACCCCACAAGTTATCATCATCAGTATCATCACCAGCATCATCAACATCCATGGCATCAAAGTATGATTCGTCAAAATCATAAGCCAGGAATGCATCTAACCATTCACTCCTTGATGTCATTGTCACCTACACACCACAACGACATGCTATTAACCCTTTTTATTTTATACAGTAAACCTGTTTACAATAACAAGCACTCAACGATAAACCAAGGTGAATACGGGAAATTATCATAAATATTCCGAATAATAAGTTAAGGATATTCAACATACAAGACTGCATCAAGTCTAGAAATAAAGAAGACAACCTGACAAACATCCATAGTATAGAAAATAATAACCAACAAAACATATCAATGTTTTTGTGACAAAAGGTTCAAGTACTACAATAACTATCACATAATAAAATAAGATCCAAGTATCAATCCTCCGGGTTAATAATTTCCTCCATCCATGCCCGCCTCCTATTCTCTAGCATGCCCATGAACACCACCCTATTCTTCTTCACATGGAAAGCCCTTGAGATCTTCAAATATTCCTTGTTATTGAGATCCGCATACTGATTAAGCATGTCAATGGCTTTCCCTAGAGAACATGGATCACCTCCAGCTGCTGATTGGGCAAATTGTTCAGAAGTGCCACTTGACTTGCCCTTGTTACTGCCGCTAAACCTCTCCCTCGTCATTGCGGTGTACTCCTTTAGGGCCACAGTCATCTCACTTACTTTGTCAGACTTCTTTGCCACTTTCTTACCCTTGGCACTTGCTTCTTGCACAAGACGTTTGCCTATAACTTGGGTTTGGTCAACACCATCAGTCTCCTCCGTAGTCCGAGGAATACTATCCAAGTTCAGGGTATAACAGTCATCATCAAGATGGATAAGAGCAGCATTAGCAGCAAGCTCATCTTCCAGTGCACGCTCTTCATCTCTGTTCAGTGCAGGTGTGTTTCTAAAGGTGCCCAGTTACAGTACTGGGGGCAAACAACTGCTTCAGCTTATCATAGTCAGGGCATCTCTTTTTTTGGAGGTTATTTGCATTCCGATCAGCCTACAACAACACAAGCATAGGAACAATTGTTAGGCAGCAAAGTAATCACTTAAATGCAAAGGCATTTAATACTAGCATGAAACTTGAAATGCGTAAAGTAACATACCACCACCACATGCTCCCAAACCTCGTCAGTGCATGTAACAGTTTGAGTGGCCTCATCCCACCCCAACCCCGTACGATTCAGCAATTGACTCCACTTGCGTTGTTTACCCCGAAGCCTATTATGCTTTTGGAAGACTTGCTTGGCAGTTAAAAGTTTACCAGACCTTTTATTAAGTTCTTGTGTCATTGTTTCCCACATAATGCCCTTAAAAACACCATTCTCCATGTTACCCTTAATTTGTTCCTCTACCATAATCTCTATAAATATGTGTTCTACATGGGCAGGCCACTTTTTGTCTTCCATATCTTGGGATTCATGTGCCATCTAATTCAAATATCTCACATGGTAAGATGAACACACATTGTATTGACAGGTAAATAAATGAACATGGAATATTAATGTGTTACGTGACCAAGGAATGTTACGTTGTAAATAAATGAACAAGGAATATTAAAGATAATATCATACATAGATATACTCCAGTTCGTAGCTACAATATTACATTGTGACCATGTAACATACAAAAAGTCAAAAGACCTTGGCATTGTTTTACTACAAAAGTGGTCACTAATAGCCATAGGGGAGTGCATGTGAAAGTGCACGCTAACAACACCATAGTAGTGTACAAACTATAGTGGGAACAAAATAAGTTAGCATGAACAAAATGGTTAGCTATGCACTGCAATGATTCCACCAATTGCATCTTACTGAGAAGGACCAGCCCCCTCATCTAGACTAGCCCCCTCATCCAAACCAGCCTCCTCATCCGAACCCACCACTGGCCACCCACGCCTTGACCCATAATCCACTCCGTGGGCGGAACAATACTCCCTCCGAACAATTTTGAACTAACGCATAACCTGCCTCTTGCGAAAATCCTTCCCAGTCCGAGCGTTGAGAGTGTTTGTGATCACATCCCACAATGGCTCACGGGGATACCCAATTGCAAAATTACCTAGCATCCATTGGCCGAAGACAATGTCACGAAGTTCATCGACACATTCATCGTCCCACCTCCTTAAATCCCCAGCCATCTAACAACAACCTCTGATCATGTAACAATCACATATAAACAAGAAACATTTCCATGTATTCAACCAAAGTCAGACAATAGTGTTTAGGGGTCTTAACTTAAGGTGCAATAGTTTTAACAAACTAAATCTAAAGATTCTTAAAAAATGTTTCCATCTAAAAGATTCTTAAGCCAAAGGCAGACATTGTACAAAAAATTTCCATAACACTCGGTCCAATTTTTATTTTTTTTTCCCAAGCCAAAGGCAGAGCAAAGCAGACATTGTTCACTCACCATGGCTGTAACAGAGGAACAAACCCAAAAACTTATAAAATAAAATTAAAAACATAAAAAGAGGCATAAAAGCTATACTTGAGTAGAGAGTAAAAAAAGAGGCATAAATAAATTCCTAGCCATTCCTCAAGGAACATGGAAAAAACAAAAAATATCAAAATAAAACCCAACAGATGGAGGGGCTGAATATTCTCACCGGTAAAAAAAAGCAATTCACGGAGCAAAACTGATCAACGGAGAGATGCGCTTCAGAGATCAGTGCGTGTTGCTGTGTTGTGGCGCTTCAGACTTGTTGCTGTGCTATGGGTTTGGGAGAAAGAAAATAGAAAGTGATGAAAAGTAGTGTAGTGAAGGGCTGGGCTGAAGGTAGTAGGGAAAATAAACAAAAGTGCCGTTGGAAGTTTCAGTGGGTCTACTGTGATTTGACTAAACACTGCGGTGGGAGTGGGACCCAAAAGCAGCCCAATAATTACACAAACTGCCATTGAGTGAACAAAACTCAAAACTCAAAAAAATAAAAACAGCCCGGAGGAGTTTCCAAAACTGATAACTCATATCCTATAATTCTCAGATTTGTTAACTGAGTTCGCATCCCGAAAAAAAAGCCAAACAAACTTTGTGCATGTGGGGCCCACGGATTTTGAGATATGAGTTAACAAAACTCAGTTTTTTTGAGATATGAGATATGAGTTTGGCAAAATCCAAACAACACCTTATTCATTCAAATTGCTAAAGAATCGTGAGACAAGGCTTCTAAGGCTGGTGGGGGAGAATCCTCCATCCAACACAAATCCTCATCTAATGTATTCCTAGCATATTGAGCTAATGCATGTGCCACCTTATTTGCTCCTCTCCTAATGCAGCAAACTTTAGTCCACTGTAACCCTCAAATCAAATGCCTAATTTCATTAAGGTGGGGTTTGGATTGAGCTTATTTACGTCTACGTTTTACTCTTTCACGTTTCCACCTTTTTTTTTTTTTCTTTTTTTCTTTTTTTAACAAGAAGTTGGTTTCACGTGGGGGACAAACCTGCTAGTGGGTTCCGTGCACTGTGCACGAGACCTACTAGCACTTTGGATGTCCACCCATTGGTCTGAAATGGCACTGTTTATGGGTCCTGTGCACTATTCACAGGACCCACAAACATCTTTTTTCATCCAAAATTTAATTAAAAATGGGTCTTACAGCACTATTCACACATTTAAAAATTATTTTGCTACAATGTTTTCAGTTTTCAGTTTTCAACAAAATAAGCTATATCCAAACGAACCTTAACAACATTCCCAAATAGTGAAAAATTTTCAAACGGAGAAGAGATGGCTTGGATTACATTACTATTATCTCCCTCAATTATCAACCTTGAGAACCCAGCATCCACGGCAAATTCAATAGCTCTTTGGCAAGCAAGCAATTCAACCTCATCACTTGTACTTACCTTCGGACCACTAGCAGTTATAGCAGACATGACTTCACCCTTGTCATTTCGAATTATAGCCCCATAGCATGATCCATCCAAGCTCGAAAATTATCTCACAATATTATCTCATAATATTTTCACAATAAATCATCTCTATATATTAAGAGAATTTTTTTTTTTTTAGGAAAAGGATTCTAAAAGTTAGTTATACCTTCAAAAAAGGTCAACAATACTCATAATCTAATCAGATAATCCTTTTCTTAAAAAATAAAAATAAAAATTTATTAGAGAAACTTTTTTACTAAAAATTAGCATACTGTCTATTTAAATATATCTCAAGCACGTTTAATACATTTTTTTCCTAAAAACTAGCACACACTAACTTAACAGTTTACTCCATTTCAAATCCTAAATTTTAGTTTCTTAAAAATTCTTTCCAGTGTAACCTCACTAACAATAGATCAAATCGAAAAATTACATTAATGTGTAAATAAATACATCTTTTCAAAATTTTGTCTTTTATCTTTTACAATTCTTTTCTCATTATCAAGTAGACAATAGAAGCCAATCAAACTTCTCTCTCCTAGGCTTTCAGCAGTCTTTGGAAAGTAGAAGCTCCTAACTTGTGTTCTACATACGTAAGATCCAAAGCCCTCGAATCAATTTACCTTTGATTGTAGTAGGGGATTCTCTTTACCCTATATTTTCTTCCATAATTTTCCCAATTGTAATCCCCCACCACCTTAATATGGATGCAGCAATGGAGCAACTTTGGAAGAAGTTCACTCTTTATGAGGAGGAAAAAAGTGTTTTGTCAGTTAATGCTCAGGATGTCGCACGATCAAAAGAACAAGCTCAGTTTAACCTTCTATTCAAGTTGCAAACCAACAAGGATTTTAATAAGGAGGCTTTCAAGTCCACATTCAACAATTATGGAGAGGCTCTCAACATGTAATCATCAAAGAAGTGGGGAACAATTTATTTCTGGCAATCTTTGATACAGGGGAACATATGAATGATTTCTAGACAAGAGTCCGTGGTCTTTTGATAAGAGATTGGTTCTGTTGAAGCGCTTCACTAGTGATGTCAGCTCAGAAAATATCACTTTTCAATGGTCACCCTTTTGGATTCGAGTTTTCAATATCCCAATCGAAAGTATGAATGCAAGAGTTGGGAATTATATTGTCAATGAGATTGGCGTTCCTCTCTTAGTTAATGCTCCTAATAGTGGCCTTGTGTGGGGACCCTTTCTCCGTATAAGGGTGGATGTAGACATTACTAAAGCTTCATTTGGTTTGCGCGTCCACGTCCCCCGTGTTTGCATTTTTAGCTTCCTTTTTTTTTTTTTTTAAACCACCACCTATTGCACTGTTTATGGGACATGAACAATGCAATTAGGCATATAAACAGTAACCAAAGCTCAAACAGTAACTTTTTTATTATTTTTTTTATTGTTTTCAGTTTTCAGCAAAATAAGCTGTATTCAAACGCACACTAAGTGAGCATTTGGATGCGCGTCTCTCCCCCTGGATTTGCATTTTTTTTTTCTTAGCACCTCTTGCACTGTTCATGGGACATGAACAACGCATTTAGGCTTATGAACAGTAACCCGCACTGTTCATGCACGCAGATTACACTGTGCAAGAGACATTGTGCACTGTTCAAGCACTATTCACGGGACCCACAACCACTTTATTCAGGAAAAAAAATATTAAAAATGGGTCACATGGTACTGTTTACACATTTAAAAATTATTTTGCTATAGTGTTTTCATTTTTCAATTTTCAACAAAATAAGTTGTATCCAAACGGACCTTAAACCTTTAACGAGGAGTAAGATGATACAAATAGAGGGCATGGAAAAAGGGTGGGTTTATTTCAAATATGAGAGACTTCCAATTTACTGCCATCGGTGTGGAATTTTGGGGCATCAATAGAGGGAATGTCTTAAAGCCAAGAAAGGATGTATTTCTTCAGAGGACGATGACTTCCAATTTGGGCCTTGGCTACGGGTTATGGGTCCTAAGATCAATCAGGGAAGAAACTCTTACAGTAAGTCAAAATCAAGAGAGGCCAAGGATGAAGTATATCAAGATTCCGATGAGGAAGAAGGTGACAAGCAACTCTCTCTTACTCCTCGTCAACTGCAAATTCCACCGCCTATTAGTAAGCTGCCCGGAGAAATTACAACAACTATTCCATTGGGTGACTCTGTTGAAATTTCAGGTTGCCAAGTGACATCACAATCTCAACATCCTAATTTAAATTCAAATGTTAGATTGAATTCCCACCCAACCAACCTCGAAAAACCCACTTCCCTCTCCTCTTCAAACTCTATTTTGATAAAGAAGCCAAAATAGAGAATCTTAGAGTTATCCTCTTCCATCACGGATTTCAATTCCGAAAATCTTTTCCCCAATTCCATGGAAAATAATTTACCCAAAAATCCCTCAACACATACATACCCTAATCCACAACATTTAGGAGGTGAAGAAATCCTTCCTAGATCGAATAAAAACTCAGAGAAATTGAAGGAGACAGAATTTGAAAATTTAAATGGGGAGTGTTTAAACGGTGACATTGAAATGGAATTATCCCTAAATATTAGTGAGGATTCTTCAGGCCACATCAACACAAGTCTCCGATCTTGGAAACGGTTACTGAGAAATTCAAATCCCACCTCACTCTCTATTAATAACAAGAAGCCTATGTTCCAAACCCACATCAAACGGACCAGTTCGAGGTCTTCCTCGGTTGAATCTCCAATACACAAAAAACTAGCAATAGAAAGCTCTTTTGGGGATACCCTCCCCCCATGTCATCCTCCATGAAAATACTAAGCCTCAACTGTCGTGAGCTTGGGATTCCAGAGGCAGTACAGTAGCTCCACTACTTGATAAGCAAAGAAGATTCCAAACTTCTTTTTCTCTTTGAAACTAAGCTAGACAGGGATGGTTTTAGGAGATTAAAGAGGAAACTTGATTTTTAGCTCGGCTTTGAAGTACCTAGAGTTAGATTAGGAGGTGGTTTAGCTCTATTGTGGCATGATAATGTGGATATTGATGTCCAAACATCTTCTCCACACCACATTGATGCTCTGATAAACCAGAATGGCATCGTTTGGCATTTTACTGGGTTTTATGGACATCCTAAAACCTCAAGGAGAGGGGAGTCTTGGGATTTAATGCGTTAGTTACACACATCACATTCTCTTCCTTGGTTCTTAATTGGAGATTTCAATGAAATTCTTCATAGTGATGAATACTGGGGTAGTGGTTCTCAACCATTTAATCAGATAGCAGAATTTACTAGAGTAGTAGATGATTGTTCTTTGATCGATTTGGGCTATAGAAGACTGAAATTCACTTTGTGCAACAGAAGATTTGAGGGGAATCTGGTTTATGCAAGACTAGATCGGGGTTTACATCATTTGGAATAGGTGCAATTGTTTCCCCAATCTAAGTTGTCACATGCCCCATTTGGTTTCTCTGAACATATGGCAGTGCTAATGAAACTCCAAACAGAAGCTACAAGTCCTCTCATCAGAAAACACATAATGTTTTGGTTTGAAGCTTTTTGGACGCGTGATCCTAATTGTGAAGATATTATCAAATTTGGCTGGGATTCTTTGCAATGGAGTACTCCTATGTTTCGAGTAACACAAAAGATTATGGCAGTAAGGGTGGCTCTTCTTCAATGGGGAGGTGGTAATGCAAGGGGACTCATACAGTCTATCAACACAAAGCGGGGAGTACTCACCAATCTGGAGCTAGAGTGTTATTTGGATCCTTCAAATCAGCACCTATCTAATGCAAGATATGCCATCAGATTAGAACTTAATGAATTAGTGGCCCAGAAAACACATATTGGCACCAGCGCTCAAAAATTTCATGGATGAAAGATGGAGACCGGAATTCAAAATTCTTTCATGCAATGGCTTCCCAAAGGAGGAGTAATGAGATTCAAAAGCTTCAAGATTTCTCTGGTAGATGGCATTCCTAACAGTCTGATCTAGAGAGAGTGGCAAGTGATTATTTCTAGTCAATGTTTACTAGTGCTTCTACTAGTTCTGTCCAACATGTAATTAATCACGTTCATAAAGTTGTTACCCCGAATATGAACGGCACATTATTGGCTAAGTTCACTCATGATAAGGTAAAGAGAGCTTTATTCCAAATGCATCCTACAAAAGCACCGGGACCTAACGGTATGAATCCTTTATTTTTCCAAAAATATTGGCATATTTTAGGTACTGATGTTTTTAATGCAGTTCTTGATTGTATAAATTCTGGTAACATCTTGCATAGCATTAACTTCTCTCATATAACTCTGATTCTAAAAAGAAAAAATCTGGAGATTATCTCTCATTTTCGGCCAAGTAGCCTTTGCAATGTCATTTTCAAGATTGTCTCCAAAGTTTTATCTAATAGGCTTAAGCTAATTTTGGGGAGTATTATATTTGAATGTCAAAGTGCTTTTGTAGCAAATAGAATGATCACAGATAATATTCTTATCTCTTTCGAGACTTTGCATTATATGAAATTGAAACGCCAAGGGAACACTGCACATATGGCGTTAAAGCTTGACATGAGCAAAGCTTATGACAAGGTTGAATGGGATTATCTAAAGGATTTGATGTTGAAGATGGGTTTGCATAAAAAATGGGTTGATTTGATCATGGCAGGGGTCTCATCTGTATCTCACTCGGTGATGGTAAATGGAGCACCTTTAGGTTTTATCAAACCCTCTAGAAGCATTTGCCAAGGAGATTCTTTGTCTCCCTTCTTATTCCTATTATGCACCGAAGGATTCTCGACGCTGCTAAGGAATGCAGCCCATCATAGGGATTTACATGGAGTGAGTTGTTCTCAAAATGGACCTTCAATTACCACCTTCTCTTTGCAGAAGACAATTTACTTTTCTGCAATGCTTCTTTATCGGAGTGTTATATTATCAAGGAAATTCTTCAAGCTTACGAACTTGCATCAGGGCAGAAGATAAATAGTGATAAAAGCTCCATTTTCTTCAGTACCAATACCCCTCAATCGTTACGAGAGGAGATCAAGCAGTTTTTCAATGCCAACTCCAATGTGCCTTTGGAAAAGTATCTTGGTTTACCACCTATAATTGGCAGAGGAAAGAAGCAAGCCTTTGAAGACATCAAGAGTAAAGTTCAATCTAAACTTTGTGGTTGGAAGGGAAAGCTATTATCACAGGCTGGCAGGGAGGTTCTCATTAAATTTGTGGCCCAACCCATTCTAATATATGCTTTGAACTGTTTCCTTCTACCTTTGGGGCTGTGTGATGACATCAATTCCATGATGGGGCAGTTTTGGTGGGGGCAGAAAAATGAGGAAA
Organism: Quercus gilva; assembly: GCA_023621385.1. Lineage (NCBI taxonomy): Eukaryota > Viridiplantae > Streptophyta > Magnoliopsida > Fagales > Fagaceae > Quercus > Quercus gilva. The sequence goes on along the minus strand of CM042475.1, from coordinate 36,319,082 downwards.
CAAAAATACATTGGCTGAGTTTGAAGCATATGTATTTAGCAAAGAAGGATGGAGGTTTAGGGTTTCAGGATCTTAAATGTTTTAATATAGCTCTATTAGCTAAACAGTGCTGGCTGCTTCTCCATAATCAAAATTCTTTGCTCTATAAGGTTTACAAAGCCAAGTATTTTCCCAACAACTCCTTTCTTGAAGCTATTGTGCCAAGCCACTCTTCATATGCTTGGAGAAGCATTACTCATTGGCGAGAACTTATCAAGCAAGGGAGCCGTTTGAGGGTTGGTAATGGTTCCTTGATCAACATCTGGGCTGACAAGTGGCTGCCCTCTGAAGCCAATCAAAGAGTGCTCTCTCCTCGTACAATTTTACCACCTGAAGCAACAGTTTCAAATCTAATGGAGTTTTCATCATTTCAGCCTAGATGGAAAACCATGCTCATTGATACAATTTTTAATCCTTTCGAAGCTTCAATCATAAAAGCCATTCCTTTGAGTCCACGAAGACCCGAAGATTCTTTAGTTTGGACTAGGAACAGATCTGGTGTGTTCTCTGTCAGAAGTGCATACTTTTTACAAACTGAGATTGAAAGAAATTCTAAAGGTAATGAAGCTTTATCTTCCAACCCAGCTCGACTTCACTCATTCTGGAATGGCATTTGGTCTGCTCAAGTTCCACCCAAGATCAAAACATTTGTCTGGAGAGCATGCAATGACAGCTTACCTACTCAGACTAAGCTGTTTGAAAGGAAGTTTCTGCACTCTTTCTCTTATGTTCTCTGTAATGAGGAAGTTGAAACTTGTGATTATCTCTTTTTGGAATGTTCATTTACCCAAGCCGTTTGGCTGCAATCTCCTCTGCTGAATGATTACAAGTGCTATCCGAAGATGAAATTCATTGATGCAATGAATGTTGCCCTCCAGAAACTGTCTACTCTAGTCTTTAACTCTTTGTGTATAGCTTGTTAGATGATTTGGAAATGCAGCAATAAAGCTGTTTTTAATAATGTTGCTCCTTCTCATCATAAGTTATGGTCTCGGGCAGATCTATACAGACTAGGGTTTGTGGAAGTGTAGCAGAAAAATTTACAGGAAAGCAGTTTGAAGGCAGTAAGGTGGAACCCTCCTCAGTTAGATTGTATTCACAAACTCAATGTAGCTATTTCACAATCAAGAAAGTCAACATTAGTTGGAATTGGACTCATAATCCGTAATAATTGTGGAGAAGTGTAGCTACTACTTGTGACAAAATTGTGAAGGAACTGAATTCGTTGTGCACAGCTGCTTGTGTGTTGAGGAAAGCTTTATTTTTCTGTCAAAGTACTAGTTTTTCCCAAGTGTAGGTGGAGTGTAATTTTGTAGAAGTGGTGGATTTGCTGAATTCTAACCGAATATGCTCTCTAGAGGTGGCTTGGATCTTAGAAGATATTGCTATTATTAAAGATAGTTTTAATTTTATTTCTTTTTCTAGTATTCCCTTACGATGTAATCGTGCTACACTAGCTTTAGCTAATGCTGCAAAAGAGAAAGAGGAGGTCATTGTTTGGTTAGAAGAATGCCCCTCTTTTTTCTTCCCCATTGTACAAAGTGATTTACATCAATAAAGTCTACTATCGTTTCTACTCAAAAAAAAAAAAAAAAAAAAAAAAGTAGACAATAGAATATATACATGTATATATTATTAGTGGCTAGACTTTAATATCTTTTTTTAAAATATTTTAATTGTTATTGGAAATTATAAAACAAATTTTATAAGCTTTAATATATATATATATATATAAATAAATACACTAGCCTCGTCACACACACTTCACACATGCAATGAGACTTTTTTTTTTTGTGGGCTTGTGTCATAATTTTCCATTCATTTCAATTTGAAGTTTACACAGTTGTTTACTAATATTACACATTTGCGAACTACTAATACAACCAATAGTGTCAAATGCTAGCTTAAAAAAATGAACAAATCTACACACAAACATGTGATTTCAATTCAAATTCGGTGTTCATTTTTTAAAGCTAGCCTTTGACAACACTGGTTGTATTAGTAGTACGCAAATGCGTAATATTAGTAGACAAATGTGTAAACTTCAAATTAAAATAAATGGAAAATTATGACACTAAGGCCACCAAAAAAAAAAAAAAAACCTCCTCGCATGCATAAAGCACATACAATGAGGATAGTATGTGATGAGTTCTTATTACTTCTAATAATCCATTACTAAAGTTACTTTTTTGCCCACTAATAACAGTCAGTGATGACATGTTACTTAAGATTTATTATGAAAATGTTGTAACTATGTTGTTGATATAACATTTCTCTTATTTTTATCTTTAATTTTGTTTCTTACTCATTTTCCTTTCTTTCTTTTTTTCTCTTTTAAAATATCTCATAATTTTGTTTTTCATATATCTTTTTTTTGGGTGTGAATTTTGAAAATCTAACAGTTGAATTTCATGCTTCTTATGTTTTTAACATGAGATGTTATTTAACATGCTTCTTATATAACATTTCTCTTCATTCAAATCAGATGTTATTTACTATTCCATCAACAAACTTATTTTTTATACACAATTTGAGATTATAAAAACTTCAAATTTTAACATTTGTTTGATGATATAGCAATTGATCTTTGATATTTTTGAAATTTTGCAAGTACGAAGGATATAAAGAACATGCAATCTAACTATTAGATTTTCAAAATTTACATTCACTGTAAAGATATATGAGAAGTTTGAAGAGTTTCTCTCCAAACTAGTTTACAAGCAAACTTTGTTCACTATTCAATAAGTCAAACTCACTATAAAAAATTGAGATCAAATTCAATAAGAATTACACTTAACTTTCCATGTGATTTTTTATTTGTTTATTTTTTTTTTTTTTTTAAGAGAAAAAGGTAGAATGGGAGACTAGAGTGGCTCCCTTACCTAGGCATTACCATAATAGCATCCTACCCGTTGGGTACTATCCATGAGTCTCTCCTAAATTATAGGCTTGTCGATTAAATAGCTTTCTTTTTTTAAAAAAAAAATTCAATTGTAAAAAAGTTTGTTATTAATGTGGTTGGACTATTTTTCCCTGCAATAACAATAAAACAATTGTCGGGGTCTTTTTTCTTTTTTTGACCACATGCCAACCACTAGGGAGTTGGTATTGTTAGACTCAAAATTGATTTTGAAATCAAACTTGTAAGTTGTAACTCACCCCAAAAAAAAAAAAGACCGATACACATTTACACGTGCAAAATAAACAAAAGCCAAAAGTTATATCTAGTAATAAGTAAAGAAAATTCATAGCATAGAGTTGCCAAGAGCCTTGTAACTCAAATGGTTACCACCTCCTTGTATTTCCAACAGAAACATCCATGGTTCAAATCCCCTATCTCCTATTATAACTATCAGATTATCAAAAAATAATAGCATAGGTCCAATAGTAAAATGAAAGGAAAACAATAAATTTCCACTAGTAAGATAAAAATGAAACAAAAACAATTTACACAAGTTCAAGGATGAAAAAAAACAATGAATCCAATAGTGGAGAAACTGTAAAACAAATTAAGTTATTCCACGAAGTTTCATTTCAAATTGGCGCATGATAGAGGAAGAGAGTGTGTACACAAAATGAGTTAGTCAAGTCTTTTCTGATCACTAACTTGAAAGGAACTAAGTTTTCACAATAACAACTTATTATCTTGCTAAAGAAGGGCTTTTAGTGAGATGAAATGAAATGGGAAATTAGGTGAGGAAGCGAGTGAGCGTCATGGGCCACACTATGTTTTTGTGCCTGTCGAATCCCCCTATCAGGTGGGTGAGATGTGCGATTTGCTTGTTTTTGGGGTTTGAGCTAATTATTGGCAATGAACTCGAGAATACACTAATGCCTTTTCGACAGGAGCATGAAAGGAGTCGTTACCTAGTTATAGGTCCAAGAACCATTGTGGACTCCGTGAATGAAGGTCTAACTGGTTCATACTAAGTCCAAGATTAAGGCATGATCTTCGGAAGGTGCTAGACACCTAAGATCCCATAGTTGTAGCTAGTTGTAGGCACCGCATTTTGTACCCCTTACGACTTAGACCCCCCATTCCCCAATGATGGTAGCACTCTAAGGCCCAAGGTTGGTTTAGGGCCAAATCTCATGAAAATTGACTTAAGGAAAGTATTTATAGATTTTATAACTTATTTTTGGAAGAATAAAAATATTTCCAGAAAAGAAAAGCCACAAGAAACCCTAAAGTGTGAGCACGCATACAGGTGTACGCATTCGCACACTCAAGCAATGCGTACGCATGCACAAGCATGCATATGCAGCTAAGGTTCCAAAAACTATATAAGGAAAGTTTTTCACACTTAATTTTGGTTTGGAACGAATCCCACATCGTCTGAGAGCCCCCTTAAACCTTTATAAAGCCATAAATGGCACTTTTTCAAAGAAGGACAAAAATGGTGCAAAACACACAATATTCACTAGAAAATAGTGAATCAAAGAAGAAGTTTTTCACAAAACACCCTTAAGTCAAATTTTACTTGATTTGGACCTTTTTGGTCTTGATCTTCAAGTTCTAAATTTTGCTAACCTATTTTGATTTGGTTGTAAATAGATTGACTGAAAGGAATGGTCAAAATCAAACTCTAAAGAATTCTAGTGTTGAGGTAAAGATTCTAACTTTGGCTCTTCACTTTTCTTTGTTTTTTTATTGTTTGTATATATGTTTTAATGTTTTAACATATATGTTTAGTTTAGCTTTACATAGTGTTTATGTTAGAAACATACTAGGTTGTTAGATTTCTTTTTTTCTTTGTTTTTTTGTTATGAGTTTCTAGATTAGGGTTTTGGGTATGTATGCGTGCGCATGCTTCATGCATACATACGCATACTCGAAATGTGCGTAGACATATAGTTGGGATGCACATGCGTACCCTTTGTGTGCGCACACATACTTGTGCCCAAAAACCCAAATTCACTTTTGTTCCTTCTTTCCTTGTTTTCTTTTACATGTTTAGTTTCTGTTTAACCTAGTTTTCATATTTCTAAGTATCTATCTCTCTGTTTTGTTTTGTTTTATCTCTTTACAAAGAACTTGTAATTTATATCTTCCATGACTAAATCACATACTATGCATCTTAAAGACTATATGATAATGTTCAAATATTCATGTTACCATTATTTTAAACAATAATAAAATAACTTTATTACATATAACATAATGTCATACATAGCATACAATAGGATTTTAGGGCACTAATCCTAACAATCTCCCATTTGCCCTTAAAGACTAATGTGCACTAATCTATCTCCCATTCCTTCCAGGTATGACTCAAAAGTCTTCTAGGATAAAGCTTTGGTAAAGGGATCTACCAGATTATTTGCACTATCAATCTTTGCCACTACCTCATCTCCTCAAGCCACAATGTCTTGAATAATATGGTACTTTCTTTATGTATGCTTTCCTTTCTTGTGATTCCTTGGATCCTTGGATTGTGCAACTGCTCCACTATTGTCATAGAACAAAGTGATTGAAACTTGCTCTATTCTCATAACACCAAGATCAGAAAGGAATTTCTTGAGCCAACCAGCTTCCTTTGTTGCTTCACAAGCATCAACATATTCAGCTTCCATAGTGGAGTTGGCAATACAAGATTGTTTAACACTCCTCCAACTTATGGCTCCACCTCCCAGGGTGAACACACAACCTGAAGTGGACTTTCTAAAATCAAGATCTGACTGAAAATTAGAATTTGTGTAACCAATAGTTATTAAATCCTCACAATGGTGAACAAGCATATAATCTCTCGTTCTACTTAGATACTTGAGAATATGCTTTACAACCTCCCAATGTTTTGGTTCTGGATTTGATTGATATCGGTTGACTATGCCAACTGAATAACAAATATCTAGTCTAGTAAAAAGCATGGCATACATGAGACTTCCCACTGCTAAAGCATAGGGAATTTGTCTCATTGTCTTTTCCTCTTCAAGAGTCTTAGGCCTTTGGTCATCAAACAGAGGAACCCCATGTCTAAAAGGAAGCAATCATTTCTTGGAGTTTTGCATGCTAAATCTTGCTAGAATTTTATCTATATATCCAGCTTGTGACAAGCCTAACATTCTATTCTTTCGATCTCGCCAAAGATTGATCCCTAAAATATAGTTAACTTTGCCCAAGTCCTTCATATCAAATTGGCTTGACAACTAAATCTTAACTGATGACATTGCCCCTACATCATTTCCAATGAGTAGAATATCATCAACATAAAGCACTAGGAAAATTACTACTTTATCTTGATGTCTCTTGTACATACATGGTTCATCAAGATTTTGTTCAAAACCAAATGACTTGATTGCTTGATCAAATCTGATGTTCCATGACCTAGATGCTTGCTCAATTCCATAAGTGAATCTTTTCAACTTGCATACCATATGCTCTTGGTTCTTTGCTATGAAACCTTTTGATTGCATCATACAAACTTCTTCTTCAAGATTGCTATTTAGAAAAGCAGTCTTGACATCCATTTGCCAAATCTCATAGTCATAATGAGCAACAATGGATAAGAGAATTTTGATAGATTTAAGCATGGCTACTAGCGAAAAAGTTTCTTCATAATCAATACCTTCCTTTTATGTATACCCTTTCGCCACTAGTCTTGCCTTAAAGGTCTCAACCTTTCCATCTATCCCTCTCTTTCTCTTGTAAACCCATTTGTAACCAATAGGTTTAATGCCATTAGGCGCCTTTATTGCCTCTTCATAAGTGTAAGGATCAAATTCAGCTTCTTCTAAGATAGCTTCATAAGTTTCTCCCAGACCAGTAAATCTTACAAGTGGCCTAATAATCCTCCAACTACGATGAGGCTCCTATGTACTAGTCATCTCATGAGTAATATCTTGTGATGTATCTGATACAACCACATCATTCCTAGTTTGATCCATTGATTGTTCAATTACAGGTTCATTCATTTCAGCTAAGACAACTCTACTTCTAGGAGTAAAATTATTCATATAATCATTTTCCAAAAAATTGGCATTTATACTAACAAACACTTTATTATCTTTATGACTAAAGAATAAACCTCCAAAAGTTCCTTTTGGATACCCTACAAAGAAAACCACTTCTGTTTTAAATTGTAACTTGTCAAACTTTCCTTTCAACACATGTGTTGGACAACCCCAAATATGGAGATTGTCATACTAGGCATACGCCCAATCCACAACTCTATAGGTATTTTAGGAATAGACTTCGAAGGTTTTAAATTCAGAAGATACATTGCAATATTTAAGGCATATCCCTTAAAAGAAATTGGTAGAGTTGAATAACTCAACATGGATCTAACCATATCTAAAAGCGTCATATTCCTCCTTTCTGCTATACCATTTTGTTGTGGTGTTCTAGGTGCAGTTAACTGGAGTATAATCCTATTTTTAGTTAAGTAATCCTTGAAATCCCCAAGAAGGTATTTGCCATCACGATTAGATTAAATGGCGTTTATGCGTTTACCTAATTGATTCTTAACTTCAACACTAAACTCTTTGAACTTTTCAAAATCTTCTAACTTCCATTTCATTAGGTACACATAACCAAATCTAGAGTAATCAACAGTGAAAGTAATAAAATACTCATAACCACCTCTTGCTTAGATAGACATTGAACCACATACATCTGAATATACTAGTTCTAGCAAATCTTTGGCTTTATTTCCTTTTGCATTAAAAGGCATTTTTGTCATTTTACCTTCCAAGCAGGATTTGCAGACTAAGAATTCTTTAAAATCTAATGGTTCTAAAAGCCCATCTTTCACCAGTCTTTGGATCCTATTTGAATTAATATGACTCAAACACAAATGTCATGCATTACTAGTAGAAGGAAACTTTCTCTTTAATGATTTTACATGTGAATTATTATCTAATTCAGAATTGTACAATTCATGCTTATCCGGAGTTATAATATAAGGACCATCAACAATATTGCCAAAACTGATAAACACTTTATCCTTCTTTATCACAACATTGTCTCTCAAGATAACACAATATTCATGACTACCTAAATAAGTTACAGAAATTAAATTCCTACGAACATTAGGTACATATATGCAGTCTTCTAATATTAAAACCCTATAACCAAAGCATAAATTAAACACTCCAACAACTACAACTGGAATTTTGCTCCTAGTAGCCAAAGTAAGTAATAGTTCCCTTTCATTCAGCCTTTTGGTCTCCTAGAACCCCTGCAAAGTATTGCAGATATGATTAGTACAACCTAAATCCACACACCAAGAATCCATGGGATTATTTACTAAACAAGTTTCAAGAAGGAATGATCTCATCACACCTTTATTCTTACCAGCTATGAATTTTGGACAATTTCTCTTCCAATGACCTTTCTCACCATAATGGAAACATTTTCCTTTGGTGTAGTCCTTTACCTTTGTCTTTCCTTTATTGGCAACTCCTAAGGCAAGTTGCTTACCATCTTATTTGGTAAAGTCCTTCTTACCACCCTTGCCTTTCAACTTAGGCTTAGAAGAGGAAGCTTCAGCCATATTAGTATTAACATGGCTGTCCCAAGGATGCCTTTCACTGCCACTAATTCATTCATTAATTCAAACAAGGTATAAATCTTTTTGTTTATATTATAATTAAGCCTAAATTCTTTGAATGATTCTAGTGAGGATTGGAGTATCATATCCTCTTGGGATCCTCCATCAATGTCGTAACCTAAAACCTCTAATGTATTTAGATAAGAGATCATCTTAAGACAATGGTCTCTTACTGGAGTCCCTTGAGTCATTTTGGTATTCAGGATAAGCCTCATAATGCCTTGCCTAGCTAAGTGGCCTTGCTCACCAAACATCTCCTTCAAACTTAACATTATGTCTGAAGCTAGTTCCACATCCTGCAGTTGATGCTGTAGAACATTTGAAATAGATGCTAGGATATAGCACTTAGCCATCTCATTAGGTTTCTGCCAATGATCAGATTGTTATTTTTCCTCATAAGAAGCATCTAATGAAGGAAAGTTTGAACATGGTTCATTAAGCACATATTTGTGCTCTTCAGCAGTAAGAACGATGTCAAAGTTTCTTTTCCAGTTAACATAGTTAGATCCAGTCAGTCTATTTTGATTAAGAATAGTAGCAAGTAAGCTAAAAGATGCCATGATCAAATCTGAAAACAATAAACGAGAATATAATAAGTAAACTGGATATTATCAATTTAGCATACAAACATATAGTATAGAACCTTAATAAAACCATAATATAAAAATATGTAACGACAACCCAATCCCATATTCAATATCCCTCAACATAGAGTGAACATTAAATACTATGATTGATTGAAAATATCTTTCATTACTAGTGTTGTCTTGATAGCTCTTATCAAACACTAATAATATGTCGTTATTCATTTAGCCTTTAAATAATAATAGTAAGAACTCAGCATAAAGAATACTATAATATTTAGTCTAGTGTACACCATTACCTAGAGTCATGTGTAGCCACATTTCATCTACCAACAAAAGTTTAATCTAGTAGTACCATGATACAAAACACCCTCTGCATGGAATGCAAGGCTCAAGGCCAAGACGAGAGGTGTTTACTCATACCACTATAAACCTGGAAGTTCAATCTTGTAATACTATGAAATAAACACCCTCCGAATGGAATGCAAGGCTCGAGGCCAAGACAAGGTGCCTACTTCAGAACTATGAACTAGTAATAGAGTCCGTGAGATTCAACCCATGAATCTTTCTCCCACTAGAAATTTTAAAAGAAAGGTTTTTATTTAGAAAACATGTGTAATCTCATCACACATGACTTTGCACTTCATCAATGTTTTAACACTTAGTGAAATTTCAAAAATAGTACATTCGATTGGTCGAAAGTATTTCTCGATCAATTGAAAAACTAAAGAAATTCATCATGAAGTCTCTAAATGACTCGATTGATTCTCAATTCCTATTCGATCGATCGAAAAGAACATTCAATTGATTGAAAGGAATTCTCAACTTATTGAAAAATTGAAGAAATTCATCACAAAGTCTCTGCCTAAATCAATCAGTTCTCAATTCCTATTCGATCAATCAAAAAGAAATTCTCGATCGATCAAGACTTGTGAAACTGAATTTTTTCAGGTTTTTCTGGTAACCTTTTTTGACGTTTCACTTGAACAAAACACAACCCCTTGATCATAACAAAATGAGATTGAGATCAGAACTGAATTTCATTGATGCTATAATCTTAAAGTTCAATACAGCATGGTTAAAATCAAACTTAAACAACATTATAACATCAATATCAGTTTTATCAGACAATAATTCTAAAACTAAGCTATGCAGAAAAATTATTATAGAATTTTCAAAAACCATGAAAACAGTTTTCTTTGATTCTAAAACTCACTAACATGTTATAAAAACATGAGATTGAAGACCGCTCTGATACCATTGTTGGGAAAACATATGGAAAAAACAATTTTGTATCTCATACAAAAACACGCAACGGAAATAAACAGATCTACTTCATTCATGTGAGATAACATGTAATTGAATTTTAGAAACAAAGAACAAGAACGCGTACCTTGATGCAGCGAAATTCAAAACAAATGAAGATTGAACTTGGGAAGACTTTCAATCTTCACTCCAATTCCACAATGTGCCCAAGATGTATGGTCTCTCAATCAGTTCTATATGTACTTGTTCAAGAGAATAACCAAGTGTCTTGACAAAAACTGAATAATTCTCTTTTTAATCATATGTATATCTTTTTGCCCTTGACATTTATTTTATTTAATAACTCTTATTAAATAAATAATTAATTATCTAATTGGGTTAACCTTTTAGGCCAACCCAATTGAGTTTTAGTGTGTGGCTTGGAGTGGGACTAAAAGGAGCTTCTTTGGTAATTCTTGACTTATTAGGGAGAATTCTTTTCCTCGTAACCCACGAGGGGGTTATCTTGGTGCTTTGGACTCAGAGGGAGGTCCTCGAATTCACTTGGAGAAAGTTTTTCTATCTGTGACTCACTGGGGAGTTGGTGGATGGTTTTAACTCATGGGGGAATTTCCTTAGTGATTTCTAATCCACTGGGGATGCTTTTAGGATACTTCTAATCCACTGAGGAATGCTTTCAGGATCCTCGTGTCTTTCAACTTATCGAAAGTATTTCTATCACTGTAGTGTTTCTTTGTAACATTCTTGATAATCCATGGTCCACTTGAATTTTTTTTCTTGCATTTCCCATCTGTCAGGAGTTCACTGGGGATTTTTTTTTTTTGCTAAACTACACGTAGTTAGTGGGAGGCCTAAACTACACGGAGTTTAGTCATCAAATGCCTTCCCGCCCCTTCATTTTTCTTTAACGGTTAGTAACCAATTCTTTTTCTTCTTCATCTTCCTCATCTCTTCACATTCTCTTTAACTATTCAACTTTCATTTTCTCTCTATGAAACCCTCTGCCCTTTCTTCATCTCTTCATCTCTCACAATCTAAAACTGTCATTTTCTCCCAAACTCTCTTATCTTCTCTAATGGCACCAAAAACCAAGACCAAGAAAACCTCCTACGTAATTTCTGGTGAAGTCTTCAATCTCACACGCTGGGATGGAGCCATAAGGCTAACGAAGTCTCCTCCACTGACTTTTAGGCCACAAAACCACCTTTCAAAGGGTGTACAAACTAGATTGATAAGTTTTTCAAACTTTTCTCATTTTCAAGTTTTGCTTCTGATCTTTTGTTTTAATCTATTTTTGGACTTGTAAATGCTTAGGTTTTGTTGTGTGATGGGTCTAGATGAAATCCTAATGTCCTAGGAGGGGTAGGAACATGTTTATGATGAGTTTGATTCATAGCATGCTGAAACTATCAAAGGAACCATTCTGCCTATGTTCATGCGTGCCAAAGTAGTCTTCATGCATAAGCATCCACTTTTCCTGCGTACGTGTTTATGTTCATCAGTTCATTGTGGATGCATGCCTTAACATGCATATGCATGTAGGGACCCTAGGTACGCATACACAGGTCCTATGTGTGCATGTAGGCATTCAGAAACCTTAATTTTGTCTAGTTTTTTTTTTTTTTTTTTTTTTCACTTATTTTCCTTATCCAATCATGATTCTTATGCTCTTTTTAATCTTTTTTTCAATTCTTACTGCCTTTCAGGGGTAGGGCTAGTACTAGCTGTATCTCTTCATGGTATAGGGTCTTGACCGAAGATACAAAGGCCTTGGTACACACAGCCAACTTCAAGCCTTTCATACGTTAGCTTCCGGAGGGTTTTGCTAGTGGCATTTTGGTGCAAACGCTAGCTAAAAAGTGGTGGGATATTACCCACACCTTTCACATTGCTGAGAGGGAGATGACGGTGACTCCCCATGACTTCTATCAAATGGCAAGTCTGAGATTCGATGGGCCCCACATTGATCTAGAGGGTGAGTCAGGCATTTAGCTAGGCGTAGTCCTACTAGGGCGCAGGTACTCATGCGAAAGCATTTGCTATTTCAATTTAGGGGCGAACTATAGGCCTTGTTCTCAGGTGATAACGAATGATTGTGCCTTAGTGGCTTGGACATTCTTGCTATATCTGTTGGGGGCAATCTTTTCACCAATGGAAAGCAAACAGTGTTCTTAAGGTGGCTTGCCCTCTTTCGCGACTTTAGGCATGCGCAGGAGGCAAATTAGGGCCAGGCTTGCCTTGCTTACCTTTATTTGGTCATAAATACCTTGAGCCGAGGGACTCTATGTCAACTGGCGGGGCCTTAGAAGCTCCATGAGGTTAGACCCTTTTCTTTTTCTTATGTAGTTTCACAAATTGTACTTCATACTCTTGCAAATTGTATTTGTTCATATGTCATCTAGGTTTACAAACTGCATTTCATGCTTTGCAAACTGTTCCTTCCTTCCTTGCAAACTATCATCTTGCAAACTATATTGTGCTCTTTTCTTTGTAGCATTGGGCCTTGAACTATGGCCTCGTCGCCCGTGGTGCAAATGTGGACCTGAAGAACCGCCCCTTGATTCGGGCTTATCTCAACAACCTCTCATCTGAATATGTGAGTAAAATTCTTCTTTCTTAGCTGTCGTTGCATGTTTCAAAGGTTTTCTCTTTAACCATGAGTGCTTTTTACAGATCACTTGAGGATCTTAAGTGGGTGTTCCTCCCGCTGTTGACCCTAGTCTAGAGGTGACTGTCATTATCTCTACTGTAGCCACCCAACCCTTGGAAGGTGCCAGTCTGAGGGTTCTCTACTTGCTTGTAAGAGCTTCTTATCAGCTGGTGGGTGAGGACACACCTCAGGTTCTAATGGATCCTCCTCCGTTCATGCTTGCCATGCTCTCGATGACTGATGCTAAGTATCAGCTATGGAGAAATGACATTCCCGATGCCAAGCGGCTTATGGGCAATCTTGACTAGGAGGAGTTTAGTGAGACTCGCCTCCCTCCTTCCTTCACTACCGAAGTATGTATCCTCTCTCTTTCATCTTTCTCTTCTCTTTCTCTTGCATATGGTGCATGTGATAATGCTCAAATGTAGTGATCATGCCAAGATATGGCTAGTCTTATTGCGAGTGGCCCCATTGACCCTTCCCACTTGCCTTGGTCAATTTACACTTATAGTCCTGATGGCTTTTCTCGGGAGCACCCTGTGGGATGTAACCCAAATGTCATGGGTTATCCCTTCCCTCTGAGTACACGAGTAGTGAGTTCTTTTTATCCTTGTCTTCCTTCTCTTTCTTTCTTTCCTTCTTTTCTTCTACATCCAATGAGCTTGTCTTAACACTGTCTTTTTTTCAAATCTAGCCGACTATGGCAGAGCACGAAGAGCTTGTTTGGCTTGCTAGGAACCTCAAGTTGGAGGTGATCGAGTATTCTAGGTAGATTTACAGGCCTAAAGGGTATGCCTACCCTGGTGATGATGATGATGATAACGATGATGATGATGATGGTGGTGGTGGTGGTGGTGGTGGTAGTGGTGGTGGGGACCCTGAGACAACTCCGAGCTATTGGCTGAAGAAGAGGCACTACCAATGATGATCTTGCATTTCAAACACACAGACACAGACATAGACAACATAGCATATTTCTAGGTTTCTTTTCTTCTTTTTTTAGCATATATATCTTTTGCTCTTTAGATTTTATTTGAGACATTGTTTTGTATTATAACAACATCTTTATATTTCTTGCTTTTATTTTAAGACATGTACTTATTTTACAACTTATGGGAACTTTGGATATATATGTATTTTATTCCCTCTTGCTTTTCCTTTTCTTTTTCTCTTTGATGTGTGACAATTTGAGCTTGAATCTGCCTTGAGTAATCCCTTAGGCCATAGGAGTCATGAGAGAAGCCTTAGTAAGGAAATCACAATCCAAATAGGAAAGGGAATCTGAAACCCTAATGAACATACGCAAGCATACGCGCGTGTGCATATGTAGGCGTTGACCATGCGTACGCATCTAGGACCACGCACATGCATGCCATCAGACAAAAAAAACCCTAGCCAACTTCTTTCACTATAAAACAGCCGTGGGAGGCTTCCAAACCTTCATAAAACATGGTTTAAACCAAGGAAACATTCTATAAGGTGCCTAATGGCAAAATTATCTCCTTTGGAGGTCTCGATGTGGATTAAGAGGCTTAACCTTAACTTCAAAGATGCTCTTATCCCTCTTGGTCTTTCTTGTATTTCTTTCTTCCATCAAATAAAAGTGAAAAACCCTCTTCTACATGCTGCCACTGAATTTTGGATTCCTACCTGACATGTTTTTCATTTTGAAATGTAAAAAACTTGTCTTACATAGTTTCTGGAACCCTAGCATGCGTATGCATGCACATTTATATGCACGCATGCTAAGCACACATGCAAAGAGCATGTGTATGTAGAGCTTAAGCATGCATACGCATATGTGCGTATGCTTATGCACACTCTAGGGTTTCCAAGGCCTTTCTTTTCCAACCTTAGGCTTTAGAATTCTAAAATCATTAGGGAATGGGGGCTCAAGTTGTAAGGAGTACAAAATGCGGTGTCTACAACCCTTTATATCTCTTGTTTGTTCAACCATATATCTTGTGTTCATCTAACTTTAAAGGACAAATAAAAGATGTAAAATTGAGTGGGTGCCACTATTTTGTCTAGCTGGGCATTAATCCTATTGATTATTTACTCCCCCAATTCCATGAAGTAGGTGAAACATTCCGATTTTCCTTTCTTACATTAGCAAAAAGCAAACTGAGAAGATCCAAGGAAATGTCTTCACTTTCATCTTACGCTTTATTTGTTTCGCTGGAAAACCTTCTATATAAATAGTTTTCCACATTTTTCAGTGTTTGGTAACCAAAAAAAAAAAAGGTCAATGGAAAACTATCTTTAGTCAACAAAAAACTCTAATAAAAATAAGGCTTATTTTCTATTAGATGTTTTCCATTTTTTTTTTTTTTTTGGGAAAACAATCTCTCTCTCACACATCACATGTCCTATAAATATTATCTTTTTCTTTAACCTTTATAGTCATGGGAAACTGAAATTATTTTGGCGCGTACTCTCTCTCACAATCTCACGGTAAGCTTTCTCAGTTTTCTCTCTTCCCTTTGCTTTTTATCTCCACTCATACTCTCACTATCTCTCCCCCTCTAGTCTCTTCTCTTTCCACAGATTTCTCTTTATCTGTCTCTCACAGTCAATAACTCTTCCTTGCAAATGTATTTATTTCATTCCTTTCTACCAAAACCCCAATTTTATTAGATAATCAGTGTTCTTGTTTGGTGTTTTTTTTTCCAGTGTTGTGTTAGTGGTTTTTGAGGGTTTAGTTGTGTTCAACTCTCTGTTTTTATTTTATTTCTATTTGTATATGTTGGTTGTACACATATTTGATTGAAGGAATCAAGGGAGGATGGCTAGGATGGGGTGGGTTTTATTTGAGCTTGATTTTATTTCTTCTCGGTTTGATGGATTCCTGTCTAGACCACTGCAGAATTTTGAGCTTGCATTTATTTTTTTCTCACTGTGAATTATGCAGATTGTGTAATGCCCTATTAGTAATATTACATTCTTGTCTTAATGTTTGGGGCATTAAAATTATTACAGAGTTTTTTTTTTTTTTTTTTTTTGGTCCTTGTATTGAGAAAGTTATTCATCTGCCAATTGGAAACTGGGGGTGAACTGACTCGGACATGTCAACATAGCAGCAAGTACAGAGAAAATGTCCCTCCTTCACCAAACAAAGTAACATATCCATATTAGATTCATGTCTTAATGTCTGGGGAATTAGAAATATTAAAGTTTTTTTTTTTTTTTTTTTTATATTGTTATTGTCCTTCTTGTATTGAGAAAGTTCCTCATCTGCTAATTGGAAATTGAGGAGTGAACTAACTCAGGCATGTCAACACAGCAACAAGTAAGAGCAAATGTCCTTCCTTCACCATCTATTCCCTGTCAATTTTTAGCCTTTAATAACAAACTCTAAAGTTATTGTTTCTAGTACTTATGGAGTGATGATGTTGTTACCTTTTAGTTTAGTCTCATCAAATTTAAAGTGATCAGTTTTTTATGAAGTGTTTTCTTTAAGTACTTATATATATGAGTACTTTCTTTAAGTACACATTTAATTCATAATCATAATTTTTTTTTTTTTTTGGGAATATAGATGGATAACCCATCACTTCCTGCTGCCATAATGGAGGCAACTACATCTGTTATTGCTTTGGGTGTTGTTCTTTTGAAAGGACTGAGATTTAGGAGAGTTATACCTAGAGAACCTCATGTCAATCGAGAGTATGAAAGAGAGACATATATGAATGATATTCTTTGTAGAGATGATACTCATTGTCTCCATAATATAAGGATGAGACCCATTGCTTTTTATGCGCTATGTAAAAAATTTTGAGCGAGAATAATCTACTTCAGGAGACCATTCATATGTCCATTAAAGAACAAGTGTTAATTTTTTTTTACACACTATTGGGCCTGATGTGAGATTTTAATTTGTTGGTGGGAGGTTTTGTAGATCAATTGAGACAGTGCATCGATACTTTAGGCATGTCCTTAGAGCAGTTTTACAATTATAAAAACACATGATTAGAGAACCTGACAAATATACACCCTTGGAGATAAGAAATAGCAGCAGGTTTAAATCCTATTTCAAGGTAAATTCCAAAGGCTTTCATTTTCCATTTTTTTTTTATAAGTATAAAGATATAAGATAAATGTAACTTATATTGGTTGTAATTAGGATTGTGTGGCAGCTATTAATGGAACTCATGTTCATGCATCTGTTCCAATTCAAATACAAGGAAGGTTTCACAGCCAAAAAGATGGAGCAATACAAAATGTCCTCACTGCTACTACCTTTGACTTAAAATTCACTTATGTATTAACTGGTTGGAAAGGAAGTGCACATGATTCAGGTGTCTTAAATGATGCACTCTCTAGGCAAAGGGGTTAACAATTCCTGAAGGTATTAGAGGAGTAGAAAGTGATTTTATTATGGATAATAGCTTTTGGAGTGATTTCTTTTTCTTTCGACTATATAAACGTGTAGGCAAATATTATCTTGGTGATGTTGGTTATGAAGTTCAGAAAGGAATTATATCCCTTTATTGTGGTATTCGTTACAATTTGAAAGAGTTTAGTGATAACCTACCAAGAAATGACAAAAAATTATTCAATCTTCACCATTCTTCTTTACAACTAGCATTGAGCATTGTTTTTGGGTTTTGAAGAAACATTTTCATGCGTTAGATGCAAAACCTTTTTGGTCATTCCCAACACAAGTGGATGTAGTCTTAGCTTGTTGCATAATTCATAATCACATAATAGGAGTTGACCCTTTAGACTCAATTATGAGTAATGGGCTTCATGGTTGTCTACTTGCAAATGAAAATACAAGTAGAAGAGTCCAACAATCACAAAGGGAAGTCCAAGAAGAAAATAGAGAATGGGTTCAGAAATGAGATGATATTTGTTGTGACATGTGGGAGGATTATAATGCTATGGAGTGATTTCATACTCTTCATATTAGCTGGTTGTGTAATGGATTTTTTTGGTTTCATATTTTCAAGACTTCTATGTTACAATTATTTATGTTTGTCATGGACATTCCCAATTCATATTTTGTATAAAATATTATTTATATTCTTTTTTTTTTTTTTTTTGAATATCATTGTAATAGAATTGCAATGAAAAAAAAAAAAAGGATACTCAAAAGGTCAAGGACACCAAGACCAACTTTAGGTGGTCACAACCAATGCAGAATTTATTACTTGAGATACTTGCAAATGAGGCTCTTCATGGAAATAAGCAATCGAACACATTTAAACATGCATCATATGCTAAAGTAGCTGAAGCAATTACTGAGAAATTTATGATTGAATGTACTCCAAAGCATGTGGAACATCGCTTTAAAACACTCAAAACCAATTGGAATACAATTGCATTGCTTCGTGATAAGAAAAGCGGGTTTGGATGGAATGATGATTTGAAAATGATCACAAGTGATAGGACAGTGTATGATGAAGAACTTGAGGTAAAAAACTTTTATTATTTTTATTTTATAGGTAGAGACTTTTTAGTTTGTATTACTGTAAAGTTTAAATCTTTTCACTATTCTTATTGCTCTCATAATAGTTTACAACTCTTTTCCCTTTATTATTATTATTATTATTATTATTATAATTGTTTCTTTTCCTTTCTTTACACAGGTACATCCCAATCATGTACAATTTCTAAACAAGAAAATTGAGATGTTTGATGAGATGGCTTAAATTGTGGATAAGGATACAGCTACAGGAGGTTTTTCCAAGAGAGTTGGTGATATAGGTGTAGAATCATTGGATGACTCACCTCCGCTTGTTGATGCTGATGTTGATGATGTATCCAAAAAGAAGCAAGTTGATCCCTCACATGTGAACTCAAATGAAACAAGGTCTCACAGGAGACGAAGTCATGTTACTATGATTGAAGATGTTGTTTACCAAGATTTGTCTATACAACTTGGTAAGGTTACTTCTACAATAGAAAAGATTTCTGAAAATCAGCTAAATTTTGATAGTCTTTATGAAGAAGTTATGAAGATGGACAGGTTTGAAGTAAATATGCTTCCGTTAGCATTTGACCATTTGAATGAGG
This sequence comes from Quercus gilva, assembly GCA_023621385.1. NCBI lineage: Eukaryota > Viridiplantae > Streptophyta > Magnoliopsida > Fagales > Fagaceae > Quercus > Quercus gilva. The sequence continues at coordinate 36,299,976 of CM042475.1, read as the reverse complement.
ATGAAAAACAAGCAAGGTCATTCATGTTGAAAAATGACAAGCTCCGTAGACAATGGCTGCAGAACTTCTTTGACAACTATTTAACCCAATTTTGATTATGTGGGTGCATTTTTGTTAGAATTTAGGCATTTCTATTTGGAGAAATTGGCATTTTGGTATTTATCAAACCATTTGGTGTCTGGTTTGTAGGTTTCTAGATCATTTAATGGGCATTGGTTTGCAACTTTCAGCCCTTTTGTTTCATGGGCATGTGGAACTGGATGCAACTTTCAGTCCTTTTGTTGGCTAAAGATCTTTTTAATTTGGAATCATTGGTTTGCCATTGTTACTAGTGGATAGTGATTGCTACTTGACCATGGTATCCCAAAAAAAAAAAAGAATTAGACTGTCAGTCTTTGAGATAACTTCCTGCTACTTGACCAGGTTTGACTGAATTGATCCAGTCATACTTAGAATTAGGAGTCAAGATTACGTGAATCAAATTAATGCAGGACGCTCTTGTTCATTGCTGAAGCTTAGATTCATACAATTAACAATGTTATAGTAGTTTAAGCGCCAGTTTCAACCAAGAACTAGTTCGAGTCAGCACAATGCAGTTTTTTTCCTTCAATACGGGTAGTTTTTTATTTTCTTCTCTTTCCCCTGTTTTTGGTATGCTGGAAGACGGTACATACTGTGTAATACGACTTATATCGATAAAATTCTCTCTCTTACCTCAAAAAAAGGGGTAGAATCTAATACATTTCAATTGGATTTTATGTTGGTTTTAAGCACTAATCAAACGCTGAGAAATGAGATAATTTTCCAAAAAATGTTTGTACATACCAAACACTAGAAAACACTCTCAAGCCCATTTCTAAGGTCGTTACACCGGAAAATAAGATAGTTTTCCGGAAAATGAGATAGTTTTCCCAAAAATGTTCTCTGAAAAATGACCAATTTTCCAAAAAATTAATGCTGAAACAAACAGAACATTAGGCTTCACCGCATAGAATTTTCCTACAAACCCCAGGCATCACCACCTAGGGGCGTTTGGCATCACCACCAAACAGAGAAAAGAAAGGAGGAAACATTTCTCAACTCATAATAATATTATTCTTATTCAAATTCAACTCACTTTCACCGTTGAGGGAGTATTAGTTAAATAGGGTCTCGGAGATCACACCAATATGGAAAATATCTAATTTAAATCCCTAAAAACTCTCAACATTAATAACCAAATTCAAATTCAAAAACAATATTAATTGCAAACTAATCTTGGTTCCCTGCATCAACTCACCTAAAGTCAACTATGGAAATTGCTTAAGATATAAGTTCTAACAAACAATCAAAAATTAATTTAAGAGAATACCCAAGAAACCGCTTTGGGCTAGCACTCAAAATCATTTAGACATAACATTTGTCATCTACTGTACAGGTTGAGTGAGAAATCTAGGTTAACAAATCTGATTTTTCCTAGGAAAATTATCCCTTGCAATAATAAATCTATTCTCATCTCAATTCTAAGAGGAGAAAAAAAAATTATAAAAAGATTGTTACATAATTTGCTTGATAAAAGACTTGACTACAAAACAAAGTTTTGCAACCCAATCAATACTCCTTTTATTGTGAATATCTTTTCTTTTTCATAGCTCCAAACTTGTCAACCGAAAATCCAAGTCAATTACAAGACAACTTAAATTGAAATCAATGTTCCAAAAAAAAAGTCCACACGTTACTTTTCCCTTCTTCTACCTTAATTCTATAGTTTTTTTTTTTTTTTTTTTTTTTTTTTTTTTTTTTTTTCAGAATTGTACAAAGAAAACGTGGAAAGCACAGCTGCGACTGATTATAAAATGAGGCTAAGGTTTGTCCATTCTGCAGTTTTATTTATTTACACTTGTGCCCCAAGGTTTAAGCTATTAGCCTAAGGTTCTTAAAACAATTAAGAGACACAACCTAAAAGATCCAATTTGTTACTATGTCACAAATAATATTTTTCTTAGTGTCCACATGACTCTCTTCCGTTCTTTTTTTTTAACATCAACTATAGGATTTAATCATTCCTATTTAAATCCTAACCTAATACTAATTTATCAAGTCCTAACCTAAGACTAATTTATCATACAATTTTATAGAGAACAGAAGCACAATCCACCAAAGGATTCACTGTCTGTTGTGACTCTAGGAAACAGCTACTCAGCACTCTTACCAATATTACAACCCACCCTTCTACCAACTCATTAGACCTATGTACTCTTTGGCTAATATGAAAAATTGCCTTTACTAAAACCAGCTACATTCCCTCCATCGAGTAAGTCTTCCTCACTATTGAGGACTTGATCCCATAAGGGTTATTTTGGTCTTTTACCTTCATCAACATACTCCTCACAATCCACATTATAGTCACCTTCAGCATCATACTCCTCATCAATTAATCCATACTGCTCATCACCACTAACAACCATAACATACAATTCTTCAACCACTTGCCTCCTTTATATCTACCCTTAACACCCCCCCCCCCCCCCCTCTTTCTTCTCTCAGTTGAACACTTTTATTTCCTTTTCTCTATGCATAAAAACAGTGACACCAAATTGGGCAGGGGTTAAGGGTATGCGCTCATTTTTAGTACTTGCACAGGCAATAGAGTACTACAACTGGCAAACCTTGATGACAGTCAACCATTTTCATTACATCTTGGTCCTTTTTATTTTATTTTTTGACACCAAACCATCATCAAGACTCTTATTTAAAATTCCTTATAATAAATTAAATTACCATGCATGTACCCATATGATGTCAACATACCCTATGTTGGCAGCTTTTTTGTGCTTGGCCAATGTTGGTCATTGGAGGGTTGGCTTACTCTCCCAGGTTAATTTTTGGGAGTCAAGCCCAAAACTAGACATCAATCCAAAGAAGACCGATGTTAGTAAATGACCTTTAATTTATGTCTAGCGCTAAAGTGAAAGACAGAATTGTATAGGTACAGCAATAAAATGTAAACAGGAAAAATGAATGTCCAACAGTAAGTTAAATAGAATAATGTAGGTCTAGCAGTGAGATAAATGTGAAACAAAACAGTTCTAGTGGTTAGTATGGTCGTGAGCCCAACTATAAAATATCAATAAATAAAAAAAGTTCAGTGATTTGTGGATCCAAAAATAGAGAAACAATAAACCATAACAAGTTCTTACATGATAATTTCATATTGAAGGGGTAACCTTGAGTGTGATGGAGGGGAGTATTTAACCAACTACGCATGAGGATTAGTTGGGCAAGTCCCTTTGTTGTCACTAACATGGAAGGATATGGGTCTCCTTAATGAGAGGCTTTTACCATCCTTAAGAAGGGATTTTAGTGGATTGAAGTGAGGAAGAGAGCAATGATGTGTGGAAATAAGTGTATGCGATGTGGTTAGCCATAGGCAGCAGATGACATGAGTTTTCTGAGTGCTTTTGATTCTGATATGGAAATTAATTTCCAGCCAGCTCTACTCTACTCTACTCTTCTCTACTCCCCCTCCATCCAATCAGACCATTAGTGTGCTTCTCGGTCCCTTTAAGTAAGGTTAAAGGGTCAAGTTTGAAAACAAAAAGTATGTAGGAAAAGGGGCTGAAAATTGAATGTGCATTGGTGGTTTTCCTCTATTGGATAGTGAGTTTTGATAGCAAGTTTTGATAGCCCACATAGTCCTTGGCTAAGCATGTCAGTGGGAAAGTTTGAGTCATTTGCTTGACTTTATATAAGTTGTGTTGATTGCTTCGGGTGTTCTCATTTTTACTTTGTTCAGATGGACAAATGCTGCCGGTGTTTTCTTTTCTACTTCTTTGTCAGATTTGCTTGATAGATGTAGTCTTAATACTTCTTAGTTCTGTTTGTTCTCTTGCTTCCCTTAGTACACAACCTATGTGCTTTGGCCTTCTTGTGTATGTTTTCCTATCAATGAAACTTATTACTTATCCAAAATAAATAAATAAAAGTTGTGCTGATTGCTGTGCAGGTATGTAAAGTCTTAAATCAGGCATTAAATGTCGATCAAACTAAAGAGACATGACCCACTTTCCAAAAGACCAGGTGAGTCTTTGTGTGTTATGGACAATGAAAACACTGCTATGCACTACTCTTTCTATAACCCAGAAAGCTGTTGACGCATGCAATCTGGAATTTTATTATTGAGTGAGTGGAGAAAATAATAATTGATTAGAAGAAATTTCATCTTTTGAAGGATGGAAGGCTTACTGTTGTGAAGAATAAATAGTCTAGTCTTTCGACATATTTTTCTCATTTTACCATTCATATCCACATTGCTTGCAGAATGGGAAGCTAAAGCAAGACTTCTTGTGGGACTTCTAGGGGGTTGGGAATTATGAAGTTGAGTTAAGCATTATTAGGAAAATGGTTATGGAGATACAAAATGGGGTGGGATCATTTATGGAGATAGGTTATTGGCTAAATTTGGCGACAGTGGGAGTCCGTGGAATATGAAGGGGATTAGAGGCTTTCATGTGATAGGTTTGTGTAAAGGTATCAGGAGTGGATGACAAGAAAAGTGCATTAAATTTATTGGAAGAGATGGTCAGAGAATTCACTGTTGGCATGATGCTTTAAATGGGGAAGGTAGACTGTATTGGAAGTGGTCATTGAGGTGTTTTTTAGATGTATTGAGGGGTTCGAGAACAAACAGACTTGTATCCATGATTTCTGTTCCATGGCAATAAATTGTTTTTCAATATCTGAAATCTTTTTCAGGTGTCAATTATTAAATATAAATGAAGAAAAATGATCAAATTTCATAACTTAGTACAGGGGAAAAAAAGAGGGAAATAAAAAAAGAATTTGGAAAATGTGAATTAACATTCAGGTTACAACAAAGTTGAAGGTTCAATCATAGCAAAATATTGGAGAACCAAAAAAAAAATAAAAAATAAAAATAAAAGCCATATCAGAAAGTTCAAGAGGGGAAACATGAGAGTGAGAGAGAGAGGACAGGACTTACCTGGCTATCTGGATCTGGCCTGCATTTGCAACCAAAGCTGGATCTAGCCTTGTGTCATATACCAAGAGATTTGAGGGGTGGTGTATTATCTATTATGTTCAAAGACCTTTATATTTAGGTTTGCATTCACTTCAAGTAGCACTGTTCACTGCCCTTGTTTCCGAACTTTCAAAATTACTACTCCAATTCTCTCTATTTTGAATAGAAAACCAAGATTAAACTAAAAAGGTGTTTTCAGAAATCAACCCAAAAGAGGTCCCTTTTTCTACAGATTTTTTTTTCTCTACATCACCAACCAAACACTTTCCCAACCCCATTTTTGTTACTGTTTTCACTATAAATTTTTTTTTGATAAATTACCATTTTCACTATAATTGAAATGGCCTAAATCAAACTCTACTGTTAACCTGGTTCAACTGATTATCTTTCATTTAACTTTTATTCATATTCAATCTTGGTTGGATGCTATAGACTGATTGTGAATAAAATAGGAACGACCCATAACCATTAAAAATCTCATAGGATGAATTTAACATGAGACTACAAAATATGTTCATATCTTATTTTTGATAAATACTTTAAATCAAATTTTGTACAAGAAACAAAAGTTATTATTACATTCCTCTTAAAATATGTTTTATTTCAACTTTGGCTATTGAGCAGTCTAATTTCTATACAAGTTTAACATTCTTTTAATTTTCTTATCACGCTATTCCAAACTTCTTCTTAGTCCTAAACAATATTTACATAAGATTCTGAAAGACAACTAAATACACACACACACACACACACACAGTAATGCTAGACTGAAAACAAAAGGGTCATGTAATATACAGAATGCAACGCTCAATAGAACTTCTGAACACAAGGGAATAATAGATTCGAATTCCAATGACAATTGAACTAGTTCAAATTTGAAGCCTTACTCATGATACAAAAGAAAAGAGCACAACTAGAAGTCTTCCAAAACTTGTATGGAGTCCTAGCAGGAGACATGATCACATAAAAATAATAAAAAAACTATAGGAAGCTGAGTTATACAAGTTACCGTTCAGTTCAATCCAATCCCATGAAATTGAAAAATCTACTTTTTATTTGCCAAGCTACTGATCTACAAAGGAAGAGCAGCTTCAATTTTCCCCCAGGAATCCACAGCAGGCCCCTTAAGCCTTTTCTTCATCTTCTCAACAATTTCTTTCGCTTCCTCCACTCTTGACATCTTCACCAACCCGTTAACCAGACCCTCCATCGCCTCAAAGGGCGGAATCCACCTCCTTCTTATAGTCTCTTTACACATTTCCAAAGCCAAATTAAACTCTCCCTCCTTAACTGCATTTCGTATCAAAGCATTATAAGGAAACGAACACGGTGAAACATAACCATCACTCAACATAGTCTCCAAAACCTTCTTGGCCGATTCCAAATCCCCTACCCTACAAAACCCATCAATGATAGTATCATAACTAGCAGAATTTGGCTTCACGCCTTTGGAAACCATATCGTCCAACAACTTCTTAGCTCGAGCACACTCTTTGCTCTTACAGAGTCTCGAAATCCTATAATTATAACTAGCCAAATTGAAGTCCAACCCTTTATTTAAAACCTCCTTCACAACCCCATCAAACCCAACCAAATCATTATTCTTCAAATAACCCTTTAACAAGACATTATAAGAATCAATATTGGGCAAAACCTTATTATCTTTCTCCATTATCTCAACCCACTTAAGCGCAGCCACAACATCATTATTTTCCTCAACAAAAGATTTCAAGACCAAATTATTAGACGCAACACCAGGAGTGACATTGAGTTTCGAAGGCAGAGTTTGAAAGAGGTCACGAACCCGATCGAAGAGGCGATTGTTGAGGTGAGCGGTGAGGATGGCACAAAGGGATTTCTCGGAAAGTTGAGAAGAAGATTTGATGAGTTCGAGAGTGTTGATTGCGTGATCGAGCATGGCGGCGCTAGAGTAGAGCATGATGAGGCGGATGAAGAAGCCTTCGGAGTTGGGTGTTGGGTGGGATTGGAGGACGCGGTGAATGAGGTCAGGGCGATTCGCTCGAGCGAGTTTTCGGATGGAGAGGTGGTAGATGGGCCGGTGGCGTTGAAAGGTGGGGAAGTGGACGGATTTTTGGAGGATTTCGGCGAGTTTGTCTGGGTTTGATTCGGAGATAATGGCGGCTTTGGCAGCTCGGAATGAAGGGAAAGGTGGGGTTGGGGTGGTGGAGTAGAAGAGGGGTTTTGGTACGTCCACATTGCGGTTGAGGTGGATGAAGAGTCGACGGCTTTTGCTCAAACTGGCCATTTCCGAGGACAAGGACTTTTACAGGGTTTAAGCAAAGTAGAGTGATGTTGGTTTTAACCAGTAGGGCAGCTTATACGACAACCCCAATGGAAATTGACAAATTGCAAACATAGCTTTGGCGAGCTATAAAATGAGATAGTAAAATAGATAAAGTAAATTTTTAAACTGGAAAATAGAGATTGGTATGCATTCCTGAATGCTAGTACTCTAAGAGAAATTATTACAAAAAATTTGTCATTTAACATTATTTTTGAAACAATTTAATTAGTTATCAAGTTTGCAAAATTATTTTGCAAATTAGCATTTCATGACTTTGAAACTCGAGTTCAATGAAGGAATTGAGTCTCTAAGCCTCAAGTTGCAAGTGGTGAAAATCTATTGTGGAAGAAAAAATTCATGTGAAACTTAAGTCTTCTGTCCAAGAACATTTGGGTTTATGCGTGTTGGGGTGTGGTGTGGGTTCTACTTCTTCTTCATCTTCTTCTTTTGGGTTCTTCTTCTTCAAATCTTCTTCTTCTCCTCTTCCTCGGTCTGATTCTTACTCATGCTCTATGGAACTCGAGTTTTAGAGACTCGAGTTCCACGTGGATTATTTATCCACATTAGCTTGGAACTCGAGTCTCTAAGACTTAAGTTTCTTCACTGAACTCGAGCCTCTAAAGCTCAAAATGTTAGTTTGCTAAAATGTTTCAAAAACATGTCATTTAATGAAATGGTTACTAAAATCATGTTTAATGACAAATTTCCCTGAAAATATTAACCCTTGTGTAGTCTTTGCATTAGTGTCTGACAATGATGGGATATGGAAGGGCCTTAGACCATTGCCTAATTTTCCTAGTGGAAGGAATTGCCGGTCATGTATATAGTAAGGTAATTAACAAAATAATTATCAACTATAGGTTTCCCATCTCTAGGAGAGATGATATGCGAGATTGGTTGGCAAGGGCTAGAGGTCTTCTCCGAGATAGACTTGAGAAGTGGCTATCACAAAACAAAGACTAGACATTTTTTTTTCTTTTTTTAAGAGAACAAGGACTAGACATAGAGATGAGTGGAAAAATACTTTCAAGATCCATCATCGATTATTTGAATGTTTTAATGATGCTTTGTGCTTACAAACGCTCCAAGCACCTTCATGAGCTGTTGCAGCCGTCGCTTGGAGTATGTGAAGCAAGGGAGTCAATCTTGTTCTGGAGGCTGTACCGATTTGACCAGTGGAACGATATATTTCGGTACTAGTCAATATCGGTGTACCGTTTTGGGTTTACCATTATTTTTTATATTTATAAATATATATATATATATATAATAAATATAAAAGTTTACCATAAAATATTACCTCAATTCAGAATAAATTATTCTTTAAAAGAAAAAAGAAAAAAAAAAAAGACAATATAAAAATTAGAAAGCTTAATTGTTCATTGCAAACTAAGAAGACAAATAATACTAATAAGTTAATGCAAATAAGTTACTATTCTGCCCTTACAAAAATTCAAAAATTACAAAACTAAAATAAAAAAATAAAAAATAAAAAAAAACTTTTTTTCTGTACCGGCCTTAATGCCCGATACAGGACAATAATGCTCGAAACCGGCCAGTACATGGCCGATACTGCCGGTATTCAAACCAGTACGAAATGTTGGCGTTTCGATACCGGTATACGTACCGGTACAGTACATGACTGGTACCGGTATGGTATCGTTCACCTTGATGTGAAGTCGTTTATTTTGATGATATATTATACAAAAATATGGAAGACCACATTGAGAACTCGTAGAAATTTTTTTTTTTTGGTTGGTTTTCCTTACACATTCCCTTTTTTTCCATTTTTCTCCCCTTCACTATATATTCTGACCCATCTATTTTCTTATTCTTTCTATAGCAAAACATAGCAAAAATCAGTCTCTCCCAAAAGGTAAAATGTTATTTTGATCTCTAAACTTTATCAAAAACTTTTTTTTCATCTCTAAACTTTAAGAAATTCATTTTTCGTCCTTAAACTATTGAAAATTTCTTTTTTCATCCCTAAACTATTGAAAATATTTTATTTTTGTTCTTAAACTTTACCAAAAAGTTTGTTTCTCATCCCTAAACTATTAAAAGAAAGTTATTTTTTGATATCTATTTTTGTCTCTAATGCTCTATTTGTTTTGAAGTAAAATATTTTCCAAAAAATGTTTTCCCACTTTCCAATGTTTGTTTGCATGTAAAATGTGCCATCAAGCAAAGCTCCTAAAAGGGACTTGGAATTTTGCGTATAAAGACAGGTGTGAGCCCGCACAAAATCAAAGGTAGGAATGATGCTTGATGACACGGACAGACAAGCAAAGACACATGCATGAACATGTTGACAAAAATGCAAAGATGCAACTAAAACAAAGAGGTCACACAAGATGGCATAAAGCAAGCAAGGCAAAAAGGCACAAAAGGTAAGGCAATGCATGCTATCACACATACGAGGATAAAGCTAATCAAGTTATAAGGCACATACAAGGCTAACAAGATAAGCTTTAACATGCAAAGCCAAGTAAGAGAGAGAAAGGCAAGCGACAAACATGACAACATCATCAAGATGTGATCTCACTCACATGGTTGCACCCAAACAAGCCACAAAAGGGAGAGAATGCAATCAAACAAGACAAGAGAGGCATAAAAAGGCATACAAACACATGCTAGAAAATGAGAAAAAGGCATGTGAAGCAAAGTAAGGATGCAAAAACCTAGATCTAAGCATACAAGCACGGATCTAAAGATGGAAGCATGTATCTAAGCAAAAAGATAGATCTAAACAAAGATCCAAAGGAAGAATATAGATCTAAGCATGGAACATCCAAACATAGCATCACAAGGATAGATCTAAGAAAAGGAATACACCAAAGCATGTAAAAAGACCAAAAAAGCATAAACATGCAAAAAGGAAACTTATCCAAACCCTTTATTGAATTTGGGTGTTCGGATGTAGGCCTAGACCAATAGATCTAAATCTACACCCTACCCAAAAGCAAGACACAAGAAAAAGGCATGAACAAAACATTTAAAGCTATAAAGTACTCAAGCATAGCATCCAAACAAGGCATTTAAGCACATAAACATGGAAAAAAGCACAAACAAGAAATTTAGACATGTCCTAGCTCAAGAAGGCTAGGCCAACAACATCAAAGCAATAAAACATGCTAGGAAAGTAATAAAACATGTTAGGAAAGCAGGGGAAAATGGGCTTTTGCCCTTAATTTTTAAACTATGCAGCAATTTATCCCTTTTTTGAAACTATATAACAGTGTGTTCCTCTTTTGGAAATCGATTTTTAGAAAATTGAGTTCCCCTTATAACCCGGCTTTACTATTTCCAAGTTATCTTCTACACCTATCTAGTGTTTTGGATATAACATTTTTCTCATAATTCCAATTGATATAGGATTAATGTATTTTGAAAGGAAATTTAATTCTCTACAACTTCTCTAGAAATAAAGTAAACCAAATTTCAATGTTTGCAAGGCCAAAAATGTGATTCAAGTCGCTGTGAAAAATCGTAACAGTTTTTAAGCATTTTCTGAAGGGAAAACATATTAATACCAATTGGTATTATTTAGGTGTATTAATAAGATTTCAATTAGTTACGATCGGTACTAATAATTTCCAAATTAATACCAATTGGCACTAATAAGAAAACTCGAAATATCGATCAGCAATAATTGAATCGATAATAAGAAAACACAAGTTATAAGGGGAACTCAATTTTCAAAAAATCAAGTTCCAAAATAGGGACATACACCTAAATAGTTTGAAAACAAGGATAAATTGCTAGGAAAGCAATAAAACATGCTAGGAATTTAAAAGAGAGCAATAAAGAGCAAAAACGAAAATGGCTGTAGATTGTAGCAAAAAAGCTACATCTACACCCTCCAAACCTCAAAACCAAGGTAGATGGACCAAGGAGGAGGAGATAGGAGCAAGAACACTACCTCAAGATTTTTGAAGATATAAGAATTAAGGATTTATTTGTGTGTATTTGGGAGAGGATTTAGGAGAGAAGAGAGAGAAAAAAGCTCTAGAAAATGCTTCAAGTTGCACAAAAATTGTGTTTTTTTTTTTCAAATCTAGGAGTAGGCAGGGGGAGGGGGGTTTAAATATTTTTAATCTGACTCTTGGGCTACTAGTGGCAATTACTTTTGCTAACGTCGGCACTTTTGTCTTTTCTTCTAGCTTTTCTAGTTTGACTTTGATTGATCATTTGAAGGCCTTTCCCTGTTCTGATTGACCTGATATTGCTACTATTGGAAAGGTATGGAAGTCTAGTTTCCAAATCACTTGCAATTTTGAAAATCAGACTATCAGATCAAAAGTTTTGGCATCAAGAAGCAAGATGATGCGCCCAGCACGATTTTCAAGATATCTCAACCGTTTTAACTCCAATTTCGACCCATGAGTAGTCATTGGAAAAGGAATTCAATATCCTTCATAATGGAGTTGGTTTCAATCCATCCTAATGGTCGAATCAAAATTAGGTTTACGGTCACTTCTGTGAGTCAACTTTGGGTAAAACTTAGTCAAAGTTGTTAAAAAGCTCTCATGAGCTTGGATTTGATATAAAATCATGAAAAATGTTGTTTTTCCGTGGTTTTGACCAATTTTGACATTCGGTTAACCCTAGGTTGACTAGGGGCATTTTGGTCATTTTGACCTAAAATGTCACTTTGAGTGCTCTTATGCCCGAACAGGTTGAAGCATGATAATCTAGATATTCCCATGGTACCCCAGTGGAAAAATGATACTTTTGGAATTTTCAAGGCCGGGCTCGCAAACTTTAGACAGTATCCACATCATGTACTTTAGAAAATCATTTCCAAGAATAAGTTTTCAAGCAATTTTGGAAAAAGAACTTCATGGGATTTTTTTTAGGATAAATCTTTAATGGTGAAAACTCCCATGATTTTCCTAGAAAATTTTAAGGAAATCAAAGTTTTAAAGTTCTTCAAAAATATCCTTGGAATGCAATTTAAGAAAGTACATGGATTTGAAAATATTTTTGAAATCAATTTCATGGACTTATTTTAGAAAACAACTTGAAGATTCTCTTTGGGAAAACATTTAGACTTTTTTTTTTTTTTGCTAAACATTTAGGGACTTGTTTATGAAACAATTTTGAAAAATACTTTTGGAAAAAAAAAAATAGAAACTCATTTTGAAAATAAGTTTGAAAATCAACTTTGGTTTAGAGAGTATCAAGCCGTATTTCAATCTTTAGTGAAGGGTATTTTAGCATGTAAATCTCTTTACCCACATGAAAAATATCACAATACAAATCAACCTAAACATGCGTTTTCACTTTAATTAAATTTCATACCCATAAATTTCCTAACATTTATTTGTATATATCTAGGCATATTCAATGAGATTTCACATACTTTCATATACATAATTTATGAATAGAGAAATTAATCATGTGCTTAGATTAGGGATGGAACCAAGATCACACTCGCCCTCAACCCAAAAAAAAAAACCACAATTATAGATTCACAGACATTAGAAACGTATAGAGTGGAGAGAGGAAAAAATCATATCAATGTTAGGTTTTGAAGTTGAGGGAGAGAAAAAAAAAATTACTTAAAATTTGAATTGGGCAGATCGAAATTCATTATGGAAGTTGGAGGTTGTAGCGGCTAGTAACAAGTGGAGGCGTGCGTGATTGAGTGGTGCATGGGGTTAGTGAGACTGGGCTGATCAACTGATTCTCACATGGCGTGGGTCAGCAGCATCGAGGTGAGTCTCGCATAGGTGATGGGTCAGTGATTCTGGCGAGCTGGCTATGGCGGCGGCTGGATGGCATGGATGAGTAAGTCACTGAGTCTTACTCTCTCGCCTCTTGGTCTCTCTCAATCCCAACTTGTGACTCTCTCTCTCTCTGATTTGGTTTGTTAACTCTAGGTTAAAGCTAATAGGTTTTTAAGTTTTTAAAGTTTTGTTTCTGTTAATTTTTTGGGTTGGGCAGTTAGACTAGGCAAGTGGGCTGATAATCTTAGAGAGGAAAGGGCTAAGAACTCGCTTGGGAGGGGGGAATGGAATGAAGTGGAAATGAATGAAAAGAATAATTTTAGAATATTCTTCCTTTCCCTTGTTTGGGAGTTTTAATGGAGGAAATGGAAAGTCATTCCCTTATTTGGGAGTTTAAGTAGGAGGGAATGGAATGGGTATGAAGGAATACTTATTCATCTCTATTCCCTTAAAACCTCAAATTTTCATTTCCCCCGAAATTGGGAGGAATGAGAGGGAACACTTAGAATTAAATTTAATGATTTTTTTACTAAAACTCCCAAAATACCCCTATATATTCAACCATTTATTTTAAAATAGGGGCCTAATAGTAATATTGTCATAAAATGATTCCATTCCATTCCCTCCATATTGCTCCCAAACTAGATTACTTACATTCCATTCATTTTCATTCCTTTCCATTTCTTTATTTTAAAACATCCAATCAAGGTTACTTGATTCCATTCTTTTCCATTCCCTTATGATGATTCCATTCCATTCCCTTATGAACTCCCAAGCGGAGCCTAAGGTTTTGGAAGAGAAAGGTCCAACTAAAAAAATAAATTAAAAATTTAAAAAAAAAAATTATACTTGGAGGGGAGAGGGCCTAAGTTTTTCATTAATATCATTCAGGTCATAAACTCGACAATGGATGATTGTTCTGCAGATGATAACCTAATACATGAAGCACGATCAAACCTTTTTTTAAAAGGTAAACTCAAATCAATGTATTAACAATACCCCAGAGGGGAAAAACAATACGTACCCGTTTGTTTCAACTTTTGAAACCTAAAAATTGGCTTTTCAAAAAAGCCAGCCCAAAACAAGCGTTTGGTAAGTATAAAACGCAACTTTTTGGAAAAAGTTGCGTTTTATATTTCTGAAGAAACGCGCGTTTGAGTTATGGGAGAGCTTCAGTCCATTTTGTAAAAGTTGGTGTGGGTGTTTGATATATATCCGTTGGGGGTGAGTTCATTTACCAAATTGCCCTTCAATAAAGGGCAATGTGTCTTCTTCAGAGTCTCACGCACAGCCTCATTCCTCAGCCACCGTTGTCTCCTTCAAGTCCGTCTCCATAGCCACCTCTGGCTCTGCCAAGTCCGTCTCCTCCGCCACCGCTGGCTCTGCTGTCAGTCTCTTCAGCCACCATAGGACCTAAAAAGTTTTTATCTTCCGCCGCAGGGCTTACCAAATTTGTCGTTTTCTTCGCCAAAAACGTCACTTCCGTCTCCTTCATTGGAAAACCCATCCCAAACCCAACTCAAAATCAACCAAAAACAAAATCAACTCAAAATCAAACCCAAAATCTACAGAAAATCAACTCAAAATTAAACCATTAACTGAAAACTCATAACCCAAACCCAAAATCAAAATCAAATACAAACCCAATGTTTCAATCATCTTCATCTTCATCATCATCATCATCTTCTCTCTTCCTCTCGGCTTTCGAATTGTCAAAAAAAAAAAAAAAAAGAAAGAGCTCAGTGGTGGAACATTCTGGAGGAAGTGAAAGAGAAAAAGAGGAAAGAAAGAACACAAAATGAAAAGTAAAGTAGAATGTTCTGGAGGGGAAAAAGGGGGAAAAAAAAAAAAAAGAAAGGTTACATGTGTGGAGTAGAAAAAAAGAGGGAAAAAAAAGGAAAAAAAAAAAAAAAAAAAAAGAAGAAGGAAATGTTATCACAATTTTTTTACAATAAATTTTAAGTGGTAGGTTATTATTAGCTAATATTGGTGAGAAAAAAATAATTTTTTTAGAAAGAGAAAAAAATAATTTTAATAGTACGTTAAAATTAAAATAAGTATAAATTTTTATCACAATATTTTCACAATACTTTCACAATAAATCTTAAAGGGTAGGTTATTATTAGCTAATATTGATGAGAAAAAAATATTTTTTTTAGAAAGAGAAAAATTAATTTAAGTATATGAAGTAGTTGATTTAAGTATAAAATAAACTCACATCTAAAAAAAAAAAATAAAAAATAAACTCCCTTATATATACATTGTCCTTTTTGGTAATTTATCCCTCAAACTGTCACTTTTATAAGTGCTAACAAAATACTCAGCTTTTTCAAAAAGCACTTTTTAACAGCTTTTACTAAACACTCAGCTTTTTAAAAATGCACTTTTTCATTATGTACTTTTTAAAAACTCCACCATTTTATTATACACTTTTATAAAAAGCTGAACCAAACTCACCGTACATAGAAAAACAGACTACTTAAGAGACACGTAACTCAATAGGGCCAGTTTCCTTGTTAAAAAGAAAATAAGCTAAACACATGGGAATATTTTTTTTCCGAAGTTGAAACGACTGCTTTGCATTTCTAATATTTGTTGTTGGTTAAGTTTTTGCTTGATTGCATATGCCCATCTAATGTTGAAATTTGAAATTGATCATTTTGAACATTTTTTTATTTATTTGTTCAATTGTAACGTGCTTAGTTTATCTTTCAATGTAATTTTTGGGCGGTTTCATTACAAAATGTTTTTTCATTTCCATTTTAGAACATGCACATTGCGTTTGACAAAATATCTCACTCACTCTTGCATTTGTTAAATTAAGTTAATGAGCTGTGCCTCTTCGTTTTAGTTGCCCTTCATCATCACTTTTTTTTCTCATGTGCATTTAAGCATACTAAGCCATCAACATCTTTGGCAACTTAGCACAATAGAACTTTGCACAATACCTTTCCCAAAACAAAATAATTAAAAAAAAAAAAGTTGCAACAATTTAGTAGTCTTCCTAAATAAAAATGTGTTATAATTATGTTTTATGTATTAATATATGTACATAACTAATTAGTTGCTTTTAACCACACCAAAAAAAAAAAAAATAGTTTGCAAGTTTAAAATTGCATATCATTCAGATATTCAGTTCTGTATAAATATATTTTATAACTTTTTGTGGTAAAAGTATGCCACGTTATATTTTTATTTGATTTTTAAAATAAATAAAAAATTATCACAAGAGAAGAAACAATTATGTTAAGCCAATTTTGAAGACTTGACATAGTAAGATATTTATAATTAGGTTATTACAACAAATTACATTCTTTAACTTGACATAGTCCATTAAGGCCTTTCATTAGCTATAGTTAGATAATTGTCATGTCACCATTTTAAAACCTTACTCACTTCTTCTTCTTGTTCTTCTTCAAAGTCAAGTATAATTTAACTCATTTTCAAAAACATACAAAAACAATAAGCAACAAGCAAAATAAGTTTATGCCCAAAGTAATTAGTGACCCATTTTTTAATTTATTTTTCCTTAGTTCTTTTGATCTAAAAAGTAAGAAAAATTAATAAAAAAATACTTTTCGAAAAAAAAAAAGAAAAAGAAAAAAAAAAGTGATCATTTAGGTGTTAGTATGACGTTACATATAAACACATCAGTAGATTGAAGAAGATTGATCCCATTTTGAAAACCCAACACTAGACGCCATGTCCCAGAAGCCTCTCTCCCCACAAGACTGGGAGTCTCTCATCGAAGATTTCCAACACGGCGGTTCACGCCGCTACAAATGGAGCTCGACCCCCTCACTCCTCGACCTCGCTCTCTCCTCAATCCTCAAAAAGGATTTCCCTCTCAAAATCCAACTCATCATCTTCCTCGAAGAGTTTTCAGACGATTTCCTAGATTTCGATGAACGCTTCTTAGAACGACTCATCGACACCCTCAAAATCATAGTCCAATCCCCAACTGATAATCTTCACATGACTTTGTCTCTCAAAGACCAAATGTTAGTTTCCACCACTTCCATTTTCATCTCCACCATCCACCAATTCAACATCGTCATCGTCCAGAGCTTGGTCGAGTTCTTGTTGATTCTCATCAACCGTCCCAACCATGGGCCCGACCGCCAGACACGTGGCGTGGCTTGTGAGTGCTTGAGAGAACTCGAGCGATCTCACCCTTGTTTGCTCTCCGACATCGCTGGCCATCTCTGGAGTTTGTGTCAAAACGAGCGAACCCATGTAACTCAAAGCTACATGCTTTTGTTCACTTGGGTCATTCATAATATTGTTGTTCACAATGTGAATGTTTCCATTCTTAACACCTCTGTTCCTTTGGTTCCTTTCAATGTTCCGCAATCGTTGTTGTCATCCGATGGTTGTTCTTCGAATTTGAATTCGAATGGGACTACTAATTATAATTACAAGGAGCTGAGGCGGGCCATGGCGTTCTTGCTTGAGTCGCCGCAGGTTTTGACGGCTTGCGGAATGGTGGAGTTCATGGCTATGATAATTCCCATTGCGATCGCGTTAGAGTTACAGGCGTCGATGTTGAAGGTACAGTTCTTTGGGATGGTTTATTCCTATGATCCAATGTTGTGTCATGTTGTTTTGAAGTTGTATTTGAGTTTCTTTGATGCGTTTGATGGGCAAGAAGGCGAGATTGCTCGTCGTCTCATGTTGATATCTAAAGAAGCACAGAGCTTTTTGGTGTTTCGGTTGCTTGCTCTTCATTGGTTGTTGGGTCTGAACCAATTGGTTATGAGCAGCAAAGGTGATAAGAAAAAGAAGCCAATGGCTTTTGATTTGATGGGTTTGAGCTTTTATCCCGATGTGTTTGATCCGCTTGCTCTCAAGGCCTTGAAGCTTGACCTGCTCGCGCTATGTATGGAGAACTTGAAATCCAAGAGTGATTCAGAGATGGGCGACTCTGTGGAGAAGGTGTTTGAAGATGGTATTGTGTCTGTATCGGCTTACAAGTGGTTACCTCCACGGAGCACTGAAACCGCAGTGGCCTTCCGTGCCTTCCATAAGTTCTTGATAGGTGGTTCGTCTCACTTTGACACTGATCCTTCTACCACTACAACTATCATGGAGTCCACCATCTTCCATTCTTTACAGGTATTTTTGTGGATTTCCTTTCTCTTTGTTTGTTCTCCTCTTGTTCACATGCTTGAAATAAACTTACTCTGTTTGTTTCAAGGCGAATTGACGAAATATTTACTTGCAGAGCTTATTGAAGATATGTCATATATTACTACAGATAGAGCTAACAAAGACTTTTCACCAAAGCAAATAGATATATATGGTATTTACATTTCCAGATATATCATATATGTACTAAAAAATACCCAATTTGATTGTTTTCCCCCTTTATCATGTTTCAATGAGGGGGATGTTGTGCTAACTCTGTCAAGGTAGAGTGGCAATAACTGGAGCAGTGCAATGTTATTTGCAGTGTCGTAGAGTGCTCCATTTATTCGAAGTTTGAACTTATAAGCACTGCTACCATCAAACGAAGTAGGATGTTACTTAATTATTTTTGCTGCGCTTCATGAAATTAATTCCATCATAACTTGTCAAAGACAGAAAATGTAGTCTGACAAGAAGGGCTGACGGAACAAATAGATCTGCTTAATGATAAAGCCAGAACTTCTTATTTAAATTTTTACACGGCCTTTTTCTTGCTTCAGTTTTTCATCAAAACATTTACTAATTTGCACTCTTTGGTCTTAAAGATATGCGGCTCTTTTCAAACCAATACTTGCTGCATTTTGATGTAATTCCAAAACCCTTCAAGTATCATGACGTGATCGATACCTTTTTTTTTTGATTGGGTGATGTGATCGATACCTTGTTAATAAACAAACGAGAAAACATTGTGAAGGATGTTGCAAACCAAATTTATTTGAACTTGTTGGAGATTTTTGACATTCTGTACAATCTTTTTCTTCTCCTTTTGAAGAGTGTTGTAAGCAATACTTATTTGAGCTCATTTGAAGATTTTTGACATCCTATAAAATATTTTTTCCCTTCTTGTAAGTAAGTAGCTTTAGTGTCTTAGGGCGAATTGGGATGTTATGTTTGATATGAAAATAATAATATCAACCTTGAATGGTAGGGTTGGGAATGAACAAGTGGTGTATATGTTGCAGTTTGTGGGTTTTCAGAAAAGTGGAGAAAATGGATTATGTGTTGTATTTCTACTGTTACATTTTCCATTTTGATTAATGGTAATCCTTCAAATTTCTTTGGAAGCTCTAGGGGGATTAGGCAAGAGAATCCTTTATCTCTGTTGCTCTTAGATGTTGTTATGGAGGCTTTGAGCCATATGTTGGATGTGGCTGCAGCTGCTGGACAGTTCGGGCTTCTCTATGGGTTCTACAACTAGTACTTCGATGATGGTGTCTCATCTTTTATTTGCAGATGATACCCTTATTTTTTGTGATGCTGACCCTAATCAGTTGGTTACTTTATGGGAGATTCTGACTAGATTTGAGGAGGTTTCAGGGTTAAGAATTAATTTGGGGAAATCAGAGTTGGTACTAGTTTGTGAGGTACATAATCTGGATATGTTGGTGGGGCTGTTGGGTTGTAGCCATTCTTCCCTTCCTTTGAAATACTTGGGACTTCCTTTGGGGGCTAAATTCAAAGAGTTGTCAATCTAGAATCCTATATTAGAAAAGATGGAACAAAGACTGGTAGGGTGGAAGAGGCTTTATTTATCTAAGGGGGGTAAGGTAACTCTTGTTAAAAGTACTCTCTCCTCCTTACCTACTTATTTTCTTTCCATTCTTCCTATACCTGGGAAGATTGCTAATCGCATGGAGAAATTACAGAGAGATTTTCTTTGTAGTAGTATGAGTGGTGATTCTAAGTTACACCTGGTGAATTGGGCTAAGGTTTTTAAGCCAATGTAGGTTTAGACGATTGAGAAGCTTTAACTCTGCTTTGTTGGGCAAGTGGCTATGGAGGTATGGTTTAGAGACAAATGCGCTATGGAGGATGGTTATAGAGGCGAAATATGGGATTGCTTGGGGGAGTTGGTGCACGTAAAAGGTGATAAGTGTGTATGGTGTTAGCCTTTGGAGGTTTATTAGAAGCAGCTGGCTAAACTTCTCTAAACTCCTACAGTATGATGTAGTTGATGGTACTAGAGTGAAATTTTGGAAGCATGTGTGCTATGGGGATTGTACCCTCAAAGAGGCTTTTCTAGATCTTACTGCCTTAGTAGGGCTAGTGACTCTTCAGTGGCGGAGGTTATGCGTTGGTTTGATGGGAGGATTCATTGGAATTTTCATTTTCATCGTTCACTGTAGGATTGGGAGAAAGATTCTTTTGTTTGGTTTATGGACATTGTTTACTCTTCGAAAGTGTGGGGGGTTGGCCTTGATAAGGTTTGTTGGAAGCCAGCAAGGAGTGGTGGTTTTGAGGTTAGAAGTTTCTATCTTTCTTTCTACCCTCCTACTCTTTCTTGCCCCTAGAGGTTGGTGTGGCAATCGAAGGTCTCTCCAAGGGTGGCTTTCTCTTCATGGATAGCTACGTTTGGTAAGATTCTTACAACTGATAACCTTCACAAAAGGCACATTATTGTTCTTGATTAGTGCTACATGTCTAGGAGGTGTGGGAAGTTGGTGGATCATCTTCTACTTCATTGCCCCATAGCTTTTGAGCTGTGGCCTTTGGTGTTTTGTTTGTTTGGTCTTCATTGGGTTATGCCACATAAGGTATTTGAGTTGTTTAAGTCTTGGCAAGGTAAATTCAGGCGACATCGGAATATAGATTATTGGAGACTTGTGCCACATTGCTTGACGTGGTGTATTTGGAGTGAAAGAAATGCTAGATGCTTTGAGTGATGGGAGCGGTCCTTGCTAGAGAAATCTTTTTTCCTATATACTCTCTTTGCTTGGAGTGTGGCTCCGTCGCATTTTTCTTGTTTTTCCATCCCTGTTTTACTTGATCATTGTAATTTTGGTTCTTGATTTTTGCCCCCACAATACATCCCCAATGTACTCAGGTTGGCTATTTTTTTCTTAATAAAATTTTTTCATTACCTATCAAAAAAAGTGGTGGCATGGATTAGGAACAACCAACATATATAAATCCAACAATATGTATGCAAAAATATAGGATTCCTGTTTTTTTTCCCATAGTAAAACTTTGTAAAACTCCATAAATTACACGATATTGAAGGACCAGATTCCTAAGTAGGATTCATATTATCAAGTGATTTTTCTTGCCACTTAATTTCCATCATTATCATTATTACTGTCATTAGTATTTTATTGGTGTAGTTTCAATGATGTATCTATGATCGGATATTTCAACTATCTTTCGTGGAGGACAAATCAGTTTTCAATTGGATAGCTGCATTTTGTAAACCTTGATGTAACAGTGTCATTTTGTTTGCTTTGAATACTACCAGAATCAGGTTATCAAAAAAATAATAATAATACTACCAGAATCCAGTATGTATTAATTTAATTGGTGACATCATTTACGAACAACATTACCACACATGATTCAGTTTTGTCTGCTTTATAGCTTTCAGTATGGAATTTTATTTTGGTTTTTTTGTTTCTCTTTGTTTATGTTTCAGTTGAATTGTAAAATATAAGATATTAGAAAAGGAGACAAGAAGAATGGAGAGAGAGGTAGTGAGATTTGAGAAAAGGTGTAAGGCTACGTTAATGAGTCCCTCACTTTAGGGTTTATTGCATGATTACAAGAATAACCTTATGCTAATATAAAATAACAAAAACTAACTATTACTGTTTCCAACTTCTAATTTTCAGGGGATGCTATTGGACATGATGTTAGAGTGTCAAAAGTTGGTTCCGGTGATTGTTGCTTTTGTTGACCGCTTGTTGGGCTGTCAAAAGCACTGTTGGTTGGGAGAGCGCCTGCTTCAGACATTTGATGAGAATTTGCTTCCAAAAGTTGTAATGGATTATAAATTGGCTTCTTGCTTTCCTTTATTTGATAGAATCGCGGAAAATGATACAATACCTCCGAGCAGATTGTTAGAGCTGCTGATCAAATTCATGGTTTTCCTTGTTGAGAAACATGGCCCAGATACAGGACTAAAATCATGGTCTAAGGGAAGTAAGGTTCTTGGTGTCTGTCGAACCATGCTGATGCACCACCATAGCTCTAGATTGTTCCTTAGACTATCTCGCCTCCTCGCATTTACTTGCCTTTATTTTCCTGATTTGGAGGTACGTGACAATGCAAGGTATGATTACTAAAATCTCTCTCCTCCCCGAAAACCAGTGGGGGAAAATATGATGTCTTTTACTTTTATACAGTTTAATAAGCTTTTTTTCTAAATAATGTAAAGATCAATAATAAAAGCATAAGGGATCTGCAAAATATATACGACATGTTAGCTGTTGCTGATTGCTTCTTATATTCTCATCAAGCATGGGATTTTGCAGGATCTATCTGCGGATGCTGATCTGTGTACCAGGAAAGAAGCTTAGAGACATGCTAAACCTTGGGGATCAGCTCCTTGGCATTTCACCATCTCCACTTTCCAGCTCAATTTTTAACATCCAGTCTCCTCGAACCTCTCACAATATCAAGAAATCTAGGAACATCTCATCCTATGTTCACCTTGATCGAGTGGTACCCTTACTTGTCAAACAATCTTGGTTCTTGTCTTTATCAACTTTGGGTGTTGACAGTAACAAACCCAGTTACCTAGAGGGCATCAGAGACAGTGAATCCCCAGTTGAGGAAAGAGAGATTGATGGAAGTGCTGAAATCCACATCCCAGAGACTGAAACAATTAATCAGCCACAGGAGCCTTTGCGAGTGATGGATTCAAAGATTTCTGAGATCTTAGGATCATTAAGAAGGTATTTCTCAAGCATACCTGATTATAGACATATGCCAGGGATTAAGGTTAGAATATCCTGTACTTTGAGATTCGAATCTGAGCCTTTTAATCGCGAATGGGGAGTAGACTCCCCTGCTAGTGGGTTGGATAGAGTAGATGCCCTTCCTGCTATATATGCAACTGTGCTTAATTTTTCGTCCTCTGCTCCATATGGATCTCTTCCATCATATCACATACCTTTTCTCCTTGGTGAACCTCCCAGAAATGACTATGATTCTCATCAACAAGTGCCTTCAGATTTTGTTTTGGTAGAAAATGGTAATGGCGAAGAGGAAAGTTTTAGAGCTTCTGTAATGATTGAATTAGAACCACGGGAACCAACACCCGGTCTGATTGATGTTTCTATTGTAACAAATGCGGAGAATGGTCACATTGTTCGTGCTCGGCTTCATAGTATTCCAATAGGCATAGAAGACATGTTTCTCATGGCTACTGTCCCATCTGACATCCCAAAAGAGGTTATACCTGGTTATTACTCAGACTTGTTCAGTGCTCTTTGGGAGGCATGTGGTAGTTCATCCAACACTGGGCGGGAGACCTTTCCACTGAAAGGAGGCAAAGGAGTTGCAGCTATTAGTGGGACCCAATCAGTCAAGCTACTTGAAGTCCCTGCAACCTCTCTGATTCAGGCTACAGAGCGCTACTTGGCTCCCTTTGTTGTAAGTGTGATTGGTGAACCGCTTGTCAACCTTGTGAAGGATGGGGGAATCATTAGAGATATCATCTGGAAGGATGTGGCTTCAGATTCTTCCCTTGTTGATACCACCTCAGTAGCTAGTTTTGATAGAGGCCCACTTCATCTTACATACTTTGATGATGAAGATGAGAGGGACAGTGTTGTCAGTACCAGCAAAAGAAAGATGGGTTGCTTTCTTATTTTGATATTTCTTCCACCAAGGTTCCATCTTCTTTTCCAAATGGAAGTATGTGATGTTTCAACTTTAGTTCGAATTCGAACTGATCATTGGCCCTGCTTAGCTTATATTGATGATTATTTGGAAGCTCTATTTTTGGCGTAGGGCCAACTTCTTTCCATAATGAATTGAGTACTGCTTCAGTCATCTGTTCATGTCGATGATGCTGTAAGATCATCAGCGATTTGTTCCAAATTATATTTGTTTCATTCATAGGAGGTGTTTGTTTTTGGCACCCAGGTAACTTATGTAAATGTTCCTCAAAAAAAAAAAAAAGGTAACTTATGTAAATAGTAAATACCCATATAAGCGAGTTCCTTCGTATTGAATTCTTTATCTTCTTTATAAAATAAAATAAAATAAAATCAGAAAATCTAATTATGCATTCTTTATGCCAATTTCCCCCTTTTACTTCAACCCTCCCCTGCGAAAATGAGTAAGATGATCCATATTTTGCTGTCTTCATATATCTGTAAATTGCTTTAGACAGAATTTGTTAGATGCATCGACTCAATTCTCTGAGATCATCTGGTGTAATAAGCTACAGAGAATTCTTAAGATCTTCAAGAGTTGCTGGAGATTGTTGATTTATTTTCCCCTAAAAGAAGCATTTGGGCAAGTTGCTTCTTTCTTTATGTTATTGCAAGATTCCGATGTGGAACCATCAAGGAAAAGAATTAGGATTTGAATTGGGGGATAAATAAATGAGTAAATTTACACCGATTTTTCTTTGAAGTTTTAGAAAAGAATTTGTTTCCTTAACATTACCTTAAAAAATAAAAATAAAAATAGTTATCATCCGATAATTTTTAGGACCTTAGGTCTAGGCCTAAAGCCTGCCCTAGTCTGAGTTGTCTTTGCTAGCAAATTACATTGAAGTCCTTGAGGACAACCAAAGTCCTAATTTTTTTGGCCTCTACTAGACAATGATGAAAAATGTCCCAACCTTACCAACAAGGTGGAAGGGTCAAATAAGCATTCAAAAAATTTGATGAACCTTTTTACAAAAAGCAAAGTGTTAATAAAGTCACTTTCTGAACTACTTTGTAAAAGTTAGATTGCTTTAAAAAAGATGGCCAACTAGTAACTATTTTTTGGTTCTCTACTTTGTCCAATTTCTCCTCTTTCCATATGTGTATGTGTGGATGACCACTAGGAGGAAAAGATCAGATAAACCCCATTCTCATATTTCTTTGTCTTGCCCTACTATTTTCTTTATTTCACAAGTAACCCTTTGATAGACAACAACGAATTCGATATAGTTTCTTATCCTTTATAATAAAGTGTCTCTGTCTCTTTCTTTATGTAACTGGTAACAAAGCAATCTCATTAATCTAAAGAACAAATAGATCTAATAAAAATCCTTGTAATTGAATGATTAATTATGAGAGTGAGATACATGATTCCACAATCAAGCATTGATTCTATTTCATTGGCGATCACTTAAAATTACTAGTGCAATAGAGTTTCCAACAAGATTTTATTTATTTATTTATTATAATTTGATAGTTGGGAGAGTGATGATTCGAACATTAGACGTCTTAGTTGAAAATACCATGAAGTGCTAGTTGAGATATAAGGCTCTTGGAAATTGTTGCCACCCAATTTGTTACACAAGTTCAGGCCCATGAGTGAAACCTGAAGCCCAAAGAATTTGGGCCTCAAAAGAACAAAATACCAAGAATAGTATCTGGTCCGAGGTCTGGCCAAAACCATTTAAGAATAGATGGTTGGGATGGCAACCTTTTGCAAAGCATCTCTTCATAAAATGACAAGAGGGCCCGAAGTTGGCCCAACCCTTCTTTAAAAAGGAAAAAAGGAAGGCCAAGAATGGTCCTAGCTAAGAATAGCCTTTAAATATGGTAAGAATAGGCCCAAACATGACCCAAATCTTTTTTTTCTTTTTTAAGAAATGATAGAAACGTTGAGAATAGCCTATCGCAAGATGGCCTGCAAATAGGCCTAAACTGGCCGAGAGCCTTTGCATGAGAAAAGAAACTACCCAATTGTGCTCTAGTTTCTATATAAAGAGGAGAAGAGAATTAGAGAGAAACCCAATACCTTTACTGGGTACCAAATGAGGGGGGCCGTCATTATTGAAGCTCAGGGAGGAATGGTTTGGGGGGGGGGGGGGGGGGGTGGGTGTGTTGGGGTGGGTGGGGGGGAAGAGGGGAGATGAAGGGAGGTTCTACTTTTGGTATCCTACCAGGATTCTTTTACTGGGGAAAGCACTCAAGCCAAAAGGGGAAACATCTAATACTGAGAGGTATGTGTCATAGGGAAGAGCCATTTTTTTGAGACAATTGACATTAATGGTCTTTTACCATTTTATGCTTAAGACATTCTATTAAAAACAATCTTGTTGTAGCCCAAACTCTCCCCAATAATAGTCGAATTTTCGATTTAGAGCTTGTACGCAAAACCCCTTTCGCAATAGCAATTGCTTAAAAGAGAAAAGTAGTTTTACAAAAATTGGGACAAGTCAAAGGGCTCATTCATAAGGATGAGACTCCCAAATTGAAATGAAGAGGGAAATAGCGAGAAAAATACCCATTCAAATTCAAATATAAAAGGCATAGGACTCCTATATCCAAGGATCATTATAACCACAGTCAACCAACCAACAAGAAAAACCTATTAGTGTGAAATACCAAAGTAAAAGATAGAGAAAAAGATTAAGGAAAGAGTAGTCAAACATGCACCATTAGAATATCTCCCTCTCTCCCCATGAGATCTCTCTCCTCTAAGCTTCCCTTAGAGTTTCCACGATAAGGCCAGCCTGACTCTAAGTCCCAAACGTATAAATCTTGTATGCATTTAATGCTATAAGGTTGTAAGAGTTGGGGCAGAAAGCCCATTGGTCAAATTCGCTTTGAAGAGTATACACAAACGTATATAAATATAGTTGGGGAGGATTTTTTATAGAGCCACAAAATGCTAGAACAAGTTCAAAATTCCCCTCAATTCTTTAATGTGTGATAAAATCAAAGGAGTCAAGCCCAAAATTCCAATATTTAATGAATAGAAGCTAATGGTGCCTCACAAGAATGGAACCAATGTGTTGAAAAATAAAAGGGTAGAAAAATATTTATAAAACATAAGTCTAGAACTGTTTCTCACATACAACAAGAAGAGGAGTTTAAAAGAGGTGGTGAGGGAAAGAGAGAAGACTCCTTGTTATTATTTTCACCCTAAGACCTCAAAATAGTAATGCTAGCTCGTTACTAAATAGACTTTTGTTCTTAAGTTAGGGTTACAAGGGGAGAAAATTAGTTGTGTTGATCTTATTGAGAGTTTTTAAACCAAGATTGGAACATCCTTAAGGGCTAATATATGTATAATAAGTGAAGCTATTGACCCTATGTTATTGAACAAGTAGAAAGTTTCAGAATGCCTTTGTTTAGGTAAAGGAATAGGTTGTTTTTTGTCATAATTAAGGAAAGGATTGACCAAACGTGATTGGCTACATATTCATAAATGATTCAACTCGCAAGAGAGCTGCTGTCTATGGCATAACACATCAAAAGTTGGCCACAGAGTCAGCTTATTCCAGGGGCCTAAAAATGGTTTATTTGAAACTTTAACCACACACAGCAGGACCTATAGGTCTCCATTTGGGTGAATTTCGAGTATCTTCCCACTTTTCATGAGCATTAGGTGCTACAAATGTACCCAGCCTATCCATAACACACACGACTTGGGCTCATAAAAGTGGTCTAAAAGAGTTTATCCATGCTCTTCAAACCACACTCACTCAAATTTGTGTAATGGCGCATGAACTTAGACCATGCTTAAAAAAACAGAAAATACAATGTAATACATGATTTGGGCCCAAGGAGGTTTGGCTTGATTGGAATTAGGATTTTAAAAAATATGACATGAAAACAACCATCAACTAATATATACATATAGATATATGAAATCCCTTAGGAAATTTTAAAGTATACAGATTAATCGTATATTAACCTAACTCCTACTAAGCTGTATATCTCTACTTTTTCTCTTTGAGGCTTTTAATTAATTGTGAGTAAAATACTATTTTGGTCCCTAAACTTTACCAAAAATTTGTTTTTCATCCCTAAATTTTAAGAAATTCATATTTCATCCATAAACTATTGAAAAGTTCATATTTCGTCTCTAAACTATTCAAAATGTTTTATTTATGTCTTTAAACTTTACTAAAAGTTTGTTTTTCATCCCTAAACTATTGAAAAACTTCTTTTTTCATTCTTATTTTGTCTCTATACTATTCAAAAAACTATTTACGAAGTTTAGAGATAAAAAAAAGAACTTTTTAAAGTTTAGGGAAGAAAAACAAACTTTTAGTTAAGTTTAGGGACTAAAATAGTATTTTACCCATTAATTATTTATGTGCAGATCCAGCTCGCAGGAGAAATAACTCTTCTCACATAATCAGACCTATTTTGCAAAAAGGATCAGGCCCAACTAATCTGAAACTCTTAGCCTTAAGCCTAGACCAAGTGAAGCATCAGGTAGCAACCAAACACGTGTCAAAGGATAAAAATATAAATAAAGGCCCCTTCAAAGATCCAACAAGTTTTTGAAAACACTTGAAAGTGTAGAATTGATAAGGGTCAAAATCTAGAGGAATAGGGTCCAAGACTCGCACAATCATAGCAGTTTTAATCGTGATTTTGGAAAACAAAGCTTCAAATAGGCATTGCACGATCAACATAATGATGCACCTAAATCTAATGTTGAGGAGGTTGCTTCCACACTGATATTGTTTGATATATACAGTCTAATAAATTGCTTATAGAAGAGAACAATTTCATGTTTGATAATTTAATAGTTACAATTATAGAAGGTTTTTCAAATAAATTATAGTATGCTATGCCATTGCAATAAATTGTACTCACAAAGCTCTTAACAAAAGAGAAAAATTTTGGCTTAAGAGACTTTCTTGTCAATTTCTGTTGCAATGTTTTCCCTACAAGCCATATTCTTATGACGTATTAGATATTTTTTTTTCTCCTAGATATTGAAATTATAACTAAAACAAGAAAATGGGCTAAGCCATAGGACTGTAAATGAACTAAGCTGTTTATGAATAGCTCGAGCTCAACTCAATAAATTGGTTGTACATGTTCGTTTACTTAGCAAACAAGTCAAGCTCAAGCACAAGTTTAGAATTGACTATTAAACAAGCCAAATTCAAAAATAATAATGCGCTCGTAAGCAAGCTTATGAACATGTAGGGTGGATATAACTATATGTAGTATTATATTTTTATATGTATATTTGTCCAAAAATATATTTATATAGACTTTGTTAGGGTACTTTTTTTTACACACATAATTTTATTTGAGTACCATCTATTTATTTTCAAAATACACACATCCTATTCTATTTAAAGCCCAAGAATACTTATGCTTGGCAATATTTGAAAAACTCATAATTCAAATTCATGATAGAATAATTTTATCAATGGAATTCAAATCCATAATCAAAACTCATGGTTTAAACCCATGGCAATTTATTTATCCAAAAGCCCAAATCCTCATTAGCAATATTTGAAGCCCAAATTTTCATTAGCAACATCAAAGCTCAATTCTCATTGGCAATATCAAAAGTTCAGCTCCCGCTGGCAATATCAAAAACTCAATCTTCATTGGCAATATTAAAAGCCCAATCACACTGGCAATATCAAAAGCCCAAATTTCATTGGCACTATTTTATCAAAAAACCCAAGATTATTAACACTTGATAAAGAGAAAAGTATCATGGCATAATTATTGCTTAAGTATTACTATGGCAAAAAAACCATGGCAATTATTTTATAAAAACTCATAAGGAGTTATCTTGAAGAATATGTCCTCACATTATAACCCATGAAACTCATGTTCACTATCTAGCATCACAACACCCATAATATATATCTTCAACGCTCATGGTAAATATTCAATCCCACAAGCTTATCATTTAAATTATGATATGATTATTAGAAGCCATGAACATTATTTACGATATGGAATTCATCATAGTAAATGTTATTTACATAGGTATTTTGAAACTTGTCATATTGTTTCAAAAATTACAACTAATTGCCCAAAGACTCGTTGCAAGTATCTATGAAAACCCAAAGAATATTTACTAATAAAAGTCCATGAGGAATGAAAACCCATGGCAACATGTGTTGTTGATGTCCATTTTGTAAGATGCATACAACCCAGCCCAAAGGAACCAGCCCAGGTGAGCAAGTCCAATCCAAAAGATTCCAGCAAGAGGCAGAGGGTTGAAAGTAGACAACCAGCCCTTGTTCATCCCTAACCAAAGTACAACTAGAGGCCCCTACAAGAGAACCAAGTCTTTGAGGATGAATTAGGGGCTGTTCCATCAGTTTTTTGTCACCCTCTCCCTAACGTGAACAGTGCCCGAGAGTTGTGATATCAGCTGAAGTCTAAAGGGTGATGGAACCCATCATCTTCCTCAAGACTGTACTTCCAGTGAAAGGGGAGCTAAAACCAAGTTATCCAAACCGCAACAAATTGATGCTATAAATGTCAAAAATGCTTAAGACACGATTCATATGCCAAGCCCATGAATCCTAAAAGGGAAAAATTGGGAACATGTGGTTTGGAGGGCATAAAGGGATCTCCAGCGGAACCCTTTGAAATGGACTTAAACTTTGACACTTGGCTTGGGGCGTTGAATCCTACTTCCTAGGGTCCAAATCTCAGTTGCAGCACTAGGATTCTTTCTTAATACTTGTCTTAATCCCATTGGCTGAACACAATCTCAACAATCTTAGTATTTAATGCAAGATTACCCCAAATACTACCCATGTGGACATTGTCCAAAGAAGCAAAACAACCCCAAAAGCAAATCTCCCATTTTTGGGCCAAATCCAAGTTATTAATTCAGCTATCAAGGCTCTCCTGAATTAGACCTACGTTTTTTGGATTCTTGTTAATTAATGTTTCTCTAAACTCCATTATAAAAGTATGAGCATCTTAGCCCACAAACACAGCAACTACCCCTCTGAAACTCTTGATTTATTTGCCATTTTACTTGTAGTTTAGCTCTCTTTAAGCTCGCTACTCATCCCTTTCAGCCCACATTCATCTAACCTCAGAAATTCTTTCCTCTCCTTTACACAATCACAGCTCATAAATGCCTCCCACTACTCATAAACAACCCACTACTCACAAAAAACTTTAACCTCAGAGTTAATCTCATCCCACTCACTCAAAACGGCCCATATTGTCTCATTCATGCCTTATGAACACACACTCATCAAAATCTTAGTTTAATACTTGCTGCACTGAGCTGGGGATCTTTCTCTCCCTTCATTCCAACCTATTTTTTCCTCTTTTATTTGTAACAATAGAACCTTTAATCCTTGTTTATTATTATGATAAAGGATATAATGTATTTGTAACAATTGAATTTTTCCCTCACATTGATGTAATGATGGCTGAAAGTATTATAAATTTCCTTAACCGAGACACATAAGGACCCCCAGGACTGAATACCTTCATAAATTTATTTAATCATTAACTTCTGGACTTTTAAGTGTAATTTCACATTTACCGCTAGATGACTGATTTGAACTATGACACTGTAAAAATGACTAATAATATAACAAACTAAAAATAGTAATGTGTTTATTGGGTTTTATTGTTGTCTTCTTGATAGAGTGCAGCCTCTATCTCTTGCATGGGTGGACTTCCACAACGCCGAAAGCCTTTGGGCTCTATTTCAAGGGCTCATCGTCGAGTTTCGGCTTGACTACCTCATACTCTATTTGGGAACATAAAAAATTTCCCCTCAACAGACTTCAAAATAAATTGTATAAATTTGTGATTAAGTTCATATAATATCAAATTCATATTTGTAGTTTATTTTAATAATATAAATAGTTCATTCATAGTAAAATTCATAGATTTGTGAAGGAGTTAGAATTTTATTCAATTTAACTATATATTGGGGAAAAAAAAGTAAGTTAATCAAGTAACACATGAACAAGCTCAAATTTTTTTTTACTAGAAAATGAACCATGCTTGAACATGTAAACTTGTTTGATAATAAGTTCGAACTCAGCTTGTTTGAAATAAAATTAAATTAACAAGTTTGAAATTTTAATTCTTGACTCAATTTGACTCTTTACAACCCCCTAGTCAAGGCAGCAAAATTCAATCTTTCAACGTGATCTTTTCAAGCAATTCATCTCCAACACAAACAAAAATGCTAAGACAGGATATGCACAAGCTTTTGCCCTGATTTGGTTTGGTAGATGACACTAGATGAAAATTGAAAAAAGGCACATAGTTGTCATTTAACGGGGCTTCTTAACCATTAATCATACTTTAATAACTCAGTCAAAAGAAAAATTACTTTTAATGATATTGCACTTTAGGAACCATTCACATGAATAATGTAGATAAAATAAGTGGAACTGAATCCTACTACAGTATATAAATTGATTAGGATGCATCTCAGCCCATATGGAAACTTGGAGGGAAATAAGAATCATAGTTTTTGGTACAAAATGTGCATTTGAGAAGTTTAGAGTGTAAAATGTAATTAAGGGTATAGTTTAGGATGATAAAGTATAACTTTCCCAAATTTTGACTGCAATCTACAAAGAAAAGAAATAAAAACCCAATTTGTGTCGGAAAGACAAATTAGATAGATATGAACCGAGATTATTTGCCACCCTGACAAAAATGTATATGCCTGAGGCATTTAAACATGGAAATTAAAAATTAAAAATATGCTAACTCAATTAAGAAATATGGATTAAAAATCAGTTTGTTTTAGTTCATATAATACAGCTTTCACAAAGTATATTAGACTGACCTCCTCAGAAAGTACAAAAATATGAAACTAAGAGGAGTTGTGGGGGAAAAAATCAAAACCTACTTTCTAACCCAAACGACTATCTTCGCTCATAGGTTCTTGATCCAGACAGAAACCTCCCAGAATCAACAGAGCTCCTACTTTTTAACTCTACATGCTTCTCTTCCTTCTGATCAAGTGCCAATTTTTGCTTCCGCAGCATCTCATCAGCATACCGCCGCCACAAGACTTCCTTCTCTTTCCTTGGAATCTTGTTGTATCGGGGATCAGGCTTTAGAAGGCGTTTAGCTGTTGACCATGAATTGAGGACTGTTTTCCCATTTTCTGTATCTTGGGCAGATGCTTCAGCAGTCAAGACTTCAGCTAACAAAGATCTGAACTCTTGTGCACATCGCTAAAAAGACAACCAGTGAGATCAGTATCTTGAAGGTCGATTTATATATCCACTGTCACAGTATGTGAGCTACAACAACTGTGTGAATTGGTTAAAGAACAAATTAATCAAATGCGTTTAAGTGGGTCACATTGGCCACAGCCAAATTTCCAAAGTACATTTCAAGCTTTGCCTTCAGCATTGCAAAATGCAATACTTCACTCACCATAAATTATTTATGGCCATATGGAACATATGTATTCATTGCATTGCAACCAGATTACAACCAAATCTATTCAAATAATTTATGCCAAAGTATAAGAAAAATAATGCATTCAGCTTCCCATCTCTGAATCTACCAAAACTTAGTAAAGTTGATCTTCTGGAACCAGTGCCTCAAAATAATTATTTCTCATATAACGTAAATTTATTTAAATCAAAACAACATATGCTCTTGTTCAATTGGAGCCAAGAGCAAATACATCAATCAAAATGCAGATCTATTTATAGTTATGGAAGAATGAGCAATCTCAGGATGATACAGGTTCCAGGTCGGATTTGCAAAATAGATATTGAAATGGAAATATGACTATGATCATGTTATTTGGAAAACTCTTTTTTTTTTTTAGGGAGAATGGGGTTTGGGGCAAGATGGAGGGATTAAATTCACTCATACATTACGATAGCCCACTTCACAGTATTCATTAATGGCTCACCAATGGGTTTTCTTCAATAGCTTGAGGGGCCTAAGACAAGGCAACCCCCTTTTGCCTCTACTCTCTCTTAATGATGGAGGTTTAGAGGCAGATGTTGCATAGGACGGGTATAGGTCATATCTCTGGCTTCAATGTTAGGGTGGGAATCAATAGAGGACTCCAGACATCACATTTGTTGTTTGCTGATGACACAATATTGTTCTATGATACAAAGAGGGAGCAACTCCTCTATGTTTGAATGGAATTGACTTGTTTAGAGGCTGTCACATGGTTGAAAGTCAATTTGAACAAGAGTGAAGTAGTCACAGTAGGGGATTTGGGGGCTTGGAGGAGTTGGTTGATACTCTTTACTGCAAAATCAAGAGTTTGTCAACGAATTACCCGGGCATGCCTTTGGGTGCGTCCTTTAAGGCTTCGAACAATGCAGAATCCCATTATAGAGGAAATGGAGAGATGGTTAGCGGGGTAGAAAAAGCTCAACAAGTCAAAAGGGGGAGGCTAACCTTAAAAAAGAGTACACTTTGCAGTCTCCCCAACTACCTACCTCTCATTATTTACTATCCCAACTTGTGTCAGACCATTCAAAGAGATTGCAAAGAATTTTATATGGAGAAGATTGGGGGAGAAGTCTAGATTTCACCTGGTGGATTGGGATACAGTGTGCTCCCCAATTGTTTATGGTGGTTTGCGGTGCACAAATTGGGTATATTTAATCAAGCCCTCCTAGGGAAGTGACTATGGCATTTTGCAGCCAGTGCATAGAACTCACCAGTATAGTTTATCGAAAAGTATAGAGCTGATGGGGATATATTTGCTCTCTGTATACATTTTGAAGTGGGAGATGGGGTACGGATGAGGTGTTGACATGATAGGTGGTGTGACGACCAACCTTTGAAGGAGTTGTACCCAAACCTGTATTCACCTCCAATTGACTCTGATGAATCTGTATCTTCCTGTTTGACATGTGAGAGTCACTGGGACAACTATTTAATTCAACAGTTTAATGATTGGGAATTGGACTTTGTTGCTTCCATGCTTAGCTTATTGTACTATAGTATGCCACATAGGCATATAAATTGCAACGGTGTTTGAGAGGTAATGGGATGTTTTGAACGTGAAAGCATCGAAGATGCAGCTGAAGACTTCTTTCTTAGATTACTTTGTGAATGGTCCACGGTCATGGGTCTTAATGATAGTGATATCCTAACAGAATTACCAATTCATTTTTTTTTTTTTTTAGTAATTTTTTTTATAGGAATTCATTATGCTACCTTGCGCAAAATATCTTTCTTGAGGTGGCTTTTACTTACAAAAAAAAAAAAGTTAATGTTAGCTCTATATGCTCTAATTGGCAACCAGATAGAGAATGGCTAATCAATTTTTTTTTTTTTAATAAAAAAATATATATTAGGATAAAAATATAGATAAAGTCAAAATTTAAAGGCTGCCTTTTTTGTTATATTATCCGTTATATGTACAATGTATCTGTAATTCTGTATCACAAAATCCACCTACCCTCTATTTTTTTTAATCACAAAATCCAACTACCATCTGCTTGTTTTTAACCCTCTACTTATTACCTCATTTCTATTTTACGAAAATAATTCATCAGAACCTAAATCACTGACAATTCCAGCTGCACAAATTCTGAATTCTACAAGTCAAAAACTGCATACAAATTTTAAACATACCAACAGCATCGTCTGACACAAAATGTGTGGAGTACTAGTCAGTTAAAATTAATTTAATGTAAAGTTTTTTTTTTATATATGTTAATTTAATATAAAGTATTTAGATTGAGAGATATCAGGTCATTGAACAAATACCTGGGACTGGACACCAAAGGAGTTGGTGTATGATCCAAGTTGGGTGAACACTTCAGATCTCAAGCCAAATGTCACCCAGACAAAACATTTTGTAGTCCAACTGGTTGGCACCTCTTGGTGTTTCCAACAGATGTTAGAAACATCTAGAGTTTCAATCCCCCCCTCCCCCAACTATTGAATTTATATATATACACTAAAAAATTTATTTTCTTTAATTGTTAGGATTTCAACCTCAAAACTACCCTGTTCCCATCCATTTACTAAAGAAACTAAGATTTTAGGGTATAGTTTAATACAGTTAGGAGTGCACAGTAATGCTTCATTATAATCAACAATTCTAGGAGATCTGGCTGCAAGAAGCCAATTGCAAATATATTATAATTAATCAGCCCAACAAAAAACATGGCAGAGTCAAAGAATTACCTCATTCAGCATCTTTATGTGTTCCCGGAAGAGTTTTTCTGTGTCAGATACATCCAAGTCAGGGTTGGTTGCACGTGCTTGTGGATCCTTCTCCAATTTAGGCTTAGATTCTGTCCAAGATGCCTGATCACAAGTAGAAGAAAAAGGTTAACACATTTATTAGTGTGGGTAAGACCAAACCCAATCAACTGTAAAACTATAGTTAGCAAGAACCAAGTGACCAATTGGACCTGAATGCTTAGACCTAGAGCATATAATTAATTTGTGTTTGTAGGTGCACACCTGTGTTTAGAGAGAAAGAGAGAGTGCAGATTTTTTAGGAGTTACTTCCCTTAACAATACAATGGGCATGATGGGAAATCTCACAATAACAACAATAATGCAAAAGAATTCACCTAGGCAATGAAGCCAAAACTAATTTTTCCTTAAATATTTGATTGATAGATGCAGTAACAGGATTATGTGACCAGGGGTTGATGGTAACGTAAATTTTTATAACAGATTTTTTTTTTCTTCCTTTTGCTAATGGGGAGTAGGGCAGCAGGAGGATTTCACTTCTACCAGGTAGATATAATGAAATTTAAGGAACTATACTAAGTGACAAACTTCTCCTTTTACTATCTTTTATTTTCTTCGATCCTTTTTTATAAGAAAAATGAAACATAGCAAAGGTTCCACCAGGAATTGAACCTCTATCATTTTCTTTACTTTTTTTTTCTCAAATAAATTAAAAGTTAATATTATAACTTTCAAGGCAGGAATGCAAGATCCAGAACAAAAATAATAATAAATAAATAAAAAGACATGGGAGAAAATGATAAAAATAATAATAAATAAATAAAAAGACATGGGAGAAAATGATAATGGCAGCATTTATAGCTAGGCACCATTTTAAAGCTCTTCACCTGCTGTAACTTCTTCCCCCCACCCCTAACACCGTTTCAATGAAAAACACAAAGGATGCAACAAGTAGTACAGGAGACTGTACCAAAGGAATGGCAAACAGAAAAACAAAACCAAGATCAAAGACTAAAATAAATATATGCTTCAACTTAATCATAAAAAGCTAAGGGTTTGGACGTCATCAGATTAGAGTTATTCAGAGGCTGTTCCAAATTTATGTTGTGGTGTCTTTGGAGGGAGAGAAATGACCAGTTCTTTGAGCATTCTGAGCGGTCTTTGCCGGATCTAAAATTATTTTTCTTTAATATTGGATGTCAATTGTGGGTAGTTTTTTCTATGCACCGTTAGTGATTTGATAGATCATTGTAATTGCATGCTTGATTGTACTGTCCCCAGTTGTACACATCCTGTATTCTTGGGTGACTTGTATTTTATTCTGGTCTTAATAAATCTCAATACTTATTAAATAAAAAAGAAAAAAATCATCCAACAAAAACCCCATTAATCCTATAAAGTTCAGTACCTCAAAGGCCCAGCACGTCTTTCTTACAAAATGTACCACAAAAGGGAAAAGTGCTCCATATCTCTACTCTAATATCTACCAAAATGCCTTTCCAATGAACCAACAGTTCCAGAACCTTTTTAGGCTAACCCACCAAATATCAAATGGAAGGAATGCACGTGATGCAATTTTCCAAGCAACTGAGTTGCTGCAATTTGTAGAGTAAATTTACAAAATGAACATGACATCTTTTATAACATACTCAGTCCCTTTATTTTAAACAAATTCAATCAAATTCCTGCACATATGCAAAAATATCCCAAGTCATTCATGAAAATCAGTAATCACACTTGTATAGCCATACGGTCAATGGCCCTAGCAAAATCTTAATATTGCAACAGATCTTAAAAACACAAAGTACTACAGATGGCCATTTTTCTTTTTTCTTTTTCTTTTTGTTACGGAGTACTACGGATGGCTTAACATGCAACATAACCACTACCATTCCTAGTCCAGCACCACCAAGAATGGAATCATTAGTGATAAAAATATGTTACCAGTGGATCTTTAATTGTCTCTACAAGTAAAGCCTGGAAGGATGAAACTGCCTCCTTCCTACGAACTTTCAGCCGCACCCTCTCCATTTCTTGTTCTTCTCTTTCCTTTCTTTTCCGAAATTCTCGCTCCCTTTCCTTCAATTTTTCCTGAAATCAGTATAAGGAGGTCAAAATTATAAAACATTTTCCATAAAAATTAAAATTCAATATATAAAGGTCATATAGTTCCATTTTTAACTATTTAAAGTGCTACAAACATCTCCAAAATGGGAGAATTAATATATATATATATATATATATATATAAACAATCCAAACAATTATGCTCCCTTGAAGTAATAATCAATCAGAGATAAATATATTTGTGCAGAAGTATACAAGTGCATAAGTAATAAACAAATTTGAGGGACTTCCCTCATCAATAGGTCCTTCTTTCTTTTCTTTTTTACCTCCCAATTTCCCCTTTTTTTACACTTGACACGTCTCACATAATGTTTTTATAACTAATCAATTCAGATCTCACAAGTTCTTCTTCTAACTTATACACACATGAGAACAAAAGGCACACTCCATTTTTTACCTATTATTGTTCTCAACCTGTAAAATTAACAGTGCAAGTTGCAGACCCACTCTTTTAATTTTAATTCAAACATATGTCCATATAAATCAGTAATGTAACATCTATATATTGTGATATCTGTTAATTTGGTATAACCATAACATGCCAAATTGAGCACCATACAAGAAGATTAAATGAAAAATATTAACAAAATAAATCAATATTTAACCTGAAAGAAATAATCTAGAGCTATTAAAAATTCAAATATATACTCAACTACGCTTTCCCACAGAATATTTTTAGCAAAGGCATCTAGATTGGTTAAATATTCAAAAACAACCAAAAAGAAAATTACAGATGGGTAAACTTTCATTTGTGTTCCAGCATCTACGTTCAAGCATAAAGCACACTAAGAGAGAGAGAGAGAGAGAGAGAGAGAGAGAGAAACAGAGGAGTTTCAAACAGAAAAGTAGGGAAAAATTCCAGACCTGCTCCTCCCTTTTGGATTTTGCTTCTCGTTCTGATTCCTCTTCTGCAGCCTTTAGTTCAGATATATACTCATTAAATAAAAACTCCCTATCCTCATGCTTAACAGATTTGTATCTTGGGTCATTCCTTAGACTATCTTTCACCTACAGCAACCAAAATACACAATTGATACTCCAATGAAAAACTAATACATTTTTTTATACATATTTTAAAATTAATAAAAAAAAAAAATAAAAAAAAATCTAATAGACCAATTATCTCATGCTTGTTATTTGCAAGTGCACGGCCAGTTTCAAAAAGTTCTTTATCTGTTATTTAAACTATTACCCTTATCCTGCATTTAGATTGAAAAATATGTCACCCCTTGTAATCACTTCCAAATGTTCTGCAGGTCATTCTAAGATCTTCAAGATATAAAACAAGTAATTCTAAGATCTTCAAATTGGCATGCTGAATGTCCACTGGTGTGGAGTTCCTTAGCACACAATTTGCATACATGCCCATCAACCAAAACTATCATATTGAGGAAAGATGAACTAACATTATATATAGTAAACATCCATACGTAAATAAAGCCTTTGACAAAATACAGCAAATTAGGGACGTTTCTCATCTTCCCCACTTCTTTTTTTTTTTGATAAGTAACTTAACAATATATTGAAAAAACACCGCCCCGTACATAGGAAATGTACGAAAGAGGCAAGAACATCAAGAAGACAAAGTACAATGATCAATCAACCCAGAAAGGGAAATACAAGAAAAAGAAGGTAAAACCAAACACCATTCGAGAAGAGTAGAAAACAAAAAAGACTTAAACTCAAGAATGAACCGCTTGCGATCCTCAAAGCTTCTCGAATTCCGTTCCCGCCAAATACACCACATCAAACAGTGCGGCACAATCCTCCAAATAACTAAATTACGATGTCGCCTGAAGTTGCAAGATCAGCAATCCAACAAATCCGCTACCCTTTGCGGCATCACCCAACTAATACCAAACAAGTAGAAAATCATACTCCACATTTCAAAAGCAAAAGGACAGTGAAGAAGGAGATGATCTACAGATTCCCCACACCCTTTGCACATGAAGCACCACTGAAGAACAACAAAGTGTCTCTTTCGAAGATTATCAATAGTTAAAATCTTGCCTAAAGCCGCAGTCCAAGAGAAAAAGGCAACCCGAGGAGGAACCTTCGATTGCCACACCATTTTCCAAGTGGGTTTTTTTTCAATACACATCTCAAGCACTTTTTATTAGTTGGCACACATGCCTTGGTGAGTCCTGAACCCACAATCTCATCCTTCACCTTGCTCTATAAGGGGAGGAGGTGCCATTTGTCAATGAGCTATAACTCAATGGCACCTCCTTCCTTTGTAAGAATAGGGAGGAGGTTGACATTGTGTTCAAAACATGTATAACTTACCTATCAAAAAAATGGGAGGTGTATTTGAGCTAAAGTTCGCTAGTGATTACACACACATCCCAATCATTCCCTCCCCATATGCAACCATGGAAGACTAATTTGTTGCAATTTAGTAATTTCATCAATTCAAGCTCTGTAATCAAGGACAGATTTGTAATTTCAATAACTCCAAAAAATTGAGGGTAGTTTGGTGATTGAGTTAGGTCTAGAATTTTCCAATTCTAACATCATCAGGTTACTTTACTCCTTTAAGTCTATGTCACTCTTTATTACCTTATTGGTTTTCAACTTACTAGTCCAATTCGAAGTCCTAATCGAGTGGTTGAGTATTTAAGCACATATTAATTGCAATTGCAGTTTTGTAAAATATAAATCTTAAATAGACTTTGGCTAGGAAAACAGAAACTAAGGAAAAATAAAGAAACTCGGAATTTTCAATAACGGTGGGATACAATGGTGGTAAGTGGTGTTTCTGTCCATTGAATTGGAACAGACACGATACTGATGCAAGATGAAACCAAAACAATGCAACAAGAAAATTACAGAACAGAAAAATAATGATAGGTAACCTAAAAGTCAGCACCAAGCAAGAGAGAACCTCTACGAGTCAGCACCTTGGGTTGGTTAGCGTTAGCACCAGGCCATTGGTAGAGTTCCAGAAGAAATTTTATTAATAAAAAATTTTGTGCTTAAAAGACATACTAGGACTAAACCCTAATTCTAACTAACTAGGAAATCCTTATTGGATTCCAAAAATACCCTTAACTTTAAGAAATTAAAAAAAAAAAAAATACTAATAAACCCAATTAACTGCTAATACCTAAAATAAAATTCTAATTGCCTGATATTAAATTGACTTCCAAATTTAAATAAAACTAAATTATAATAAGTACTTCTTTGCGCTTCCCACATCAGATATGGTTGCCACCATTGTTTGTGTCCACTGGTAAAAAAAAAGAAGGCGGTTATTCCAAAGAGGATATGATAGCAATGGCTGAGGTGCAGAGTCCCACTTTTGGTGGTTGTGGCACTTTTGAAGTAGTAGACTGTCAATAACATAACTGATTCTGAGTTGGTGACGGTTGCTCAAGGGCTAGTTCACACAATATTTCTTTGTCAGGTCAAATTTTGGTATCATTAATAAAAGTGAACTCCCAAATACTAAACCAAAATTTAAAATTATTTATAAAAATAAAAAGAATAAATTCCATCTGGAGTGGGATTGGTGAGGATTGAGGAACATGAGGAACATTAACAAGCGAGATTTTTATGGAGTGGGATTGATGAGATTTAATCAAGCTTCATTAGGAAAGAGGTTGTGGAGATACAGGAAAGAGAGGGAGTTTCATCTTTTTGTGTGGGGGGGGTGGGGGAGAGATGGTGCACTAACAGTGTGTTGGGTGGGTTCCTATAGTGAGTCTTTGGAAATCTATAAGATGGGAATTGTCTACTTTTTCCCAATTTCTTCAATTTGATGTGGGTGATGGTACTATGGTGAAATTTTGGGAGGATGTATGGAATAGTGATTGCCCACTCAAGGAGGCTTTCCCAGATTGTTAAAGACTCCTCAATAGTTGAGTTCTTTCATCTCTCTAATGGGGTGCCCCAATTGGAATGTTCGATTCTCTAGACCGGTTCAAGAACGGGAGTTGGAGCCACTAGTTTCATTAATGGATCTTATATATTCCAAGCCTATTAGGGGTGAAGGGAAGACTTTTCTGGAAACCTGCCAAGAGTCGAGGGACTTTGAGGTGCGTGGGTATTATTATTCCCTATCCCAAAGCCTGATGGCATGGCATGTCATATCCTTTGAAGTCGGTGTGGCATTAGAAGGTTCCCTCTAGGGTTGCCTTCTGTTCTTGGACTGCTGCTCTAGGGAAGATCTTATCTACTGACAATCTCTGGAAGAGACATGTTATGGATTGGTGCTGCATGTGAAAAAAATGTGGGGAGTCTGTGGATCATCTTCTTCTTCATTGCCCTATAGCTTTTGAGTAGTGGAAAATGGTGTTTTGTTTATTTGGTCTCCAAAGGGTTATGCCAAAAAGAGCTACTGAGATATCCGCAGACTGGAAGGATTCTTTCAGCAAGCATAGAAACATAGCTTTCTAGAAGGCTGTGCCACATTGCATTATGTGGTGTCTTTGGCAAGAAAAGAATTCTAGAGGTTTTGAGGGATGTAAACAGAATATCCTTGATCTAAAAGCCTTTTTTCCTTCCTACTTTGTTCAATTGAGCGTTGGCTTTTTTTTCTCCTCCTTGTTTTACCCTTCTAGATTTGTTTGAGCATTGTAATTTGAATTGATTGTACTTCTCTCTAAGTACACTCCCGGTGTACTTGGTTTGTTTTCTTGTTAATAAAAATTTTTGATTAATTATGAAAATTTAAATTTTAGAAAATAATAATAATAATAATAACTCAAATTACAAAACAAACTCTATAATGTCTTCTTGATCTAATTTAATGTGAAGTATGTTATCAATACTATATATGTAATTGAAAAAATAAGATAAACAAAATGTATGCTCATGCATTCCCTGTATTATGGACTATTCATGCACCAACTCACAATTGTATGCCATATGCTAAGCAACCATTTCTACTAACTTTAGCATTGTAAAAAAATGGGTCCTTTTGCCAATACAAATCTTCTTCCAAGGATAAAAAGAATTAAAAGACCACTAATTTATTAAAGGATACCTTCACCCAAAACAATCCCTCCAAAAAGCATGTCAAATTTTGGGGAAAAGAATGCTCCAGCCATTAAAAAGTCTAATTTCTTAGTAAATTACCACTTGTCCCCAAACCTTAAGCTAACAGAAAATGAGCCAATAGAAAATGATAAATTTAACTAATTTCCTTATACTAGTCTAAGAATCCCTTTATCATATGGACCCAAGACTCTCTCACTCAATGATAACACGTGAACTTTGGACTGAATAGGGAAGGAGCACATGCTTGATAAAGTATCACACAAGCTTAAGCTGATGGGAAAGGATAAATTTAAAAATTAATAGTATTATGTTCTAAAACCCTGAAACTATACATACACCTGAACATAGTTCAATACCATTCTATTGAGCAAATAAAATAAATAAATAAACTTATATCCAGCAAATAAACTGAGACCAAAATATGAAGTAGAACTGCACCTACCTTGGACCAACGGGAATTAAGAGTTATATCTCCTTTTTCTCTAAGCATGGACTTGAAACTGGAGGTAGAAGCTGCACGCAGTGCTTGAGCTTTTGCTTCAGCAGCCCTCTTTAAAGGAAGGACCCTGCAGGTGAAGCAGACACCTTATCTAACCAATAATAGTAACATCTTATCAGATAAAAGGCAATTACCATGTTAATCCAAAAAGGTTATAGGGCTAAAGGACACTACCAAGGAGAATCTGAGAATCTGGTCACTAGCCTACTACTTGCTGACTCATGTTGCTTTCAAGGGTAATAAGAACTTTCTGTCTAGGAAAATTTCAATATAAATTCGAATAAGGATCCGAGGAAAAAAAAAAGTA
Source organism: Quercus gilva (assembly GCA_023621385.1). Classification (NCBI taxonomy): domain Eukaryota; kingdom Viridiplantae; phylum Streptophyta; class Magnoliopsida; order Fagales; family Fagaceae; genus Quercus; species Quercus gilva. The sequence continues at coordinate 36,255,998 of CM042475.1, read as the reverse complement.
CTCAAATGTAACAGCATGGCTGAGTCTATTGCACCATATGCTAAGCAGAGACACTGGCATGGTACACAGACCTGAATGACGTGCTCATGTGTGGCACTTCTCATATACCAGAAAACATCATTGATTGCGACAGCTATTTTTTTAAAAATAAGTCCCCTGAGATCATCATCCCACTGAATGACTTGCTCATTGGTTGTTGATACTTAAAACTCAAGTTTTAAATTAAAAAAGATGGTCATATTAGAGGGAAATTCAAGAAAAGTTGAAGTTAAAAAATAAATTACAGAGAGCATCTCACCTTTCAGTCAAATTAGTATTTGATGATGGACAAGGATAATTGCTAAATTTTTTAGAGTTGCTTACTAATGAACAAGTGACCATAGGACCCAATATCAGAATCTTACCCCCGAACAATCCATGTTTGCCAAGACTTTTATATCACAAATGAAGTTTCACATTAAGAACACAACCAGAGTGTTGAAAACAAATCCAAGGACTGGCAAAAATGTTGGTTCCCTTTGCTCAAAACAGTCTACGATGACTAGAACTCCATGATGGTGTCCACACTACAACACGCCAGATAGGGCAAAAGTTTTTTTTTTTTTTTTGGGAGGGGGAGTTGAATGGGAAGAAAACGTTTTAGGACATAGTCATATTTATAAATAAAAAAGGAAACCCAGCCCGACTTTGATTATTGTGATCAATAGGCCATAAGCAACATCCAGATTTTTCCTTACATGTTATATTTTAGGTTCCCCAACTAAATTCACACACATGGTTGAATCGATCAGTGCAACACAAACATTGTTGTCTTTTCCAATGACAGTTAAATTCAATGCAGTTGTGTGTTTGACTTTAACTAAGGAAACCTAAGGTAAACACCTAAAGAACTATACCTAAATTTTTCCCTAAAAAATAAACATCATAAAATAAAAAGAGGAATCAAACCAAAGAAGATGGAACAAAGTATTTAACTAAAATATCTGCAACCGCTAAGGGCAAAGGGAAGAAAAAATGTACTAGAAGAGAAAGGGAAAAAGAGAGGGTGGGGGGCGTAAAGCTTTTCTAGTAGTACATCATAATTTTTGGTGCATCCATTCCACATGAATAGAAATAACACACCTAAATTAGGAGTCAAGTCTAATCATGCACATCATGACCTTACCTAGTTAGACCATAATTATGACCAACACTGCAAACTAACTGAAATGGCTGGGAGACAATGGCTGAAATGTTCCATGTAAGAGTTTGAATGAAAGGAAGTTAGCATAATGAGATCACACCCGCCTTCTCTCTTCTATGGCATTAATTTTTCATTTTTTATTTATTTTTTTGAGAAATGAGGGAATCCAAACCTCTTCAAGTATCAAACTATTCCCTCGGGTGTGTGCAATACCCCCATCCCACACACACCAAGTAATTATAGGAAGGAATCCCTTGGAGGTGGCCCCAAGATGCTAGCTAAAGGTTTCAAACCCAGGAACTTATGAGACCTTAGGAACCACTAAGCCAAGCCCTTGGGGTTTTCTTCTATGGCATTAAATATTTCAAGTTGGTTAAAAAAGATTAGAGTTCAGCAAGTTTAGAAAATTAATGGTCCAAAATAAAATGCTTATGAACCCCAACAACAAAACATATGCGGGTGACGACCACCTGAGGACATATTTCTTTCTTGCTTAGGCATCCTGTAAGGGAACCAGCAATTACCATCTACCAATGTCATAAAATAGGTTGTTTATGTTATAACAAAATAAGGCAGCACCTTAATGGCACTGATTAACACCAACTGGATGACCAGTGTGGGACCCATTGATGTGAATGCTGATTAATCGCAGAAATGCATGCATGTACGCTAGGAAAACTTGAGCCATATTCAACTACCAAGTGATACCTCTCATTCAATAGATGCTCTCGATCCTTGCGGTCCAAGCCCTCAAACCGTGGATCATTGCCCCATTTCTTTCTGAAAGTTTGATAATCAGTACTGTGATCAATATCCTGGAAAATGAAAAGGTGGACAGTAAGAAATCAGCACTCTCCACAGCACAGAATCTAGCAGATTTTGCTAAAGGAGTATTTATTTTGGTGTTTTTTTTTTTTGTTGGGTTGGGGGGGGGGGGGGGGGGGGGTATTTAAGGTGGTCAATGAGACCTCTGATACTTCATCCAGTAATTGTTTAAACCCTTCTATTGCAGCCTTCTGAGCTGCTCGTTTTTCCTTGCGTTCCTCCTCAGCACGTGTTTTCACATAGTGTTCAAACAATGACCTCCTGGCAGAATAACTTGGAATTGCCTGCAACAAGACAGACATTTCACAATAAAGAAAAGTAAAAAAGAACTCCTAAATTAATGCTTGGGTATTACAATTAGTTCTGATATGCCAGTTATAAGACTTCCATTGTTGTTTCTCCATGGCCCTCCATCACCAATGTGCTAGCCCAAGCTTGGGGCAGACAGTTTCAGTTTCAGCTTATTCCTTGCTCTAAGGAGAGGTGGAAGAGCCTTGACCAAGCCAAGCCATGTCCATGTGAGATTTTGAAACGCAAACATACTCTTTCTAGATTTTATTTTCCAGAGTCTGTTAAACCATGCTCAATTACTAAAAGGGGAAGCTTAAATTAAATGTTTAAGGTCTAAAGTTCAAATCTCAAAGTGCCATGTCTTAAGTTGAAATATATATAAGGAAAAAATCCTATTAACAATAAACTGGACTGGGCTATGCCAGGCAGGGCTGAGCCAGGCAAGCCATTAATTGTATAAAAGCCCAGCCTGAAATATGGATGTGCCAGAAGAGAGAGGCCAACCAGCCCCTATGGTCCAAGTCCAAAGACTCAGACACATATAGCAAATCAGCACTTAATAATATTTGCAGAGTTACCATTTCCTACAGCTATAGTATGTAAGAAATGAAATTTTTACTTGAGTCCACAAAACAGTCTTGAGACAAAGTTCATGTAAAACTTTGCTTTATATAACAGATTACTCAATAATCATAAAACCTTCAAAACATAATTTGTAATCGATGGACTCAACAAACCTTGAAACGTGGATCAAACACAATTTTTGGCAGTTCCTTCTCCCATTTCGAGAATGGTGCCACTCCTCGTTCCTTAAGCATCTCCTGTGAAATTCATGGGGAAAAAAAAAAAAAAACCAAAAAGAAACACCAGACATTAGCTTTTCTCAACAGGCACATTAAAGTTGCTTCAGGCACATATCAACAACAACAAACAAGGCCATTCATAAAACTGGGTGTGTGCAAGTTGAAAAATCAAAGAACACCAAAACACATTAGATATGCAAAAGATCATTTAAACCAGAGTCAAAAATGCATTAACAAACAAAAAAATGAATTTGATCTTATTTTTGGTTTCTTTTGCATTTTTTTTGGGGGGTGGGGGTGGTGTTCAAAGGTGTTATATTAAAGCTCATATGAAACATATAAAAATTCAAAGCTGTTAATAAGTTCAGAAATGTTCTGTTTGAGAGTTCCTTAACTCTAATAAAATTTCTATAACTTATCCCAAAAAAAAAGTTGAGAAATTTTTAACTAAAATAGCAAAATTTTATAAGTAATGAGTATTCGACCACTTTAAGGAGTATATCATTATTAATTGAAATGCTGATGTAAACCAAGGATAAAGAAGGGTGTAAGGTGCTACTTTATAGATGATTCTTATCAAATCTATTTAAATCATTGGATTTACATTAAACATAACAGAAAATAAGATTTGATTATAACCAAGTTTTGAAATATTTCCCTAGCAAAAAATTTTCAACATGAAATATTTTTATGGAAAACAATTTGTTCTCTATTGTTTGGTTGAGATCCTGAAAACATTTTCCAGTGTTTGGTTGCACAAAAATTCCTATGCTATTCTAAATATAATTTCCACACTTAAGCTGTGCCAGAAATGTGTGTTAAAACCAACAAAAACTCACAAAAGGTTGAGACAATAGTGTTTGTGCCAGCAGCAATGGTTGCAGGAATAGGTTTGCCCGGGGGGGAAGGGAAGGGGGGCTGGTTGTGGTGTTGCAGATGAGGAGAGGAGGGTGATAGTAGTAATATGGAGCAGGGGGCCAGAGGGGAGAGGAAGGTAGATGTACGAGGTAGTGGGGTGCAGAGGGGAGAACGAGTGATAAAGGCACAACGGAGAGGGCACAAAAACCCACTCCATTTGCTGTAATTTTCAACAGCACTAAATATGGAATACATGAATAATTCAAAAAAAAACTATTGAAGAGAAACAAGACAGTGCTCCCACATTTACACAGGAACTGGAAGTGTACTTAGGTTGCTACAAGCATCATATCTAAATTTACACATATTATCCAGAAAATGTTTCTCATGGAAAACATGTGAAAAATTTTCTGGATAATATCTTACATTGATACAAAAGGAGCCTAAAAGTATTGGATTTTAGTCATTACTTGACACAGGTACCCTTGTCAAGATATATTGTTTGTTAGGTAGATAGACTTTTAAAGGAAAATGGATATTCCATTAAAATAAAAATAACACCTTTATATATATATATATATATACATATTTTGTTAGATCAACGTATTCTCACCCCCCCCCCCCCCCCAACCCAAAAAGAAAAAATCTAAAAAGACATTATACCAAGACACACAATCCAAAAATGGAAGGCAAACAAATAACATGAGATAAATTTTCCTACTTTAAGAATTTTCAACAAAAAAGAAGAAAGAAAGACCTTGAACTGGATAACACACTCCTCCTTTGTTGGTCCACTATCTGCATCCTCTGAATCTGAGGACGATTCAGTCATATTACCATCCCCATTAGCATCTTTTACCTTTTCTCTGCTGTTTTCACTTTGCAAACCTTTAGCTGTGGTATCAACTGCTCTTGAGCCATTTAACTCTGATGCTGCAGGTCCTGATGGTGTGGGACCAGGAGAGGAGGTGACAGGAGTTCCAGAGTCCTGCAACTTTTTTTTAATCAAATCCAGTGCAGATGATGATCCTGGCACAACTGAGGCTTTAAGAGCCAAAGCATCACGACCGCCTGTGCTAATGGCAGGAGCATTCAAACTAATTGGAGCAGATTCTTTTTCAGTTGATAAATTAGTTTGTGTTGACAATATTGAATGTTCTTTTAATGTGTCTCTGTCCTGCTTCTTTTTCAATTCTGTAACTTCATTCGGGATCTGCCAGCTGCTTATCTGATAAAGAAAGAAATAACAATAAATACAGGGAATAAGTTTAAGTAACATCTAATAAGATTTAAATATTTGATTTCATTACTTTTACTTCTTAAATTTGAAATGAGACCAACTTAAATATGGGCTTGTAGTTTATTTGTAAACATGACTAGCAACTTGATACAACAAAAGAATTTGAGAAACTTCATGAAACATCATTAACATAAATATACAGATTTCCAATACAATTCCAGAAGTTATGCTAGAAACATGAGTACACATTTGAGACTCAATTAAAAAGGAGGCCATGCAAATGAAACACGTAATTAATGCAACACTAGGCTGCATCAAGAAAAACCATGAAAGCATGTGATGAGAGGCTTCTAACATTCTTAAGTAAGGTAATAAGGACTAACTTTTTTTTTTTTTTTGAGAAGATAGTAAGGACTAACTAGAATGCATATGAAATGGAATACAGGTCTACCAACGGATTTATTTTGGTCAAGGAAAATGGGATCACCCATCCCATTCAAAAGAATCATGATGCACCCACTTTAGCATCATATTATCGTATTGGCATCTAAATCATATAAAGAGACTACTTTCATCTCTATGGATTTAGTTGACCAAAAAATAAAACCTTTTGCGCTACATGCACAAGTGCAGAAAGGATCAATCAGGAAAAGGAATCTCTCCATTTCAAGGGTTGTATCCATTTCGTCCATTTCTTGGTTCAGATTTTATTTTACAAATCTAAAGGTGAATAGACTACATCATTTAAAATTTTGAATGACGTGGTAGTCTGTACATTGTTAGATGCAGAAAATAAAATCTGAACCATGAAATGGACAGGATTTGAAATGGAGAGGATCTTGTTCCAATTAATCAGATAAAAAACACAAGAACAAGCATCCAAACTATTCTTTTAGACTGTGGTATTCCACAATATCAATAAATTTAAATTTCAACAAACAATCTGTACCTTAGTTTTGTTGTTGTGGTAATATTTTTTTCCATCACTTGTTGTGACCATTACCCAATCAGTACCAAGTATATTAACCCTGAAGACAAAAAAACACCACACAACTTTAGAAGGAAAATTTTTTATGTACTTTTGGACAGCAAAGATTCACCTGCAGCAACTCTAATAGTTAAAGAAAATAGATCCGGTAAAAAAAATAACTAAAAAGAGCTTAACAATAATATGGCACTAAATATATCACAGCACTTCCCAGAGTTTACAGAAAGCCAGAGGACCAAATTTACAGAGATCAATCTATAATTCAAATCAGGTATTTAGGCTCTTAAATGGCAAAGAAGATTGTCAAAAATAATAATAATAAATGGGTCCATACAGTCAAATAACTTAGAAGGAATGACTTGCCTATAGTATCCATGAGATAGAGTATCAATATGCCCAAATCCAAATTTAAATACTTTCTTCTAAAACTTTGGACAAACAAATATCAAGCATAAAAGAGAAGCATTTATTTACTGAGTGCTTCCTGCCTAGTAGGCCTCTGCAGGTGGAATCTAAAAATCATTAAAGCAGCCATAAAGGGCAGACCTTCAATGGTCAAGCCATAAAGGGCTAACCTTAATTACTTTAGCACCCACAACAGCTCCAATTACTTTTAACACTCAAACTTCTTTCAACTGACGCTTTACTTGATTAGACATTTGTATCTTATACCAGAACATCACTTAAGCTCATATTTCTTTTCTTGTCGATGCCCTGACACCTTCAATTTTTATTAGAAGGGGAGAGAAGGAAATTTAAGAAAACCTCGACAAAAGAATGAAGGTAAAATCAGACATTGTTAAAAGAAATTTGACTTTTTGAAGAATTAACCAATAATAACAAAACATCATCCTCATGACCAACTCAGAGGACAGGAGTGAAGGCTATATTCAAAGCCACACAAAAAAGAGATTCTCACAACAAATCTAACAGGGTTCTGTACAAGTTCAGTACCATACAACCAAAATCCAAATAAAAAGAAAATTTCAAGGTTGGCTGGAGTAACATACAGCAGGTACAATGTAAAGAGAGAGAAAGAACAAGAACCTACCATAGGGTGATTAGGCATCAGTTCTAAGATTCTTTGGATCACTCCCAAGAAAAGATGCATCAGACATCAAGCAATAGTAATTTTCAGATAATTTACCCTATACCTTCAAATATACGTCAATCCTGTATAAATAACAGAGACCAAGTAAACTTGGAAGCAAGCAAACTTGCTAGGAAAGCCAACAAGAAATTTAAACCAGTCAAGACCTACTGTAAGTGACTAGGCAATATTTTGACCCACCAAACAATTTTTTTTTTTTTTTTGGATAAGTAATGTAATTTTTATTGCCATCAAAAAATAGTCTCACCCAAGTATTCAGGGAGTATACAACTGGGGACCATACGATTAATCAAACAAATTACATGAATTTATCAAAACACTAACAGACCATAACGACTGACTATGCAAAACTGAGATCCTACTTATCAAAAAAAAAAGAATTGCAAAACTGACATCCATTCCAACAAAATCTTAACTCAACTAAACACAACTCATGAAGCAAATCTATATAAGACTTCCCTTAAACAACAAAATTACAATAATTTCCATATGGCTATGAACCTAAAGAAAGTCAAACTATCTTATTTATAAATAATAATAAATAAATAAAAAATGGGATTGTTCATGAATATAGATTCCATATATGTCAGGCCTTTTAATCTGACATGTTTTATACTACTTACTCTTTAGAATTGCTCAAATGATGACCTTTATTTCTGCAAAAGAAAAAAAAAATCCCAACTGGCTGGTCTAGTCCTTCCTCACTTATTATCAACATAGACATGGCATACTGATTAACTGATTCAATTCAGTCATTTGATGAAGCCAACAAAGTTTGTTTCAGAAATACAGAAGGCCTAAACACATTATTAATCGTTGGCAACCTGAACATGGAACAATATGGACAAAATCTAGACAAGGTATTTTTGTTCAAGCCTTTAAGTTAGAATCAAGCCAGGCAGTTAATCAACATTAGCCATCAACCAGGCCAATGAGCTCTAATTCAAATGGCACTCACTTCTCCCATACGAGTACATTGAAGGCGAAGTTGTGGGTTTAAAACCCCATTGGGTGCATGTCAAGTTTATCAACCTAAAAACATTGATCACTAAATAGAGAAGTTCTCTGGCTTTAACAACATCAGTTTGTACTTTTATTTTTACTTTTAGCATGTCATATAATCATCCAGCCAACTGGATGGTAAAACCATTACACCTGTGACCTGACGTTGTCAAGGATTAATGGCCTAGAGGTATAAAATATCACAAAGTAATCCTTTAATAGTTCAATTTTGTTTTCAATGGGGAGTTTAGTGAAGTGGGAAGTTGTGAGGAACAACCAAAAACTGGAGTTCCAGTCATGAAGAACTCCAGAAAAATTGTGGGGTTCACACAGCAATTAAAGCCACTAAACAAAAGTATTCAGGGCATACCACAGAGCCACTCATAATGACCATGCATATCCTACCTATAGCAATGTTTCTCTAATCTCTTCTTCCTCTTTTTTTATTGATTTTTTTGTTGGGGAGGGAAATGGGGGGTGCAAAAGTTTTCCTAAATCATTTTGCTATGCCCATCTCTAATTCACTACTCTTGGCGACTACTGAATAGAGACAAATAGACAGCAATAAATAATCCACAATAGTATCTTCTATAGCATATTAAAAAACATATGGATACTAAAACCAGCAAATTGAAATACAAAATGCACAGACAAAAGAACCAGATAATAGGAATAGTGACTGACAACTCAGGAATCTTCTGTTTTCTACGCACACAAGATCGATCAAAATATATAAACATCTTGTGAAAGAATGAACTTACGTTGAAGCTGGAGTTGGTTGCACATGAACTTTACCAAGCTGCACCAATAAACCACACACCAACCCAAATCCCCCCCACCCCCCCAAAAAGGAAAAAAAAAATCAGATGCACTGAGGCTAATATAAAATTCACATAATTGCCAAATAAAATTATTGCCAGATCTAAGGATCCTCATTACAGATATTAGGAAGCCATGCAGTAAAAGAAAAGCGGAAACCTAAAGAAATTAACTATATGGTGGAAATAGTATTCATCAAATAAAACCTATTAAGAATAACCCTCCAGGCAAGTGTCTAGTTGGTTTAGCCTTTTTTTTGGATTTTTTTGCTTATGTACAGGTTTTTAAAGCCTCACTTTTTCTAGGTTCAGTTGTACTTTTTCCCAGCTTATATTTTAAGCAAAATAAACAGGTTTTTAAAAAACTATTAAATTCACCATTTCACAATGGCTTAAGCTTTTGTGATAAGTGGTAATTTATCATGGTATCAAGAGCAAGTAGTCCTAAGTTCGAACAATGTCTCTCCTATGCCTCCTATTTAAAAAATTAAAAATACATATATCAAGTTAAAAACCTCACGAGTTGGGACCCACTTATTAAGGGGAAGTCGAGCTTCATACATGAGAGAGAGTATTAAAATAATGGTTAAATGATTCAATTTACCATTTCTAATAATTTAAACTTTTAGGACAAATGGTAATTTATCAAAACAAGTCTTTTTTTTTTTTAACAAGTAAGTTTTATTAGAAAATTATGAATATCAAGTAAACATGATGTATACTAAATGCACATTGCCTCTAAGCTTTAAAAGTACAATGATCATCAAAACCAATGAAATCTATACAAACCGAACCATTAGAGAATTCCTAATGACAATTCCAAGAGAAACCATGTCATCAAATGCTTAGAGATATTTATAAGCACACTATAAACAAATGCCACTTTCCAGGGCTTCTTCTTTCTAAGCTACATATGCATACCAAACTTCATTGAAGATATAAAATTAAATTGGAAAAAATAATCCAGCACCTCATATATACTTTTGGACACCAATTTTAGTATTACTATTTTTTTTTTATAAGTGAATAATGCATCATTGAAGAAAAAGAAAATTACACAAGGAACCAAATTTTACGGTACTTGTTTACTTGGATGCATGCTCTAGATGGGATCCCCTTGATGTCTTTTGTTGATTTTATTGACTCTCTTTCTTAGTGAGTTGTATTATTTGAAAAGGGCTTGCACACAATCTTATTATAAGTCATTCTATTTTCCTTTCCTAATCATATTCTTAATTATAAATAAATAAATAAGGTAGAAAGCAAATCTATATTCCAAAAAAATTGGTCTATAAATCAAATGCATCACCAATAAAATCCACCTGCCTATATTCTAAAAGCTTTTTTTTTTTTTTTTGATAGCTAACCTATATTCCAAAAGCTAAAGCTGTTTAAAATGTAATAATTAATTAGAAAATCAAAAGGCAGTTAATGTGATCACACAATTGCAGTACTTGAAGAAAGAAAATCTTAATGTAAATACCTCCCCCATAAAGCCCAGAGGTTTATCATAAGTAGACTGTCCCGTCAGAGCATTATAATAGTAGACAGCCCCTGTCTCAGTCTTGTGGGCAGTCCAAGCGTCTAATTGTTCATTGACAGCAGCTCCATCCGGAGTTCGAACTTCCTCTACATGTTTCCTAATATCTACAAAACACCAAGTAATATTTTGATGAAATGAAAAACGTAACTCCATAAAACATCAATGAAGAAGAATAAACAATTCATACATTGGTTCATCAGTAATTTAGTACGAAACCATGGGCATACCAATACCCGGAGGAGGTAATTCTGTCTGCATTCCCAAAGTTCCTGACATCAAATGACCAGGGGCAGAAGACGCAGATGTTGCTGTAGCAGTTCCCACAGGAGTAACACCAGGAGGTTGAGAATCAGGTAACGGAACAGAAGGGAGAGGCATACCATGTGCAGGCAGAGGAAAAGGTCCAGGAAAAGCAGCAGGGTATGGCAGGAACGGTAGCCTAGGTATCCCACCCATTTGTGGGGGCTGCAACCAGAGTCCTTGAGGAGGGGCCATAGCAGGAAAAGGTGCATAAGGAGTGCAAATTTGAGGCTGAACAGCTGAATTTGATACAACAGGGGCTGTTGGCATAAGGGGTCTTGGGACTGCTGAAGAGGAAGAATCCATAGCAGAAGCTTGAAGAGTACTAGAGGATATTGGAGCAGACATTGCTATTCCAGGGGGTCCAGGTGTCCCGGGAGTTCCAGGCATTCCAGGAGGGATGGAAAAAGATGGTGCAGAGGGCATCCATGAAGTTGCTTGGCTCAAGGCTGAAGATACAGTACTTGTTGAACTTGAAGAACTATCAGTGGGTAATGAAAAAGACTGAGAAATAGCAGATGCAGATGTCAAATTACCAGCTTCTTGCAAGACAGCACTTGATGTATTCTGGAAACAAGCAAAGAAATTAGAATAATTAGCTTTTGGAATAAAATCAAAGAGCTTACTGATACTGATTTATAAGCTAAAACAGTCATAATCTTTCAATTTTCATGGCTTACAAGCAATAACTAGAGACCATAAACAAAAAATACTGCAACAATTTCTTGATGAACCAAAACTCATATATTGGAAAAATAAAATTAATAGCTTAAACAGTCGGACCCTTAAGATCGACAACTGTCACCAAGAAAATTCAACAGCTAGATACAAGCCATAGCATAAGATTGTTTCAGTGTGCAATCTATCTAGTTCGTTTGAACAACAACATTTCCGGATTAAACTCTTTGTCAAATCTACATGCAGTTATGATAAGAAGGGCCTAAGCATGTGAATTTTCTTCATCTGTGAGTGGTAATAAGTGATAAATGTCTAAACATGTGGATAATGTTCTTATACATATCTGCCAAACAGGTGACATGGCTTTCAAACTGGTTTGTATTTCCTTATCTGTTTTCTCATCATGATGGAAAAACACTTATGGTGCCATACACTAGTAATAGGGCAGTAATCAGAGTTCACCTAAGAGAACCTCACGTTTACTCGAGAATATGATCGTTGCCAACTTACCGTGCTAGTTTGGAACTGCTGGATACTAGGGAAAGGAATACTACTTTGTGAAATGTTGTATGAAAAAGAGGGACTAGCAGATGAAGACATTCCAGGAACCAGGGGTTGAACCACCAATGGAGATGCAGGTGAATTAGAATTAACAACCTGCATTGGAAGTAACAGTATCAGAGATAAGTACTACAAAACCCATCTAGAAGTATGACAGACAAAATAAATCGATACTGACAGAACTAGATGCTGACTGTTGCAAGCTTCCAGAAGGGGTGGGAGCATTTGGAAGCACGCCGTATGAGAATGAAGGTGCAGGAATTACAAAGCCAGGTGCATTAGCATATCTTGCTTGGGCAGGTCCTTGCATCAAACCAGGTGTACCTGCACCCGGAGCAGAAGCAGCAGCAGTCGGAGTTGAAGGGCCGCTGCTAGATGGCACTCCAACAGGCAAACCAGATACAGGTGCTTGAGAAGTTGGTGGCTGCATTTCCTGTGTTAACCAAGCTGGCGATGCCATATTTTTATCTGCATAGCAAGCTAAGAATCTCAAGCATACAACAATTGAACGATTGACTCAAAAGCAGAACTGAAAAAATGAAAATAACAAAAGGCAGAACTTCACCAGCACCGTATTATCCTTATTTCTACACCCCTTACAACTACCCCTGTAAGAATTTGAAAGAAAAAAGATCAAATTTCAGACCCATACATTTGTTAAACATAGTAATAGTAGTCTCCTCCACAATGCAATTGCAACCACTAATCTCCCACTGGGATATTTTGTTTTTGTTTTATTTAATTGTTTTGGTGGTTCCCAAGGCCTCATGACATCCATGGGGTCATGCCTTCAAAATCAAAACTCTCCTTTTAAGAGTATATATACATGCATACTTGGCGTGTGGGACGGACGGAGGACTACAATAAATACTCCCAAGGACACCCATTAATATAAAGCAAAAACTTGATTAACCATTAATATAAAGCAAAAACCTGATTAAGTGTGCGTTTGGCTCCAGCTTAAAAAGCTAGCTTATTTTACTATTCAACTTATTTTTGCTACTATTTATGAGCTCACCACTCCTTTTAATACTTCAACTAATTTTTACCTAAACCGACCTCAAATAGCCCCTAAGTTATTAGTTACAAGTTTTAAACAAGTGTGTGTGTGTCTCTCTCTCCCATATTGAGTAAAGTTTATGAGGTGATTTCAAATGAGGGCACAAATCGAACTTTTATGCGATCTTTGACAACCTCTCTCAATACTTATTTTTAATTTTCTAGCAAAATCGACACAGGCAAATTTTAAAAACCCTAAAAAATGGGATCCATTCTATTCTGTTTTGAAATAAAACTTAAGGAAAGGACAGAAACTTAAATATTAAAAAATTAAATAAAAAAAAAAACCAAGTACAGCGGCCAAAGTTTCACTAAGAATTCCTGACCCAAAAAAAAAAAAAAAAACTTGTATAATTTTATTGAGGCGGCGGAAAGGAAAAAGATAGGGCGAGAGATACTAACCAGAGAAATAGAGGAGATGAAAAGGTTCTAGAAACTCAGTAGGCCAAGGCGAAACTACTCGTTGCTTGTCTCCCTGCCTGCCTGCCTGCCTGCCTCACTCGCGCGCTCTCTCTCTCTCTCTCTCTCTCTAAACTCTACTCTACTCTAAACATTAAACAATATTTGAGACGAAGAAATGCCTAAATGCGTGATAACATTACACTTTATACCAACACCCACTGCTTTCTCAAAAAAAAATATAATAATAATAATAATAATAATAATAATAACAGCAACAACAACAGGAGGACAAAATTAATGTACAGTACCGGTGCTATTGCTTACTTTCCCTCTTAAGATTTATCTAGCGACATTTAACTAAAAAATATTTTTTCATCTCATAAGAAAAAATTCACATAATAGAATTAAAAAAAAAAAAAAAACCCAAGAGTTCTCCAAAAAAAAAAAATCTAAACAACATCACATAAATATTATACTTAAATCTTAATCTTAATAGTAATATCGTTGTGCCACTTAAATAACGGTACACTCTATTTCCTTTGTGGAAAACGGAATTTTATGGAAAATTGAAAATTCCCTAAACTACTCCCCTTGTTTCTTAAAAAAAAAAAAAAAAATACTCCCCTAAAATTTGAATTTTATACATAATTTCAATTTTACCCCTTTTAAGTATACAATAAAATGTCATTTTCATTATGTCACATCAATAAATTATTTAAAGTTTTTTTTAGGTTACAAAGATAACGTGGCATAAAGAAAATGATGTGGACCATGTTGTGTTATTTTATTATATGTGGCAAGCTTATGTGATATTTATACTCTAATCACTTTAAAATAAATATATTTTTTGAAAAATATTATCCCATTTTCAAGTGCTTGTTTGTATGTAAATAGACAAGAGATTGCTAACGCAAACGTAATATAAATTCAGGTGATAAAATCTAAATTATTAAATTTTAGTATATAAAATCCAAAGGCCCCAAGCTTTAGATGTGTAGTTTGCACTTTAACTTTTAATTTTTTTAATTGTCGCATGCAGTTTTGGTTGTGGTGTGATAGTGCAATAAAAAAACCTTGATTTTTTTTTCTTTGTGGTGGAAATGTGGGAGGATACAAAAGGGTGTGTGTGGTGGGGGGATTTAAAATGTTTCCCTTGAAAATATCAAGATGTGACAACTTCTCAGAGCAAGCCCCTCTCCCATTCGCATTGAAAATTATGGAAACAATGGCTGTTGCCAAAGCTATCGGTTTTGCTCAGGAGATCGGAATCAGGCCATCCATCCTCGAGGGAGATGCAGAGGTTGTGATTAACACCCTCAAATCTGACGAAGAATCCCTCTCTTCCTTTGGACACATTATTTCTCTGGCTAAATCCACCTTAGATACCAACAGTTGTATTTCTTTTTCTCATGTACGTAGAGTTGGTAATAAGGTAGCTCATAACCTAACTAAACATGCTAGATATGTTAAATGTTTGTCAGTGTGGTTGTAAAATGCTCCCCTACACCTCCATTCTGTTCTCTTTGCGAATTCTAGCTAATAATATTGACAGTCTTCTTTCTTAAAAAAAAAAAAAAAATGTTCTAAGCTATTTTGCCCAATCGCTTTCTATCCTCTTATGATACAGGAATATTGAATAAAAGAGCCAACAAACCCAGCTCATGCCGTCTTACAAACCTAAATAGAGGAATCCTACGACTTGGACTTGGAGTCCCAATTCTAGCCCAATTATAGCTCATAACCTAACTAAACATGCTAGATATGTTAAATGTTTGTCAGTGTGGTTGTAAAATGCTCCCCTACACCTCCATTCTGTTCTCTTTGCGAATTCTAGCTAATAATATTGACAGTCTTCTTTCTTAAAAAAAAAAAAAAAAATGTTCTAAGCTATTTTGCCCAATCGCTTTCTATCCTCTTATGATACAGGAATATTGAATAAAAGAGCCAACAAACCCAGCTCATGCCGTCTTACAAACCTAAATAGAGGAATCCTACGACTTGGACTTGGAGTCCCAATTCTAGCCCAATTATCCTTAAATTGGTCCTATTAGTCAAAGTCCATTAAGGATGGTCATATAACATTTATTTAGTCACTGTTGATGTATGCTGATTGTGAAAAATATCTTCTTCTTTTTTTCTTTTTTCTTTTTTTGAGAATCAAGACAATAAAATATTATTAGCTTAGGCCACTCAAATCAACCATGTATACAGAGTTAAGGTCTGGTGGTATTTCCTCCATCCAGATTGACAAATCAGGGGTAGAGGATACTCATCGAGTTAAGGCATCTGCCAAACTATTACAATGTCTCCTAACATGAGATAAACTAAGCGATGAAAACCGAGCCATGAGCATATGAATGTCTGCGAGTAAATGACTATCGTGAGCCAGAGAATTGCCACCCTTCGCTAAAGATTTGATCAAAACTTTAGAGTCCCCTTCAAGAGTGATGTTGTCGAAGCCAAGTTCAAGTGTAAGCTCCAATGCTTTTCGTGCAGCCAAGACTTCCACGTTTATAACTGAACTGGGTAGAGGTATTTGCTGAGTAAGAGAAGCCATGATCAGTCCATGGTCTTTACGGATCACAACTCCCAAGCAAGCAAGTCTTTCTTCAGCAAAAATTGCACCATTGAAGTTGACTTTATAAGCATCTTGAACCGGTGCCTACCAAGCTACTACCTGTTGGGGTCGGGTTTGGTGAAAGCCAACGCTACAAGAAGCTCTCTCCAGGAGTCAATCTTGAGCAAATTCAACCACCTGACTGAGTAAGAGTGTAGGCTTGCCCAGGTGCAAATTATTCCTCCTATTTCATAGTGTCCATAGCATGGCAGCAAAAAGATTGGGCTCCCTATTACTTGCAAAAATAAGCTCAAAAATATCAGTGAAAGAGGAGCACACCTGAAGCGTGCTGTGATTCCATTAAGCCCAAGACCTCCAAACAGGTTGCAAAGCTGGGCAGAGGAACAAGGCATGAACCACATCCTCCTGATGCAATTTACAAACATCACAGCAGCCCTTAGTAATGACCTTTCTGCGGGCCTGATTGTGAAAAATATCTAATCATTTATTTTCATTTGTATTTTAGATGTCTTGGAAATCATGGAGTCATTTAATTCTATTTAATTCTCTCATGTTCAAATGGGTTGTTTGAAACTCTATACATAGATGTTCATGTAATTGAAATGAAGCAATTAGACCGTGAATTTTTGGCCAAAGGGTTGAGTGGCACTTATTTCCTAGACAACACTGCAAATTGACACTTTTGACTCTTATGTAAAAGTGTCATTTTTGGTTGAATTTTTAGATCTACATATGTTTAAATATTTTGACCATAACTTTTGACTCATACATCTAATTTAGGTGAAATGTGTGGTTTTAAAAAGATAATTCAAAATGCAACAATTTTTGTTGAAATATATATTTTTTTCCTAATTTCACACGTTTAGAACACCAACATCAGTGAATGCAAAATATAATAAAAATTCATTTTTGCACATTTAACCCCAAAAATCACTCACATCAGTTTAGCCAAACTTGTGTAAAATAGCATCAAGCTACAACGACCATGCAAATATACAATGTTACTATTGATGTGTAAATTGATAAAGAAATAATAATTAAAATGGGAGAGAGAGAGAGAGAGAATATGATTTGGGAGAATAATAAAGATTTGATAAAGAAATAATAATTTAATAAAATGTAGAATAAATTAGATAATCTTTTTTTAGAAGAAATAAAATAGATAAACACTATGAACTGTGGATGGACAGCAAGGGAACCCTCTTTGCTGATCAACAACAGTTTGGCCCTAGTTTGAAAGCAGCTCCATATTTAGCAGTGGGTAAGAGTGTTATTTTTGTCTCAGGTTATTACGAGAAGCCTCAACCATGATCATAGGTAAAGCAAAGTCCAAAGGTGGTGCCTAGTGACACAGTAGAGGAAGGGCAGAGTGCTTCTTAGGCAAAGGAGCCTCAACCCGATATGGAAATCGAAATTTCTGGGAAAGCCATTAATTGTGATACGTTTCAAAAATCAAAAATCTCAACAGATAGAGAGTTTATTGCACCTATCTCGGGAGCTTCCTCAAATAAATCTAATTCAATTCCAATTATTTCTTCAATGGATATTTTTGGAAAGGCTAATAATGAGGTTTTATTTTGCTCCAAACTTCAAAGATTGAGATCATGTCCTAAGCGTGAATGAGGGGCTTCTAAAATCCCCCTTTAATTCTGAGAGCACATTTTTGACATCAAGTGGAACCTCCTACAATATTAAAAGACTTCACAAAAAATATTGATGAGCTAGAGAGAGAATTGTGAGAGCAATAAGTTGGTTTCCAAGACTAATACTAATCTGATTTTGGTGGAGCAATTTCAATTATCTCCCATAAAAAAATCTCACGTACTAAGGATGCCACATAGGGTTTGGAGATAACTCAACCTCATGAGCCAATCACTAACATCAACCATGATTAGGTTCCAGGCTAAGGTTCAAGGACTGGGAAATGGACAAAAATTTGTAGAAGTGCTTCTCAACAGGACTATGCTTTGGAGGTTGTTGTGGGATCTAAGAGGAGTGGTTCAGTGGTGGAAGACCAAATTGTGTTACCTAACAAACGCAGAATGGTTTCTCAAATTGGCAAGGCAGATTAGATTATATTGGCAGAGGCTGATGGTCAGCCCTGCCAAGAGCAATAATGTAAGGTTGAATTTAATCAACCATCTTGTTGGCTTTATTCCGTGCCAAATTTGCTTGTATTTTAGCAATTAGTAACCCTATATTTAAGTGGGGTTCATGTAAGGGTAGTATGCGAGAGAGTATGAAAAAATGCTCAAGATTGTGTAAGGATGCAGAGACTCGCGGCTGGGACTCGCGGCTGACTCGTGACTGGCAAGTCGCCAACTGCAACACACATGAGAAGCATGTAGGGGAGTTGAAGGGTCACGCCAACTGTCGCACAACAGGACAAAAGTCTCGGGTTGGCTAGGCCATTAACTCGCGGTTGAAACTCGCGACTTAAACCAGTTGTGAGGCCAAGCTGCCAGACCACCCTGTTTGGGAAAAACTGACTCTTCACATTACAAACACACACCACTATATATAGACCCTTATACCCACGAAATATAGAGAGCTTCCAGAGAGAATTTTGAGAGAGAAACCCTAGAGAAAAACAAGATTGATTCATCCACAATCTTCACCTAAGAGACTCTTCAAATTCCTTTACTCTTTTCCTCTCCATTGATACATCTTTAAAAGGTTCTTGACCAAATCCTTTTCTTACCATACCCATATCTGTGAGAAGATTTATTTGGTGTTTTGGGAAGTAGTTAGGAAGGGACCAATTCATATTGGTTGATGCTATGGGCTATAGCAGAATCCAGTAAGCTAGAAAAAAAAAAGGTTCGGCGCAACCTCGTTGGAGCAAGAAGCTTGGAGGGCTTAGGTACATCAGGTAGATTAAGCTTAGAGGGTCTATTGTTGTTCATGTATCCCAACTACATTTTTTAGTGGATTATTGACCGCTTAGAGGGCGGCGGAGAAGTTTTACGCCGAGGGCTTCGGTTTCCTCTTCGATAACACATCGTGTGTTATCCTTGTGTTTGCATCTCTCTTTCATTTATCTTTGCCTTTTATTTTCTGTTGTGGATGTGATTATATTTGACTTAGACTGTTTATCAATTATGTGTTTAGCTTATATTCATGTTCCACACGTTAATCGTTTGATATTAAGCTTGAATTGATATTTTGTTATTTGGGGTCTAAACGTTCAAGGGTGTTCTACACACATATTGAACATTCAAACAAGTATTTTATCCTGGAACTATCAAGGGCCTGGAAACCATCAGACAGTTCAAGAGCTCATGGACTTAATATGGGCATAAGATGCTACATTTGTGCTTTTAGCTAAGACATAGCTGGATGAAGTTAGGCTAAAGGATTTGTTGAGAAATTTAGACTCCGAGCATAAACATGTTGTGTCGAAAGTCAATTGAGGGGGAGGTTTAGCTCTTCTATAGAAAGTTGATTTTGATCTTCTGGTTGACACATCATCTCTGAATCATATTGATGCTCAGATAAATGAAGGAAAGGACAATACTTGGAGGTTCATTGGTTTCTATAGTGCGCTTGAAACTCATAATAAGCACCACATATCCTGGTCGCTCCTAAAAAATTTATACCAAACTACATCATTTCCATGGTTGTGTGCGGGGTACTTTAATGAGATTCTAAAATCCCATGAAAAACTAGGGGGAAGAATGAGGCTGGTAAAATAGAAGCAAGACTTCCGTGATGTTTTGGATTATTGTGTTTTTATGGATTTAGGGTTTGTAGGTAATAAGTTCACATGGGGGAAGACGCTTGCAGGTGGAATCACGGTTTGGGAACGCCTTGACAGAGCAATAGCTAGCAACCAGTGGATTTCGCTCTTTCTTGCAACGAAAGTTGTTCACTTGAATGTGGTATGTCTAACCATAAACCTATCATAACACACCCATCTGGTATCCCGGTTTGCAGACAGAAGCCATGGAGGTTTGAGCAGGTTTGGTTTTGAGACACTAGATGCCATAATACTATTGCTGCAGTGTGAGGAAGTATTGGTAATGCTTCTTGCCCGATGACAGCAGTGGAGAGGAATTTAGAAGAATGCCAAGAAAAGCTTCAAAAATGGAGTGATTCATCTTTTGGGAATATCAACCGAGAATTGATAGAGAAGAAAAAGAAATTGAAAAAAGCAGGAGGTAGGGCTGCCAAGGGTGGTTCAGCTGACATGGTGTACATCCTAAAAGAGGAACTCAAAAAGCTGCTATTGAAGGAAACGAAATTATGGCAGCAAGGTGCTATGGTTGCCTGGCTGAAAGACGGAGATCAGAATTCTAGTTACTTCCACAATCGGACCTCCCACAGGTTTAGGCGCAATTTAATTAATGGACTGTGGAAGGAAGATGGCTCTTGCTGTGAAGGGGATGATCAGTTGGCTTCCTTGTTTGTTGATTTCTACCAAGGATTATTTCAATCATCAAACCCAAGCCAAATTGATAAAGTGTTGGAGGATACATTATGGTCAGTGTTGCCAGCTATAAATTCCCTTTTGATAGGGGAATTTACCAAGGTAAAAGTGGACTATGCCCTGAAACAAATGTCGCCTTTAAAAGCCCCAGAACCTGATGCATGCCATCGGTTTTTTACCAACACTTTTGGAATGATATTGGCGACAATGTGTTTGAGGCTATCCTATCAGTGGTGAACTCAGGTATTTTTCCACCTAGGATTAATCATAAATATATCCACCTTGGTTCCAAAGGGAAAAATCCCAAAGCAAGTAACTGATTTTAGACCTATTGCTTTGTGTAATATTTTATATAAGCTTGTGTCTAAGGTTCTTGCAAATAGACTTAAAAAGTTGATGCCTAATGTTATTTCGAAATCTCAGAGTGCTTTCCAAGCAGATAAGGCTATTTTTGATAATATCCTTGTAGCTTTTGAGACTTTACATCATATGAAGTTGAGGACGGGTGGAAATAAGGGGTCTATGGCTATGAAACTCGATATGAGTAAAGTTTAAGATAGAGTTGAGTGGGTCTTTCTAGAAAAGCTCATGGGCAAGATGGGTTTCGATAGTAAATGGATTGGGTTGGTTATGGCTTGTATTAGCTCTATTTCTTACTCCATCTTGGTTAATGGGGAATCTCGAGGTAATATTAAACCTTCAAGAGGAATTAGACGAGGTGATCCACTGTCACACTATCTTTTTCTTCTTTGTTCCAAAGGTTTAAATGGGTTGATAAAAAATTTGTGGTAGAGGGTAGAATGAAAGGCTTTTCTCTTGGTAAAAATGCTCCCCAAATATCTCACCTATTTTTTGCAGATGACAGCTTGATTTTTTGCCTAGCTGACTTGGAGGATGTGAAAACCATCCAAGACATCTTAAGGTAGTATGAATTAGCCATAGGTTAACAGGTGAATCAGGAGGAAACCAATTTATTTTTTGGTAAAGCAGTGGCAGAATCCACAAAAAACTCCATAAAAAATTTCTTGGGTGTTCCTGAAATTAAAGATTATAAGAAGTATCTTGGGCTGCCAGCTGTTGTGGGGAAAAATAGAAAAGCGAGCCTAAACTATATAAAGGAGAGGGTGTGGGGGAAACTTCAGGGTTGGAATGAGAAGCTATTGTCTTGAGTTGGGAGAGAAGTGTTATTGAAAGCAATTGTTCAAGTCATACCTACCTTTGCCATGAGCTGCTTTAAACTACATGCTGGCCTTTGTCACGATATTGAAACAATGATCCGAAAATTTTGGTAAGTGCAACATAGAGATAGAAGGAAAATCCATTGGAAGAATTGGAAATCCTTATGTCAACCAAAATCAAAATGAGGTATGGGTTTCTAAGAATTGACAAATTTTAATGAGGCAATGCTAGCAAAGCAAGTGTGCCGGCTAATCCATGACATGAATTCTCTCTTTTATAGAGTGTTCAAGGCTAAATACTTATCAGATGGCTCTATCTCTAAAGCAGAGGAGAAGTCGGGGTCATATGCGTGGAAGAGCATCCTTCAAGCTAGAAAAGTAATTTCCATGGGGGCAAAATGGCGAGTTGGGGATGGTTTGTCTATTCAAATTTTTAAGGACAGCTGGTTCTCTAGGGAAGGCAATGGCCAAATTGTCTCACCACCAAAATTCCTCCACAATGATGCTTCGGTATCTCAGCTTATTGATCCAGACAAAAAGTGGTGGAATTCTGTCCTCATTTATCAGAATTTCTATCCTTTTGAGGCTCAAAAAATCAAATCTCTCCTACTCTGCTTCTTTTCACAGGTAGACTTGTTGTTCTGGCCCTATACTAGTTTTGAATTGTATGCTGTGAAATTGGGGTATTAGCTTCTATGCGAGGAGTGCAGTAGTGATTCGGCTTCAGCTTTTGATAATGCAATTGTAGACATCGTATATTGTACCCCTTACAACTCAGACCCCCGTTTTCCAATGATGCTGAAATTCGAAGACCCAAAGTTGGTTTAGAGCCTAATCTGATTACAAATTGACTTAAGAGATGTTAAAATGAAAAATATAATTTTTTAATGAGCTAAAAAATCTATTTTTGGGAAATAAAGGGCAAAAGATATCTTAAGCCTGTGTACGCAGGTAAGGTTTTAGAGCACCAAAAATGCAAGTTTTCGGCATTAAAGACTGAGATTTAGAACAAATCCCACATCATCTAGGAGCTGTTCCAAACTCTCATTTTCACAATATAAATTGTCATACATGGTACCTTTCAAAAACACACAGAAATCCCACGAGAAAACACTAAGATTCATTAGAAATAGTGAATCAAAAAGGGAGTTTTTCACAAAATGTCCTCAAGCCAATTATATTTTATTAGGGCATTTTCTGGTCTTTTTCCTTGAATTTTAAGATTACTAATCTCATTCTTATTGGTTTGTGATAGAATTGATTGAGGGAAACAGTCAAAAATCAAGTCTAGGAGCTTTTGCTTTGAAGTATTCTTTTTAAACTTTTCTTTAATTTTTAGCTTTTAATTATGTCTTTGCTTTGTTTCTTTGTTTGTTTTATGCCTTATAATATGTTTGTTTAGACTAAGTTTACATTTTCCTTATGTTTTAAGCATGTTAAGTTATTAGAAATCGTGTTTTGAACTTTGCTTTGTTTGCTATGTTTTTAGGGTTTCTGGGCAAAAACCCACATGCGCATGATCAAGGCTCTGTACTCAGGCTTGATTATGTGCACGCAGAGTTGTTCATGCGTATGCATGAACCAGTCCAGAAACCCTAATTTTGTTTTCTTTTGTTTTTACTTCTGCTTTCACATGTATACTTTTGTTTAGACTATTTTTCATGTTTTTGTGCTTTTAAAGCTTCTGTTTCACATGATTAATTAGATGTCTGCCTTTCACATGTTAGAATTAAGGTTTGTTTTGTATTGTCTTTATTTCAATGCCATGATCACGCATTCACATGCTCATGCATAATGCCATAGGTGCTAAGTTGCTGCAAGGTAAGTGAGGTAAGTCATGCATTCACTTGAACATGCATCTTTGAGTAGGATTTTGTTTAATGATAGATGTGAATATGCTTGCTTGGATGAGTTGTGCTTAATCACATGTTTTTTTGGACCTCTTTGTGCATATGCCTCTGCCTTTAAGGGATATGATGCTAGGGTTTATGCTTGGATACATGATGATATGCTAGATGTATGTTAGGATTTATAATGTGAGATAGGAGTATGATTAGGATTTGTGGTGTGATGTGATGACATGATGATAGTGGCATGCTAGGGTTATGTTATGCTATGCTAGATGAACGTTAGGATATGCCATGATTATATGCATGCTAGGGTTTATGATGTGATGATATGCCATGATTAGATGTATGTTAGGTCTTGTTTGATTGCCATGATAGATGTATGGTTAGAGATGATTGATGCCATGTTGAGTGATTAGTTGTATGCTAGTGTGTGTGTGAGTTAGATACAATATTGAATATGCCTTTAATAGGGTTAAGACATAAGACACAATGATGGGAAGCCAACCTTAGAGTTGGGCGGCTTTAGGTGCCTAACACCTTCCCAAAACCATACCTTAACTCTGAATCTATATCTCTGGTAGTAAGATCAAAAGGTTCTTCCTCGAGAGGACGCTATCTATATGGTTCCTAGACCATTGCAAAAACTAGATGGCGACTCCCCGTTGTGTCCACAGCATTGTCAAAATCTTTGTGGTCTGGTCTATGGAAGATGACAGTCCTAAACAAGGTGAAAACCTTAATGTGGAGAGCATGCACTGATTCCTTACCAACATTGAAGAAGCTGGTGCAGAAGACCATCGTTAGCTCATCCCTGTTGTAGAGACCGCATTTTATACCCCTTACAACTCAGGCCCCCATTCCCCAATGATGCTGAATTCTAAGACCCAAGGTTGGTTTAGAGCCCAATCAAATGTTAAATTAACTTCAGAAATGTTGATATGAAAAATATAATTTTTAATGAAAAAATAAATCTATTTTTAGAAAAGTGAGGCCAAGGAAACCCTCGCTATGCACACGCAAGAATCGGCCTGCGCACCCAGCTTTCTGCATGCGCATGCAGGTACGATTCTGTGCACGCATAACGAATTTCAGAAACTAAATAAGGCAAGTTTCTACATTAATGTTGAGGTTTGGAACGAATCTCACATCGTCTGGGGGTCGTTCCAAACCCCTATTTTCACATTATAAGTAGCCTTACATGATATATTTTAAAAATACAAAGAAATCTCACAGGAAAACACTAAGATTCACTAGAAATAGTGAATCAAAGAGGGAGTTTTTCACAAATAATCCTTAAGTCAATTTTCTTTTGATTAAGGCATTTTCTGGCTTTGATATTTGAGTTTAAGATTACTAATAACTCTTTTATTAAATTGTGAATAGATTTGACTGAGGGAAATGGTAAAAAATCAAGCTTGAAGAGCTCTTGTTTGAGGTATCTAGTCTAAACTTTTCCTTTTCTTTTCTTTTCCTTTTTGCACTTTAATCTTTCTATTTTCTTTATTTTCTTGTTGTAGTATGTTGTAATATGTTTATGTAGTTTAGATTTACGTTTTTGTATGTCTAAAAAGCATGTTAGGATGTTAGATTTAGCATTTCAAAGCTTTGCTATGTTTCTAGGGCTTCTAGGTAGAAACCCACGTGCGCATAATCAGGCTTAATTATGCGCACGCAGGGTTGTTCATGTGTGCGCATGAACTAGCCCCAAAACCCTAATTTTTGTTTTATCTGTTTTTCCTTCTGCTTTCATATGTATGCTTCTGTTTAGCCTCTTTTTCGTATTTTTATGCTTTCAAAGCTTCTATTTCACATGTTTAATTATTGGTTTGTCTCTCACATGTTAGAATTAGGGTTTATCTTATGTTGTTTAATTTTGATGTCATGAATATGCATTCACACGCTCACGCATAATGCCATAGATGCTGAGTTGCTGCAAGGTAAGTAAGGTAAGTCATGCATTAGTATGAACATGCATCTTTGTGTTGTTTGATGCTTGATTTCATACTTAAGAGATTAGAATATATGTTATGACCTATGTTGGATTGCCATGTCCTTTTGGTGCCTTGTCTTTGTTGCTGCCTTGTTTGATGATGATATGTTATGCCATGATTAGATGAATGCTAGGATGATGTAAGATGCCATGCTAGGATTTGTGAGGTGATGTTATGCATGATTAGATGAATGTTAGGCTTTGGTTAATTGCCATGATAAATGTATGGTTAGGGACGATCGATGTCATGTTGATTATTAGATGAATGTTAGTATGTGTGTGAGTTAGAATAACAATATTGAGTATGCATTTAATAGGGTTAAGACATAAGACACAATGAGGGGAAATCAACCTTAGGGCTAGGCAGTTTTTGGTACCTAACACTTTCCCAAGACCATACCTTAACTCCAAACCCATATCTCTGGTAGTAAGATCAAAAAGTTCTTCCTCGAGAGGACGCTATATATATGGTTCCTAGACCATTGCAAAAACTAGATGGCGACTGATGATGCAAAGAAAATCAGTAGGCTGAATGCTCCGGGCTTCAATGGGCTAGCGGTTGTCTAGAAGGCCTGAAAAGAAAGAAACACAAAATCAAAGGTGACCGGGGTAAACTGGCCAAGAACCCTCCGATGCTTAAGTTAATTTTCCCTCTAGAACTCAAGAATTCCAACTTTAGAAGTACTGGAAACTTACTTTGATTTGATGTGGATGAGTCCTTATATAGAGAGCTTTGGAGCGGTTACTTGTTTAGTAACTTCCCCAATATTTGTAGAAGTTAAAAGGTTTAGACTTAATTTCCACAATTGCTATAGAAGTTAGAATGTTCAATCTTATCTTCTATAACTGCCATTGGAAGTTAAGTACTTATTAAGAAGTTATGGCGATAAATAAGGATCTTGTTCGCATTACAAAATAGTACCACGTGGTTTAGGTAAATCCATTTCTGGAAATTTCCTAAATGTTGGGAGATCGTTCAGGTCACTTCATGAGCTGGACGACCCTTCTGGTCTTGGACGACCTTTTTGGTCTTGGACAACCCTTCTGGTCTTGGACGACTCTTCCGTCCTTGGGCGACCTTTCTAGTCTTGGACGACCCTTATGGTCTTGCACGACCCTTTCAATCTTGGACGACCTTTCTGGTCTTGGACGACTCTTCTGGTCTTGGACGACCTTTTTGGTTTTGAACAACCCTTATGGTTTTGGAATACCCTTTTGGTCTTAGACGACCTTTTTGGTTTTGGATGACCTTTTCGGTCTTAGACGACATTTCTAGTCTTGGACGGCCCTTCTGGTCTTGGACAACCTTTCTGATCTTGGACGACCCTTCTAGTCTTAGATGACCTTTTCAGTCTTGGACGACTCTATGGACGACCCTTTTGGTCTTGGACGACTCTTATGGTCTTGGATGACCCTTTCGATCTTGGATGACCTTTTTGGTTTTGGACGACCCTTATGGTCTTGGAATACCCTTCTGGTCTTGGACGACCCTTTCGGTCTTAAGTGACCTTTCTGGTCTTGGACGAAATTTTCAATCTTGGACGACCCTTCCAGTCTTGGATGACCTTTCTAGTCTTGGACGACTCTATGAACGAACTGGAGATAGTCTGATTTTTAGTTCACCATCAACAACTGCCATTTTCATTGTGTTCACAGCTATGCATATCATGTCTCCAAGCTCCTGAGGACAACTTCACGCCTTGTAGGGATGTCCAAATTTGAAGCAAGTCTGGTCCGTGGATTTCAAGAACCTGGTTGCTGCAAATTATTAGCTTCATTCCTTTGTTGATTTGTTTGGGCTGGTGTTTAAAACTCCAAGCAATATGGCTCGGTTTGCCATGACATGTTGGCTGATTTGGAAATAAGGTCTGTGTTCACCAGCTCGTGATTCCCCTAGACAAAATTGCTCTCTTTGCTCGTGATCACCTGGCTGAGTTCCATAAATTCCACAACAAAGCACCCAAGAAAGCTCGACCAACAAAGAAGATTTGGAAGCCTCCTGATGTAGGTAAAGCAAAAGCAAACTTTGACAGGGCCATGTTTGATGAACTAAATGAAGCAAGTATTGCAATTGCTGTCTAAAATTCCCAAAGGGAGATAATGGTAGCCCTATCTGAAAAAAAATACCAAAGCCATCTTCGATAATCATGCTTGAATTGCTTGCTACTAGATGAGCTGCCCTTTTTATTCAAGAACTCGGCTTCCATGACTCTATCCTTGAGGGAGATTCAGAAATCCGCATCAACACACTTCTTAGTGGAACGTCAACACCAACCTCCTTTGGTCACTTGATTAAAGACACTTAATCTTATGCTAGCTCTCTACGAAGCGTTTGCTTCTCTCACACTCCCAGGCGAGGTAATGCTTTAGCACATGGCCTTCACCACACATAAACTAACTACTGAAACTATTTTAATAGCTCAAAAATATTTTATTACTTTGTTTTTGGCATAAAGAATTCAAACAAAGTTTTGACCTTATTTGCTAAGAATAAAATATTCTCAAAATTCTCCATTTGATATGATATGCTACTCTTTCCATTCATTAGGGTATGAGACCTTATATGCTCTTAACTTGAGGTTGGTAATAAAAAAATTTAGACATTAAGTGACCAATCACACCTAGAAAATCCTATGATAATCACACCTAGAAAATCCTATGATTAATGATGACTCTACTCATCCTTCCAAACAGCTCACTATGGGGCCGGTTCATAATCTAGTATCGATTGCTTATTGACTCCACTAAAAACATAGAGGGTTCAAGCCAGATAGTTTTATTATTCCAACAAGTCATACTTTATTCATTCAACATTTTTATTGAAAAAAAAAATCACCAAAAAATTAAAAACAACATAAAATGAAAGTTGTAGGGAAAAAAAAAAATTGAAATGCATAAAGAGAATGACAACTCGTGCAGAAGAGAAGGCATAAACCATTTAGGTTAAGTCATCCATTTAACTGATTTAAGGACTGGTATGGATGTCCTGGATAATTCAACTTGTGCAGAAGAGAAGGCAACTTCGCTTCTTGTGTCAAAGAACTGGATTACCACTGTGTCATTTTTTGAAGCAATTAAATATTAATTTACCATTTACCATGAGAGGTCAATCAAGACCCAAACACAAGAATTTCATCAGGATAAGAGATGAGTGTTGCTAGCAAGAGCATGGGAAACATAGTACAGTACCCACAAGATCACCTTAATCAGCTTGAACCACGTAAATAATGGCATTAGCCAAGAATATTCTAAAATTATTTTTGAACATCTTAATCAGCTTGAAAAGGAATGGGTGCGCTCAAACAGGAACCTCGCCAAGAGTATGGGAGATCAGTAGCAGTATAGATGATTCACCAGCACCTTCTGGGTTGGACCCCTTCCCATATATTGCAAACATGTCCATTCGAACCATAGATATAAAACACAACCAAAGATGACATTACCGCTGAGCTATCAATTTAACCTGTATATTTGTCATCATTATAAGATGCAACTAACCACTTCACACACACGAGAGGGGGAGAGAGAGAATTGGGGGGTAATAAGATCTAATATATACCCAGTCACAAAATTGTTCAATTGACAACCTGCACTAACACAATACATAATATCCATCTTAACCGTCAATATAGAGGCCAGACTACACTAAAATCATAACATGACATCAACACTATCCAAAGATATCAGCAATAGATTCGCCCTAGTCCAAAGGATTAACAAATTTGAAACTGGATTTAAAGGCAGCAAGAGACGAATATCCAATCGAAAACCTTCACAGCACTTGTAATATCCCTGCTGGGAAAAAAACAATGATAGAAGTGAGTTTTCCAACAAAGAAAGCTTTATTATGGAAACTTGGGTATAAGAAAATAATAAGAGAGAACTATTTTCTAACCACATAAATCAGGTAAACAAAATATATGCAAAACATTCACTCATAGCATTTTTATTTTTATTTTTATTTTTGGTGGTGGGTTTACTGCAATATTTGCAAGAGATAAGTGAAAGGATCATGCTGACTTAACAATCCTTGTAGAGTAACTCTTCCACAATTTTTACAAAGAATCTAAAAAAAATGTAAGATCTGTAAATGCGTCAAGTCTGGGTCTATTTATAACTCAAACACAATGGATGTCTCAAACCACACTAGTAACACCGTCTATTTATAACTCTTAATAGACTCAAACACAATGGACGTATCAAACCACACTAGTATCACCGGTTTCCTAGTTTTTTATAATTTTTCTTGCTGAATGATTATATAATTTTCACAATTATGAATTACATTACTTGCAAATGATCTCTAGCTCAAATGTTGTAAGAACATGGTGGAGGATGAGGTCATGAGTTCAAAACCACAAGGTGAGTATAATTACCAATAAAATGTCATTAAAAAATGGAATTACATTTACATGTTTTTACAAAGAAGCATGTATTTAATTCAAAGTTTGCAACAGATGTTCAGGCTTTGACAATGACATGAAATTACACACCTGGCACATATCCAAAAAACAAACAAAAAAACCAAGAGAACAAAACCTACTGAGGAGAGCAATGGAATCCCAAGGCCATTCAAGATGAAAGAACTGAGCCCCAACAGAAAACATTATGCAAGAGCATCAAAGGGCCAACAATTGATAAATCAAGACACCAGAACAAAGAGCTATCAGCCACAATAAACAGTTCTATATTTCCATTTTCTATTCTCAATAAGAAATAAATAAAAATATCTATTTCACCCAAATTTTGGGGTTTGGTGGTGGTGGTGGGTTTCATTTCACCCAAATTTGAGATTTGTTTGTCATCTACCACAGAGGATCTCTAAATAATACCAATTGCATCTTCATTGTTCAGGAGTTCAACACAAAGCCAGATCCATAACCACATGTAGGACTTTGCATACATGACTACAATTGATTGCAGTACAGGAGTGTTGGTAAAGAAAGAGAAAAATCATATGATTTCAGACCTAAACAATAATATTATCAAGAGGCGTTGCACAATATATTTGATTGCTCTTCAATGTTCCACAGAGATTTAGTTGTGTTTCTTGGAACATTCAATAGCATGTACCCTTGCCACATTTTTGGGACAGCAGAGCTTACACAAGCAGTGCTGGCTCCATGATAAGATAGTAGTACCATTTGTCAAAACACAATTGACACGATGGTATAGAGCAACCTTCCACTTCACAACCTAGAACAGCTAGAAAACCCAAGGCTTCACCACTTAAGGCGCCTGGTCACCACTAAGCTTAAAGAAAATCTCACAAGAAAATCTTATTAAAAAATACTATGTTCGAAATACCTCCTGGAGCCTTTTTATAGAGCTTCCCGTAATGC
The DNA here is from genome assembly GCA_023621385.1 of Quercus gilva. Classification (NCBI taxonomy): domain Eukaryota; kingdom Viridiplantae; phylum Streptophyta; class Magnoliopsida; order Fagales; family Fagaceae; genus Quercus; species Quercus gilva. The sequence continues at coordinate 36,224,969 of CM042475.1, read as the reverse complement.
TCAAAATACACCCCACAGCATCCTCAACAGAAATAAGCCAATATGAAAAATGAAAATTCAGAAGTAATCCCTAGATAAAAGTCATTAAAAATTTTATAATAATAAATACTAATAAACAAATATGAATTAGTCTCATGGTGTAGGCGCCACATGATAGCCTGTCACTCACAGATATCTGACACTACTTCTAACAAATAAATAACATTTTTTTAAGCAAGTACAAAAACAAAGTTATAATATGTCTCCAAAAAATACCTTATGGAAACAAATCTACATGAAAAACATAATGTATTGTTAGAAAAAGACTACAAAACCAATTAAAACCCCCAACTTAATAAAGGGTTAAAACCATAAATCCGATCTGGCTCTAGTACCAATCAACCACCATATTGAGTGTTGTATAGGATAACCTTACCCACTGACTCTCTAGTATCGCTACCAGGCCACAAATGTTTTGGCGAAAGATCACCACTGATGCAAAAGCAAAAGCAAAATTATTTTAGAATTTATATTTTCAGATTTTTTTGTATTTGAATATAGACGTGATTAATGAAATTTAGATTGGATATTTTCCAATAGTTGGTTGTTGATTCCTAATGCCTTAGGTGGTGCTGATGCCTAAGTTTAGCTTGGTGCTGATTCCAAGTGAACCCCAGTGCTGTTTCTTAGGATTATCCTTTAATTTTCTAGTTACTTTTAATTGTCCTGCATCAACCACCCCATTATGACCTTCTCCGCTGTCAATCTACAGTAAAAGCCAAGTGGTTACTGTAGATTGGGAGGTTACTAGAACATTGCCGTGATAGGTATTGGGCCGTCCATTTAATCTGACAAAGAATGAGCAGTTCCTAGAACTCTCACCATTCCAAAATCCATAGTCTGTCTCAAAGAGTGGTGCGTATGCCATAAGGTAAGGTTGGCTAACTGTGGGCTGAATTCAAAACTTCTAAGTATTCAGTTCCACCATGACAAAAGGGTTAGCAAAGCACCAGGCTACTATATTAGAGGGAATGATGAGAAGGCTTAGAGGAGAAGCACAACACTGTGTGCTGGGTGCAGTCATGGTTTCAGGGGGAGACCACTGGTCTAAGGAGGTCATTAGGAGACTAGAGCAGCAGCACATAGACCACATGGTGTTCCACAACCAAAAGTGAGATCACAATAAGACTGACTTGTTGGTTTAATGGTTGGGACACGGAAAAGGAATGGGGGAGAATACAGAGGTGATATGTTTGGGATCATTGTGGTTACTGATTGACAGTAGGGCCAAACACATTTTAAATTTCAGATGAGCCACATGAGTTATGACAATTTAGGGTTGATTTCATAGTTGATAAGAAGCTAAATTGTTATTTTTTTTAAAGAGTCTATAGCATATGCTGGAAATCAGGGGCAGGAATATCTTCACATCAAGAAGTTGATTGACAGATCTAAAAAGTTTGCCTATGAACAAATGCTGCAACATTTTAAGAACACAATGTCAACCATACCTAGAGGTGTAATTGACTGCAACAAGAAATTGGCAGAACACATAATCTATAATCCCAGGTCATCAACTTATACAATTCTGATGCAGGGAGCCAAGATTTTATGTTTTAATTTGCAATAAATATTGTTTTTGAATTTGGTTATTAGTGTTGAGGGTTTTTAGGAATTTAAATTAGATGTTTTCCATATTGGTGTAATCCCCTAAACCCTATTTAACTAGTACTTCTGTAATGGTGAAAGACAGATGAATTTGGATAAGATTAATTGTTATGAGTTGAGAATGGCTCCTCCCTTTTTTCTCTTTTGTTCCTCTTTTATCATTTATTTTCCTACTGTTCTGCATCAAACTCTGATGAAACTTCTAACATATATTTCATATATATGGAGCATTTGCCAAACATCATAATTATTGGAAAAGGACTCTCTCCATTTGTTTTTGTAATTGAGAGGATCCATTTCAAGGTAAAAATTTAGTATTTCGAGAATCTAAAGGTAAATATGGTGTCATGTCATTTAAAATCAGTTATCATTCTTTAAAGGTAAATATGGTGTCATGTCATTTAAAATCAGTTATCATTCTTTATTTGATAGAATGAGATTTTAAACAACCCATGTATGCCTTTAAAATAAATAAAAAAACTACACTAAACTAAATCTTCACTATAAATGGATTAGTTCCTGTCCATTTTCTTTGAAATGAGAGGATCTTGATCCATAATCGTTGAGGTCAAAGCACTAAACATGTGGCAGGTGTGAGATCTCAAGCATTGCAACTCTACAATGTGAGTGCTTATGGGAGGTACTATGTAGAATGAGAAATGACTACATCTCATATACTAAATGATGTAGGTAAAACCCACAAAAAAGAGAGATGACTACATCTTGTATGCTAAATGATGTAGGTAAAACCCACAAAAAGTACCTAATTGATACTAGACATATTTAGAGATTAAAACATCAAAAAGAGCTACAGATATCAAAATCATTGCCAAAGGGCTGTTTTTCAGGGCTAGACAGCCAGGGAAAAGAAAGCAAACAACTTTCTTTCTTCTTCTTTTTTTAATTTATTTTTTATTTTTTTAGATATGATAGGATTTCATCAACTCCGTGATATTTTTTCTTTATTCATTTTGGTGTAGGTGGGATTCAAACTCAGGTTCTTTATTCAACAACAAGAAACTTTACCAGTTGAACTAACTAGAACCCACAAAAAACAAAACAACCTTCTTTGCTGAAAATTTATTAAATCTGAATAATAATCTAATTATCAAAGAAACCCTAATTAAAATCACATCCTAGCCTTTGAAAATAATATAACCAGCCACCAAAAACAACCAAAATAAAAGGACTACAAAGAACAACCACCACCAAGCTTTAGACTATGAATCCTCAGCAGGCTAGTCAAGGTTGACCATATGCATTCTTCTTAACATTCTATTTATTCGAAGTCAAACTCACTTTTACTTCCTTATTGATGTCTTTTTTTAGCACTTTTATTAATGTTATTTTATATCTTTTTTCCCCCTCAACTTGAATTTAACCCACTCTTTTTCACTAGTGCTTTAATCGCCTCAAAATTAAGCATTTGACCGCTAACTAAATTAGCTTTGTTGCCAAAAGCCTTGTAGCTCATCTAGCACCTCTTGGTGTTTCCAATGGAGACGTCCAAGATTCAAATCCCCCCTCTCCCATTGTAATTACCAAAAAACAAAATTAGCTTTGTCATTATCTAGATAAACAAACATAATCAATCCATATTTGCTCCTGTTCACCCCAACCTCATTGCCTTTTGGCCTTCCATTCCCATTACTTCCTTTAATCATAATCAACCTCACTAACTTCTGTCCCTCCATTCCCATAACTTCTTCCAACAATAACCTCAAATTCCCTAGCCCTGTCTCCTTTTTCTACCTGTTCAGCCCTACTGTCAATCGCAATTACTCCAAACCACCACAACCACCATCCATTTTTTTCACTTCTTGATCTTGATCATCCTCATAATTGTCCTCTCCCCTAAAGGATGATTCCAGCAATGTGACAAACCCACCCAAATCAGCCAAAGCAACATCCTCTCCACCATCTTCACTCCTTTTCAATTCAACCCATCCAAACATCAGAAACAACATTGTCACCACCATCTTCATCCTTACTCCTTTTCAAACCATCTGCATCATCCCAAACAGAATCCTCAGCACCATCCTCATCTTCATTCCTTTTTAGACCATATGAAGCATCCCACACAACATCAACACCACCATCCCCATACTAATTCTTTTTCAACAATCCTAACTGCAACCAAGCCCTGCCCGCCACACGACTACTCTTCCTATCATCTAAATTCAAGCAACTACTCTCACCCTTTATTTTTGCCGATGATGAAAACACTTCATCATCACCCATCCTCGCGTCGAAATTCAGATCACTTCTTTCATTCACATCTTTTTTGCTCAAAACATCATCTTCATCAACATCAACACAAACAACATCCTCATTCAAGTTGAGGAGAAGGCCAAAAGGCACAGAGGTTGAGGTAAGGGTGAAGGGGAGGAAAGATGGATTGGAAACATTTGTTTATTTGAAGAAGAACAAAAATGACAGCTAATTCTATTAATGCCACAACTTTTTTTTGATAGGTAATATGAGTACAATTATTGATGAATAAAGAAGAAAGAAACATACAAGGTGTTCATGATGATGAACAAAGAAAAGCACTAACATTAACGCCACAAAACTTATCAATGCACCAGTGCAAAAGAGAGAGTTGATTCAAGTTGAGGGGACAAAAAAGGATAGAGGAAGGCCAAAAATGACATTAATATAAGTGGTCAAAAATGACATGTCAATAAGGAATTAACAAAGAGTATGACTTTGGATAGAATGAACATTGCTTAGATTAATGCACCAGTGAGAAAGAATGGTATCACTTCTATCAAAAAAGTTTATCAAAATACTTTTCCATCTCTCTTTAATCTGCTCTTCTTTTACTAACACTCTTTGATCTTCATCTTTAATGCACTTAACACCATTCAAGTCTCTTGGTTGCATATCCCTTGTCTTAGCAAGTGGACCACAACTCAACCTCCTCAGTAGAAATGAACTAGAAGCAGCCAAAACGCCAGAATTTCTACAAATTCCTATGAAGTATATGCACCTTTCAAAAAAGAAGAGGAAGAAGAATATCTACAATGGCACAGTTGAATTCTAAACACAACAGGAACAAGGAGCAACCTTAATCTACAAAACCCTGAAATCAGCACACTTCCATAAGGTCAAACAAAGAAAATCAAACAGATGGTAACAAGCACATGAAAATATTTTCTATTTCCTACCCGTATCTTCTCTATAAAAGTCTTGCTTTACAAATATGATGCACAGACCCAACTCAAAATGAAGAAAAGCACGAGGTCAAATAGATTGTCTATTATCACAATTATGAAGCCCAAGGTCTAAGAATATGATCATCCACTAGAACTAGAAGACATCATGCAAGGGCGACAAAGGGTCATCATACTCATAAGACAAGACATGCAGAAAGCATCTTTCCTTCCTCACCTCCAAATAGTTTGCATAGTGTTCCGGACGGATAACAAACTTGCATTTGATGTAAATTCAGAAGGTACATTCATTTATCCAGATAACACATAATTACCCTTAAGGGATACTGAAAGCATCTTAAATATATGAAAAATTCAATAGAAACCAGTTAAATCTAGACCCTAGCATACAGGACTATCATTGACTGAAATGCATGAGTGGCACTACACCAAGTAAAACAATTCATAAATGAGTTTAGATAGAAAATACCCAAAAGAAGTTCATTATCATGTGATGTTGTCAAATGTGGTGACTCTTCAAGTCTCCATATAAACTATAAACTATACTTCATCTTAAACAGAACATGAACAGATAATACAGTCCAAGAGTGTGCCTCTTGCCTCTGTTTTGAGACACTGAAACTGCTATGCGCAACAAGTAAGTGGGGCAGATGTGGGAGGTTCTATTCAGAAAACAATACATAAGAACCTATTACTATGCACAAGGAACTTTAATAGAAACATATCTATTTGCTTTTATAGGTGCTAATAGAAAAAAGTCTATATGCAGCATAAATAAATGCGACATAGTGAAATCAGTTTAGAACCAAACCTAATTACTGCTGTTGCTGCTGCTGAGGGTTTGGTGGAGGTGGCATACTGGGTCGGGGAGGCCCAAAAACAGGAACAGGCGGCATCCCAGGACGACCGGGTGGTGGCGGTGGACCTCTCATCATCTGACCGGGTGGTGGTGGCCCCATTGGCCTCTGACCAAAATGCGGCGGCGGGGGAACCTGGAACTGTGGCCTTGCTGCAGTAAACTGGCCCTGGCCCTGGCCCTGTGGCATAGGCATCCCCCGCATCATAGGAGGAGGAGGAGGAGGAGGACCACCCTGTCCAGGGTACGCAGGGGGCCGCATCACAGGGGGTGTAGGGTAAGTCATTGGAGGCGCTGAGAGCTGCGGCCGTGCCATCTGAGGCTGCATCATATTAGGCGCAGGCCCACCAACTCCGCGGACAGGACCGGCGAGGCCTGGCTGAGCCTGAATTAGGGGTGCAGTAGGAATACCTCGGCCAGCAGCACGGCCAATACCAGGTCCGGCCATGGCGGCAGCATTAGCAGCCTTTGCACGGGACTCTTCGGGAGGAGGTGGGCCCTCGACAGTCATGGAAATGACCTCTTCGCCGCGGAGGAGGACGAGGCCGAGAGTGCGGCGGTCCTCGCGCTCTTCGTTGTTGTTGGTTCTCTTGCCTTTGGCAGGAGGGAGCTTGCGGAACTCTTCGCAGTCGCCCAAGACGAGGTTCATGTGGCGATCGAAGGCCATGAACTTGCCCACTAACTGGCGTCCATCTTGGATTGTGACGCGCATACGGTAGTTGATGTACTGGAGCATCTTCGAGCTCTTCGACATCGACATTTTTAGCCAGATTTCGACCTAACACCTCTCCCTCTCTCTCTCTACTCACTACTCTGGAATCTAGATGCAGATGGGTGTTACTCCTCGTCTCCTTTTATATTTGGGGTTTTTGGGTTGGGGTTTTAGATTTTTTTTTTTTTTTTTTTTTTTTTTTTTGTTGAAATTGGGGTTTTAGATTTCGCTACCCAAAGCTTAAAATGTAAATAATAGGGTAAATTTCATGTTATCTCCTGGACTATATACGCATATGCTCCGCTTGGGTGTTTACAAGGGAATAAAATGAAATGAAATAGAATAAAATTATTATAAGGAAATAGAAAAAAATGGAATGGAATAGAATGTATTTAAGTAAAGGAAATAAATGAAAAAGAATATAATGGAATGGAATCAAGTAACATTGATTAGATGATTTAAAATAAATGAATAGAAATGAATAAAATGTAAGTAATTTTGTTTGGGAGCAACATGGAAGAAAATGTAATCATTTTATGACAATATTACTATTAGACCCCTATTTTAAAATAAATGGTCGAATATATAGGGGTATTTTAGAAGTTTTAGTAAAAAAATCATTAAATTTAATTTCATTCCCTTCCATTCTTCCCAATTTCGGGAGAATGAAAATTTGAGATTTTAAGGGAATAGAGAGGAATAAGTGTTCCCTCTTACCAATTTCATTCTTTCCCACTTAAACTCCCAAACAAGGGAATGAGCTTTTCATTCCTTCCATTAAAACTCCCAAACAAGGGTAAAGGAGAATATTCTAAAATTATTCTTTTCATTCCTTTCCATTACATTCCATTCCCCCCTCTCAAGCGAGGCCTTAGCCTCCCTAAATGATCAGGGTGTAACACCTAATTTTGTGTTTTTTTATTCTTCTTAGGTCAAGATGTTAATTGATTTTTTGTGTATGTAAGATTCGAACCTTCTTTTTTTATTCTTAGGTTTAGATGTAATTGGTTTTTTTGTGTATTTAAGGTTCGAACATTTTTTTAGAGATAATTACCATATGCTGCTAACCCTGTAGCTTGAGCCATTTTCTCCCTAAACCATGGTTTTGAAACCCGGATCAGACCAAATATCGGATTGGGTTAACCGAGAATCGGTCATCACTCCAATTTTTTAAATTAAGAAAATTGGAAAATTAAAATTTTCTGTGAAACTCTTCACCAATGGTTAAATCGTCCGAGTTTCTAAACTGGGCACGGGTTCACCAGTCAAACCTTAAAGACTGCCCCAAAAATCTTCTCTCAAAAAATGGCTGATAGGTGACCCTTTTAGGACGGAGCAATCTCTAGTTGGTTTTCGACTGAAGCCCAAGCCCCCACGAATCTCTTATGTAGCTCCAATAGCTTAAAGTCCCTGGATCTTTACTGTTTTGGGAGGTTCAAATTTGTTTTGGAGAGACTGGGGTGAGAAAGATAAACAAAAAGGGAGAAAGAGAGAAGAAGAAGAGTAAGAGAAGGTTGCTTCTAAGTTCTAATTTCTAAAATGTTTCAATGAGATGGAAATAAATTCTCAAGTTAGATGCCTTGGGAGTGATTTTTTTTTCTTTAGGATTAAGGATTTTTTAAAATTGCATAAAGATCTCTTCCCACTTGTTATGTCAATATTGCATTAGTGTACTTTTTCTTTTCTTCTCTTAATTGCATTTTTGTGGTGGTTTCACACTTCACAGTTAGAGCATTCTTATGAGTTTGGCTTACCTCTAATACTTTTTTAACTGAAATCTCCTTTTATTTTAATGAGAAACTGTCACATTACCCACTAACTAAATAAAATGTGGAGATTAAAACTTGTTAAGGTCATAATTTATGTAATTGACTAATTCTTTGACAAAATGCACTTTCCTTGTAATTTGGTAGAGCTAAGATGGGTTTAATACATCAAGAAATATGATGTTCAAGCATATCAAGTATTCGTATTAAAAGACATGAAGATTAGTCTAAGAAACAAGTGAAGAAAAGCTATTCTTTAAGTCTCGACAGATAGTTCAACAGATGCCTGAGCGAGACCTAATATGAAGCTCAATAGATGACTCGACAACAGCTCGATCTATTGTGAATTACGATTTTCAGTTTTCTAGATCTGAAATTCGCTTATGTATTTGTTTAGGGTTTCTTTTCTCATAACTCTAGACATATATAAGATTTATTTTAAGAGCAGTCACATACAAATATAGTGACCCAGAGACTTATTCTCTCAGTGAGAAGCTACTGTGTTTGTATGCCATAAGGTTTTGTAACCAAGTGCTTCACGATCTTCATTGTTGATAAAATGAAGAACTTTGCAGCCAACAACATCGTTCAAAGTTGCTAGAGATAGTCACATACTGGGATCCGTGCAAATCGTTAGTCACATATTGGAGATTTGTGCATCAAAGGAAAGAAGGCTACTACAAGATCAAGTTCAATTGGGTATTGATGCGAAGGTTCAACTGTAGGTTAGCATTTTGTGATAGGCCAGGGTAGTGGTAAGATTCCTTATACTTATAACCGCTTGGTTGTTGATTAGTGGATTCTTGGGAGTGGTGATCTTAAAATCACCTGGTGGAGTTTTTTCCTTGCGAAAGGTTTTTCCCATTTGTCAACAAATCACCATGTCAATTTAATTTCTGCTGCATTTAATTTATTTGGTGATTTGTTGGTGCCTTCACATTTTGCATGCAATTGAACATAATTAATCAACCTGGGTAATTGAATTAATTAACCAAGATCAAGTTTTCTTAACCCAATAAGTGATATCAAAGAGGGCACACTCTGATTAGGTTTTAATCTTTACTATGTGATTCACTTACCCCTGTTGTCACGAAATCAAATTGCATGAAAATATCTTTTTCTTCAAATATCTTTTGTGTTTCTATCATTGATATGCTCAAGTTTCTCCAAACATGCAAGTCAAAAAGATATTTGAAATTAATCTTGATGATTGTAGAAAAAAGTATATTTGTGAGTAGAAGAATACTAGACTGTCTCAAAATGTATCTCCATAATGGTATACACCTTAAGAAGATAAAGGAAAGGGTAAAAGCACTTGGTGATCAAATCAAAGAAAATACCATGCCTTGTGATACGACAAATAAGCATGAAGTATGCTTCATGATGCACTTTGCTTTCAAAGTGATGAACACATGTCTATGGTATCTTGATAGCGTTTGCTAGAGACACATGACTGGAAACCGCACTCTCTTTAAGACATTTGAAATCAAGAAAGGTGGTAATGTCACTTTTGGTGATGGAACCAAATCTCAAATAAAGGGAAAGGGAATTATATCTCTACTAGGGTTATCGAACATTGCAAATGTGTTGTATGTGGAAGGGTTGAGAGTGAATTTATTAAGCACAAGTCAGATTTGTAATCGAAACTTTATGGTGCCATGTTTGAAAGGAAAATGTCTGGTGTTAAATGAGTCAGGTGAGCAACTCATAAGCGGGATTCGGACACTCGATAATTGCTATGGTTTAGTTCCTGATGTTGAGATTGTGTCCAACAACATTCGAATGCCAAATGAAGACTTATGGCACCAAATGATGGGAAACACTAGCTACAAGCAACTGTCAATTGTGTCAAAGAATGAAGCCGTCTTAGGGATACCTAAACTCAATAAAGTGGTAAATGTTGTATGTGGATTGTGTCAACTTGGAAAACAAACAAAAGCTCAACATCATGGCACTTTGACCACTACCACTACAAAAGCACTCGAGCTTCTCCACATTTACCTTATGGGCCTAACAAGAATGGAGTCTCTTGGAGGAAAGAAATACATCATGGTGGTGGTAGATGACTTCACCAAATTCACCTGGGTTATTTTGCTAAGATCAAAGTCTGAAGCTCCTTAACACATAGAGACGTCATGTAAAAGGTTGCAAAATGAAAAAGAGCTAAAAGTTAATCAAATTCAAGGTGATCATGGCAAAGAATTTGAGAACTCTTAAATGGAGTCCTTCTGCACAAAGGCTGACATAGATCAAGAATTCTCGGCACTCCTCTACAGAATGGTGTAGTTGAAAAGAAGAATAAAGTCGTTCAGGAGATGGCTAGAGCTATGATACATAACAAGGATGTGGCAAAAGACCTATGGGGCGAGGCGGTTAACATTACATGTCATATTATGAATTGAGTGTACTTCAAACCAGGTACAAGACCCCATATGAGCTGTGGGAAGGAAGGAAACCAAAGGTAAAGTATTTCAGAATATTTGGTAGCACTTGCTTCATTTTAAAGGACAAAGAGAATGTGGGAAAGTTTGACACCCAAAGCGATGAGAGAATCTTTCTCGGACATTCCTTCACTAGCAAAGCATACAAAGTGCTAAACAAAAGAACTAGAAAGGTCATGAAAACCGTTAATGTTGTGATAGATGAAGCTTTAACTTTTGAGTCTTTAAAAGATGTTGATCAATTGCCAAAGTCCATCCTTCCATCCTCCCTTTGACTCTTGAAAATGATCAAGAAGTAGGTGATTAAGATCCTCATTCTCCTACTTCACCTAATGCTATGCAAATCTTAGAAGATGCTTCTACATCACTTCAACCTGATGATCATTTGGAAAAAGAACCCTCATCCATGATTAAACTAATGATCAGGTAGCTATAGTGCTTGAAGAAGTTTCATACTTGTGGCAGTGGTGGCGGCGGTAGTGGTGGTGCCATGAGTGGCTGTGGGTTGAAGAGAGGGAGAAGATAAAGAGATAGAGATGAAAAAAGTGAAAAAAAATGATAAATAAATTAATTATGTTTAATTGTGATGTGAAAATAAGAGCATTGATGTTAAGTGGATTGTGACATGGTAAGTTAAAATAGATAAAATGACTTTTTTAAATGTTAAAAGCTAAAAAATTTAGTTTCACTATCGTGAATGCTCTTAAATGCAAATTTGGTCATATTTAACACAACACAAGATGTGCGTTTAGGAAGTAATGAAAATTATAAATTATTTCACTATTCAGTTTATTTTTACTATTATTTATGAGTCTCATTGCACTTTTTGGCACTATTCATAGTTTCACTGTACTATTTCAACTAATTTTTACTTTTATCTTCAGTACTTTTAGCAATAAATTTTCAATTTTAACAAAATAAGCGGCATCTAAACAGATTCAACATTTAGGGGGTCAATAGTATGTTTCCATAATTTGAGGGGTTTTAAGTGTAATTTTCCTTTTTATTTTATTTTAAGAATCCGATTAAAAGTGTTGTAATTGGGTAAAAGATTACGGTGGAAAAACATAATTAGTTTTTTTTTTGGGTAGAAACAAAAACGGACCCTTTGAAATTTAAAAGACAGAAAAAAAAAAAAAAAAAAAAAAAAAAAAAAACTTGGCCTAAGTTGCAATTCAACGACACTCGCTCTGTGTGTCTGGGTTCGAAATGGTAGCTTCAGTTATCTCCGTGCCTTCAAGCTTATCAATCACTTGTCGTAGTCGTAGCAGAACCTCGTCCGTTCCTTTGTTTTCTCGCAGGTATATATAAAGTATTTATTATTTTGTTTCACTTAAAAACTTCAATTTTTAGTTGCTGTGCCTGTGCCTGTGCCTGTGTTTATCAATTCGTTAATTTACAGAAACTCAACGAGGTCGATAGTCTCTGCCTTGCCACCTCCATATGGTGATTCTTTAACATTTGGTAATCTTTTTTTTTTCTTTCTATTTTACACTTCCATGAGTTTTTAAATTACACTTCTGTTTGAGATTACAAAATTTTAAGTAGCAGACTTTATCCTATAACTAGATTTGGGGATGACCCAATTGTCGTTTTGAGCTTAGTTGTGATTAGGAACAGTTCAACGCCACTAATTTCATTCAAAAAATTTCCTCTCAACAGTCAACACATTGCTGATATGCATGCGTGACGTAAACACGCTGGGGAATTTGGAGTGGCTGTGCTTCTTAGATCTAGTGCTTATTAATGAATTTTGTTTTAGCTACTAATAAATATAATTGGTTATTCCAATTTCTTTTATAGATACATAAACGCCCGCAGTGATGGTTAATCCATGGACTTTTGCATTGAAAGTAAGTTATAATATGTAACGTATTGTTATGTCCAGGCTTATCCAGTAAAACTTGTGGGTTACCTAGTAAGCACGAAGAGAAGGATTTTCGTACCAGAACAAGGTGTATTGCTTTTTCCCCCTTTTTTGCTTAGAGTGCTTATTATTATTATTATTATTTGTGATATTTCATATATATGCGTGTGTGTGTGATCATTTGTTGTAGTGACTATATTTATTTTCAGGTGATAATTTTCTTTGGAGAGTATTGCACTTAGAGTTTTTCTTTTTAAAAAGAAAAGAAAAGAAAAGATATATAGAGTATGTTATGCATTGCCACCATTACATCCATTTGATAGAAAATTACATGAAGTTTTAAAAAATGAATAAGCAAGGTAGGAATTGGGTGGAGGAAAAAGCATTGCAGCTGCGTCATATTTGTTTTCATTAGTCTTCACAAATTCAATGCTTATATATAATTTTCTGTTTTCTGTTTGCTACTTGTAAATATTTCCTTTGCCTACTTCATTTCTTTGATGGAGTAGTTTTTCCTTAATACAATTTTTTCTCACCTATCAAAAAAAGAAAAAGAAAATTGAAACATATTACATATACCTATGTTCTACTACTTATCTTCCTTCAAGATCCTACAATTATAGAGTTTGATCTGGTTCTATATTTTCTGCTTCTACCATTTCACGCAACAATTATTTTTAAAAAAGTATAGCCATTTAATGGAATATTTAGCTACTTAAACTTTGTTTGATATGCAGTTATGATGCAATAGAAGCCGCCAGAAAGGGGAATCCACCTGTAATGCCGGCTGTGATGACCCCAGGAGGGCCTTTGGATCTCTCATCAGTGTTATTCAGGAATCGCATAATCTTCATTGGTCAGCCAGTCAACTCACAGGTGGCTCAGCGAGTCATATCGCAGCTTGTGACTCTGGCAACTATCGATGAGGATGCAGATATTCTGGTGTGGTTATGCGTTGGCAGTGTTATTTTGTTTTTTCAATCTTGGTGTTGATGCATTGGGGCTGCAAAATCAAACTTCTGTGATAAAGATAATGCACAGCTTATGACTTACTCCTGTATCCTCTCAGGTTTATTTGAACTGCCCTGGTGGAAGTACGTACTCTGTGCTGGCAATTTATGATTGCATGTCTTGGGTAAGTTTATAAAGTTTTATTTTTTAATGATTTCTTTGCTCTTTTTCTTAAGTAATTCTTCCTACCTTTAGCACTTTAGTTATTTTCTCTTGCTACTCTGGTATTGATAATGACCTTACAAAGTAAGAACGAATATTTATTAATTTTAGACATTATATTTGAGTGCCTCCTGCCAATGATCCAATGAGTCTGGCTTAAACGGGGCTGACTTCTCCCACAGGAGTGATTGGAAGGTGAGGTTATGGTTTCAAAACACACTGAATGTAACTTACCAATAAACAAAAAACTATACATTGGAGTGTCACCCTATATGAAATGATTGTGACTTTATGAATTAAAGAAAGCCAGTATCTCCAATCTAAAATTTGATAAGTGCAAATTGATCACTTCGTTATTTATATATATTTATTTATTGCAATAAATCCACTGTTTTTAAAACCGGACTGGACTGGCTGGTTCAATTGGGAACCGGTCATGGCACCGGTCCAGTAAAACTATAAAAAAAGGTCAAGAATGGGTAAAAACTGGGAACTGGTCTCTTTTCTGGTTCTTTGACTGTTCCGGTTTTTAAAACCATGAATAAATCCCAAATAGAGCAAGCTATGAGCAACCATTATGAAGTCCAAGTGACTGAAAATAATTACATCAGCAATCCTATATAAATGTTGCAGAATCCATTTACTATGACAGTTTAGATATAAAATATCTGTTTGTGATGCTAGTACTTGCCAATAGGTGGCCTGACCGTTTTCTACTACACAATAAACAAATTTGAAAGGAAAGGAAAACGATAAATAGGAGAAGAACCAAAATGATCAAGAATAAATAATATGAGGAGCACAAAGGTAATTAAGATGCCAAATAGATATTAATGTCATGCCTGTTTATTCCAAATGGTGGCTTAACCATTTTGCTAACTGAACTAAACGAACTTGAAAGGCATGAAATGAACATTTGGAGAAGGAAAACTAAAGAAAGAAGATTACTAAGTAAAAAAGAAAAGAAATGACAAGTCTTCTATTTTGATTTACATATTTATCTTTAGATGGGACACTTGAGAAGATTTTGGGGGACGTGTTTTGGCTGATAATGTTTTCGTGCTTGGATCTTTGTCCCATATATTTCATTTGGATGCCTTTCAGAGTTCAAAAGAGGCCATGCTATCTGTAGTTTATAGATTAAATGCACATTAAAAAAGAAAAAAGTTTATAGGTTAACGTGAAAATTATTTGCACTTAAATCTAAGAAATTAACGGACCGTTGCTGCATCTTGACAGTCTTCTTTCTTATCTACTCATGTGATCCTGTTAGGCTAAGCTGTTTTGTCTTCTGTATTCTCAAAAAAACCTGTTACATTGAGACCTTCTATTTTCCCTAGTCATCAGTGGATTATACGCCTGTCATTAGATGTTATATGGTACTTGTAAAAGCATGTCATCCATTTTTTTTCTTTATTAATAAAAATTGTTCAATTTCTTACTTTGCAAGTATTTATTTAATAATTTTTTCAGATTAAGCCCAAGGTTGGCACAGTATGTTTTGGAGTAGCGGCAAGCCAAGGTGCACTTCTTCTTGCTGGTGGAGAAAAGGGAATGCGCTATTCAATGCCAAATGCACGTATTATGATACATCAACCACAGAGTGGATGTGGGGTACGAATTAACTTTTGGTGTAGTTTACTGCATTTTATGAAAGGATTTGATCTGAAGACTAGATTGGAAGTCTGTAATGGGTTCTGGTATTATCTTTGCAAACAGATTATATCACAATTATCTTTCTAATCCAATTCACTTTCCTCTTTTATATTTGGATTTTCTTTTTGGCCTTTTGGGTTCTGTATACATGAGCTTATGTGAAGTTTAAATCAGTTTTTTGCTATTTTATGTGGTATGAGATTAGAAAGTTTAAAGTTCAAATTAGGTCCCCCCGTGCGTAAAACAAAGTTTAAATTAGTTTTTCCCATCTACTGTGGTTTGAGATTAGAGAGCTACAAAAAAACTAGCTTAAATGAATTTGAGTCTGCTTTGGGCTTGGGTTACAAGCCCAAATGATTATCAAATTCTTTTGATTTCATAGATTTTCCACCACTTGTGAGTGTCAAGTAGACATATGCTTACCCTTGTCATTCTTGAAAACCCAAGTATGGCCAGGTGAAGTGAACGTACTGGGTAACACAAACAATAGAAGTATTCTCATCAGTGTTTGTAATGCGATGAAATTTGACATAAAGTTTTGAGGTATTATGATTCATTTGCTAACATTCCATAGATATGATTTTGTTATCTACTTGTAGGGGCATGTGGAAGATGTAAGGCGCCAAGTGAATGAAGTGGTTCAATCTCGCCATGTCAGTCTCTCTTCCCCACTTAGTTGTGTACTTTGAATGATCTCTGAACGATTATAATGCAGCCTAAATGACTTAGATCAAGCTGAAATAGAGTGACTCAATTGTGTCTATAATTTTGTTAATTTGAATAAAAAATGGAAAACAAGATCTTCTTAAGTTGAGTGCAAGTTTTGAGCATTAAAAAAAAACTGAAATTTAGGTGTAGTGATGTTATGGGCTGGATCGTTATAAAAGTTTCACTCTGCCGTGGAGAATATCAAGATAGAGATATCCAGCATTGCCGTTAGAAAATTCATGCTATCATCACAGAGAATTAGGCTGGTACTTTTGGCTTATCTCTTGGGAAATAGCATTTTAGTAGTAAATAGTAAATACAGATGCCTTGATCTTCATCTAGAGAAATGTGGAATGAGTGTTAACAAGGCACTTGTAGTTTGTGAGTACAATGTCATGTGATTTTTCCAGTTCCATTTTCATATGTTCCCTTTGGGTGAAAGCCTAATGATCTGAAAACTAGCATTATTTTCTGCAGGTTTGACAGAAAATTTTTTTACAGTTTGGTGCTTTGACAGAAAATATTGATTCATCATTATTGTATTTTCAAGCTCACAAAGCGCTTGAACCTATTTTATGTAATATTATTTTCCTCTTTGATTAATATTATTTTTACCCATCAACCCAAGTAAAAAAAAAAGGTTTCACTGAGAACTTGAGATTTATAACTCCATTTTCTATACTCTGTTCACTGAATCGACCAGTTTCCAGTATAGCCCAGCTTTTCTCTGTCAAATTCTTTTGAATACGTTAGTGTGCTGCTCAATGTTAAGCGTTGACTCTACTTTTCTTCTTCCCCTGCTAATATTATGCAGAAAATTGACAAAATGTATGCTGCTTTTACTGGCCAACCTCTAGAGAAAGTGCAACAATACACTGAAAGGGATCGTTTCTTGTCTGTTTCTGAGGTAATGTTCCTTATTCCTTTGTTCTTCTTAGATCTATTTATCATTTAAAAGAGAGAGGGACTGGAAAATATAATGAAAATAAACAAAGCTGTCTGTATTCTGTACTCTTTATTGCTAGAATTTTATTGGCCAATTAAGTGGTTCCTCATGAAAATATTTCTTTTGACATATCATGATAAGTGGAAACCCTGCAAAATCAAATATTCAAAGCCCATTACTACGAAAGAGCTTCCATTATCTGCTACTAATATTTTTGAGCCCAGCTTCTATTGCAGTTGATTTCTGCTTTAATACATTATTGAGAGAACTCTTGCTGTGCCTCCTTTAATTGCAGGCTATGGAGTTTGGACTCATCGATGGTGTGTTAGAAACTGAATATTGAACTCCGATTTTTTGCCGAACCATTTTATGCCTTCAGAACATCATACAATCATAGTGCAATTTCAGGACACCATACTGCAATTGTTGTCAGTCTGATATGGATTCTTGTGTTGCCTTCAATGAAAATTTGCATATGATATTCTTCAATAGAAATTTGTCAACTGGTGCTTATGTATTTTAGTGGAATTACATAGAGTTTTCATAGTCAGGGAACTGGTTGTTTTGGGTTTCCTTCTTCTGCTTTGACTTATATATATATATATATAAAAGCCAAAGTTGGGAGAAAATTCAATTAAATTTTCAAATTTAAGTTTAATTTGTGCTACATTAAGAATTTAATTAATGTTTATTGTTGTTAAATAAAAGAAATGAGGTTCATATTCTGTTGTTTACACGAAAAATCAATTGATGTTTTGACTTGATAATAAAAAGGGATTGGGTTTAAATTACACCTTGTGTAACTCTAAGTAATGTTACACCACCTGATAACTTGTTATAGAATTCATATTTTGAAAATCTCACCGTTGAATTACATGTTCTATATGTTTTCAACAATCATGTCAATTTTCAAGTCAATTGGATATTATTTACCATTTGATCTATAAACTCAGCATTTATGCATTATTTTAAACTACAAAAACTTAATTGATAATATGGCTATCTAAGTAATGTTACACCACCTAATAACTTGTTATAGAATTCATATTTTGAAAATCTCACCGTTGAATTACATGTTCTATATGTTCTCAACAATCATGTCAATTTTCAAGTCAATTGGATGTTATTTACCATTTGATCTATAAACTCAGCATTTATGCATTATTTTAAACTACAAAAACTTAATTGATAATATGGCTATTAATTTTTGATCACCTTGAAATTTTGCAAGCATGGAGAATATACGAAGATAATGTAATTTAATGGTAGATTTGTTAAATTTTACATCCAATTAAAAATATTGAGAAGTATAATATTGTTTAGAATTACACCAAGTATCATAAAGCAAATATTAGGCTATAAGTTGAAATTCTATGGTAATTAAAAAAAAAATCATGTTAAATGAGTTAAGTGTTTGTTTTTGGGATCTGGCTTTTATTGGTAAGAGCATTCGCATCCAATATCTACAAACTATTTTATTTTACTATCTCAAAATCTGCTTTATCATTTATATTATACCATTTTACAATACTTTCAACATTTCAACTTTTATTTTCTTATTTTACTCATTAAAATAATATTTCTACACAATAAAATAATATATCTCCTAATCACCATCATTTACAATAAAACACATTATTTATTCTTTCTCTCCCGTTCTTTCTGTTCAACAACAATCACAATTTTACTAAAACCACCGTTACCACATACCCTCCACCGCTGCACTACGCATACTTGACACCACCACCACTAGCAACCCATAATCTTCCATCAACACAAAAAACAAAAAAAACAAAAAACAAAAAACAGCAACCCACAGTGGCAAACCCAGACCCAGACCAGTAAACCCACCCCTTACCACCCACGGCGACCCCTACCTCCACGGCTCCACCATCATTAATCACCACACCATCACACACCACCACCAAACCCACGACCCACCCGATCAAAACCCATGAACCACACCGATCTCCATTGCCGATCAAAACCCACAAACCATGCCGATCTCCACCGCCGATCAAAACCCACGAACCACCCACACCGATCTCCACTGCTCGACGATCTCGACCCACTCAATCAACCACCACGCCGAACCATGCCCCACTTCTCCAGGACCACGCCACTGAACCACCATCTCGACCCACAGTGCGATGACAGAGAGAGATGAGAGACCATTTGAAGCTTCAGCAATGGGGAGAGAGAGATGAGATACCGGAGAGAGATAAGAGACGTGTCGTGTGAATGAGAGAGCAAACCTAAGATATTTTGAATAAAATATTATATTTTTTTTTTTAGAATTGTGTTATAGTGCAATTCTACTTTTGGAATTGCACTGTAGCACAATTCTAAATATATTTGCAATAGTCGCTTTTTACAATTCCTGATACAATGGTTATTTGGTACATTAATGTTAAAATTTTCTTATATGGGTTCGTTTGGATACAGTTTATTGTTGCTGAAAGTTGCTGAAAATTGATTGTTGCTGAAAACACTGTAGTAAAATAATTTTTAAATGTGTAAATAGTACCGTGGGACCTATTTTTAATATTTTTTAGTGCGTAAACAGTGCTGTGAATAGTGATGAACAGTGCGTAAACAGTGACAAACAGTGCATGAACAGTAATTTTTTTCCCTGCACAGTGAACTCATGTGATGTTACTGTTCACACGCAGGGAAAAAAAAAAAAAAACCTGAAACGCAAAACGCAAAAATGCCACTTACCGGTCTATCCAAACGCTCACTATATGACATTTTCAATACCAAATGCGAATGCTCTAGTGGATGAGAAAGTCGAAGGGGAGGTTGGTCGCTATGATCATGGTTGGTGGACCCACGAAAGGAATGAGGTTTGTTTCATTTATTTTGGAACTCGTATAAGGTATAACAACAAAATACAGCACAACGGGTTCTCATTTCACACACAACCTTGCAAATGTAGAACTTACCATAATAAATAAAATAAACAAAATTAAGAGATATAAAAAGAATTTCACACACAGCCTTGCAAAAAGGTTTAAAATTTGTATTGTGTATTTAAAAGTTAGACCATTTTGAATATATACCACTGTTAGTTTCTTTAACACCTTCTTCTCTCTCTCCGTGTGTGTATGTGTTAAAAATACTTAGTATTCTAAAATAAAAAAAAAAATAAAAAAAAGAAAAAAAGAGAGAAGAGAATATCAAGAAATGGAGCTTGCACACCATTCTTTTGGGATTTTTTATTTTTTAATTTTTTTCCTTCTAACTGGGAAATAAAATTAATTATAAGATTTAAATGAATTTTATGAGGGAAACCCTTTTAACAGGAATGAATTTATGAATTGAAATTCAGCATTCTGTACATTACTCTAACCCTCGTAGTGTTTGGTCCTGAAAGAGAAAGTTGAAAAAAAGAAAAAAAAAGAAAAGGAGTACAAATTATGGAAGTAAATCTACTGTCCAATCTCCTCCATTATTATTATTAGCATGTAACCCATACAAATGCATGGATGTATTTAAAATTAGACACAATTTTTATTTCATAAATATAAATAATTAGTCAAATTATTAAAAAAAATAGCATGTAGCACATGCATACATATATGTACATTTAAAATTAAATACAATTTTTGATGGTGATCAACAACAAGTACTCTTTGTCCATAGTGGTCATCCGTAACTAGGAATGTCTAAAACAGTCTTCAAAAAGAAGAAATGTGCACTAAGAATACAAAAAGAGAATTTACAAGTAGGTTGCCGGTCGTCCAGCAAGGATCTGGTCGTCCAAGGAAAATACGGTTGTCCATACCATATTCAAATATGGACGACCAATAAACAGTTAGTAAAATTCCAAGTGTTTTCTACAACTTCAAAGGGTTAGACCACTAACCTACATCTCAGAGCATGGGTAGATTCCCCGAAATTCGCTCCACTCTCCTAACTAAGTCCACACATCTCTCACGATATTAGTGGCCCCTAATAAGTAGACCCACTTCAAACTCTCTATAAAAGGACCAAACCTCATCCAACCAAGGTATTTTTTTAATATTCATTCACTCACTACTCTTGTGTTTTAGAGAAAAAACTGACTTAACCATCGGAGGGTCCTTGGTCGGTTTACCTTGGTCACCTTCGATAGTTACTTTCTTCCTTCTTAGGTCATCCAACCGTCGTGAAAGTCCGAAGCATTCAGCCAACTGATTTTCGTGCCTTATCAATTTTTATCATAAAAATATAAATAATTAGTCAATTTTTTTTATAAAAAATAAACGTAATTAGTCACATATTAAAATTCTTACTTAAATTTAATACTATTTATGATATTTTTTTTTCTAATTTTTAAGAAGATAGAACGTGTAGTGATCTTTGTTGTGTGGTGGTTTTTATTGAGTATATGTAATTTGTTTTTATTTATATTTTATAGTTCATTAATATTTGATTCTTATTATTTTGCACTCATTAATTTACTTGGTACAAAAATTAAAAAAATTTAAGTGGACACTTGAAACAAACTTAGTGGATAATTATAGTGTGGTTCCCACATAAATTTAGACACATAGCGCAAAATTGGATTTTAATGTCAAATTCTAATTGAACTTTCTCTAAGCTTTACCTACCTATTAATATATATATATATATATATATATATAGATTATTACTACTTTATCTGTAGGACTTATCCACCTCTTTCCAATTCAGTACACCTCACCAACATTCTATTCCAACCTCTCCACCCTCCCCTACCTTACGTTTTTGTTGATTTCTACTCTTTTTAAAATGTTATACATTAACATCAAAATCGTTTTTCCTTTTAACTTATTAATATTTGGGTAAATTGCAAATTACATACCTAAAGTTTGAGAGTGTTTGGATTTTACACCCTGACATCTCAGAATTTAGATTTTACTTCTTAAATTTTAGGGATGTTTGGATTTTACCTTTTAAAGTTTGGAAGTGTCCCCAAATTTCCAAACACTTCTAGAATTTAGGGGGTAAAATCTAAATTCTGAAATGTCAAGGTGTAAAATCCAAACACCCCAAACTTCAGGGGGCAAAATTCACATTCTGAAATTTCAGGGTGTAAAATCCAAACATCCCCAAACTTTAGGGGTGTAATTTGCAATTTACCCTTATTATTTTTTATATGATTATTGATTAAGCCTTGCATTGCATCATGAGTATGTATATACTAATAAAAGTTAGGCCTAGAAATTGTAATTGAACTAACTAACTATCTTCTCTCTCCCACAAATGGTTATATTTGCATTGATTAGAACAATCCGTTTTAGGTAAAAGTTTATTAGTTAAGTTTCAAGAAATTTCAAATTCTAATTCAGTTTCGGTAAATCTTAAGTCTAAATAAATTTAAAATTCTATTCTAACTAAAATTATATTTAAATTTTTTTAAAGAATTTAAGAATGAAATTTAAAATTTATATTAGTTATTTCGATCAACTAACATAATTTTTTTATTTTAATATAATAAAATTTAAACATTGCATACCATATTTATGCAAAGTATTTCTATAATTTAATTTAAATGAAAGTCTATTAAAGTTTCATTAAAATTTTGTTATTATTTAAAAAAATATTTATTTTATATAGAATTTTTAATTAATATGGACATACTACTAATATTACTAATTATAAACTTTCTACCAAATTAAATGAAATAAGAAAATAAGAGGAACTAAATTGGCTTAAAATATATGGATTAAAATAGTATTTAATTAAAAAAAAAGGGTGAAGGGTGGGTGAGGAGTCTTTTGGCTAAAAATTGTAAAAAATGGAGTTTATTGTTGTTATAGGTACTGTTTAAAGTTATTTGGTAAAATGAGGAGAAAGACTGAATTTCGGCAACGGTGTTGCCAAAATTGCAAGAAAAAGTACAATGTGTCAAGGGAGAGAGAAAATTGAATTTCGGTAATGAGATTACCGAAATTCTTATCCTGCCTGTACTGCTCGAAATGGAAACCAATTGTGGCAATAGCATTGCTGAAAATGGGAGAAAAAAAAAGAAAAAAGAAAGAATTGTGGCAACTAAGTTGTCGAAAATGGAGAGAAAAAAAAAAAAAAGATGCTACGTTCACGACATTTTTCCCAACAAATTACAAGTGGTTAGTTGTTATTGATTCAAATTTAAACCTAACACTAAAATTACTTTTTTGCCCCAATAATAACAATCAGTAACAACCTGCCACTTAGGAT
The DNA here is from genome assembly GCA_023621385.1 of Quercus gilva. Classification (NCBI taxonomy): domain Eukaryota; kingdom Viridiplantae; phylum Streptophyta; class Magnoliopsida; order Fagales; family Fagaceae; genus Quercus; species Quercus gilva. Next base: position 36,201,835 of record CM042475.1, on the reverse strand, counting down.
TTGTTGTAAAAATATTGTGAAAATGTTGTGGATGTATCATTTTTAAAAAAAAATTGTGGTGCTGAAATAGAAAAAAAAATGGTGGTGCTGAAATAGAAAAAAAAAATGTGGCAAATTGTTTTTCGGCAATGGCATTGCCGAAAAACAATTTGCCACTTTTTTTTTTTTCCTTCTCTTTTGGCACCACAATTTTTTTTAGAAATGATACCTCCACAATATTTTTATAACAAATCTTAAGTGGCAGGTTGTTACTAATTGTTATTATTGGAGCAAAAAAGTAATATTAGTGTTAGGTTCAAATTTGAACCAATAACAATTAACCACCTGTAATTTGTTGTGAAAAATGTTGTGGACGTAGCATCTTTTTTTTTTCCCTCCATTTTCGGCAACTTAGTTGCCACAATTCTTTTTTTTTTTTTTCTCCTATTTTCGGCAATGCCATTGCCACAATTGGTTTCCATTTTGGGCAGTGCGGGTAGGACAAGAATTTCGGTAATCTCATTACCAAAATTCAATTTTCTCTCTCCCTTGACCCATTGTACTTTTTCTTGCAATTTTGGCAACATCGTTGCCGAAATTCAGTCTCTCTCCTAATTTTACCAAATAACTTTGAACAGTACCTATAACACCAATAAACTCCGTTTTTGGCAATTTTTAGCCAAAAGACTCGGCGGGTGAGTCTCCGACCCACGTGGTAATTGGTGGAGAAAGAGAAAGTGGAAGGAAAAAGAGAAAAAAGGGGGTAGAATAGTATCCACGTATTCCAGGTTTGAGGCCTTGAATCAATGTATCCATGTGGTAATTGGAGAGAGATAAGAGACGTGTTGTGTAAATGAGAGAGCAAACTTGAGATATTTAGAATAAAATATTATATTTTAGCATTAATGCACAATTCCAAATATTTTTACAATAGTCCTTTTTTACAATTTCTGATGCAGTGGTTATTTGGTGCATTAATGCTAAAATTCTCTTACATATGGCATTTACAATACCAAATGCGAATGCTCTAATGGATGAGAAAGTTGCAGGGGAGGTTAGTCGTAGTGATCATGGTTGGTGGACCCACGAAAGGAATGTGGTTTGTTTCATTTATTTTAGAACTCGTATAAGGTATAACAATAAAACACTGCACAATGAGTTCTCACTTCACACGCAGCCTTGCAAATGTAGAACTTACCATAACAAATAAAAATAAATAAAATCAAGAGATATAAAAAGAATTTCACACACAACTTTGCAAAAAGGTTTAAAGTCTATGCTGTGTATTCAAGAGTTAGGTCATTTTGAATATACACCATTGTTAGTTTCTTTAAAACTTTATTTCTTCTCTCCTTGTGTGTTTTAAAAATATTTAGTATTCTAAAAAAAAAAAAGAAAAATCAAGAAATGGAGCTTGCACACCAATCTTTTGGTATTTTTAATTTTTTAATTTTTTCCTTCTCACTGGAAAATAAAATTAATTATAAAATTTAAATGAATTTTACGAGGGAAACCCATTTAAGAGTAATGAATTTATGAATTAAAATTCAGCATTCTATACATAACTCTAACCCACGTAGTGTTTGGTCCTAAAAGATAGAGTTGAAAAAAAGAAAAGAAGAGAAAAGAAAAGGAGTACAAATTATGGAAGTAAATCCACCGTCCAATCTCCTCCATTATTATTACTAGCATGTAACCCATGCAAACGAATGAATACATTTAAAATTAAACACAATTTTTAATTTAAAAATATAAATAATTAGTCAAATTAAAAAAAAAAAAAAAAATAGCATGTTACACATGCATACATATAGATACATTTAAAATTAAACACAATTTTTTATGGTTATCAACAACAAGTACTCTTTGTCCATAGTGGTTGTCCATAACTAGGAATGTCCAAAACAACCTTCAAAAAGAAGAAATATGCACTAAGAATACAAAAGGAGAATCTACAAGTAGGTTGTCGGCCATCCAGCAAGGATCTGGTCGTCCAAGGAAAATATGGTCGTCCATACCATGTTCAAATATGGATGACCAATAAACACTTAGTAAAATTTTGAGTGTTTTCTACAATTTCAAATGGTTAGAACATTAACCCACATCTTGAAGCATGGGTAGATTCCCCGAAATTTGCTCTACTCTACCCACGAAGTTCACACATCTCCCACGATGTTAGTGACCACTAATAAGTAGACCCACTCCAAACTCTTTATAAAAGGACCAAACCTCATCCAACCAATATATGTATTTTACTATTCATTCACTCACTACTCCTGTGTTCTAGACACGGTTTGGACACATCAACCTGTTATGGACATGGTCTTCCTCTTTTCCGATGAGACTGGAGGGACGAGCTTTAACGCTGTTAGAGCAGGTGGACGAGTCTGAATAAGGACATCTCCCTCTATTTGGATGACCTCGTCGCCACCAACAAGACCTTTCCTTTTGTTCTCTTTCATGGTTGTCATTCCTACAAAAGTAAAGGGAAGAAAGGATCGTTGAAGTTTAGATGAATTAAATGAGAATGAACAGGAAAAATTACCAAAAAAAAAAAAAAAAAAAAAGAGATAACTTACGTCAACGGGTAGTAAGCTCGTGAGCTAGTGCTTCCTATGTAGGAACAAGTCCAAGTCCCCAAGCTGCTAGATGGTGGAGTGTCACTAAAAAATGGAAGGTTCTATCAGTAAATGAGTGTGCTTGTTAGACACAATTCAAGTAAAAGTTGGACAATGAAGGATGAGCTATCGCTGAAGAGAAAGAAATAAGAGTTAGATGAGGATTATGAAATAATTAAGACGAGCTAAAATAATCAACATACCCTCGGAGTGTAGACGACCTATTTCATCAGTATAAGGTGGGAATGTATCCCTGCCTACCTCAACAGGGCCACAAGCCCAACACCTAGAGACAAAGAAGAACTTCGTCTTCCACCGCCTATCATACAAGGGAAGGGACTTAAACCTACAGTTAGAACCCCTAACCAAGAATTGGTAGAAACCTAAGGATTGACTAATCTTAAAGGGCTTATAACAATACAAGAACTCGTCCACAATAAGAGGGTGGTTCCTATCAAAAGCCTCCCTTCGCAACACTTGCATGACCACAATGGTTGTCCACCCATTGGGATTAAGTTGGTTTGCCCCTATACCTAACCTATGAAGGAGTTCCCTAGTGAAGGCATTCAAAGCTAATTTGAGGCCCCCTAAAAGGTAAGCTTTATATATACCAACCCTAGGAAAGTTAGGGGTACAACACCATTCGCTTGGGGCAGCAAGACGAGGGTTGACTTCTTCAGGAATCTGATACTTGCCCCTAAGCATATAAAGCCTCTTCTCGTCTATCTTAGACAGAATGTCCATGTCACAGCATACTAATATGTCTTTTTCTTCATTAAGGGGTGAAGGAATAGACGGTTGAGTACTCGTGGTCGAGCTAGTATGCAATCCAGAGGCTGCCCTTCTTCTCATTTCTTCTTGGAGGACCTCTAAATGAACTCTAAGAACTCCAGACGAGTATTTTTTGTCCGTGGAGTTAGTATCACTACTACTACTACTATTATCATTACTGCTACCGTCACTACTATTATTTTCATCGTGATACTCGTCTATCTCCTTATTGTCCCTATCGTTAGACGAAGACACTACTATCTTAGCCATCTTGTAAAAAATTCTATAGAAGAAAACCTACGAACAAAAAGAAGAGGATACCTGATGCAAAAATAAAAGACTAAGGACGGGAGAAGACTCCTAGACAAGGCATGAAGGACGACAAGGTCAGAAGAGAAAATATGTAGAAAGTAAGAGGATAGGAGAGGTATTAAGCTATTTATAGGGGACCAGGTGGGTCACTGAAACGACATGAACCAACCAGAAGACGCCACGTGGTCATTTTTTTTCGATGAACGAAGCGATGCGACCTCCTGATCGTAGTGATCAAGCCACGTGGTAGCATATGCACCCTTCGATTTCACCGGGTCATTTGACGCTATATGTATGACTCGTAAACTGATCATAAAGTGCCACGTAAAAAAAAAAAAAAAAAAAGTATGACTAAGGCATGGACGACCTATGGACAAGGGGGCAACTGATGGAGATCAATAACAAGTACTCTTCGTCCATAGTGGTCGTCCATAACATGGAATGTCCAAACAACTTTCAGAAAGAAGAAATATGCACTAAGAATACAAAAGGAGAGTTTACAAGTAGGTTGCCGATCGTCCAACAAGTATCTGGTTGTCCAAGGAAAATACAGTTGTCCATACCATGTTCAAATATGAATGACTAATAAACACTTAGTAAAATTTTGAGTTTTTTCTACAACTTCATATGGTTAGACCCCTAACCCACATCTCGAAGCGTGGGTGGACTCCTCAAATTTCTCTCCATTCTCCCCATTAAGTCCACACATTTCCCACGATGTTAGTGGCCCCTAACAAGTAGACCCACTCCAAACTTTCTATAAAAGGACCAAGCCTCATCCGACCAATGTATGTTTTTTACTATTCATTCACTCACTACTCTTGTGTTTTAGAGAGAAAATTGCCTTAACCATTGGAGGTCCTTGGTCGGTTCACTCCGGTCACCTTCGATAGTTACTTTCTTCCTTCTCAAGTCATCCAACCGTCGTGAAAGTCCGAAGCATTCAACTTACTGATTTTCGTGCTTCATCAATTTTTATCATAAAAATATAAATAATTAGTTAATTTTTTTTAAATAAACGTAATTAGTCACATATTAAAATTCTTACCTAAATTTAATACTATTTATGATATTTTTTTCTTCTAATTTTGAATAAGATAGAATGTGTGGTGATCTTGTTGTGTGGTGATTTTTATTTTTTATTTTATAGTTCATTAATATTCGATTCTTGCTATTTTGTACTCATTAACTCACTTGGCATAGAGATTAAAAAACTTAAGTGGACACATGACACAAACTTAAGTGGATAATTATGGTGTGATCCCTAAATAAATTTAGACACATGTCACAAAATTGGATTCTAATTTCAAATTCTAATTGAACTTTCTTTAAGCTTTATCTACCTATTAATATATATAGAGATTATTACTACTTTATCTATAGGACTTATCCACCTCTTTCCAATTCAGTACACCTCACCAACATTCTATTCCAACCTCTCCACCTTCCCTTGCCTTACCTTTTTGTTGATTTCTACTCTTTTTAAAACGTTACACATTAACATCAAAATGGTTTTTCCTTTTACCTTATTAGTATTTGAGTAGATTGTAAATTACACCCCTAAAGTTTGATGATGTTTGGATTTTACACCTTAATATTTTAGAATTTGGATTTTACCTTTTAAATTTTAGGGATGTTTGGATTTTACCATTTAAAGTTTGGAAGTGTTAGATTTTACATCCCCAAATTTCCAAAATACTTCCAAACTTTAAGAGGTAAAATCCAAATTCTGAAATGTCAGGGTGTAAAATTTAAACACTCCAAACTTTAGGGGGTAAATCCATATTCTGAAATTTCAAGGTGTAAAATCCAAACACGCCTAAACTTTAGGGGTGTAATTTGTAATTTCCCTTATTATTTTTTATATGATTATTGATTAAACCTTGCATTGCATTATGAGTATATATATACTAATAAAATTTGGGACTAGAAATTGTAATTGAACTAACTAACTAACCATCTTCTCTTTGCCACAAATGGTTATATTTGCATTGATTAGGACAATCCATTTTAGGTAAAAGTTTATTAGCTAAGTTTCAAGAAATTTCAAATTCTACTTCAGTTTCGGTAAAACTTAAGTTTAAAGAAATTTAAAATTTTATTCTAACTATAATTATATTTCAAAAATTTTAAAGAGTTTAATAATGAAATTTAAAATTTATATTAGTTATTTCGATCAACTAACATAATTTTGTATTTTAATATAATAAAATTTAAACATTGCATACCATATTTATGCAAAGTATTTCTATAATTTAATTTAAATGAAAGTCTATTAAAGTTTCATTAAAATTTTGTTATTATTTTTAAAAAATATTTATTTTATATAGAATTTTTAATTAATATGGACATACTACTAATATTATGAATTATAAACTTTCTACAAAATTAAATGAAATAAGAAAATAAAAGGGACTAAATTGACTTAAAATATATGAATTAAAATAGTATTTAATTAAAAAAAAAAAAAAGGTCAAGGGCGGGTGAGTCTCCGACCCACGTGGAGAAAGAGAAAGTGGAAGGAAAAAGAGAAAAAGTGCGGTAGGATGAAGAATTATCCACGTATTCCAGGTTTGAGGCCTTGAATCTAGCTAGCATTAGAATTAGTATTAGTATTAGAAATCAGAACACAAATTGTGAATGGTCCACTTCTCTCTCTTGTGAATGGAAAACAATGGAACAATATTTAGGCGCAGTTTTCCTCCAAAACAAACAAAGAAACAAAAAGTAAAGTGATCTACCGACCATCAATATCCATTCATCCTCCTCCTCCTCAGGCTTTTAGCTTCTCTCTCTCTCAACCCTGTGGCTGTGGGTGTGGCTGTGGGCATGTGCATTCTGTGTACTATTATTATTATTATTATTGATGTTTTTACACATCAATTGAGTAAATGATTCCACAACCACAACCCACTGCTTCTTCATCTTCATCTGCTGCTTCCTATTTCTCCCAATCCCACCACCTCTTCTGCCCATCTTGTAAACGCTTCTTCAATCCCATCATCCATTTCCCTTTCACCAAACGAAGAAAAAAACAACAGCTATTTCTGGTTTCTATCTTTCCCCATCACCACCACCACCACCACCAACAACAACAACAAAAAACAATCCTTTTCTCTTCTTCCTCCTCTAACTCCACCAATTTTAACAACAACAATACTAACTTACAATCCCTACACTTATTATTACCGCTCAATTCTTATTCTTCTAAGAGACCAACTGCTAAAATCTTGGACCAAGTGGATGAACTCTCGCTAGAACTAGAACAAGAACAAGTTCCCATTCCAAACAGCAACAGTTTTACCAATTTCCAAGAAGACCCAATTGTTGACAAGCTTAGGACCCAATTGGGTGTCATTCACCCCATTCCATCTCCTCCCATCAACCGAAACATTGTCGGACTGTTCGTATTTTTCTTCTTCGTTGGTGTTGTTTTCGATAAGTTATGGACTTCCAGGAAGAGAAACAAGGACGACCAAAGGCACCTCGGTGGCGGTGGCGGTGGCGCTTGGCCCCAGGTTCCCACTAGCTTTTCTTTGTTTTTGGAACAGGATTTGCAGAGGAAAGAGTCGGTGGAATGGGTGAACATGGTGTTGGGAAAGTTGTGGAAGGTTTATAGAGGTGGGATTGAGAACTGGCTCATTGGTTTGCTGCAGCCTGTCATTGATAACTTGCAGAAGCCTGACTATGTGGAGAGAGTTGAGATCAAACAGTTCTCCTTAGGAGATGACCCCTTGTCTGTCAGGAACGTTGAGCGCCGCACTTCACGCCGTGTCAATGATTTGCAGTTACTTATCTCTTCTTCATTCTTTTTTATTTTCTTTCTGCTATTCAATATTCAATATTCATTATCAAATGCTGAAATTTAATTTGTCTTTGATTGACATGTTGCCAAGAGCCTTGTAGTTATAAGGAAAACATTTGAATTATCAAAAAAACAATGCTTTGATCATCATGTTATTGCACGCGGTTTGCAAAGTTATATCGTCTTTGTGCCAAATCAATGTTGTATCAAACTTATTTCTAAATCTTTTGATGTCATCTAGGTACCAAATAGGGCTTCGGTATACGGGTGGTGCTCGTATGCTGCTAATGCTTTCACTGAAATTTGGTATTATCCCTATTGCCGTGCCAGTTGGTGTTCGAGATTTCGACATTGATGGGGAGCTTTGGGTCAAATTACGGCTGATACCAACGGAGCCTTGGGTGGGAGCTGTTTCGTGGGCTTTTGTTTCACTTCCAAAAATAAAATTTGAATTGTCTCCGTTCCGCTTGTTCAATTTAATGGGTATGTCCACTTCTCGAACTTGATTTGTCATAGTTGTATGGCTATCATTGGTTTCCTTTGTAGTTTGTGTGCAACTAAATTAGTTACATGTATGAAGTTTCTCCTGGCGCGTTTTCAAATTTGGGTTGATAACCAAATAAAACTTTGTGATGAGAGGAAATAAAGAACAAGAGAGACTCTCGGGAGAATGACAAGGGATAATCTCCAAAGTGTTACAAGATTATGAAGTGTTTTGTTGCTTCTAACAATAGATGAATTGGCTGGTTTTCTATTTGCTAGAAAATTTGAGATATGGCTTCCCCTACAATAAGGGAAAATGGGAAAAGATTAGAATTGTTATTGAAATTAAGAAAGATGAGTGACTTGACTGACTGCTTGGTTTAGAAGCGCAAGTTGTCAGTATTAAGTTTCTGTTGTTTGAATAGTAATATTCTTATGCCACTTTTATTTTTAAGGTCCAGGTTAGTTTATTAGGAGTGACCTTTCACTACATGTCCTATAAGAACCTCCAGGATTGCTTAAAAAAATGGTGTGCCTTTGGATTCTAATCAACTAAGTGAGAGAGAGAGAGAGAGTTCCCCAAAACTCTTCAGAGCAGTATTATCATTATAAACTTCCATAGACCTTGATATTAACAAATCTAAACTCTAATATTGACCAAGAAAAATTTACCAGCCAAGCAGGGTTCTCTTTAGGATCATGTGAGTCGGCCTTGAGCTCCTTATTTGCTTGAATTGCTATTTTTTTTTTAATTAAAAAAATAAAAAGCATTTCAGTTTTAATTAAGGATCTGTTTACTCTTCACAGTTATATATAAACTTTTTTATCTTGTCAGAACTCCTATCTTGTATAATTAGGTGGCATCCCATTGGCATTTCTTTAATTAATTTACTTATGGAGAGGAAAATTCCAGCCAAACAAGATTTTAGAATATTGCTAATGTCCTTATATATATAAAATAGGAGAGAATGTTCATTATAGCCCATTTGTTTCTGGAAGACTCCAGAAGCCCTAGACACATCTCTCTGTTAGAGACTGGAGTCCTTTTGGATCATATTTTGGCTAAGGAGGGAATTTTTAGTTCTAGTTCTTTTGTTTATCACTCTTCTCCTCCTTATTGTATTATGTACCAACTTTTGGCTGATGCATGGGGTGTTTGCTACCCCAGACGTTGTATTTCCTAGCTTTCGTTTAATTCAAGTTCCGGTTTACCCAAAAAAAAAAAAAAAAAAAATAAATAGAGAAAAAATGCTTTCACCTTATCTCTCTATGTGAGTCTTTTTCTTTTCATGGTGATGTCTCTGAAGCAGAAACTTATCAAAAAATAAATAAATAAAAAAAGAAGATTTAACTTGTTGCTAATAAGTTAGTATCTCAAGAATATATTTAGTTTAATGAGTAGATCTATATTCTTTCTCCATCAATTTCTCTCTCATGAAGATTCTGAGAATGATTCTTCTGTTTATCCTCTCCATTTCATACCGTTGATCTGGTGTAGATGTCTAAGTCTAGCACTAATTGTCCAACTTATAAAAAGTTCTATTAATAGTTTGGGGTTGGCTCATTGCATGGTAAAAGTTTGTTTCATTTGGTATTGGTATAAAGTAATAAAGGAGGGGAATATTTTAAAGCTGAGAAACCTGTTCTGTTGTAAAAAAAAAATTAATTACGATATGTCCTTTTAAATTAATGTTATGCAGTCCATCAGTCTGATTAACATGATTGAAGGAAACAGAAAGGCTGCTGAAGTTACAGTGCATCTGTTTTTTCAAAACATGTCCACCCATCTGATAACATTTGCTAAGTCTTCTTTACCTTGGAAGATTGAGCTTTTTGTATGGATGGGTAGAATTCCTTGTACTTGTCAAATATTAAATTAATATTTGATACAATTTGTGATTGCATCTATCATGCATAGTGTTACATAATTGTCTGTATCTAGCTACAAGCTGTTTTACATGATATCGAAGATACTAATGCATGTTTCCTTCTTCTTTTTTCCCCCTTATTTTGTGCGTGCATTGGGCAAAATCAGCAATTCCTGTTCTCTCAATGTAAGTGGACTTTGTCTCCCTTGGTCATTATAAATTGTAGCATATTCTTCTTGCAAATGCAATTATTGAAGTCTTTTTTGCTTAGATTTATAATTTATTTCTGTTTTTTGTTTTAAATGGTATAATATGCTTCCCATACTGATTTGATTAATCTAGGAAGGAAATCTTTCTTTTGGGAGCTCCACTTGCATATGCTTCATAATTCTCATTTATATATCACATGATTATAATTTATGATTGTATTCTTGTCTTTGAAAAACCAAATGAGCAATAACTCTTTGAGCACTTCAAGTTGCATGAAAGATCAGCTGATTTCTTCAATTCTTTAGAAATTTAATCCTTATGATTTTTTTTTATCTTTTGTTTTCTTTTTTTTACTGTTTTAAATTTCTTCATGATTTAGCTGTAAAATTTCAAATCCATCTCTCATGTAGCTATTTACATGTGTATGTGTGTGTGTGTGTGAGAGATATGTAAATATAATTGGTCAAATCCATTAATTGAATTTACATAAAAAAAGTCCAGTATGACTTGCTACTAGTTTTTATGCAACCGATCACATCAGTAAAATTGAGTGAAATCTTATACTTGATGGTATGTTTTAACATATCATCACATCATATCAAACTCTCTCTCTCTCTCTCATGATTGGGTGATTGTAGCGGTATTCTTCTGTCGAATTTATAAGAGTTTCCCAGTAATACGTAAAGGCATAGTCTCCTCCCTTAAATTTTCTGATAACTTCACATATACTCTGGAGGTGCATCATCCATTTCTTTTGCCTTCGTATGCCTGTTATACATATTGTCCACTCTTTGACCTATTCTTGACTACATTTTTCTAGGTTTTTGACAAAACTTCTCACTGCGGATTTGCCTCGGCTTTTTGTCCGCCCAAAGAAGATTGTTTTAGATTTTCAAAAAGGAAAAGCAGTTGGTCCTGTTGCAAATGATTTTAAACCCGGAGAAATGCAAGAAGGGAACAAAGATTTTACTGGAGAATTGTCAGTGACTCTTGTAGATGCACGGAATCTTTCTTATGTTTATATTGGTAACAATTATATCTCTTTTTTCCAATGAGAATTCCAGTTTTCTTTATGAATTAATGCTAAACTTCCACATTTGTTTTGTGAAATATGTTAATATCATATGGTATGTGAACACGATCCTTTGATTCGTTTCTATGTCCTCTTTTGATCCCTTTCTATGTCCTATTGTCTCCGTTTCTTGTCAGGCAAAACAGATCCATATGTTGTTCTAAGCCTGGGAGATCAAATTATACGTAGTAAAAAGAATAGTCAAACCACAGTCATTGGGCCACCTGGTGAGCCAATATGGAATCAGGTGAAGTTTTCTGGTTATTTTAATTAAAATATGTGCAAGAAGCTATTCATTACGTCATCCAACTTTATTTTAATCTGAAAGCTGTAGAACTACTATTGATCATGTATATGTGACTTTTGGCAGGATTTTCATATGCTTGTTGCAAACCCTAGAAAACAAAAATTGTACATCCAAGTAAAGGATTCTCTAGGATTCACAGATTTGACTATTGGAGTAGGGGAGGTAAGTTATTTTTTTCTTCAAGAAATTTTGGATGGCTGCGTAACTTAATTAATTAACATATTTGGTAATTATGAGGTTGTCAATTGAAATTTTAACCTAGTTTCTTAAATAGGACTACTAAAAGCCCTTATGCCATTGCCAACAACATCAACATGCAAATGAAACTCATTTTTCCATGTAGCTCTAATTTCTATTATGTATATTCATATGAGTGTGTTAAAATAAAAAAACTACTGTAGAAACATATATAACTATTATGCTAATACTATACTATCCAATGTTTTAAAAACCAGACTGCCTGGTCCGATTTGATTAACCATGAACTGGTTTAATGGCTGGATTTTTTAAGCATAAAGAATCAGATAGTACAAATAAGTTATTAGAATCATTTGAACCGTGGTTGAACCAGCTGGTCGGTGACATTGTTTGTGGTTTAACTGTGGCTCAGACCAATTATCTATTTTTGGAAAATGTGTAAGTGGAATTTTCAAGGTTGAACTAAGGTACAAAGCCCTCCATGTCTTACCTTACAAGCTAATCACTAAGCAACACATGATTTCTGATACATTTAAATGAAAAACTAATATGTTCAAAGTTAATTTAAAGGGGATAGGTATATTTATTGGGGGATTAAGGACAGGTTAAAAAATTGCTAGTTAATATGGCATATACCAATAACATAAAAAAGCTTTCCCCTTACTTTGTAATTAACCCTTTTTAAAAAGGAAAATATATAATTTTATGGTGAAAAAAGATTATAACTAAAATCATATACTTTAAGTGTGACTTTATGTACTTGACATGACTGAATGTGAAACTTTGAAATTTTTTGTTTGTTTATACAATTATGTTTTGTACTCGAAGGATTAATTTCTTGAACCTCTCCATTTTCCAGCCTTAGAATGTTGAACCTCTCCATTTTCCAATTCTTTAATTTCTTTTTGGGAAACTTAGTCACCGATTAAAAAAAAAAAAATTTCCATAGAAATTTGAAATTGACATTGCGTTTGAGGATGTAATATAGACCAACAGTATTGAGTTTATGCACAAACTTGACTGCATTCATGGAAAAATTGATAAGGAGAAAGTTTTAATTAGAGAATATTATAGACTATAGGGTCAACTTTTTAAACTTTCCTATCTGCATCTGATATAATAATATTTCCAGATTGATTTGGGATCTCTCCAAGACACTGTACCAACAGACAAAATTGTGGCCTTACAAGGAGGTTGGGGACTGTTTAGAAAGGGGTCTTCTGGGGAGATACTACTTCGGATGACATATAAAGCTTATGTAGAGGATGAAGAAGATGAGAGGACTGAGGCAGATTCCATTGATGCGGATGCTTCGGATGATGAATTGTTTGATTCTGATCAACCGAATGGTACTTATGAGAAGAGAGGAGATTCTTCAAATGAAACAGATAAAGAATCTTTTATGGATGTTCTAGCAGCATTGATTGTGAGTGAAGAATTTCAAGGGATAGTCTCATCTGAAACAGGAAATACCAAAGTTTTGGATGATGTCTTAACTAAAGGGTCGACAATACCAAGACCACGTGGTCTTAATGCTGAATCCATCCCCTTGAATAACATTGATGATTCTGAAGGTTCTAGAGGTGTTTGTTTTAATATGAACTCTCATTTGCGGTTAATATTAACAGTTCACTATTTATGATTCATTTATGTTGTGTGTGCTGATGACTATCAAAAACTTGCCAATTGCAGGATCAGCCTTACTTTGGCTTGCTGTCATTACGTGTATATCAGTGATAATTGCTGTCAATATTGGTGGTTCAGGTTTCTTCAATCCTTGATATGCAACGGAGCTTGCAAAGAAGTAGCTTTTAGTGCTTCTTTTAACAAGTAATTCTTGAAATCCCTTTCCACTTTATAATTCTGCCTTGATATATCTTTATGGTTGCATGCGGGCACTGTTATCCCTTTCAAGCACTTGCTTTCCCATTGAGCAAAAAAAAAAGAGTGTTCATAGTGTGGGTTTCTGTGCTGTAAAATTTATATGATTGCACCTTAACAAAGACTTCACTTTGTTGCACTCTTTAGACTGCAACTTTTAGTTTGGAAGTTTTTTCACAAGTGAGTTGTGTCGTGATCTGTTGAACCATTTCACTGGTGATTATTATGGTTATTTTTATGGACCTATTTATTTCTGATTGACTACTTGTTAGGAGACAAGGTGATTTTAACCTGTTTTATAAGTATTAAATCTTAGTTTTTAAACCTCATCCTGGCATCAACTTAGTCAAGGGATTGGGTCACTGGGTCATTGGTTGAACAGCTAGATCAATGGTTGAACCTGATATTAGAGAACTGTCATTTCTTTTGATAAATTGTTACAAGTAGGGGAGGGGGGATTTGAACTATGTTTTTTTCATTATAAAGGAGACTAGTCAATATCACTAAAATACAAGGCTTTTGGTAGAGAAGTATCATTTCTAATATAAATATAATTAGAAAGATGTTGTAAATAGTTATTATCAAATTGCACACTGTTGATTGAATTATGAAAAACAAAAAAAAAAAAAAAATAAAAGAAGAGGAAATTTGTGTATGCAAAGTGATGTTCCAGTTGAAAATATAGCCATTTGCTATGAAGTTTATTTGTGATTTTGGATTAGTATCTTGATTAATTCATCTAAAATAGACTGACTGCTCAATGAAATTTCCTTGTTTGGTTGCAGGTTATGCAACTTCCTTTTCACATCTAGCAATGAACTCACCAAATGGTACATTTTCCAATTGGCTTCTATTAGTATTTAAATTCTGTAAATTCATGGTTACTGGCAGAGAAAATGTTCTGTTGGCGGCAGAGGAAAGTTTTGGCCTCTTTTTGTCATGACCCATAGCAAGTGTATATGACCGTGTACCTCTATATATATATATATATATATATATTTATTTATATATATTCATTAATCATTTGACAAAATACTGAAGGGGGGTAAAAGTTATTTTTGACCCAAAAAGAGAGAGGGAGGGAGGGAGGGAAAAATTAATAATTGTTGGCAACAAATTGTTTCTCTTTAATAAATGTCTCTCTTTACGCAGCTGCAAAGGATTATTTTTCCTCTCTATGAGAACAATTTGGAACACAATCTTGTTCCTTTTAAAGAGAAAAAGACCATTTCAAAACGAAAATTCGTTAGGCTGAGGCATATGATGCTTGTGCCATTTAAAACATCCTCTTCATTACTCGTGAAATTGAATCCTTTTAAAAAATATGAATTTTTGATATGCATTAAAAACTTTCTTTACGTCAGAGGAGATTTGAACCCGTACTCTCATTTCAACCGTCCCACGATTTTGGGGTCTTTCCAAAGTAGTATTAATTAGTTTAATATGAATTAGGCATCGTTGCAATAACGACTAGAAGAACTCTTCCTTACAAGGTTAGCAACACCTTCACCAACAAGGTTTGTAGACACTTTATTTTGCACCCATAATTTAATCTTGAAAGAGAAGAAGATGGTGATTTAATTTTAATATACCCCAAAATCATGGTTGCAATTTAGTCACTAACTCATTCATTACATGTTATAAAAACGATCATGAGGTTCCAATGATCATAACAATATGCTCGGTTTCTCAATCGGATAGCTGGATCAAAAGATATTGCAAGATAGGGTGAGCCCCATCACATTAGGTTAATAGAAATTAATTTCATCACCTTGGATTAATGGAAATTAATTTTGATTGGTTACTAATTAAAGTTAATTAAGTGAATTTTGTGATTGGTTAAGTCTTTTTCTTAAGGTGTGATTTGTTGCATCAGATTAAAACAAAAAAGTTGATAAATATTAAGTTTGGACAGATAATGTGATTTTTTAAAGTAATTATCATTCAGATAATTATTTTAAGGGAAATGTTAACAAGTGTTCTTAGGGAATTTATTAATAATCAATTTAAAGAAAAATTTTATGGGAAATGAAAAAAAAGTAATTAATATTTTGACAACTTTATTCATTTCCCATAAAAGTGATATAAAAACTTTCCTAAAATGAATTATTAACCAGTGCCCTAAGGGCACTCGTTAACATTTTCCTTATTTTAAAAGCCAACTTATCATTCTAGTGAATATAGGTTCAAAACACGTCCAAATAAATTTTAAATTCAGAAAAACGTTGAAAAATGTCAAAAATGGAAAAAATTGAAAATTAAAGGATTTGCCAAAGTGCAAAATCAGCCCTTCAAGTGTGCCAATCGTCACTTGTGAAGTGCCGATTGGCATAGGTTCAGCATATTCTTTTGGGTCCTTTTTTATGACATTTTGCTAATTTAAATCCGTTTTTTGAAAATAAAATTCATCAATTTCGTAGTTGCTGAATTTTTAATCTGAGTTAGCTTATTTTTTAAGTCATTAATCCCTTTATAATTAGAAGGGAACACTCATCATTCAGTACCTTTAATTCCCTTAACTTTGGAGAGACTATTGACGCTCTACCAAAATTCTGACATTCCTTAAATCATAATTTTCTGTAGGCATTACTCTCAAGCTTTTCTCCATTGTTATTGTTCCCTTCTTAGAGATTATAGAGATCTTTCACATTTCTAAGGAGATTCCCCTTTTCTTTTCTTCAATTAATTCATGCAGGTATAGTAGGAATTAAATTTATTTCACATGTTTTGATTGTGCATGCATTCACATGTTTATAATTGCCATGATTAGTTTCACTTGTTTATAGTTGCCATGATTAAATTACTCACATGATAAATTGGATACATGAATCTAACATTATCCATGCCTCAATGTAAAATTTAATCTTAGATCTAAAACTAATTCTTTGTTTAGATTCTATACAGCTATCTTTTTATGTTCTACTTTCTTTGCTAATAAATCAGATATGATTCTACTAAAAAAATCATATATGAAATCTATTTTCATAAAAGTGTTATATTTTCATATAAAAATTTGAAATCTATTTTTATATAAAAAATCAAATTTGAAATCTATTTTCATATTAAAAATTAGATCTGAAATATCTTTTCCTACATTCTCTTTTTCCTTAATAAAAATCAGATTTAAAATCTCTGTTCATAAAAACATTCTTTTTCCTTAATAAAAACCAGATCTAAATTTCTTTGCATAAAAATTAATTATTTTCTTTAATGAAAAAAAACAAATCTAATGCTTTCTAAAAAATAATAATACTTTTCTTAGTAATAAAATTAGATCTATTTTTTTGTATAAAAATATATTTTCTCATATATAAATTATAGATCCATTTTTTTTTTAATCTCTTAGAACAATTTCTTAAATTCTCTTTCAAAAAACAGATCTATGAGTCCAGGTTTAGATTTATTTTTAGATCTAGGGAAACTAACGATTAAGGTTGTCATTTAGCATTAATATATTGTTTGATTGCTTGTGGGTATATGAACGACCATCTTTAGTGTCGACACCCTATGGTGGTCGATCACCCATCGCGATGACGCACATGACTGGAATTGAGTTGATTTTAACCTATTATTCACCAAAGGTAAGTGAAATCGCCACCAATCATTGAGTTTTTTCTAAAGTGTGATTAGTCACCTGACTCTATTTAATTTTATTACAAATATTAGGCTAAGAAAAATGGTCGTTTTTCCTAATTTAATGCGGACAGCAAAAAATCTTAATTCTTGAGTTTGGAAGTCCGGTTACATGTGAATAAAGGTATTAGGCACCCCATATTGCCTGTTTAGAGATAGTCAACTGTTTTAGTAAAATCTTAATTTTCGAACATTAGTAGTTGAAAACAAGATATTGGCGTTAGCTTTCTGGGCTTTAAAAGAATTGGGCTTTGAGGTTTGATTTTGGAAGGGGTGTGGTCTCTATCAATGCTTTGCTAGCACATTTGGAATTGTTGCCAAATTTCCACAACAAAAATCCGGTTGCATTTCGCCTTAGGTGCGTCATAGCACACAAAACACTATCCTTACCAAGCTTTCACAGTGAGAATACGGCAAAATGATGTCCCATTTTCACGATGAAAATCTGGCAGAGTTTCACGTTTGGTGCGCTATGGCGCACTGGTAGGGTTTCGTGCCTGTGTATATGGCACGCATTAGCATGTTCATGATCAGGCGAGCCTAAGCTCCCCAAAGCATCAAACACGTTGATTGTCGCATACATGGGGAAACCAATGTCACTAGCTGACATGGATCGAGACAAATACATTGTGCTGATCATGCACACAATGTAGCATGAATATGCACCTACAGCAGTTGCCTTGAGTGCATACCCACACTCCTAGGTTAAGAGCACCTATGATCACGAGAGAGTTGCTCTCCTAATCATGTGAGTCCATCATACAAAGTGCATGACCATCTTTAAACAAGCAGACATATATGAATATATATATATATATATATCATGCACTATGCAAGCACACAAAGCAGGAAATTAAACTAGACATCACCAACGTTCCAAGGATATGGCTCAGCAAGGTACAAGAAAAGTAAATCAGACATTGTCATACCCAAGGAATGCGGCCCAAGCAAGGTACAAGAAAGATAAAATAGACATTGCCTACTGTTGAGGACAAAATTTTCACACCACATGGAATTTATTTTATTGGCAACTCGCACCACATCAACAAATTATGGATTTTGGAAAAACCTCTTTCAAAGCCCAAAAGAGCCCATATTCACAAAATGACGTCTGAAGAGCAACATTTGATCAGCAGACCTTTAGTGAATTTGGTTGATTGTGAGATTGCAGACCGTCAATATAGGTCGTCGATAACACTGACGACCGTTATGCACATTAATGATCTGGCCCTAAATCCTTTCCTTAACAAGGTTTGAACGTTACGGGCTCCAGTAGAAAGCCTTAAACAGCTAAGCTGACCATTGTAAAACGGTTACAAGACTTTAAACAAGGATATAATGGCATTCAACAGGCTATTCAAAGCCTCCAACGTCTGGCACAATAAATGCCCAAGCATATATTCACAGATATGCTATATAAGGCAAACAACAACAAATAAGCAGGGGATTTATGCATACACTTACACACTATACTCAGACTGTCTCTTGCATGATTCTGTTTCTCAAGGAGATAAACTGACTTAAGCATCGGAGGCTCCCTTGGAACCCCAGGTGCCCTCTTACATTGTTTCTTTGAAACATATACTAACGGTTGTCCATACCAGTGATGAGGAGAATACTGACGAGCTGCAATTTTCAGCTTCATCAGAAGCCCATGGTCCAAAACTCATGGTGATATTATCTCATTAAAGCCCATAGTTCAAGCTTATGACATAAAATCTCATTTTTGGCTCATGATCCAAGCTCATGAGTCTCATCGGAGGAATTTTGGGAGTCGTGGTTTGGAGGGCCAATAAGTATGTTTAGTAGAGCTCTAGCGGTTTAAAGTTGATAAAGGAAAATATGTTGCTTGCATGTCTTCCCTAATTCCCTGAACTCTGACGGATCAGTGTGCAATAGGTAACATCTGGTAAGTCTCTCATATCACATCACACTTAAAATGATAAAATTTCAAGGCTCTTTACATAAAAATTAATGTTCATCATATAATATAAGTTTAAAAATGTAATTATATTATTTCATATAAATTGTATTATTATTTCATTTAAATCAATCTCAAGCCCATGACTAAATCTATATTAATATCTCATATCTAGCATTAAATGCTCTTATTACTCTCTAAGATTTGGTCAAAACACAGAAAGACCCTAATTACATCTCTAAAACTTCATCCAATATCAACCAACTAGTTTATTACTTACCAAAATTATATAGTAATAAAACCAAGAATTAAATATATAATTTTTCAAAAGAGGCAACTTAGCCAAAAATACTAGCAATAGTTCTAGCAGAAACTGTCTTAACTCCAGCAGAAGCTGCAATAGCTTCAGCAGAAACAATGACAGCTCCAGCAAAAGGGTCCATAGGCCTATTTGGGCCATGAACTTCAACCCTACAGTGTGGCCTATGGTTCCAACCCCTTTGTCCGAAGCTGGGCCCCAGGCCTGTTGAGGCCATGGGCTCGAGATTCGTGCCGCTATGCTTGACCCAAGGCCCATTAGGCATGCAATCTTGAACTGTACACCTCATGGTTTATAGCCAGAGACATGCCTGGCCAACATATCTTGGCCGGGAACGCGATTGCTCGGGGATACTATATCTTAGCTGCTTGGTATTGCCCTGGAGAATGTCACCGTCGAACGTCCCGCTTAAGGTGGGAACCGGTTCCAAATCCAAAGCCATTGCTCCTACTTCCAACTAAACACCTACTTAAAAGCAATGAAATTGGACCTCCTTGCCCACTAATAACCTAGAGTAATCATAGCCCCTCCACTAATATCGAGCTATAAATAAGAGATGAGAATGAGAAATAGGGGGTTTTTTGGAGTTAAAAAGGAACGAAGGGGAGAACAGAAGGAGAAAGAGAGCATCAGGAGAGCAGTAAGAGAGAAGGGAGAGGAATTCATAGGGTAAGGTTGCATTGTTGGGTCACTGTGCTAGGAATTACCCAAGGTAGGAAATCCAAAGCCCACTTCATAAGTAGATTGTGAGCCCAAGTGAGGACCAGCCCATCAACCTCATTTTTGGCGCACACAATTAGTGCCATCTGTGGGAATCTTCTACAAAGCTGTGGTTCGACCGAGACTCACGCCCGGGAAATGTTTGAAAGATGTTTAAGGAGTTATGCTGATAGTGGCTCTGGGGGTCTTCTTAGGGATCTACCTGGCAAGAGAGGAGGCACAAAAGGCGTGAAGATAGGGATCATGAGCGAGAGGAAGAATGATCCGGCCTAGGAGAAGGGTTGTATCAAACACACCGAACAAGATCGAGAGCTTTAGGGCACAGACAGTTTGACGAGAGAGATGAGGAACTTGAGCATTTATGCAGGCTGGTGAGAGATTTGGAGTTGGAAGCAAGAGGCAGGGGTTAGAGAAGAGACTGAGACGACCAAGAAGAAGGATTTTCTAGTAGGGGAGGTCGCTATGGAGCTGAGTCCGATCAATACGGTCCCATCGACACCGGGATCGTTCATATTCATGGGAGTTTGTAGACTAGGACTTGGATTCCCTAGAAGAACGGCAGCCCCGAAATGCTGCCATGTATGCTATGAGCCGTGCATTACATAGAGCTGCTTGGTCGCCGTTCTCAGAAGACATTGAACGGGCTCCAATGTTGAGCAGATTTACGCGCATACCATTTAATTTTATGATGGGAAAATAGACCCGGAAGAGCACGTCAGCCATTATATCCAGATGATGTCTTTGCATACTTACAATGACGTGCTAATGTGTAAAGTATTTCCCTCAAGTCTCGGACCCATTGCTCTGAGATGGTTTAATGGGTTATGGAAGGGCTCTATTCACAGTTTCGCCAAGTTGATCCAAGAATTCGGTGTCCGGTTTATAACCTGTAGTCGGGTCCTGCAACTAGTAGATGCATTACTATCCACGAAAATGAGGGCAGGGGAAACCCTTCGCAACTATGCCACTTGGTATTGGGAACTCTACAATGAGATTGATGAGGGCAACGAGAAGATTGCGGCGAGCACCTTTAGAATAAGGTTGCCCGAGGGCTCCGAACTGCGTGAGTCGTTGACGAGGAAGCCTCCCGAGGATATGAGGTAGCTTATGAGGCGCATTGAGGAGTACAAACACTTAGAAGATGACTGGCTGCAGAACAAAGGTAAAGCCCCGGTAATGACGTCTTCAGTAGGGCGGCTTTCAGTCAAGGCCCCAAAGGGACTTAAGGATTCAAGAACTGGAAGCACAAATAAGAGAGGTAAACGTAATGTTCAAGAAGCCGGTGCACAGGATCATAGACCGAATAAAGAACAAGCCATACTTCCTGTGGCTGAACAAGATGGGGGGTGACCCGTCTAGGAGGAATCAGAACTTGTACTGTACTTACCATAAAGATAAGGGGCATACTATCGAGCAGTGCTGAGTATTGAAAGATCATCTAGGGAATCTACTGAAAGCGGGGTATTTGAAGGAGTTTGTGGTGGATTCAGGGAACTGAGGTACCGGGCAAGGTGCACAGCAAAGGGGGAATCCTCTCCCACCTCCATTAGGAGTGATTGAGGTCATCCACGCTGCCCCAAGGGGTACTGTTGTGATTAGGAGGAAAGAGGTGTTGGCTGTAGTGCCAGTAGAAGACTGCTTGGGCAAGCAACCATCTGAGAAGAAGATGAAGTTCACATGAGAGCCCATTGCTTTCAACGACGATGACTTCGAGGGAACAATTCGGCCGCACGATGACGCATTGATGGTGATGGCCCGAATAAATGGTTTTATAGTGAAAAGGGTGATGGTAGACCAAGGGAGTGGGGCTGATGTGATGTATCCAGACCTGTTTAAAGGGCTTGGACTAAAGAATGAAGACCTCTCAAAGTACAATATGCCCCTGGTCGAGTTTGATGGCTAGGTGGTGATTCATGAGGGGAAAATTTCCCTTCCGGTGAACATGGAAGGAAAGGAAGTAGCAGTAGCATTTATAGTGGTCGCCTCGTTTTCTCCCTATACGGCGATTCTGAGAAGGCCGTAGATCCATGTGATGGGAGCAGTGCCATCCACCCTGCACATGAAGGTTAAGTTCCGCATTGAGCAGGGCAATACTGTAGGGAGGGGAAGCTAGCAAACGACCAGACAATGTTTAATGGCCATGGTTGATTGGAAGCACAAGCAGGCCAAACAGAAGGAAACATCTGAGGAGGTCCCTTTATAGCAATTACTGGAGCTCCGAGACGGAATAAGGGCTAGCTGCGCCAAGGAATTAATCAAAGTAAAAATACTACCGGATGTTGACAGGTATTTTTGAGTAGGGGCAAGTATGAGGGATGAGGACAAGGTAGAAACGTTATTATTTCTTATGTAGAATGTAGATGTGTTTGCTTGGAGCCCATATGAGGTGCTCGGGGTGGATCTCGAATTCATAGTTCATAAGTTTAAGGTAGATCCATCATTTTTCCCCTAAGAAGCAAAAGTCGAAGAGGTCGGCTAAAGAACACATTGAGGCAGTTAGGCAGGAGGTCAAGAGGTTAAAGGAGGCTGGGGCGATAAGGGAGATCTTCTTTTTGGAATGGCTGGTGAATACTGTAGTGGTGGTAAAGAAGAATGGCAAATGAAGAGTTTGAGTAGATTTCACGGATTTGAATTGAGCATGCCCAAAGGACCTGTTTCCTATGCCGGAGATCGATCAATTGGTGGATGCCACATATGGGCACTCGAGGATGAGTTTTTTGGATGCTTTTCAAAGTTATCACCAGATTGCCCTGGCCAATGAGGATCAGGAAAAGACAACATTTATCTCCCTTGATGCCAACTACGATTATACTGTGATGCCCTTTGGGTTAAAGAATGCTGGGGCTACCTATCAATGGATGATGACAACAATGTTCTGAGATAATATTGGGCGGACCATGGAGGTGTACATTGATATGGTGGTGAAAAGTAAACCAGAGGCACAGCATATAAAGGATCTTCGGGGGGTGTTTGAAGTACTTCGACAACATAAGTTGCGCCTCAATGTAGATAAGTGTGCTTTCGGGGTGGGGGCCGGTAAGTTCCTAGGGTATCTGATAACCAACTGAGGGATTGAAGTCAACCCCGATCAAATTGTAGCCATGAAGCGCCTCAAGCCGCCGAGCAGTCCGAAGGAAGTGCAAGTATTGACTGGCATGTTAGCTGCCCTTAACCGGTCATTTCCAGGTTTGCTGATCGCTGCTGTCCATTCTACTAGCTTTTGAAGAAGTAGAGGGGATTCTAGTGGAATGAAGAATGTGAAAAGGCTTTACAAGACTTGAAAGAGTATTTGATGTAGGCACCAATGTTGACAACCCCAGAGCCTGGTGAGGACTTATTCATGTATCTCTCCGTGTCTAATCATGCCGTGAGTGTTGTATTCTTAAGGGATCAAAGAGGACAGCAACTCGTGTATTACATCAGTAAGACCTTGGTTGACGCGGAGACATGGTACTTGCCCCTGGAGAAATTGGTGTTAGCACTAGTGCACGCTACGAGGAAGCTACCTCACTATTTTCAAGCTCATACTGTCTATGTCTCGACTGAATACCCTTTATAGTCTTTGCTGAATAGATTCGACTTCACGAGCCGACTAGCTAAATGGAGAACTTAGCTAGGATCCTTTGATATAAGGTACAGGCCAAGAAGTTTGGTGAAAGGCCAAGTACTTGCTAATTTTGTTGCAGAATTTTCCCTTAGGAACGAGATGGAAATAATTTGTCATGTGGATTGTTGCCCGTGGAGGGTGTTCATGGACGGTGCTTCTAGTGCAATTGGGGCTGGAGCTGGGATTGTCATCATCCTTCCAGAAGGAATACAATTGGAACATTCTTTTAGGTTGGGGTTCAGGGCCTCTAATAACGAGGCTGATTATGAAGTCTTGCTCACTGGGTTGAAAGCCGTGTTAGATATGGGTGCACGAGAAGTGGAAATTTATTCAGATTCTTGATAGGTGGTTAGTTAGGTGCAGGTTAGTTTTGAGGCTCAAGACTCCTGAATGAAGGAATACTTGCGGGTAGTAAAGCAGGTTATGAGTTAGTTTACTAAGGCCAAGGTAGTCCAAGTGGCTCGGGGGCAGAATAGACATGTAGACACTTTAACTACATTAGCATCGTCAATGACAGAGGATGTACCTCGGATAATCAAAATGGAGCTTATAGCGCAACCGAGCATTGACGCCGCGATAGGTGTTGCAATGGTTTCAATGTCTGAGCCATGTTGGATGGACCTGATTATCAATTTTTTGGTTAAGGATCAAGTACCAGGTGATGAGAAGGAAGCTAACAGGGTACACTGAGTAGCCGCTCGGTATTATTTGTTGGCAGATCATAAGCTATACCGAAGATCTTTTGGGGGGCCGTATCTTTTATGTTTGCGCCCCAAGAAGGTTAATGAACTCTTGGCTGAGCTACACAATAGAATATGTGGCAGTCATGTAGAGGGACGCTCGTTGGCACATCGAGTGATGACCTAGGGGTTTTGGTGGCCGCAGATACAGAAGGATGCTGCCGAATATGTGCGGAAGTATGAATAGTGCCAAAATCACGCCCCCTTGATCCACTAGCCAGCAGGTTGTCTGACCCCGATCAATAGCCCTTGGCCCTTTACACAGTGGGGGTTGGATATTCTCAGCTCGTTTCCCCGGCTACAGGCAATTGAAGGTTTGTTTTTGTAGCTGTGGATTACTTAACCAAATGGGCAGAGGCAGAAGTGTTGGCTAATATTCGGGACATAGACGTTAAAAAGTTTGTTTGGAGAAACATAGTCATGAGATTTGGGGTGTCGGACTCTCTCATATCTGATAATGGGTTGCAATTTGATAGTACAGCCTTTCGTGAGCTTTGTAGTGATCTTGGCATCAAGAACAGGTACTCCACCCCAGCATATGCTCAGACCAATGGCCAAGTTGAAGCCACGAACAAGGAAATTATGAATGGATTGAAGAAAAGGTTAGATGGTGCAAAGGGTAGGTGGGCTGAGGAGTTGCCTAATGTTCTGTGGGCATACCGAATAACACCTAGGAGGTCCATAGGAGGGACTCCATTCTCCCTAACATACGGGGCAAAAGTTATCATACCAGCCGAGATAAACCTATGTAGTGCCCGAGTTGCGGGATTCACCCTTGCCCAGAATGACGGATTAATGGTGGAGTGTTTAGATTTGCTGGAAGAGTACCGGGAAGTGGCAACTATATGGCTAGCCGAGTACCAACAAAAGCTTGCTTGGCGTTACAACTAGGATGTGAAGACAAGGGAGTTCGGCGCTGAGGACCTAGTATTACAGAAAGTAGTGGGAAATATGCGAGACAATAACGCTGGAAAGTTAGCCCCGACCCTTATAGAGTTACTGCCATCACAGGCATCGGAGCATACTACCTGGAGGATCTAGACGAAAGACCACTTCCCCCCGGGCATGGAACGTCCATAATCTAAAGAAGTTTTATCAATGAACTATGGGCGCACATGTATGTTAAATAATGTAAGGGTGATGTTTATTCATATTGCTATGCTCGCACATGGTTTTATTAATGTTTATTATTGTTAACTTGCTAGCCTCAGTTAACAAACATGAGGAAAATCTAATCCTAATTTTCTAAGGACAGAAACCTATTCCTGGTTCGATTTTCATCACCGAGCAGGTGGAAAGCTTAACGCTAAATTTTCTAAGGACAGAAACCTATTCCTTGCTCGATCTTTATCACCGAGCAAGTGGAAACCATATGCTAAATTTTTCTAAGGATAGAAACTTGTTCCCGGTTCAATTTTCATCACCGAGAAGGTGGAAACCTTAACGCTAAATTTTTCTAAGAACAAAAACTTGTTCTCGGTTCGATCTTCATCACCGAGTAGGTGGAAATCTTAACACTAAATTTTTCTAAGGACAGAAACCTATTCTCGGTTCGATCTTCGTCACTAAGTAGATGGAAACCTTATGCTGAATTTTTCTAAGGACAGAAACCTATTCCCGGTTTGATTTTCATCACTGAGCAGGTGGAAACCTTAATGCTAAATTTTTCTAAGGATAGAAACCTGTTCCCGGTTCGATTTTCATCACCAAGCAGGTGGAAACCTTACATTGGATTTTTTTGACAGGATCCTGATTCTCGGTTTGATTTCAATCACTGGGTCGGTGGAAACCTAATCTTGAATTTCCTCCAAGGACAGAAATCGGTTCTTGAATAGACCTTCATCATTGGACGGACAGGAACCTTACATTGAGCTATTCCAAGAATAGAAACAAGCTTTCTAGCTCTATTTTAGTCGTCGGGTACATAGGGAGTACGTCAAATTATTTGGGGGGCTGAAACCAGTATCTTGGATACAACCCAAATCTCGAGGAAGGTAATTACCCTACATTTTCCTAAAGAATTAAATTATGTCAAATTTAGTAATTATCGCCGAAGAGCCAATTCTTTCTAGATACAGGTGATCTCTTCCAGGTCGGTCTCGGGAGTAGACTACCCGGTTATCTGAAATATATATATATATATATATGTATAAAAAAGGGAAAGACAATCAAAGAACATGTCCGAAAGAATAACTTAAAAGCAAACATTCGTAAACACAATTAAAGCAAGCAAATGAAGATTAAGCCAAAGTTTTGTCACCATAACCCGGTGACTATAGGCAAATAAAACTTAAGAAATTAAGAGTTAAATCATTGTTCAGTCACCGCAGCCCGGTGACCTACGGAAAACTAGATAGATAAAAAAGAAAAGCAAACACAGATTAAATAAGTAAAAACTAGTAAAAAACGTATTAAACGGGAGGATCATTGTGCGGGAGATGGGCTGCTTCGTCAGCTTGCTGGCCAGTGACGTCCTCAGTAGGTGGTTGCTGGACTTGCACATCTTCGGTAGTGTTGAGGATGCTGGTAGCCTCAAGATCAACATGAGCGTTAATTGCTCTCACCAGCTCCCTCATACTTGTGGTATCCTCTTCATCAACAGCTTCAGCTTGACTTTGCACTGGGGGAGGGGGAGCCAGGTATGGGATTTGCTCTGGATTCCTCAATAGGGAATCTTTAGGCACTCCCATAGCTTGAAGGGCTACTAGCCACCTGTCCTCGAACCCATGAGACCTAGCCTGGTGGACAATAGGCTCTATAAAGTTCTCAGCATCTGCGAAGCCCTTGTTGTACCACTTAGGCTCATAGGTTTCAAGGGCCGCCTTCAAGTCAGCTATTTCGTCAACTTGGGCCAGATTGAGGCTGGCTGCCTTCGCCAATTTAAGCTCCACGCCCCCTAGCTTGCCCTCTGCCTCGGCCAGTTTCCTCTCAGCCAGCAACCAAGCCTTCTCCGAGGACTAGGCCTTCTTCTCAACAGCCTCGGCAGCTTTGCCTTTCTCCTTAGCCGTGGCATTGGTAACATCGTTCAGCATTTTCTCCTAATCAGTGTCCTCGGCTAGCTCCTTCAGTCTCTCGTCGAGGATGTGAGTCAATTGCGCTGCTTGGTAACACAAAAATAACGGATATAAGGGTGGAGGGATTATTCATGCATTGAAATGAACAAAGAAGTGAAAAATTACTGTCACGGTGTGCCACTGCAGTCGCCGTGCTAAAGAATCCTTGTCCCCGTCCAGGAAGAACTGAACGTCCTCGGGCAGTAGGAGGCCGTGCACCAAACTCTGGGCCACCCTTCTCCCTTAGCCCTGGGCCCAAGTCCTTATGCTAGCGGTCTCTGGCAGAGGCCCATCATCGAGCTTAAAGGTGGGTTGCCAATTGATCTCAAGCCGGGAGGAGGATGCCACATCTACACCAACTTGGGCATTTGGCTCGAAATTGCCCATCGGCTCCCGGATCACGATCCTGCTAGATGGCCGGGTAGGGGTCTGGGCATTACTAGGGATCTAGGGCGGTTGATCCTCAACACGTTGCTTCTTTTTGGCATGGCTGGTAGCTGAGGGAGGAGTAGTGCGGCCCTTGCCCTGAGGTTGCTGAGGTTGGGCCGCAGAATGAGTGCCGGGCAGGAAGTGGTAGACTGTCATTTTTTGCCTTGTCACCATCTTGGCATTTAGTCCGACCTCAGCTGTTTCTGGCTCGGTTGGCTGGGCTGGAGCTTCTGGCTTTTCAACGGGTATGTGAACCTTTTAGCTTAGAGATACTCGTTTAGCTAACTCGTTTCTCACTGGTGCTTGATCCTCTACGGTGGTTTATCTGGGGTCGAGGTCCCAAGCTTCATCGACAGTTAAGGAAGGCAGAAGGAAGTTAGCGTGCTGGACGTCAATATATGACAGAAGCGGGCTATCCAACAACATGGTTTGGTTGAATGACTGGCAGGTAAAGTATACAGGTTCACAGCCGAGTATTAGATGGGATGCTCAGAGTTGCTTGTATGTACAAAAATCTCCGACCTAAGTACAAAATTAAGATCTCTCACGTGCACAACTCTGAGATCTGGTTGAAATTTTCTTCCTTCTGCAACAGATTGACAAAGGAACCGGTTAATATACATGTAAATAACTAAGTAAAAGATTCAAGCTTAAAGCAAATGAAGGTTCTCGGTACTAACCAACATTACGCGGCGAAAAGGGACAAGGGAGTTCATCAGCAAGCCAATTGCAGCTCACCCGAACGAATTCTCCCGCCGAGTTTATGTTGGAGTCAAGAAGGCATGATATCAGCCGTACCCACATATCAATTTTTAGGTAGTAATCGGTCTTAATGTTTTCGCACAGATTATACATAAAGTTAAAATCTAAGGGTGCCTATAATGAAAGGGTCCACGGGGAACCTAACCCCACCCTCTAGAATAGCCATGAGAGGGAAAAAGACAGTGTTTGAGCCAGTACGCCTATGAAGGTCGACATCACCTTCATGACAATAGGCGATATCAACATCTCTAGGGACATTGTAGGCTGCTTTAAAGCTAGACAAGGATGCTTTTGAAGATAGGAGGTGAGAATAGCCCATTCCTAAACTAAGATTAAAGGAAAACTGAAAGAAGAAGAGAGAATAAAAGGAAAGGCAAAGAGAACTTACTGTGAACTCTAGGAAGGAATGGTGTTCTGGGTTGAAGGATGAGTGCACGAAAGAAGTATGCTCAGTAGAGAGGGAGTTTGAGGAATGGAGAATGTAAAAAGTGAAGAAGAGACTTAGAAGGAACTATTTATAGGAGCTAGTGGAGGAGTAAATACATTTAATAAGTGAAGGGTGGGAAACTCTACGAATCCTTATTGTAACCACCACGCGCATTGCCTCGGTTCACGAATCGTTAGACAATGATGATGGCTGAACCAAACAGTCAGATACAACGCACCTTTTGAGGGCGCATTCATGAGTTTTCAACCGTCCAGAATCTACCTGTTAGACTTCTTGGATAGTTTCTGTCTCTTAATGTTCTTGATTTGTTCCTGGTGGCCGGGCACAAATCAAGGGGGGGCTAATGTAAGGCATAAGGGTCCCCAAGCCCACTTGGGCGATGAACTTCAACCCTACAGTGTGGCCCATGGTTCCAACCCCTTTGTCTGAAGTTGGGCCACGGGCTTGTTGAGGCCATGGGCCCGAGATCCGTGCCGCTATGCTTGACCCAAGGCCCATTAGGAATGCAATCTTGAATTGTACACCTCATGGTTCATAGCCAAAGACATGCCTGGCCAACACATCTTGGCCAGGAACGCGATTGCTCGAGGATACTATATCTTAGCTACCCGGTATTACCCTGGAGAATGTCATTGCCGAACATCCCTCTTAAGGTGGGAACCAGTTCCAAACCCACTACTCCTACTCCCACCTAAACACACACTTAAAAGCAATGGAATTGGACCTCCTTGACCACTAATAACCTAGAGTAATCATAGCCCCTTCACTAATCTATAGCTATAAATAAGAGATGAGAATGAGGAATAGGGGTTTTTTTTTAAGGTAAAAAGGAACGAAGGGGAGAACAAAAGGAAAGAGAGAGAGCATCAAGAAAGCAGTAAGAGAGAATGGAGAGGAATTTATAAGGTAAGGTTGCATTGTTGGGTCTCTATGCTAGGAATTACCCAAGGTAGGAAATCCAAAACTTCACAAGTAGATTGTGAGCCCAAGTGAGGACCGGCCTATCAACCTCATTTTTGGCGCGCACATGGACATATGACAATGAATTAATCATTTTAATCGACATCACTTAACACACATAATAATAACGTTCAACTCACCATTTAATCAAATCTATTATGTTAAACATATTATTTATTTATTTATTTCAACCATTATCATGATTCTAAGACTTTGGGCTTTATCTATTTTGTGGGCTTAAAAATGCACTGGAAGCCATTGGTCTATACAGCCCAATATCGAGTTCCGAATTGGACTCTCCAAAACAAATCTGGGTTTAGTAGAGCCACACCTCCATCAAAAGACACGTGGCTACGCGCAAAAATGGCCCCCAACACCTATATCCAAAGGGTATGGCCCAACAAGGTGCAAGAAATGTAAATCAAACATTGCCATACCTTAAGAATGCGGCCAAAGCAAGATACAAGGAAAGAAAACATTAATCTAGATACATGGTTCTAAAGAAAAGTCTAAGAGAGAGAAAGAGATAACCACATGGAGAGGCTAAGCCTCCTAATCTACTAAACATTGTCCTTTTGGGCTTGTATCTTCTTGCTTGCATTTTTGCCCTTTTAAGCTTTCGTTTCGAAGTTGCACCCTTGCTCCAAGTAGGTACATGCAACAACAAAGAAAACAAAAGGGCAGCGGACAAGTAAAAGAGATAACAAAGAAACAAAGGAAGCACACAAAGGGGAAAAAAAAAAGGGAAAGGGCAAACCAACATAAAAAAGAACACAAAAGGGCAAACAAGCATGTTATCAAACAAACAAGCAAGAAAGGGTGTCATGAAAGGGTGTCCTAAAAGGACGAATGTGGTTTGGATTTGGTGTTCGTAGTTCCATTATGTTGGAGTATGGACAACACATGTGCCACTAAGCAAAGTTTCTAAAAGGGACTTAAGATCTCGTGTACAAAAGACGGGTGTGAACCTACACAAGATTATAGGTAGGAACTAAGCTTGATGACACAAACAAGCATATAAAGACACATGCATAAACAATAAACAAGGATTCAAAGATGCAAACAAACAAAGGGAGCAAAACAAGATGGCAAAAAGCAAACATAGTGAGCATGAAGGAAGCAAAGCACGTCATCACACAAAGGGGAAGGGTAAACATGTTATAAGGCACATACAAAGGCTAACATGAGAAACCCTAACATGCAAAACTAAGCAAATGAGAGAAAGGCAAGCGGCAAGCAAGTTAAACATCACAAATATGTA
This sequence comes from Quercus gilva, assembly GCA_023621385.1. NCBI lineage: Eukaryota > Viridiplantae > Streptophyta > Magnoliopsida > Fagales > Fagaceae > Quercus > Quercus gilva. The sequence continues at coordinate 36,170,478 of CM042475.1, read as the reverse complement.
CTCCCAAACATGGTTGCATCCAAACAAGCCACCAAATGGGGCGGATACAACCAAACAAACAAAGTGGCCCCAAAGACCAACAAGCACAAACCCATGAAGGGAAAACAAACAAGAACATGGCAAAGACCTAGATTTAAGGAAACAAGTATAGGTCCAAACATAAACACATGAAGAAGAGCCAACAAAGCACAAACATACATAAAGGAACTAATCTAAACCTTTTATTGAACTTGGGTGTATGGATGTAGGCCTAGACTACTAGATCTAGATCTACACTGTACCCAAAAGCCAAAGCACAAGAAAGAGGCAAAAACAAGAGATATAAAGCTATAAAAAGCACTAGGCATAGCATACAAACAAAGCTTTAAGCACAAAAACATGTAGATTTAAACACATAAATATGGCAAGAAGCATAAACAAGAAATTTAGACATATCCTAGCCTAAGAAGGCTAGGTCAAAACATTAAAGTAATAAAACATGTTAAAAATGCAAGTAGACATGCTAGAAAAGCAATAAAACATGCTAGAAAGCAAGATAAAACAAGAGACATGCTATAAAAAGGAAAAAGAAAGAAACAAACAACTAAAAAAAAGGGTGTAGATAGTAGCTAAAAAGCTATATCTACACCCCTAAACCTCAAATCCAAGGTAGCAAGACCAAGAAGAAGAAGATGAGAGCAATAACACTACCTCTTGACTTATGGGAAATGTGAGAAATCAAAGGTTTTTTGTGTGTGTGTTTGAATAGGATTTAGAGAAAAAGAGAAAGAGAGAATCTGCCTAGAAAATTCTTTAAAATGCCCAAAATTGTCCTTTTTCTGAATTCTTTTGGGGGGGGGGTCTGGGGGTATTAATGCTAAAGAAAATGACCTTTCAGCTTATGGCGGCCCATGAAAGTGCGTCGAGCAGTTTTGCTGACATTAGCAATTTTGTCTTTTTCCAGTTCTGACTTCAATTGCGCATTTGAAGGCCTTACCAGACTTCGATTAGGTTGATCTTGGTGTCCTTGGAAAGTTATGGATGTCTAGGTTACAGAACACTTGAAAAAAAAAATGAAAATCTAATGGTTAGATCAAAATTTATGGCCTCAGGAAGCGAGTTAACGCGTCTAGCACGATTTTCAAGATATCTCAACCATTTTAACTCAGATTTTGACCCAAGAATAGTTGTTTGAAAGAGAATTCATTAATCTTCTCAATGGCATTGGTTCTAACCCATTCTGGCGGCCGGATCAAAATTAGGTTTTTTGGTGCTCCCAAGACTCAACCTTAGGTCAAAGTTGACAAAAATCTCCAAATAGCTCGGATTTAATGTTAGAACATGAACAATGTAGTTTTGGGGTGATTTTTACAAACTTTTACTTTTGGTCAACCCAAGGTTGACTGGAGGCATTTTGGTTAATTTAACATAAAAAGGCATTCTGAATGCTCTGATGCTCGAATGGGTTGTGCCACATCAATCTAGATGTTCCCGTGGCCCTATGGTGAAAAGTTAATATTTTTGGAATTTAAGGGGGGTTTGGCATGCAAATCCAGGGCATAAAAAATATGGTATTTACCTTTAGTCTAGAAAACCAGATTTTTCTGGGCAGAGTGGGTGCTTGACAACTTCACTCTCTGTAACCTAGTCCCTGAATCTAGATGTTCGTTAGAAGATTATTGCTTTATCACTTTTATTTTTGGTATATTGTATTTAGGACCAAAAATTTGTATTTTCCTTAGAATGCAATTAAGACTAAGCGAGGTAAATCTTCTATCAATTGTAATATTTTTTAATGCAATGTAAAATATTCAATGAAATTCTGCTTTTATTTATTTTTTTCTTATTTTTTTGTACATTAAAAAAATAAGTGGAGACTCCACAAAATAACCCAATCTAAAAAGTTTCCACGGATCCTCTTTTGAGAGTAAATTTAGTTCTGACCTCTGACAAGGTTGGCATCATCAGTTAGGTTGGCTTCACTAGCTAAATCACCTCTAGGAGTTAGGTCACCTTCACTGACAAGATTAACCTTATTAGTTAGGTTGGCCTTACTTGCTAGATCACCTTCAAGAGATAAATCGCCTTTATAAGCAAAGTCAACCTCATCAATTAGGTTGACCTCACTAGCTAGGCCACCTTTAAGAGCTAGGTCTCCTTCACCAGTAAGGTTGACTTCAATAGTTAAGCCGTTCTCAAAAGTTAGGTTGTCTTCACCAACCATGTTGGCCTTACTAGTTAGGTCAGTCACACCAGTTAGGTCATCCTTAAAAGTTTGGTCCTGGGATGTATGTTTAGACTTAAGAAAAAAAAAAAAAAAAGCAACTAGATGACACGTAAGTCACTTGGGTGCTGTAGTCTAAGAAACTAAAAAGAGGCTGAGTGTGGCCGAAGGGCAAGTTTAAAGATTTGCTAGGTTAATGGCTCCTAATAGTCATGAGTTATTGATGATGCCGAAAATTGTCAGTAAGCCGCACATTCCTCATGTGCTCTAGACAAAACCTGCACAACACAGAAAAAGAAGAAGACCTTATAGAGAGTACTGGTGTGGTACCGGCTAAATACCCTTCAAAGGTTAAGTTAGAGAACTTCTTCACAACTCTAGAGTGCCAGAGCTGGGGTAAATTATGCATACCTTGTTTACGAGGGCTTGGGGTTTTTATAGTAGTGTAGAACTGACTCCTATTTCTTGGACAAAAAGATCTTTCCTTATAGAAATGATCCTAATAAATGTACGCATTTTGTGGGATTCTTCCTATATAAGGACTCCGTTGACCAGGGGCTATGTAGGGCGCAAGATATTTCCATTTAGGATTCCTTGGAGTTTACTTAAGCCACGTGGGTGCCACGTAGCCTCGGTATCTGTCGGCCTTGTGCCCATGTACCTAAAATTCGTCCATATAGGAGGACCATCCATCATGTGATCTCTCTGTTCAGTACCTCAATTCGTTGTCTTATTTTTGATAACCCATTAATTTAGTACCATCAGGTTTATTTGAACGGATCCGTTAACCTTACTTTTTATCCTCTTCAGTTGCCCCCTCACTCCATGGGTTCGTCACCCTCTTTCACATATGGACCTGTGGAGTGACGGTCTAACTTAGCCCCTGAGAAATGTGCTTTCATTGACAGGCTAGCCTAGGGCCATAAATGCCGTAGGGGCACGTGGCACATTTTCAGTGGTTAATCATTTGAACCGAAGCGTCCCTTCGTCTTCCGTGCCATTCCTTATATATATATGTGCTTTTTTACCTTTCATTTTCACTTTCCGCAACAAATTTGCAACCAGAGCGCTACCGTCCTTTTTACCAAATTGGCATACTGTCTACTTGGTGCGACTGTCAGCCACACCTTCTTTGTTGCATTCTCCCCATTGTTCAATCGGTAAGTATCCATTACCTCATGTTGAATTCCTTTGTCATTTATTTAAATTTTGCATACTTGTTGTCTATGTAGACCCGTTAGAGTATTAGGGTTTATCTGTCATGTGTAGGTGATAGATGTTTAGTGCATTGAGTGAACAATCGTGTGTCCATGAGGGAGCGGGCTACAATGAGGAGTATCCGTTAGGTCAGGACGACCCTAGCACCTCTTCTGATGAAAGGGTCTCATTTGCCAACTCACTTTTCACGAAGGAGGATGATGATTTGGATGTGGACGGATCAGAAAGTGACTCAAATGAGTTCAATCGTGTGTCCGTCATAGGCCCTAGTGGATTTAAGGAGTTCATTTGCTTCCGTTGTGGACGATAAATGATTTTAATTCATCCATCGAACAACAACACTTCAACACGCTTAGGGAGAAGTCTCAGATTCTCGTCAACATCCTAATGCGTCTACCTTTTAAACGAGAAAAATGTTACTACAAGGGTGTAGAAGATGTCGGAGTGTATGAGCAGATGCTAAAAGTGGGACTTAGGTTCCTTTTGAGTGCTCTTCACCGTCGTCTTCTTCAGTACCTTGGACTGGCCATCACCCAAATCTCTTTGAACGCTTAGAGTCTTCTTAGGTGTAGAAGTTCTTTCTGGGGTGATGTCCAATGGTGCATGTAGGATGACGGTGGAAGAGTTCTTCCATTGCTATCGTCCATCTGAGATTACTCAATCAAAGGGCATGTACAGTTTTATTCCTAGGAGTCCGTTGCTTAGTCTAGTCTACGACACCCTTAACTCCAATAGGAACTGGAAGAGTCGTTATTACTTTATCTAAGGGGACGACTGGATGTGTCACCTTAGTGACCAAGAGTACATGCTTATGGACAAAACTTGGAGTATTATGCCCCTGTCTGGTATGTATCCATTTATATTAGGCTTTTATTTCCTGGTGTTTAATCCATTTGATATTCTAACCGTCTCTTATTGCAGCTAGGGACCGTCCAGAAGTCACCCTTGAGGATTTGAGCTTCTTGAAAAGGATTTTCACAACTACCAAGCTGTCGAAGAGGTCATGGACTAAGTTGGTTACCTTGGACACCCTCCATTGGTATTGTGACGGTCATGAACCAACAGAGGCGGCCATCCATCGCTACAACAAACAAGTGTGCAAATGTAAGTCCGTTGCCCAATACTTGCTTTCTTTCTTTACTTTTTAGTAAGTTATCTAACTCCTTTTATCCGTCCATTTTTATGCAGAAATGGAAGAAAGTAGGAGAAGGGCTTTTATCAAGCAGCAAGCTACTGCTAAGAAAAAACAAGAGGGGAGCTTACCTCCTGAGGTGACGGGTCAGGCTAACCTATCCACAAAAAGGAAGCCATCCGAAAAGGTGGACCGTCTACCTAAGAAGCCCAAGGAGGTTACGGGGTCAACTGTTGGTGAGACTTCTGCCACTAGCAAGTTGCCCCCTAAACTTGGTCTGGGGAAGGGGAAAGGCCTGATGAAAGGTGTTGATCCTGTCATAGAGTAACGCCTTGATCTCCTCCATGAAGACTTAGGGTATGCGCTCAAGCAGTTGTCGTCCATCATCAAGGACGACGATTATGAAGACTTGGGTAATCATGCCACTGAGGCCATGGGGGAGACGGGCCTATTTAGTTTGGTACATGTATGTTTATTCGTCCCCTTTCCTCTGTTCCATCCGATTGTTGTCTCGTTCTAACATTCGTTTTTGATTCTTGTAGAGGGTTGTCATGATGAAAGGTCTCATGGACTGTTGTGCATTCCATAAGACGGTGATTAGCCATTTGAGGGAGAAGGTGAAGGCAATCGAGTCGAAGCTAAGGGAGCTGGCAGCCTAGAATGAGGTCTAGGTTAACAAACTTGACTTGACATAGCAGCTTTTGAAGGAGTCAGAGGCGCAAGTCGAGGCGTTGAAGAAGATTCTTAAGGACAAGGAGGCAGAGATCTCAAAGGTAAAGGGTCACCTCTATCAAGCTAAAGAGTATGCGGTATGAGAGTATCGCGACTTTGACGCCCTCCTAAAAGAGCTTGGTGGCTCCTTGACGGTTTTGATAATTTCTTTTGTCAGGTCAAAGCCTCTTTCCCTGACCTAGACCTTTCACATGTTTCTATCCATGCCCAGGCTCAGACTCCAGCTCAGCCCGTCTACTCTGAAGGAACCGACGAGCTCTTTGCCGATGAGACCAATCCTGACCCTCAAGGTGACAAGGATACTGCTCAAGTTGATCAACAAAAATCTGTTGGGGACCTTACCCGTCATTTTGAAGGGGATCAGACTGTGGAGGAGAAGATTGAAGAGACCCCTGCCGTTCAGCAATAGTTTTTTTTTTTTTTTTTTTACTTGTAAATTATTAGCTTTTGATCACTTGAGAGAACTGTATCCATTTCTTTTGTTGACTTTAGATGTAAACATTTGCCCTTTTGTGGGCTTTTATTCATTATCTTTATTTATCCGTCACTTATGTTTGTTCCTTTAAATGTTGCTTTTTGTTTCCAATTTCTGAAACATGTTCTTGTTTGTCCATTTAAGGAACTATTGATTTGAGAATTTAATATACCCATCCAATTTGGTATTTCTAAATGATACCATGGGATAGATTCGTCCATTTTGGACTTTCAAGTAGAAATATAGATAGCATACACGATATCTTTGAAAAATTCCTATTATTATGATGAACCCGTCCACTTATTTATTGAGGGACTTCATAATTGTTATGTTACCCCTAGGGTGGGCCCGTACACTTATGGATAATATGATTTTTTTATCATCCTTTGGGATGAACCCGTCCACTTGTGGACTTGTATTCTTCAGATTCATCGCTTATAATGAATTCATCCACTTGTGGACTTGTATTCTTTAGATTCATCGCTTATAATGAACCTGTCCATTTGTGGACTTGTATTCTTTAGATTCATCGCTATAACGAACCCGTTCACTTGTAGACTTGTAATTTTAACTCATCCCTTGGGATGAACCCGTCCACTAATGGACTTATTTTCTTTAGATTCATCACTTATGATGAACCCATCCACTCATGGACTTATAATTTTAACACAACCCTTGGGATGAACCCGTCCACCGATGGACGCTTTTTTATCATACTTTGGGATGAACCCATCCACTTGTGGACTTGTAATTTTAACTCATCCCTTGGGATGAACTTGTCCATTAATGGACTTGTTTTCTTTAGATTTATCACTTATGATGAACCCATCCACTTATGGACTTATAATTTTAACTCATCCATTGGGATGAACCTGTCCACCGATGGACGATTTTTGATCTCCTCTTGGGATGAATCTGTCCACTTATGGACCTAATAATTTTCAGTTCACTTCTTGGTGAACCCATTCACTTAGGGACTTTAACAAGTTGCAAGGCATCTTGTTCACGTAAGAAATTGGTTGTAGACATGGTTTTATAGAGATGCACATAAGCTCATGATATTTCTGAATAAACTCCTCTTATTATGTGATAAATATGTGTAGATATTGTTCTTAAAAAAATAAAAATAAAAATTGCCGTTTGGGTTTAAAAGTATTGTAAATAGCAAAAATTAACTAAAAGGAAATAAATTGGAAATGAGAAGTGTCATTTTTCATGCCACTGTCTACTGGTAGTACTTCTTCAGGTGCTCCGTGTTCCATGGGTGATGAAACTTTTGCCCGTCTAGTGTCTCTAGGTGGTAGGTTCCCTTCCTACGCCATGATGCAATTCTATACGATCTTTCTTAGTTAGGTCCTAGCTTCCCTTAGGAGGTGTCTTTTGTGGTGCCCATCACCTTTCTTAAGACAAGATCTCTAACTTGGAAGTCCCTGTGTCTGACTTTGGAGTTGTAATGCTTGGCCATGAGGTCCTGGTATCGTGCTAATCCTTGCTCAGCCGTTGCTCTGACCTTGTCCACCATATCAAGTTGTAGGTGCATAGCTTCATCATTCCTACTCTCGTCATAGTTTCCCACTCTGTAGCTTATGAGTCCTACTTCGGCCGGGATGACTGCCTTACTTCCATACGCTAGACAAAAATGTGTCTTTCCTGTAGGCTTCCTTGTCATTGTCCTGTAAGCCCATAAAACGCTTGGCAATTCTTCAGGCCATATACTCTTTGCCCCTTCGAGCCGAGTCTTGATAATTTTGAGCAAGGATCGGTTCGTGACCTCAACTTGTTCGTTTGCTTAAGGATGGGTGGGTGATGAGTAGTGATTCTTGATCCCTAGCTGTGAGCAAAAGTCTCTGAACACGTCATTGTTGAACTACTTCCCATTGTCTGAGACCAGTACTCTAGGTATACCGTACTTGCAGATGATGTTTCTCCATACAAAGCTTCGCACACTCTTCTCCGTGATGGTAGCTAGAGCTTCGGCTTCTACCCACTTGGTGAAGTAGTTTATATTGACCACCAAGAATTTTAGCTGTTGAGTTGCTATTGGGAACAGACCCATGATATCCAATCCCCACTGAGCAAAAGGCCATAGGGCCGTCATTGGAGCGAGTTCCTCTGTTGGCTGCTAGATGAGGTTGCGAAACCTCTGACATTTGTCGCAAGCTTTGACATATGTAATGGCATCTTTCTGTGTGGTAGGCCAATAGTATCCCGCTTGGATCAGTTTGTGCACTAATGACCGTGATCTAGAATGGTTTCCGCAGACTCCTTCGTGAACTTCCTGCATGACGTAATCTGCCTCTTCAGGGATAAGACACCTTGAGTACGAGCATGAGAAGCCCCTTCAAATTCCTTGTAGCCTTTTTGTCGTCAGGTAGTATGCCGTCCTTCAGATATGAGGTTATTGGTGTCGTCCAATCTCTCTTGGAGCCTATCTCATGCACATTTATACTGTCTATTAATGGTGATAGCTGAACAAAGGATAGTACCTAATTGGGAATGAGCATATGTTCTGTTGATGCAGCCTTAGCAAGATGGTCGGCATGCTCGTTCTCCTCCTTTAGGATTTGAGCAAACTTTGCTTGAAGGTCGTTTACCAAATTCTTCACCTGCTCGAGGTACTTCTTCATCCATTCGCCTTTGCACTCATAGTCACCTTTAACCTGACTGGTGATTACTTGAGAGTTGCAATACACTACCACATTCACGGCTCCTGCTACTTTGGCTAGATCCAGCCCTGCTATCAAGGCTTCATATTCTGTCTTGTTATTTGTCATAGGGAAATTGAGTCAAACTATGCATTCGACCTCGTCCCCTTCTGGGCTATGAGTACCACACCAACTCCTTCCGCATATTTAGTGGACAATCCATTTGTATGGATACTCCATTGAGGAACTTCTCCTACTCCTTAGCCTTCCATGTGCATGAACTCTGCGATGAAGTCAACAATAACTTGCCTCTTTATGGCCGTGCGGGGGTGATATTGTACATCAAACTCACTCAATTCAATTGCCCATAGCGCCATCTGTCCAGCCGCTTCTGGGTTGCTCATTGCTCTTTGTAGAGGTTTGTCTGTTAGAACAATCACCATATGTGCTTGAAAGTAAGGTTTGAGTTTGCGGGCTGCTGTTACCCCGGGGCGAAAGCTAGCTTTTCCATTGGTGGGTACCTCTTTTTTGCACCCCAGACTGCTCAGCTCGTGAAGTATATGGGCTTTTGAACTCCGTCCTTCTCTTTGACTAAAGTTGCGCTAATAGTGACTAGGGAGATAGCTAGGTAGAGGAACAATTCTTCACCTGGTTTGGATGGGATCAGCAAAGGTGGGGAAGAAAGATACCCCTTCAGATCCTCGAATGCTTGCTGACACTCGGTCGTACATTGAAAGGACTTTTTCAACATGTGGAAGAACGATAGGCACCTATCTGTTGCTTTTGAGACGAATCTGTTCAGTGCAGCTACCTTACTGTTTAGACTTTGTACTTCCTTGACGTTTTTCGATGGGGTCAGCTCCATTATGGCCTGTATTTTATTTGGGTTGACCTCAACACCTCTTTGGGACACCATGAACCTAAGAAATTTTCCCGTCGCCATCACGAATGCACATTTGCTTGGATTTAGCTTCATGTTATAAGAGCGAAGGGTATTGAAAGTTTCCTTGAGGTCATCCAGGTGGTCGTCCTCTAGAATGCTTTTTACCAACATGTTGTCCACGTAGACTTCAATGTTTCTCTCGATCTGATGTGCGAACATCTTGTTCATCAGCCTTTGATATGTGGCTCCTTCATTCTTGAGTCTAAACGACATTACTTTGTAGCAGAAGAGACCTTGGTTGGTGACGAACGAAGTCTTCTTTTGATTAGCCTTGGCTAGCTTGATCTGGTTGTAACTAGAAAATGCGTCCATGAAGCTTAACAACTGGTGTCTCGCTATTGAATCCACCAAGATGTCGATTCTTGAAAATGGGTAGTCGTCCTTAGTGTATGCCTTGTTCAAGTCTGTGAAGTCCACGCACATCCTTCACTTCCCATTGACCTTTTTGACCATCACTATGTTGGCCAGCCAATCGCGGTAGTATACTTCTCATATGAATCTTGCTTCTTGTAACTTGTGAACCTCTTCCGCTATGGCCTTATCTTGCTCTTATGTGAATACCCGTTTCTTCTAACGGATGGGGGGAAAAGAGGGTGATACATTCAACTTGTGGGCAATAATCGAAGGATCAATTCCAAGCATGTCTTCATGGCTCCAAGCGAAGACGTCTTAGTGCTCTCTCTGAAATTTTGTGAGCGCCTGTCTTACTTATGGGTAGGCAAGAGTGCTGATCCTGGTTGTTCGCTCAGGCCTAGAATTATCAAGGAGCATCTCCTCCAGTCCTTCTAGGGGTTCTGCCACCGTCCGTTGCTCTTCTATACACATTGTTTGTAAATGATCATCCATCTCTAACATGGCAATGTAGCATTCGCGTGCCGCTACTTGATTTCCTCGTACCTCCCCCACTCCTACTCAGTGGAAAATTTAATTATCAAGTGATAAGTCGATGTAGCCTTCCACGAGTTAAGGGTAGGCCGACCCAGGATGGCGTTGTAAGTGGACGAACAATTAACAACCAGGAACGAGACATCTTTGGTGATCTAGTAAGGGTAATCACCAACCGTCACGAGTAAAGTAGCCGTACTGAGGGGGTATACTTTCATTCGTCTGAATCCAACGAACGGTGCATTGGTTGGAATCAACCGTTCTTTCTCAATCCTTATTTGCTGGAATGCCAGGTAGTAGAGGATATCATCAGAGGTTCCATTGTCCATAAGGACCCAGTGGGTGTTGTAGTCCCCTACCCGTATGCTAACTACAAGCGCATTGTCATGTGGGTGGTGAAGATGCCGGGTATCTTCCTCTGTGAACCCAATTACAGGATTGTTGATCCGTGCCATCTTTGAGACAAAGCCCGTTAGCTAGACGTTTTGCACCATCCGTAGGTAGGTTTTGCGTGCCTTCTTAGACGAACTAGAAGCTGTGGTTCCCCCTACGATCATCCTTATGTCTCCCAGGGGGACTTAGGACGCTCATTTTCATTCTGGGTAGCTTGTTCCTGTGGTGGGTCCGTCCTTTCTTTGCTCACAAGCCTTTGTAGTTTTCCTTGTCTAATAAGAGCTCCTATCTGCTGCTTTAAGTTGTAGCAGTCAGACGTATCATGACCGTGATCACAGTGGAAACGACAGTACTTGCCCCTAGGACTTTTACTAGGATCTCCCTTCAACTTACCAGGAAATGTTAAGGCTCCTTTGTCCTTGATCTGCATCAAGACTTGGTCGATCAGGGCAGTTAGTGGGGTAAAACTTGTGAACCTCCCAGTGGGGGGTTTTGGAGCGTCTGTCTTCTTGTTGGTCTTCGATCCTAGCGATTTTCCGTCCCTTATCTTGCCGTGCATCCTCTGGTCTCTCCCTTTTCTTGGGCTTCTTTTCTTTTCCAGCCATTAGTGTGTCTTCCACGTTCATGTACTTGATAGCCCTGTAAAGTACACCCGACATGGCTTTTAGGTCATTTTTTTATAAGGAAAATAGAAACTTACCCTTTTGTAGCCCATTGGTAAATGCAGCCACTAGTATCTTGTTGTTAGCCTCATCAATCAAGAGGGCCTCCTTGTTAAAATGGGTTATCTAGGATCTCAGCGTTTCTTCCTTCCGCTGCTTGATGCTCATTAGGCACACAATAGACTTCTTATACCTGTGCCCCTCTATGAAATGCGAAGCAAACTGCGTTCTTAGTTCCTTAAAGGTACTGATACCTTTCAGCGTATTCAGGAAAGCTTAGCACATATTTTTGTCTGCTACGCCTTATAAGTGCATGAGGATTTTGAACGATTCCAAATGATCCAAAGGATCCTTTGACCAATCGTAGGTTTCTACTTATGGCATGCAGAACTTTGGTGGAAGGGGGAATAAAGGGACAGGTGCAGTAAAAGGCAAGTTTGTCCGATGGACTAGCTCGTCGAGGTCGCTTGACACCCATCCTTTGAGGGCGTTCATCATGAAGTCCATCATCTCTTTCATCATTTACATCTCCGCAACCATGTGTGATGGAACAGTATCTGCGGTGGATGGACGGCCCTATCCTGTCGCTTTTGTCTGCTTAGGGTGTTGCTGCCTTCTGGCCCCTCTTGGTTCCTTATCTCAGCACTGGTACCTTCCTGGTCCTCCTCTGGGGTGTTAAGTACTACGTTCTTTTGGCGCAATTGCTCCTTTAGGTCATGATTTTGCTTGGTGAGGCATTCTACTACTGCTGCGAGAGTTTGGACCTATCTCTCAAGGGTAGTGGTATGCAGTTCATCTCCTTGATGGTTATTAGTGGTTGCCATTAAGCGAGTAAGTATCATGCAACTTTTTGTCTAGAAAGCAGTAGTATGGCTTACTTCCAATTGACTGTTCCCACAGACAGTGCCAACTAATGATGCCGAAAATTGTCAGTAAGCTGCACAATCCTCACGTGCTCTAGGCAAAACCCTGCACAACACAGAAAAAAAAAGAAGACCTTACAAAGAGTACCGGTGTGGTACCGGTCAAATATCATCTGAAGGGTAAGTTAAAGAACTTTTTCACAACTTTAGAGTGCCAGAGTTGGAGTAAATTATGCGTACATTGTTTACGAGGGCTTGGGGTTTTTATACTTGTGTAGAATCGACTCCTATTTCTTGGGCAGAAATATCTTTCCTTATAGAAAAGATCCTAATAAATATACGTATTTTGCAGGATTCTTCATATACAGGGACTCCATTGACCAGGGGCTATTGTAGGGCGTAAGATATTTCCATTTAGGATTCCTTGGAGTTTGCTCAAGCCACGTGGGTGCCACGTGGCCTTGGTATCCGTCGGCCTCGGGCCCATTTACCTAAAATTCATCCATATAGGAGGACCATCCGTCATGTGATCTCTAATTCCAGTACCTCAATTCTTCGTCTTATTTTTGATAACCCATTAATTTAGTACCGTCAGGTTTATTTGAACGGATCCGTCAACATTACTTTTTATGCTCTTTTGTTACAAATTGCTCATGCACTCGAGAAGCCCCCTTACCCTATGAAAAAAAAAAAAACTCTAGCATAGGCATACTCTCCTGGAACAAACTTCGAGTTGACCTAAGTCACTCAAGTGCCAAAGCCCAAAAAACTGGCAAGACGTTAAACTGTAAACCGTAAACACCATTCCCTATTGTTTGAAATACTTTAAAGTTTGACAAAGATTAAATACTTTATATTCAAAACAAAATTTGAATACAGCTCCCACTAAAAGAAATTATTATTGCTATAATCTTACAAACCTAATTGTTGATTTGCATGTTATTTATATTCTTAACATGTATGTCAATTTTTTTGCCAGTTACTATTTAATTTACAAACTTATTTTTTTTGCATAATTTTAGACTATAAATGTGAAATTTAAACATTTGGTTTATAATATAACTATTGATCTTTAATATTCTAAAAATTTTGCAAGCATGAATGATATAAAATGAAAATGCAATCCAATAGTAAAATTTTCAAAATTCACATCTTATAAAAAAAATATTGAGTGAAGTTGTAGCCAAATTTTGTCCATTATTTATTAGGTCTCACGTGGTTCAAGAAAAACAAAAAAGAAGTTGTGGTTCTTTTAGGTAAAAAGATAATTCTATCCCCACTAAAGTCTCTTCCCTGAACAATATTAGAAACCCACCTCTTTCAAATTTTAGTCTCAGATTTTAATTTGTCTCTTTCTTTCTCCTTGCCCCACCTTGCAGTCTCTTTCTCTCTTTTTGGGGAAAAAGTAAAGGATCTCAGCATAGTAGAGCATTCAAAGCAGTAGAGCTAAAAATTTAATTATTTGACACTACAAAAAGTTACTTTATTTATTTTACCTACTCACTTTACAAAACATCCAGCAGAAATGGGTTTATTTTAGCTTTCAACACAATAAAATAATATAAATATCATAATAAAATAATATATTTACTACAATAAAATAATATATCCACGACAATAAAATAATATATCCACTACAATAAAACAACAATCACAACCACTGCAACCGCTACCGCTTCTACTACCACCACTGACTCTTCAACCGGCCACCACCACCACCACCCTCACCGCTGCCGCCACATGATAGCAAATAATCGTTTAGTGTTAATAAGTGATTTTTTTTTAGGAATGGCAATGGGTCGGGTTCTGGTCGGGTTTTTGCATACTCGGACCCGACCCGCGAGCCAAGACTCGCAGCTCGGACCTGACCCGTTTAGTAAACGGATTTTTTTCCCAGGGCCTGGACCTGCCCTCGCAGGCCCCGTTAAGCCCAACCAAAAAGGAAGCTTTTTTGAAACAAGCCCCAAACTTAACATCAAACCTACAGCCAAACAACCAATCCCAAAAATCCTTTCTTTTCAAATCTTCACAGCCACACCCAAATAAAATTTAATAATAAAAAAAAATCCCATTTTTCAATCCTCAAACCCAGAAATAACCAAACCAATGGAGGAGATTTCGGATCAAACAAAAAATAAATATAAATAAGAAGATAAAAAAAGAAATGGAGAGAGAAAAGAGTCTTGGCCCTGAGTTGGAGATCAGAGAGAGAGAGCTGAAGGTCTTCAACCTTGGGTTTTAGAGGCGTGGTTTAGAGTGAGGTTGAGGAGTGACTGTGAGGCTGAGGCATGGCTCAGAGTGAGGCCGAGGAGTGACTTAAAGTGAGGCCGAGGTGTGGCTGCGTGCTCTTGTGCGTGGTTGCGTGAGTGACAAAGAGATTGAGGGCGTGCGTGAGTGACAGAGAGAGAGATTGAGGGTTAGGGAGAGGCGGATGGGTACTTATTGGGTTAGTGAATTAGGGAGTTAGGGTTTACAAGTTACAACTACATATATATATCAGGGGCGGTTTTGGAAATTTAAAATTTATGCTAATCAGGTCATATCCGGGTCGGGTTTTGGGTCGGGTTTCAGATTTTTTTTTTTATAAAACCTGGACCCGACCTGGACAAGCTTTGGGTTAAAAAAAAAAAAAAAAAAAAAAAAAAAACCCATACCCAACCCTATTCTTTATCAGGCTGGGTAAAATCCGAGCCATTAGGGCCGGGCCGGATCGGGTATCCGCGGGTCGAATCTAAATTGCCATCCCTAATTTTTTTAACCCCAAATTAGACTTATACATTTTTTTTTTACTAAAACAATTTCTCAATCATTATGATAGCAAATAATCATCTAGTGTAACAATAATATTTTGTTTTAATCCCAAATTTTATATATACAAATTTATTTTTTGACTAAAAAAATTTCTCAATTGTCATGATAGCCTATTATCGTCTAGTATAATAACAACATTATTTTTTTTTAAACCAAATTGTACATATACAAATTTATACTTGACTAAAACAATCATCTCAATTGTCTAGAAGCAATCTTGGAACAATGTGAACCATGAAATTGAAGAACTTTATAAGAAAACATATAAAATAGAACACATATTATAGCTGAAACAATGTAGTCCATAGATTACTCACATACCTAACTCAAACCAAATTATATAAGGACGTCATTTCTTCTTTCATTCTCTCTTGATTTGAACACATATTTTCCTGATCAAGAAATTGGACCAACTTTCAGAATTCATTTTTTAAAGTTCTGGCCTTTCAACCAGATGGAGTTTCCTTATCCTTACTGTTTGTACATATTTGACTGGTAACAAAATGCATCAAAGATATAAAAAAGAGTTTAATAGTCTGTAAAATCAGTCAACAAAATTGAACTATTTGCGTTAATTTACAATAGACCCCTAAGCACAACATGGGGGGATGGATCCTAAAGATGGAAAATGTAGTCTTTCTTCTCTCTAATGAATCAATATTTCTATCAAGCCTGTGAGTTTCAAAAGCTTAAAATTAATTATGAAAATGAGCAAAAGATAGGGGAATTTTCCCGCAAATTTCCTATTATCTAAAGCTCCATACATCATCAAATTGCTGGTTAGAGTTTATACCACTTCCAAGCCATCATATTTTGTTCTTGTCTTGTCACGTGAGTGGCATTCTTCCACACCCCCCCCCCCCCCCCCCCCAAGTAATCTTCAAAGAAACACTCTTCGTCTCTCTTTCTCTCGTCTCTCAGTCCCTTTCCAAAAAAATAGATCTCAGTCTCTCTCATTTTTAGTGAAAAGTTTCGAGGAAGAAAACAACCTTATTCAACTGGATAAATTGTGCCTGATTTTGAAAATCTGGAGGTTTGACTATAGTTCAAGCGGTTCACAACAAAACAGTGATGCTTGGGTTTTAGAAACTGGAATGGTGGCCAATTCTCGGTTAACTCGGTTTGACCAGCCAGTGCGGTCCAATTTTAAAAATCATTTTTGATGCATAACATTTACTCTATAAAGGCTGTAAATACATTGCCTCATCCCATTGCCTTCAGTAGTCTAACTTTTGTCTTTAATAGTACTACCTAATACCCCACTCCCCACACATGCATAGACCATGTTTCCAGTGCATGATATACCTCTTCCCACTCAAGAGACAATTAGACAATAAATTAACAGTAAAAATTTTACGCAATAAGTCAATAAACAAAATAACATATAATTTAAAATTTAGGCTTATTAAAGCCCTATAGAAAAAGTAAAAGTTGACAATTCGTGAAGAAGACTAAACAGAGGAATTGAGCAAGAAGACGATGGCAAAGGGATGGTCTGATGAATTTCTTTGTTTTGGGGAGATAAAAGAAACCTTAAGTAGTTAATATAACATATAGAGATACACTTAACTTAAAAGGCCTAAGCCCAGTGGGTATTAGCTTAACTATGTTATATTAATCACTCATTCTTCTCATTATTATTCAATGTAAGACTTCATTCACACATATATACTCAATAATCTCCACCTCACGTGTGAGTTTTTACCTCTTTGTAGGCTTTAATTAAGTATTACTAGCTCCCTCCTTGCCTATGGGCCTTTTTCATCACTAGGAGGCCTTTCATATGCCATCCATGAGAGTTATGTGTTAACCTTGCATGCTTATCCTTGAGAACTGACCCATACATTCCTGTCCTTTGGAACCGCATGCTTCATCGTGATCTAGTACCATTGGCAACACTCCTTTGTTGGGCTTTGTGGGCCTTTTAGGCTTGCCTTGTCCATGTCCGGGTAGGGACCCTGAACACCTTGCCATCTTCGTAGTACACCTTAGAGAGATTCATTGTGTAGTTAATATAACATATAAAGACACACTTAACCCAAAAGGTCTAAATGTAATGGATATGAGTATAATTATGTTATATTAACCACTCACTCTTCTTATTATTATTTAATGTGGGGTTTTACTTACATGTGTATACCCAATCTTATATATACTACTAATGGTTTTTTCAAAATTTGGGGGGCTAGGGCCTAGCCCTTTGGGTGGCTCCATCCTTGCGATGAAGGCTGGAATTATTTTTATTTCTTTAGATTTTAATTTTGTTGGGCCTAGAAGATTGTAGGGTGGTCATTTTTTTAAGTGTAAACAAATCATAAAATTTTAAAAATATTATATATAATATTATTTTTTTCCCAGGTAGGTGGTATTGTGACTACCATGCCTTTATTGTGGCGCTGCCGCTGGGAAGTGAAGACCTTTTTCCTTTTTTTTTTTTGTTGTCAAGGTAGTTTCCTTCTAAGTGGGGAATGCCCATTTTTTTTTTTTTTTTTGTTAGGAGGCAAAGCATTTAGGGGGGGGGGGGGGGGGGGGAGGGCTCCCCCCTGCTTTTAGGGGACTTGGGAGGACAATTAGCTAGTAGGCCTACTACCTAGTTTAAGGGTGGATGGGTTTGTGACCCTTCAAAATTTATGGTTTAAATTATTTTAATTGTTAGTGACTTTGTGTGGAGTCTAGTTGTGTACTAATACATTATAAAATATAAGAATTGCTAAAAAGTTATTCGTGTCAAGTAAACATGTTAACTTGACTATATGACCTATTTATCAAATATATGGGTTATATGAGTTTGTGTTATGTCAATTTGTTTAATAAATAGGTCATGTTAGGGTGGAGAGATTCTAACACAATTAATTAAAGTGTTGTAATTGTGTCTACCTATATAATTGAATTCTCATGACACATGACACAAAGACAACATGTTAACAAGAATTGCAACCCCTAATTTTCAGACCTAATCATTGAAGCCCTTTGTGTCACCCCTCTCTAGGTGGTCTTGGTTGGTTTAAGGGCCTTTTCCTTTGCAAATGTAAAAATAATGTCAAATTGAGGAGTTATTCAGCATCAAAATGCCGAAATGAGGCGAAAAAGTACTAATACAATTTGGCATGACAAAAACCAAATTGACAATGTAATTTGAAAGAAAAACATTGTCAAAAAAGATGCTCCCTAAATAATCATTTTCGGCATTTGCAATACCAAATTGCTACCACCTAATATGATGCTCAACTACCCAAAAAAGAGTTGCCCCATTTGCATGCCTTGCCCATGTCAAAGCCACTTAAAAATAAGACAATGCTAAAACAAACTTTTATATAAGTTGATGAAATCCCTTCTTTAATTATTGTTATTATTATTATTATTATTATTATTGTTAAAATTGCAGGGCATACTACAAGGCAGAGTAACACGAGACAAGCTACAAGTGTGATAGGTTATGTAGTTGTTGCTGAGGTGAAGAGCACTAGCCGAGCCACAAGAGTTGTAGGAAGTGCAGCACTTGTTGATAAGCAGTGCAGTGATCAAGCCACACAGCGTGCATCAACACCTGACCTGATTAGCATTGAAGTCTTGGAAGTCATTGAAGCAATGCCCCATCATGAATTCTTCATTCAAGAGCACTGAAGATTTGGGTCCCAAGATTTTAGGAAGTAGTTAATCACAGTTGACACGTGTATAACTCTAGAAGTTTCAATAACTGATTTTGGCGCCATCCTTAGAAGTTAGTTATGTTCACTATGTATATAAATAGAGCATTATGTATTTTATCATTAAATCTTCTTGTAATCATTTTCTAATCAATGAAATTCTCACAATTCTATTTAGATTTCTCTCAGATTTTTTCATGGTATTAGAGCAGTTAGCACAGTTTACATTGATTTCCTAGCTTTAGTTTGGTTCCAGAAGATTTTCTTTCATTCCAAACAGGAATTTTCTCAAGAAAATTTCCTTGATTTTCTTTTACTGAGAAATCTCTCAAGAATTTCTTTCTGTCTCTTCTTTTCATTGAAGTTTTTCATTTAAGCTTTGAAGATCATTCATGGCTTCTGTTCAAGGAAATGATCATTCTGATCCAACGCACACTCAATCCACACGACTAGTCTCCAATTCCAATACACAGACCAATTCACCCAATCCTTTTCTGCTAAGTGCAAGTGAGAATCCAGGTAATATCTTAGTCACTTAGCCATTGTTGGGAATGAAGAACTATCAATCTTGGTCTAGGGCTATGGTTCTAGCACTCACTGCCAAGAAGAAGATAGGCTTTGTGAATGGAAAGATTGAGAAACCTAAAGTTGATTCTCCGTTTATGAATATTGGGAAAGTTGTAACACAATGGTGCTTTCTTGGTTGATCAATTCGATGCATTTTGATGTGTCAAGTGGTATTATGTATTATGAGACTGCGAGGGAGATGTGGCTTGAGTTGCAGCGTGTGTTTTCTTAGGGAAATGGACCAAAAATTTATAACCTTCAACAAGAAATCTCTCAGATAACTCAGAGTCAATTATCAGTGACTGAATATTACTCTAAGTTCAAGAAGCTTTGGGATCAACTACTTCATTATGAACCTTTGCTAGCCTATACTTGTGGTGCAATGAAGATACTCAGTATTGCTCATGAGAAGTCCTATGTAATGAGGTTTCTAATGGGGCTTAATGAGAATTTTGAGACTGTGAGGAGTCATATTCTCATGCTTAAGCCATTCCCATCAATGAGCAAGGTGTATGCTTTGATTCTTCAAGAGGAGGCCCACAAAGGAATTGGTCATGTTCATGGTTCTGCCTTTATACCTAAACCTCATTCAGTGGCAATGTATGTTAATACCAAAGGGAATTCTGGCAGCAAAGCTGGACCTAAGAAGGAAAGGCCCTTGTGCACCCATTGTAACATGCTTGGACACACTGTGGACAAGTGTTACAAACTCCATGGTTATCCACCAAGCTATAAGCAAAAGGGGAAGTTCAATGCTAATCAAGTCTCCTATCCACAAGGTGCTGTTGTTGAGAATTCTTCAAATGCATTTGCTCAGTGTCTTATTACTAAGGCACAGTGTGAGCAGCTCCTTGCACTTTTCAATCCTAGAATTGATCAAGGTCAAAATCATCATGTTGCATTTGTCAGCACAAGTGGAAGTGTCTCTGGTTTGACTACTAAAGCCTATGGTGTGTGCCTATTGCAACTAGTGTGCCTTCCTCATCAGCCCATAACAATTCCAATTTCATTGACACTGTGTCAAGTACTACTTCAAGCCTTTTCTTTAAACCTACTTTGCAACACTCTATATTTTCTGCCAAAGTAGTTGATAAAGAGTGTTTTCATACCACTGATTGGGTCATAGACACAGGGGCTACTGACCATATGGTACATTCTTTCACTTGCTTTACTTCCATCACCACTATTTTGAATACTCATGTTAATTTGCCTAGTGGTGAAATAGCTTTAGTCACACACATTAGTACTGTGAGGATTTCAAAAAAACTTACCCTTTACAATGTGTTATGTGTTCCATCATTCAGTTTTAACCTTTGTTAGTCAGTTAGCAAAATCTATTTCATGTTGTCTTATCTTCTTTGGGACCTTGTGCTTTATCCAGGACCTTGCTCAGTGGAGCACACTTGGTCTGGGTAAGGAATGCAATGGACTCTACTTGTTGGAAAGGAGCAACTCCACTTCACACTCCATCTCTGCTTCTATTTTTGCTGCAATACCTTTAGTCCATAGCACTCCTGTATGGCATTCTAGATTAGGACATCTGTCTAATGCCAAATTAGTTTCAATTAGGAATAATGGTGAACCACTTTGTACTTCAGTTGAGGATTTTGTTTGTGAAATCTGTCCACTTGCAAAACAAAAACGTTTGCCCTTCAATAAAATTCTCAAATTTCTACTACTTGTTTTGATTTGATACATTGTGACTTATGGGGTCCTTTTTCAGTGTCTACCATTGATAATTGCAAATATTTCTTGACAATTGTAGATGATTGCTCAAGGTGTACTTGGGTTTACTTGTTAAAGCATAAGTCCCGAACCCAATCTGTTTTAGAAGGATTTTGTACGGTGGTGGAAACTCAATTTTCTAAAAAGGTTAAGACCATTAGGTTTGATAATGGTACATAATTTTTCATGAGGGATTTCTTTGCTAAGCAAGGTATTTGTCATCAATTGAGCTGTGTTGAAACCCCTCAACAAAATGGTGTTGTTGAGAGGAAACATTAGCACATCTTGAATGTGGCTAGAGCTCTCATGTTTCAATCACATTTACCTTTACATCTATGGGGACACGCTGTTCTTGCAACTGTTTACTTAATAAATAGAACTCCCTCTTCAATTTTATCAAATCAAACTCCTTTTGAAATTTTGTTTGGTCATCCACCCACTTATTCACATTTGAGAGTTTTTGGTTGTTTGTGTTTTGCTTGCTTCTACCCTTTCTAATCATAGAACAATGTTTGCTCCTAGAGCAAAGAAATGTGTCTTCTTGGGGTATCCTTTTGGAGTAAAGGGATATAAGGTTCTTGACTTGGCCATTCATAGTGTGTTTCTCTCTAGGGATGTTATTTTTCATGAACATTCCTTTCCTTTGGCATCTGTCTCCAGTAGTGTTCCAGATTCTTTTACTTCTTGTGAAGATGTTGTTGCTCCCTCTTCTTCAGCTAGTAATGATTCCTTTATCACTCCCATTAGTGTCCCTGATTTTGTTCCTAATGATACTGATAATGCCTTATTTCCTTCTTCTACTTCTGCTGACCCTGTTTCTGATAATGACATTGCTTTTTCCATAATGTCTGCTGATGTTTTACCTAGTCCTAGTCAGGTTCTTTCTCCAGCTACACCTTCTTCTTCTCCACCAGTTGTACCAGTACCTCCAATGCCTCTCAAAAAGTCAGCTAGAGACATTAGACCTCTTATCTACTTACAGGATTATGCTTGTACTACATTTGCACCTGGTGTTGCTTATGACCTTGCTGAGTGCCTTACCTACTCTCACTTGGAGCCTGGTTACCAAACTTACTTGTTGACAGTTGGTTCTAGTCCTTAGGAACCTCAGAGCTTCTCCTAGGCAGTTCAAGATCCTCTTTGGAGAGCTGCCATGGACAAAGAAATTCAAGCTCTTGAGAATAATCACACTTGGGATGTGATTGCTTTACCTCTTGGTAAATCTCCCATTGGCTGCAAATGGGTCTATAAAGTCAAATTCAATCCTGATGGTAGTGTTGAGAGGTATAAAGCCAGGTTGGTGGCTAAAGGTTATACCCAAAAGGAAGGACTTGATTTCTTAGAGACTTTCTCTCCAATTGCTAAGACTGTTTCAGTGAAAGGTTTGATTGCACTGGCTGCTGCTAACGCTTGGCCTTTACATCAATTAGACATCAACAATGCCTTTTTCCATGGGGATTTGGATGAGGAGGTTTACATGACTTTGCCTCCTGGTTTTCACAATAAGGGGGAGTGTTCAGCCTCTTCTTCAGCAGCTGCTCCTAAAGTATGTAAGCTGGTGAAATCCCTTTATGGTTTGAGACAAGCTTCTCGACAATGGTACACAAAATTGTCAGCAACAATTACACAGCTTGGTTTTGTTCAGTCCCAAGCAGACCATTCCTTATTTGTTCATAGGAAAGGATCTTTGTTCACTGCACTACTAGTCTATGTAGATGAAATGATCATTACAGGTAATGATCTTGATTGTGTTGCTTCTCTGAAGTCAGTTCTAGATCAAAGGTTTGGGATCAAAGACTTAGGATCACTCAAGTATTTCTTAGGGTTAGATATTGCAAGAAACAAGACTGGCATCAGTTTAACGTAAAGAAAATATGCTCTTGAAGTTCTTAAAGAAACTGGAATGACAGGTTGCAAACCAACTCAAACACCAATGGAGCAGCAATTGAAGTTGTCCAAAGGTAGTGGGGATCTGATTTCTAATCCTGGATAGTATAGAAGGCTTATTGGGAAGCTAATGTATCTGACTTTGAGCAGACCAGATATCACATATGCAGTACATAGGCTTAGTCAGTTCTAGGCACAACCTAGAGTACCACATATGAAGGCTGCTACTAGAATACTTCAATACATTAAAGGCACACTTGGACAAGGTGTTTTCTTTCCCACAGATTCTGATTTACACTTAAAAGCATATTGTGATGCAGATTGGGCTGGATGCCCTGACACAAGGAAGTCCCTGACAAGCTATTGTGTGTTTTTGGGTGATGCCTTGGTGTCTTGGAGATATAAGAAACAAAGCATAGTGTCTAAATCAAGTGCTAAAGCAGAATACAGGGCAATGGCCACAACTACATGTGAGCTGACTTGGATCTTACATTTGTTGCAAGATTTGCATGTTAAACATGACAGACTTGTGCTGTCGTACTGTGATAACTAGGCAGCACTTCACATAGCAGCAAACCTAGTGTTTCATGAAAGGTCCAAGCACATAGAAGCTGATTACCATGTTATGAGAAATAGAATCATTGATGGTACACTTAAAACCTTCTATGTCTCAACCAAAAATCAGTTGGCAGATGTATTTACAAAAGCATTCGGGGTTGAAAACTATTTGAGGTTGATCACTAGATTGGGTGTCATCAATATTTTTGCTTATGTAGTGGAATATCCTTCCCCACCTAAGTCAAGTCAAAAGGCAAGAGCTGTGCTCTTGAGGGGGAGTGTTAAAATTGCAGGGCATACTACAGGGCAGAGTAACACAAGACAAGCTACAAGTGTGATAGGTAATGCAGTTGCTGCTGAGGTGAAGAGCACTAGCCGAGCCACAAGAGTTGTAGGAAGTGCAGCACTTGTTGATAAGCAGTGCAGTGATCAAGCCACACAGCGTGCATCAACACCTGACCTGATTAGCATTGAAGTCTTGGAAGTCATTGAAGCAATGCCCCATCATGAATTCTTCATTCAAGAGCACTGAAGATTTGGATCCCGAGATTTTAGGAAGCAGTTAATCACAGTTGACACGTGTATAACTCTAGAAGTTTCAATAATTGATTTTGGCGCCATCCTTGGAAGTTAGTTATGTTCACTGTGTATATAAACAGAGCATTATGTATTTTATCATTAACTCTTCTTGTAATCATTTTCTAATCAATGAAATTCTCCCAATTCTATTTAGATTTCTCTCATATTTTTTCAATTATTAGAAAAGAAAAGAAAAATATTTTTTACTTTGCAAGTTTAGGTTTGACTATTAAATGAGTTAAGATCAAATATACTAACGTGTTTGTGAAAAGTCATGAACATGCGGCTTTACTTAGAACAAAATTTATGTACAGTATCTTAGATACTATTCCTTAGGTTCTCATTTTAAGATTTTGTCATGTGACGACTTATCTAAAAAATACACTTCCATCCCATGAGAAAAAAAGCCACATGATAGAATCTTAAGATGGGAACCTAAGGAATAACACATAAATATTGTACCTAAGTCTTGCCCCTCTACTTAACTATATATAATATTATATTTTTATATGTAAACTTGTCTAAAGTATAGTTATATAGACTTGGAATTGAATTGTGTAAGTTTGTAAATAGATCCATATGATTTCAAATTATTATTTGTAATTTATTGATAACATAAACAATTCATAGATTTGTAAAGTAGCAAAAAAATTTAATCAAGGTTTCACTTTATATATAGGAAAAGAATAAGTGAATCATGTAATCTTGTTTGGTAATAAGCTTGAGCTCAAAATAAAACTAAATGAAAAGGTCTAAACTTTTAATACTTGACTCAGTTCGATTTGTTTACAAGCCTAGCTAAAAAATGACAGGTTAGAGAATTCACATCAGCCTCTCCAGCATTTTAGCTAAACTAACTCCAAAAACTTCACTTTTGCTATTTTAACAAATAGACAAATGCATGAGCCTCAATATTATTTATCTACTCTATTTAATATTATTGTTTCTCCCTCTAAAAAGAAATAAATAATTTTTTTCCCTCACCACTTTCATAGCAACACATAGCACACTTTCAAGTTTCAAGTATCAACACTACAACCACCCAACCCACTTGCACCCGCCACCACTGTTCATCTCCAATTACCCTTCCCTATCCTTTAACAAAAACACACTTTCAACACCACCACCCAAGCAACTTGCACCACTGTTCATCACCAATTAACACCCAAACCATTTGCACCACAAAACATTACCAATCACCACCCAAACCACTAGCACCACCATTCACTGCCAATCACCAACATTCAAAGCAAATAGAATCACAAAACCCAGCAAAATCACAAAATCAAAAAACCCAATTAGATAAGAAGAAGAACAAAATTTCTCTCCAAACTAGTTTTGAGAGAAACTTTTCAAACTTCTCATATATATATATATATATATATTTTGTGAACTTTGAAAATCTAACCGTTGAATTTCATGTTCTTTATGTTCTTAACATGCATATCAAATTTCATTCAAATTGGAGATTATTTACTATTAGATCAATAAACTTATTTTTTATACCCAATTTTATATCATAAAAATTTGAAATTTTAACATTTAATTGATGAGATAGCAATTGATCTTTGATCTTCTTGAAATTTTACATGTATGAAGAATATAATAACAACATGCAATCTAACGGTCAGATTTTCAAAATTCACACTCATTATAGAAATATATGAGGAGTTTGTAGAGTTTCTCTCCAAACTAGTTTGGAGAAAAACTTTGTTATAAGAAAAATCATAAACCCATTGGAACCCACAAATCCCAACACTGTCGAACTAGCCCACATCCACCACATAAATAACACTAAAAATAAATAAAACCGCTGTACCCACCGTCAAAACCGCCACACCCATCCCATAAATCAAACCAAAAATCAACACAAACCCAACAACCACTGCACTCATTGCGAAAATATGAACATAAATCCACAAAAAATCATCTTTTAGACACCCAAATCCACCACATCTACCGGCACCGCTAGATCGCAACATCTACGTCACCGCCAAATCGCGCCAAGACTAGCACCACCACCATCGATGAGATGGAAGACAAAAAGGGAGAGAGAGAAGGAGAGTCAAACAATAAGAGAGATGAGAAAGTTATGCTGAGAGAGAAAAAGATATAGAATAAAAAAATAAAAATAAAAACATTTTTACTAGTAGTGAGGAAGTGTGTCTCGCTGGTTGTGGCGAGGCAGTGTTCACTGTTCACTGTTAATTTTTTTTGCTAGATTTTTGAGATTGATATGTGAGCTTTTTATGAGTTTATAGCTAAAATTTTAACATCAAGCTAGTTTGACTAGCTTGACACGAATGCAGGGCGTTTGGTTCGCCATGATGTGACATTATACCATAATGTTACATAATTGTAATATTTCATTAATGTAATCTTAACATAAGAATACAACATTACATTCTTTAGGAAGGTGATGAGACTAAGATGATGTGATATATTTTGTAATTTTAAATTATAATAATGTTAGAAAAAATAAAATAAACCAAAAATCTTAATGTTACATCATCGTAATGTGCATTACATCAAGAGCACAGTACATATAACCAAACGCCCCTTTAGTATTTTTGCTTTCAAAGCACCAAAAAGAATGGTTCTAGGCCATGGTCCCTTAGCTTTATCAAAATTTCCATTAATTGTATTGAAATAGTGTTAGCAAATAAAAAAAAATTACTAAAATTGACTGATCGACCCCTTGTAAAATTTTGATAAAAATATATATCCATTTTAAATTCCATTTAGACTCAAATAATTAAAAAAAAAAAATACAAAGAACACAAAAAATAATTTGTATATGACCCTGTGGTGATTCGTTTCCAACAACCTTGGGTTTTTTTGGCTTGGACTTCCAATTTATTTGTATTCTGGGTTGGGCTTATCACACAATGGGAGATCTAAGAAATGATTGTTGATGACACTGATGGAGTTATATTGGTATTTTGGCACTGAACTTCATTAGTTACAGCTTTGTCGTGGAGATTACCACACATTCGAGCTCCCTTTCTAGGATCCGAATAGGATTTTCTTCCCTTTCTTCTCTCATGTTTTCACTCCCCAATCTTTCCGACCTCTTCCTCCTTCATTTCCTCCCCTATTTATATCATTCTCTCAGTATGATTGTCATGATGAAAAAATATTCCACATGTTAGTAGGTCCCTCCATATCGTATCACTGATCAAAGGGGACACACTTCCTACTATTGACATGACCTCCTAGTACTTGTGCTTGTTGTCGGTTATTGCTTGGTAGGTGGATTCTCCTAAGGCATTACCTCTTGTTCATGGCATGTCTTAGGGTATTTAATTATATGCTCGAATAGCTTTGCCCAGTTCGACTAAGTGAGCTGAAATGGGCCGAGACTATTCAATGAGTGGGCCTGCAGTTTAGGGATGGCTTGCTGTTCTCAATCCGTATAGACCCTGATGATGCCGAAAAATCACCAGAAAGCCACACGGTCCTCACGTGCTCCTAACAAGAACTTGCACAACACAAAAGCTGAAGACCTTAAGAGGAGTACTGGTGTGGTATCGGTCAAATACCTTCCGACGGTTAAGTAAGAGAAATCTCTTGTTCACAACTCTAGAGTGCCAAAGCTAGGGTGAATTAGGAGTTGACATCTCTTTCTTGGAGTAGAAGTCTTTTCCTTATAGGAATCCTTATAAGCGTATATTGCGAAATCCTTTCCTTGTAAGAGTCCTATTGAGTATGGAGCACAAGATATCTTATTATACACGCATGCGTGGGGCTCAGACAAAGCCACATTAGAACTGTCGAGGTCTTGCATACCCCCTTCAGCTTATAGTCGTCACCTTTGAGGAGGACCCGTAGACCTCCTCATGTCGTCACTTGTCAATAGACGGTTGTTTCATCCCTTTTCATTGGTGATTCTAATATTGTAAATTTATCCTTATCACTCATTAATACACATCTCTTGAGATCTTTTCTTTCCTTCAGCTTTCTACTCGTCAGCTTTTCATTCCGTCCAGATGTAGATGCCATCAGGTCATAAGGTGAAGTCTTCAGCTTAACGGCTTCATCTTGTGTGAAGTCGTCAGTTTAGAGATTGACAACTTCATCTTGCATGAAGTCTTCAGCTTAGAGACTGATGGCTTCATCTTGCATGATGTCTTCAGCTTAACTAAAGACATTTTCTTATATACACAAATGTGGGGACCAAGACAAACCACATTAAGGTCGTCAGCTTCGCCTACTCCCTTCAGTTTTATTGGCGTCGACTACCCATCTTCATTGCCTAAGGTCAACTCGTCGGCTATGCGGTGAGCTTCGTGGACTCCCTAACATTGTCACTTACTAATAGATCCCGATGGAGGTTTGCTTACCCTCTTCAGCTTGTTCTCATCAGCTTACTGTCTTCAGCTTACTCTTCAGCTTATGGTCTTCAACTTACTCTTCAGCTTATGGTCTTCAGCTTTATCTTCAGCTTATGGTCTTCAGTATGCAGTACAAAATTGCTTTTTGCCCCTTTAAAAAAAAAATTCAGCATTTTGCCTTCTTTCTCAAACTAATTAGGGAAATACCTCCCTTTTGAAAATCAAGTTTCTGAAAATCGATTTAGGCCCTATAGCAGTGTTTTTAAGGACCCTATAGTGACGTTTTAAGAACCTATAGTGGCGTTTTGTAACTTGATATACATGAAATCGAGTTATAGGTAAAAAAAAGAAAAAAAATTGCATGTAACTCGACTTTATGAAAATTGAGTTACAAAATGTCACTATAGGTCCTTAAAACGTCACTATAGGGTCCTTAAAAACGCCGCTATAGGGCCTAAATTGATTTTCAAAAACTCAATTTTCAAAAGAGGGGCATTTCCCTAATTAGTTTGAAAAAGTTGGTAAAATGCTGGATTTTTTTTTGAAAGGGGCATTTGCCCATTTTCTCCTCAGTATGCATAATAGAGCTGACGGGTTTTTGGAGATCAACAACTTCTTTTTTTATTTTTTCAATTAAAAATTCCCCTTATCAGACCCATTCCCAAATCAACGTAATCACAAAAAGAAATCCCTTATAAATTTCTTTTTAAAAGGAAACAAATCCCTCTTAATTAAATTAACGTAAAAAAAAAAAAAATCCTTATAAATTTATTTTTAAAAGGAAACTAATCCCTCTAAATCAAATCAACGTAATCACAAAAAGAAATCTCTTATAAATCTCTTTTTAAAAGGAAACAAATCCCTCTAAATTATGACTTCGATTCTATATGAAAAAAATCCCTATTTAATATATATACATGCCATTTACTATAAAAATCAAACCCCCCACCCCCCCGGTTTAGAGAACTCTAAAAATCAAATTTGAATATATAAAAAATTCCCTTACGCAGTTTATCCATGCAAGATGCAACGCCTCTACAATCGCCGGTTCGCCACCTCGGAGTCATCGTTGGCAGCTTCTCCTATGTCATCTGATCCACCCCTTGTTTGTGGCAGTGGTATCGTCTCTCTCTCTCTCTCTGCGCATTTGTTTGATATTAATGTTTCATATTTATAGATTCTCTCTAGATTGGTGTAGATGTGTAATATTGTTACTGACTTACTGTAGCCTGTTATTTGTGCATCTCAGTATATTTTAGGGTGGTTTTTAGCTTTGAACTTTATACTATGTGGACAAAGTTTGGCTACAAATTTAGTTGCAATCTAAAATTATAATTTTGCTCAATATTTTTTTATTGAATATGAATTTGATAAATCCACCATGGGATTGCATTTTCTTTTTATATTTTTTATGCTTGCAAAATTTTCAGAAGATCAAAGATTAATAGTTATGTCATCAGCTAATTGTTTAAATTACAAATTTTTGTAGTCTAAAAATATGTATAAAATTAAGTATATGGATCATGTAATAAATAACATTTGATTGACATGTATGTTAAGAGTTTAAAGAACATGCAATTCAAAGATTAGATTTTCAAAATATATATCAATGCTAATTTTTTAAAAAGAAGTTGTAGCCTTATGCTACAACTAAGTTTGTAGTTATCCTAGTGATATTATTATTAATATTATTATTATATTTAGATGTAATGCTAGTTATTTGTTATTGATTGTTTATTAAATATTAATGGCTTCAGCAATTAAATTAAGTTTATTTTTTTTTTATCCTTAGCAAAAAAGTTTATACATATTTGTTTATTAACATTTATAATCATGATTTACACTTTTAAAAATGCTATATAACTAAAGAGATATAAACTGATTAAAAAAAAAAAAAAAGTGAGAGATAAAGAATTTATCAACACTTTCTAAATTGTGCTAAGGGTTGGAGAGAGCTAGAGAATCAACAATTTGTCCACTCATAGATAGAATAATTAGATTGGTGTTTTTTCTTCCCATACGTGCATTTTCAGTGATTGTTTAATTATTAATATATAGAAAAAGACAATGCTAAAAACAACCATAATATGTGTGTGCATATATATATATATATATATTTATAAACATTAGGTTATAATCAATTATAAATGATTTTAGTATTATGAAAGAGTAGGGCACAATTTTCAAAATGTATAAAAGTTTTTTTTAAAAAATATATTTTTTTAAAATTTTATTATATATAGCGTAGTCCTAGAAAAAATATTTCTAAAAATATATTTTTTTAATAAATTTTATTATATATAGCTTAGTCCTCCTAGAAAGAATTCTCGGCTCGTATTTAAGCAAATAAACTAGAAGTGCAACATGGAGCCTGAGTTTCAACAAGCCAACTTCAGGTCGAGTGAAGAAGAAGCAGAGCTAGAAAAGAGCGTTAAAAAACCAAAAGATATTTCTTCAGAGAATTATGATAAACCTTTTCGGAATCAGGTCAGCTATAAGGATAATCTTCTGGGAGACATTCCGGGTGCTTATGCTCAAGCATTCTGTTTTGATAGAGTGGATGAGTATGAGGTAGAATCGGACATAGAGCTTGACAATCTTGTGGAGGGAATGGTGGACGTTAAACTTTCGAAGGAAACCAAAGTCTAGGATGAGAGCCCCCTGGAATAAGGCCTTGATCGTGAAAGTGTATGGGAAAATCGTTGGCTATAGGTACCTTACTTTCAAACTCAATACCTTGTGGAAACCAATAGCAAAAATGGATTGTGTTGATCTTGGAAAAGATTTCTTTCTCATCAAGTTCAGTGAGGATTTTGACCATGACAAAGTGCTCCGTGGAGGTCCCTAGTTTGTAGGGGAATCATTTTCTCGCGATTAAACCATGGGAGCTAGGGGTGTGCAGAAAACCCACCGACGTGCCAAACCATGGGAGGTCCCTCCCCTTTTTCTCATTGCCTCCTTTTTCTTTTATACAATCTTTCCCTTTCATCTCTACCTTCCACGTCTAGGCCAGATAGTTGGTGTTGATACTTGTTCAATCAGTACCTTCCTAAAATCTTTGTGTAGTAGCTGTAAGGTTGAAGACCATTGTTCAGGTATCACCTCCACATTAATGCGGCCAGAGAGTTAGCTGCAGAGTATTTAATGCGGTGGCAGCAGCGTTCCCCTTATATATTTTAGGACTTCTCCCTGTCTGATGTCTCTGCAATGCTTATTCGCACCAACAGAACTTCCTGGATCGTTACCCTGGACGACAGACTACCTCTTCGGACCTTGGTTTTGGTTAGCCGAGGAGGCATTTATCCTCGGCCCACCCTCTTGAGCCATCATGACCAAAACTAGCCTCTTTATTTACTAACACAGTTTCTTCTGACAAAGATTTCTTCTCCTCGGACAACCCCTCGTCCTCAACTTAGGCTACAGGCCCAATATACCAATAGATAATGAACTCATGGGTCCAATATCCCTACACTTTCAATTTTGTTTATAAAAAATATAAGCATGTATGTAATTTGAATAGGCCCAATTATAGAAATGATAAAATAAATAAGACTTAAAACAAAATATTGAGGGGATTTCAATTAACTTAATTAATAAAGGTTTTTTTGTTGACATAATATTGGATGAGTTTTAATTAACTCAATTGATAAAGTTTTTTTGTTCTTTAGCATTATCAAGTAGAAAGCATTGTGCTGGCATATATATTCCGTCCATTATTGCTTTTCCTAAAAATCCCTATTAGCTTTTCTCTCATTTTCTTTCCTTAACCCCAAAAAGCCTCAATCAAAAAGAAAAAATAAAAAAAGTCCGCAAAAAGCCATCAAAGGACCCGCCGCTCCCCTTTATAACGAAACTTTTACTCCTATCCCACATTTTTGCTATAATACTACTGCTAGTAATTTATCTATACTACTATTTAAGGGGCTTCTCCTATTTGGGATCCTCATTTTTTTGTTCAAAAATGCCCCTGTATCCCTATGTTTAAGTAGATATAAAACTTAAGGACAATCCGGTAAAAATACAACTCTAACTCTCACTAAAATATTGCCTAAAAAATAGGAACACTCTCCTGTTGATTTTTAAATTTCTTTATCTACTTATAAATTAGATTCTCAAAATAAAAATTATATATAAAAAATAAAAACATAGATTTTGTTTTTTTCTACAAAATAGGACCACAAAAGAAAAGAAAAAGCCTAATCACATGCGCAAAGTGCGTGTGATGAGGCTAGTGTGTATATATATATATATAGTATTATGAAACCTAAATCTTTGACTTTTTTTTTTTTACTTGTAGAGAGCTTGTCACATAGAATTTGAAGCTCTTACAATTTTTCACATCACCGCTATTTTCTTTTTCTTTTTATTTTACATTTTATTCTAAAAAGCCAACTCTCAGTCTCTCAGGCAACCTCTCATCCGCTTCTTTCTTCTATCTTTAGTCATACTTCACTCTACTCCTCTCTCAAGCCCTAAAATGCTAGCCTTATCTGTCTCCACTCCAGTCCCCTGTCTTCTCCACTATTTGGGTTATTGGTCACGTTTCTCTGCCTCCAGTATTCCCCTCCCAGTAGCGTCTTTGCCTTCTTGCTTTCAATTATTTTGAGAAAATACACAAAGGCTGAAACTTTGTGTACGAATTATACGAATTTTCTAATATGTATTGCAAATTGGTGTTGTTCGATTTGATTAAATTGGTTGAAACCTGGCTATATGAAAATTTTATATGATTTTATAAGGTTTGAGTCTTAGTGGAATGCAGTTCAGCTGTTTGATAAAATTCCTCACGCAAGATAGTACGAAGAGTTACATAAAAATTACTACTTTTTTGTTTGAAAAGTTGTGGTATTTTAAAAAGATTGAGCATGAGCATGAGCACACCATAATATTAAAAAATTCTTCTTAAAAAGATTGCTTCTTTTATCTTTATGCACAAGTATTATTCAGATGGGTTGTATTATATTCTGCAATGTTCTATTGATCAAATTGGCTGCTACCTAATGATCCTAAGTAGGTGACTTTATCTACCCATTTAGTAAGCCATTCTTTTTCACATCTTTGCCAAAACTTCTATTTTGCAAAGTGCTTTGATATGCTTATCTAAGCAACATTTTGTGCTAACCTTATATGAATTTTCTAATATGTATTGGTGTTGTTCCATTTGATTATATTGGAATGGTTGAAACTTGGCTATATGATGTTTCCAAAATGGCTTTACTATTTAAATTTTATATGTTAATTATCCTTAATTTATTGTTAAGTTGGTGCTAAATTTGGAAACAAATAACAATAAGTAAGATGAATTTATTTAATCAAAACTATCGTATACAAATACATATGGAAAAAAGTGAGGTGTAGGAAGGATTATATGAAAAGACCATTGGTGAATATATATAAATTTTGAAATTTTGATAATAGATTTTTAGTTGGAGTAGGATTTAAATTTCTGAAACTTAGGTGATAAAGTTTTAGCTAACTTAAATTATAATTAAATCTTATCCCTTGATTCAAGGAAATATATCCTAACAATTAATAAAATAATTTTTTTTAACAATTAATAAAATGTAAGATGCAACTTGAGGGGAAAAAGCGTAGGGGTGTTGTGTGGGATTCCAGATTTCTATTTAGAATTTATTATTTTTTAATTTTTTTTTCTAAGGAAGGACGTTAAAAAAAATTATAATAGACTTTTAGTTTGAATATAATTTAAATTTGTTAAAATTTAAATGATAAAATTTTACATAAATTAAACTCTTGTTAATTTTATCCCTTAATTTGAGGAAACATATCCTAACAATTAATAAAAAATTAATTTAATAATTAATGTAGGGATAAGGGCCCAGATTCATATTTTGGGCTTTAGCCGAGGACCTCGGTTTTTTCGAGGACGGATAAGCCGTAGTGAAGGTGTCAAGCTCAGAATCCCATAAGTGAAATACAAGCAAAAAGGCTGGGAAAGTTGGTCCAAGGAGGATTATCTCCTCGGATCAACAGAGCACGGATCAAGTACATGCCTTAACACTCAAAACAACCTTTCGAGAAGATCTACTGATAGAGATGGGAGATATGAACATACAAAAGGAATGGGGATTAGAAAATCAAGGAAGAAACACTGTAACAGTCTAGAACTAGACTTGTAATCATAATTAGCAAGCAATATACAAGAATCAATCTCCTCGGATTTGGCCTAGGACGTTCTTCTTTAGCGAACGTTTGTTATCTTTCTTTCTTTGTCATCAAAACCCATTGACTTATTGCTTAATTCACTAAAGCCTAGTTTTTCAACCCATTCTTTACAAATTTATTGTTTTGGGCTTTTTAGGCTTGAGTCCATACACCCGTTAGGCTAGGAGTTCAAATCGTGGCCTTACAATTGGCGCTGTCTGTGGGAAGATTACATGGGTGCTAGTGAGTGCAACGTTCGACCATGGTAGGTTCAGGTCCACACTAGGAAGAATCTGTAGGATCCAAACGTAAAAATCCCTTTGTCAACCTTGAGCGTGGAGAGGATCGTGAGGGGAGTGTGCATACTGTCCAGTCCAGTAAGAGTCAGTCCTGGGGTAAGAGCCATCTTTCTTATGAGGAAGATACTAAAGCCCTACAATTGGAGGTTGACCATCTGAAGAGAAAGCTGCGTCATGCACAGTGAAAGCGAACCCCTCCAGCTCCGACGTTTCCTCCGATGACGGAGAGGATGTCAGTTATAGACAAAGGTCAAAGACCCCACCTAGCGAGTCTTTCTCCTACGAGGAGGAGTAACATCACAAGCGTAGGTATAACAGCCCACCTTGCAAAGGCCTGGGAGGGGACGCTACGAGAACTAAGATTTGTGCTAGTCCTTGAAACCTTTAGAAAGATTGTCAGGAATTTCTCAGAGGAAAGGTGTGTGAAGTTTAGTGACTTGGAGAGCTTTGTGAGTTTGAGCGCTTGGGATCTCTAGAGAGTTTAAAGACTTGTGAAATGAGGGAAATGATTTCTCTGGATGCTTTATATAATAGGCAAGATTGGGTGGGAGTTAGCCTGCTCAAAACCCAAGGAGAAATGTCAGCCATTGGATTAGTGTCTCACCGTTGGATGTAGGGGATAAAACACCGCTTGGAGCAATTAATGACGCATCGCGGGCTCCAAAACATCAGCAGCAATCATGAGACGTGCAAAATGGTAATTCCACATGTGCAAACCAATGAAATGAATGGTTCCTTCTCTTAAAAAAAAAATCAAAACCCCACTTTTTCTTCTCAGATGAGAGGGAAAAATTGGATTTTTGAAGGGCTATTGTAGGGATAAGGGCCCAAATTCATATATTGGGCCTTGGGCCTTAGCCGAGGACCTCGGTTTTTTCGAGAATGGATAAGCCGTAATGAGGGTGTTAAGCTTAAAATCCCATAAGTGAAATACAAGCAGAAAGGCTAGGAAAGTTGGTCCGAGGAGGATTATCTCCTCAAATCAGCAAAGCACAGATCAAGTACATGCCTTAACACTCAAAGCAACCTTCCAGG
This sequence comes from Quercus gilva, assembly GCA_023621385.1. NCBI lineage: Eukaryota > Viridiplantae > Streptophyta > Magnoliopsida > Fagales > Fagaceae > Quercus > Quercus gilva. Next base: position 36,134,720 of record CM042475.1, on the reverse strand, counting down.
AAAATCTACTAATAGAGACAGGAGATATGAACATACAAAAGGAATGGGGATCTGAAAATCAAGGAAGAAACACTGTAGCAGTTTAGAACCAGACTTGTAATCATAATTAGCAAGTAATATACTAGAATCAATCTCCTCGGATTGGGTTGAGGATGTTCTTCTTTAGTGAATGTCTGTTATCTTTCTTTCTTTGTCATCAAAACTCATTGATTTATTGCTTAATTCACTAAAACCCAGTTTTCTAACCCATTCTCTACAAATTTATTGTTTTGGGCTTTTTGGGCTTGAGTCCATACACTCGTTGGCCTAGGAGTTCAAATCGTGTCCTTACAATTAATAAGAGTAGTTGTTTATTATTAAAAAAATTGTTCTAGAGAGAGAGAGAGAGAGAGAGTTTCATATAAATTTAGCAACTCCTATGAATCTATACAAGATGTATATCATTCCAATACAAATACATATGCTTAAGTTGAAATTTGGAAAAAAAAAAAAGTGGGGTGCAAGATTATATGGAAAGACCATTGGTGAATGTATATAAGTTAGAAATTTTGATAATAGATTTTTAGTTAGAGTGAGATTTAAATTTCTAAAACTTATATGTATGTTGCATATTTTGTTAAAACACTTATTGTTACTTTATCTAAATAAATTGATAAGAACAAATAAGTTGTTGTCTCTGTCAATGAAAACTTAGATGCGTGTTGCATGTTTCGTTAAAAAACTTATGTTACTTTGTTTAAAGAAATTGATAAGAACAATTAAGTTGTCTCTATCAACTGAAACTTAAATGTATGTTGCATGTTTTGTTAATTAAAATACTTATTGTTATTTTATCTAAAATGTATGTTGAATGTTTTGTTAAAACACTTATTGTTATTTTATCTAAAGAAATTAATAAAAACAAATAAGTTATTGTTTTTAACACCTGAAACTTAGATATATGTTGCATGTTTTATTAAAATATTTATTATTATTTTATCTAAAAAAATTGATAAAAACAAATAACGCTATCTAAAAAATTGATTTTATTTAAAATATTTTTATAATTTAGTAAAATTATTTGACGTAATCATGATTTTCAAGCACACCATTTATTATATAGTATATGATTTAAAATAAAATAATCATAACCACCCGGTCTTTAGTGTGGATGGTACTATAGTGCATGAGTTATATTTTTAATCATGTAAGGAAAAAAAAAAAAAAAACAATAACCATAATCACAACCATTTTCACAAAAAAAAAATTACTATTATTATCACAATAACCATAATCAAAACCATTTTCACAAAAAAAATTTACTATTATTATCGGATCAAGTTGTAAATGATAATTGATAAAATAATGTTATTAGTGAGCAAATGATGGTGATGACAAGTATTTTAAAAGTTGTCAGATGGTGAGTGAAGAAAAGTGATGGGTCTTCCTCAAAAAGAGAAGAAAAGAGAAAAAAGAAAAAAGAGAAGTGGTGAGCGGTGAGAGTGGAAAACGTTAGGCTGAGGAGTCAGCGAATCTGATTGGCTGGCTGTGTAAATTGTTTACTTTTGGCTATTGATTGTGTTGATGATCTGTCTCCCATTTCTTCGATCTTCTTTGCCATTTTTATATCAGATTTATTAACGTTTGTCCTTAAAAAAAATATTAACAAAATTTTTAAAAAAATTATAAAAAAATAAATAATTATTTTGACAGTTTTTTAAATTTTTTATAAAAAAATTTTTAATAGTAAATTATTTTTGAAAAATTTTTATAACATACATTAGTAAATTATTTTAAAAAAAAATTATTGTAGTAAATTATTTTAAAAATATTTTCTAGAAAAAAAAATTTATGAAGAAATAAAAAAAATAACTATTTTTAATAATTTTTTCAATTTTTCATAAAAATATTTCTAAACAAATAATTAACTATTTTTTATAATTAATTAATTAATTTTACTTTTCTGTTATAATGCACATCTAAATATATTTGTAAAGCTAAAAAAATATAATTCTAACTCCACCATTACAGTCATATTTTAATATTTAATAGTATTAAAAATAACAATATAACTAACGTAAATATAATTTTAACTCCACCGTTACAGGCGCATTTTAATATTTAATAGTACTGAAAATAACAATATGATTAACGTGAATCTAAGATTTCTCCTCGGGGGAATAATAATAGTAATAAAAGTACAAAAAGTCTTTGTCACAAGTCACAGCTCACAGCACTATTACATATTATTACACTCGCTCGCTGCTCATAAATAAATAAGAGTATTTTAATTGGCGATCACTGTCTGTGTCTATAGCCCGCAACACCACACTCTTTTCACTTCTCTTTATATCTCTCCGCTTTATTTACTCCTTACTGTGCACTTCCTGAGCAGCTATTTCCTCTTGCTTCAGGTACTCTCTCTATATCTCTCTGTCTCTGTTTTTTTGTGTTTCTTTTTCTAATGGGTTCTGAGAAAAAAAAAAAAAAAAAATTGAAAGAGTATTGTGGGTTTTGAGCGTTCTGTCTCTTGCTGCCTTTTCATGTCTGTGTGCTAGATTTACATTTTTCTTTTCCAAGCTTTTTCTTAATTAAACATCCAACAGATCCAGAGAGACTTTCATTTTTATATTTTTCTCAGAATCCAAAAGCAGTAGATCTTGGATCTAAATTTCACTTCTGTTCCTTGTTTTGTCAATTAGTAATTTTATTTTGTTAAAAATAATAGTTGGTAATTGATAATCATTTTGGCAAAAAAAAAAAAAAAGAGTGTGTTTTTGGAATGTAGTTGTTTTTATTTCTTTGGTGGCAGTAGTGGGAGTAGATCTATATGATATGATAAAAGTCACATTTCTTTGGGTCAGGTCAATTTGAGATGTGTGTGTGTTTTGGAATGTGATGCTGTATTGGATGAGCATATATAGCATTGTAAGTAACGTGATGAGTTGTCTTCTTGTCTATCATCATCTATATTCTCAAAACAACCATTGGGCTTTGCATGGATAAGCATTACATATTTTGGCCAGATCTAATGCCCACATCACATCACATGTGTAATTATTCTCATATTGACTAGATCTAACGAGCATACCGCAAAATTCTTCATCTTTTTCTTCTTGTACCAATTGTGTGCTTGTTAGTCTTTACTCACACATACGTCACACACACGCGCACAAACACACAGTAATCCCCAAATAAAAGTAAAAATTGCTGTAGCTTATTAATACATATCCGAGAGTTAAATTTTTTAAAAAGAACTTGTATTAATATTCCCCAGATATCAGTGACCAATTTCTTCCTGCATATTTTGTTATTAATCTGCATCTTGTCTATTCAAAAACCGGAAGGACTTCTATTGTCTTTGTTTTTTTTTTTTTTTTTTTTTTTTTTTTCCATATACATAAAGATCAAATCATTATAAAAAAAAGAAAAAGAAAAAAAAAAAAGAAGATAAAGTGGTAGCATAAGCATAAGCATGGTAATATGCGTTTTGGTGTCATGTCATCTACTCTGTCCACCATTAACTTTTTTTTTTATAATAAACTTTTTCCCAAATCCTCGTTAGCTTTTTTTTTTTTTTTTTCATCCTTAAAGGGACCCCGCCATTCCACTTCTTCTTTTTTTGAGAAGAAACTTTCCACTACCATACCGCACCACGTTTCCGTAATAAAAAATAGAAAAGAAAAAGAAATCTAATTAAAATAGGAAAAAAAAGCATCGTAGTTTTAGCAACTAAAATAAAGAAAGAAAGAAAAAAAAGTAAAAGTGGCTGTCACGGAACGTTTTTAAGAGTAGTGGAAGCAGTGAGGGACGCGAGGAGTTATAGAGTGTGTGTGTGTGTGTGTTGTACTTTTTATTAAATTATATAATATAATAATATTTGATTTGATCCCTCCTCGATTTCTTCATCTTCCTTGTCTTTTATTATGTATACTACTACTACTATTACTTTATTCAAGGGGTTAGTGTTCTTGATTTCTTCATTCTCCTTCCCCATATAGTTACATATTTATAATACTTTTAAATAATTTTATTTATACACCCATTTAGGAGTTGTTTATTTTGTTAAAATTAAATCTTTTTATGAAAATATTGTAAATAAAGGTAAGTAAAAGTTATAGTGGGACTTATAAATAATACAAAAAATACAGTGGATTTATGCATAATAACAAAAAAAAAAGTTAAATAGTAAAATAAGTTAGAAAATTCAGCTATAAACAAGAAGAAGAATTATAGAAGATGAAGACGATGATCATCTTATATAATTGTTAAAAAATAAGTAAAAGAGAAAGAAAACAGTTGAGGGTTAAATATAGATGGTCTATTCAATTCAATTGGTATAGAGAGCTATATATAATATAATAAAATATATAATAATAGAATGATGATATCATATGACTAAAACTAAAACTAAATACGGAAGGTCTCCTCCATTATAGGGATGAAAAAAGATAAAGATAATTTCAGTTTGAATTGTGGTCTTTTCAATTGCCCATCCGCCCTAATAGAACGGAGGAAGATAAAGTCCAACATGTTTCCTTTAAATTATTATGTTATATTTTTATATATGAAACTGAATCACTACTTTTATAGCTTCATTTTTTTTTTTTAAAATTATTATTTATATTTAGGCACCCACAGCCACAGCCACACCCTTAACCCTTTTCACTTTGGCTTTATATTATATATGTCGCTTCATTTACTCTTCCAATCTTATCACACTTCCTGAATTTGCCTTCCTACCGGTTCAGGTACTCTCTTATTTGTTTTCTGGGTAATAGTGCTGTTCATCCACTAAACATTGTGTTTCTCTTTGAGATTTTGTGTTTGGTTTCTGAAATTCATACTGGAGTAATGTAATGTTAAAGTAAAGGCAACTAGTTTGTTAGTTACTATAGTGGTAGATTCATTCATTTACTCCCAAACTTTCATTTAAAAAAAAAAAAAAAAAAAATTTTACTGCGTTTTCTCAGAATTTTTTGGTGTAGTAGATCTTGGATCCAAATTTCATTTCTGTTCCTTTTTTTTTTTTTTTTTTTTTTAATTAGTAATTTATTTATTTTGTTATAAATAACAGAGATGTTTTGATAATCAGCTGTATGGACTCATTTTGCTTAAACTAAAATCTATTGTGTTTTAGTTGTTTTCATTTCTCTGGTGGCAGTGGCAGTAGATCTCTGAATTTTAATTTTATATGATTGATTGCTCACATTTCTTTGGGTCATCTCTGAGACAAGTAGTAACATTTCTTTGTTTACTCTACTGTATTCCAAATATTGATTTGGATGCTTACTCAGATCTTCGTCCTATTTTTGTGTGTTTTGGAATGTTATGCTCTATTGAATAAGCATAACATTGTAACGTGAATTGTCTCTTTATTCTCTGAAAAACCATTGGAATTTGCATGGATATACATATTTTACCAAACCTAATGCCCACATCACATCACATCTCATGTGTAACTATTCTCATATTGACTAGATCTAATGGGCATACCACAGTTGTTCTTCATCCTTTTCTTCTTGTTGCTGCTATAACTACTGTGTGCACTTGGTCTTTTTGGAGTTAACGAACACGCTCCTAGAAATCCCCAATAAACAAAAATCAAACGAGTTAACATATTCATTCTATTGTGGCATGATCATCACTTTGGTTTTCATGTTCACTTGTCATTAAAGTCGTTGATCCTGACTTGACTAGAAGATGTATCCATTAATCTAAAGTCTATTTTGGCTGCTTGTCAATTCTCAATTATTTTTTCTGTGTATGTATGTATGTATGTCGTGTCGTGTCATGTATTAGTTTTTATTTTTTGCACTGCAAACCATCTTGTCTCAGGATATTTGTTGTGTACATTTTTCTTGACATTTTTGGGCCATATTTTTTTTCCCCTACTAAATGATACAATGCGCTATTGAACAAAATTTTGTCTTCATTTTGAAATTAAAGGGAAACCTTTAGCATATATGATACCTTAATATCTTCTATTTTACTGTTTTGGTGAAAAGTAATCTTTACATATTTAGTTTTATTAATATTCTCTATTGTTTGTTTTACTCAATATATTGTTTATTTTTGCTGGCTTAATGCATCTTAACTCCTTTAGATAGATTGATTTTCTTAAGAAATGATTTTGTTAACATGTAGCTGATGCATGTAATGTAAGTCGCCCTGTTCTTTAGAGCAAAAAGGTCCATAATTTTATACATATCAAGATATTTCTTGCTTATTAATACATACCTGAGAGCTAATTTTTGTGTGTTAAGTGCATAATTATGGAATTAATTGTATGGTTTTTTTAAATAAAAAAAAAATAATCTGAAAGCAAATCTGATCTCCCATAAGTTAATTTTTATATAACTTTATTTATTTGTTATTTCCTTTTGTCATGTGTAATACAGAAAAACTCCCCAAAATGTCGGATCTTGATGTTCCCCTACGCCCAAAAAGGAAGAAGGTGTGGGTGGACTATTTTGTTCATTTCCGATGGATTGTCGTTATTTTTGTCGTCCTCCCAATCTCCTTCACACTTTACTTCCTCACATATCTTGGGGATGTTAGATCCGAGATGAAGTCCTTCAAGCAGCGTCAAAAAGAGCATGATGAAAATGTCAAGAAAGTTGTAAAACGACTGAAGCAGAGGAACCCAAAAAAGGATGGTCTTGTCTGCACAGCACGTAAACCCTGGATTGCTGTTGGGATGCGCAATGTTGACTATAAGCGAGCTAGACATTTTGAGGTCGATTTATCTGCATTTCGGAATATCCTTGAAATTGACAAAGAGAGAATGATTGCTAAAGTTGAGCCCCTAGTCAACATGGGGCAGATCACCAGGGTCACAGTCCCAATGAATCTTGCCCTTGCAGTGGTTGCTGAACTTGATGACCTAACTGTTGGTGGCCTCATCAATGGCTATGGGATTGAAGGGAGCTCTCACATCTATGGTCTGTTCTCTGATACTGTTGTGGCCTATGAGATTGTTCTAGCTGATGGCAGTGTTGTTAGAGCTACCAAGGACAATGAGTACTCCGATCTTTTCTATGCTATTCCATGGTCTCAAGGAACTCTGGGGCTTCTTGTTTCTGCTGAGATCAAGCTTATACATATTAAGGAATACATGAAGCTGACATACCAACCTGTAGTGGGTAATCTAAAGGAAGTTGCAGAGGCATATATTGATTCTTTTGCTCCTAGAGATGGAGACCAGGATAATCCTGAGAAGGTTCCAGATTTTGTTGAAACCATGCTTTACAATCCAACTGAAGCTGTATGCATGACAGGTAAGTATGCCTCAAAAGAAGAGGCCAAGAAGAAGGGAAATGTAATCAACAATATTGGGTGGTGGTTCAAGCCGTGGTTCTACCAGTATGCACAGACAGCACTGAAGAGAGGGAAGTTCGTTGAGTATATACCAACCAGGGAGTATTATCATAGGCACACTAGGTGTCTGTACTGGGAGGGAAAGCTTATCCTTCCATTTGGAGATCAATTTTGGTTTAGGTTTCTCCTTGGCTGGTTGATGCCACCCAAAGTTGCTCTGCTCAAAGCTACCCAAGGTGAAGCGATCAGGAACTACTATCATGAGAATCATGTAATTCAGGACATGCTTGTTCCACTTTACAAGGTTGGGGATGCTTTAGAATGGCTCCACCGAGAGATGGAGGTACCTTTTTTTACCCACTTTACCTTCTTTTGTTTTCTCCAACATTTTTGTTATAATTAATTTGTGGCCATTTATATGTTGGTGTGTATTTGCATTAATGTCAACATAGATTTTAGCATTTTGAGGTTAAGAAAAGAAGGGATTGGGGTGGGGGAGAGAAGATAGTTATATTATCCATAAGATGACATGGTTATCTTTTCCGTTGTCCTATTACTGATAGGATATTATGTGGACTTCTATGGTAGATTGCCTTAACCTGACAAACCAGGCTATTGCTTTCTGACACTTCCGTTGTATGTCGAGTGTCTTGGTAGAAACCTTTAAATATGTAAACTTCAGATCAAAATTCAACGGTAATGTCTTGTAAGGTTGTATTTTATGTTCCGAAAGTAATATGCATAGTGAAAATGGGGTGCAGAAAAATGTGCTTTGATAGATAAATTACAATGGTGATTTTATATATTTATATAACCTCCTTGCACTGAGATCTGTAATCCCCGTCTTGAGAACTAGTGCAGGATCCCCTTGAGCAATGGGCTGAGAAGTTTAGATTTAAGCTCGGAACCATTGTTAGTGATTCAAGGATAGTGTGTGGTTGATACAATACCTATCAAAAAGTTGTGAGTTTGATACATGTAATGACTTTCTTTGGGTCTCATATTACCAAGTAGATATTGTGGGGTTGATGCATGTAATGACTTTCTATTTATCTCATATTTCATTTTGTTTAGTTTGCTCTTTCATTGTTTGTTAATTCTTCAGGTATACCCCATTTGGCTCTGCCCACACAGAGTATACAAGCTACCTGTCAAACCTCAGATTTATCCTGAACCTGGGTTTGAGCTACAACGCAGGCAGGGAGATACACAATATGCTCAGATGTACACTGATATTGGGATCTACTATGCACCTGGCCCTATCTTGAGGGGTGAGGCTTTTGATGGCGCTGAGGCAGTCCGTAAACTGGAGAACTGGTTGATTGAAAATAATGGATTCCAGCCACAGTATGCAGTATCTGAACTGAGTGAGAAAAACTTCTGGAGAATGTTTGATGCTGAGCTCTATGAGCAAGCCAGAAAGAAGTATGGAGCTGTGGGAACCTTCATGAGTGTGTACTACAAGTGCAAAAAGGGGAGGAAGACTGAGAAGGAGGTGCAGGAAGCAGAGCAAGCCCACCTTGAAACTGCTTATGCTGAGGTTGATCAGCCAATGGACTGATTTTTATTTTTTTGCCTTGCCCAGCAAGCTATTGTGGTTGATTATTATTGTCTTTTGTATTTCATTTCATTTTCCTCTGCTTGTCAGATGCCATAGTTGCTGACATTATTGGGTAAAGTTTTTTTACGGATTAGATTAGACTCTGTCTGGAATTAATGAGTTAGACTATGGATTGGTTTTATGGCTAAATATGTAACGACAATGGTTTTATGGCCTCTCTCATTCTCTCCATTAACTATCTATTCGTCCCACTCCCAGGCAGAATTCATATATCAGTGGGCGATACCTGAATTTGGTTACCCAAAACATCTTGCACCATGTTTGTTTGCTTGTTTTGTTTTGTTTTGTTTTGTTTTTGTTTTTGTTTTTTGTTTTTTGTTTTTTTATTTTTATTTTTTATTTATTTTTAATTTGGCTTTCATGAACATATAAATACTATTAAATGTAATCTCTACCAAAAGCCGAGTAATTCAAACACTCCTTTACCAAATTCTCAAATTTACCTATTTGCCACTTAGCAAGATTGTGGTTTAAGGAGTTTATTTTTTCATAGTTCATAGAAGTCAAAAGTAACAAAGATGACTGATAGCTGTTACTTGTTTTTGTGGTTCGAGGTTACGCATTTAAGAAACTGGATTGATTAAACAGAAGTAGAATACGGACAAAATTATTAGATTAAATTGAAAGAATCAGAATTTTTAGCCCAACAATTTTAGGTTCAACAACTCTCTTTCCCCACCCCCCGCGCGCCCCCCCGGGTGACAATTGCATTATGATGGAAATCAAAATAAAAAAATATAGAATTGCATTAGGATGAAGAATCAAAACTAGAATTATAGGGAAAGCTGGAGAAACAGAGTTTCTGTCAAGATATGAAACTAAGATAAATTCATTAAAAAAAAACTGATTATTCTCTTACATAACATGCCTATTTATAGTCTTTAACTACTAGGAAATAAATTAGACAATAGTTACAACTAGATTGGCAGTCAATAACATAAGTCAAAGTTGAAATTAAAGACACACATGACAGATCTGAGAAGTCAAAATAAGTGGTTGGTTAGTTGCCCTGGGAGGTCAAAAAGGGTGGCTAGCTGTTTTGGCTTAAGAGTAGAGTGTAGCTGGCTGTTTAGTCCTAAGAGTAAAAGAGGCGCGCGCGTGCGCGTGGGGGGGGGGGGGGGGGTGGTTGTGTGGTGGTGTTGGTTGGCTATTCTAAGGGTTGATGGTGACTACATCATCCCTCAAGTTTTAGCTAGAAAATAAGGCTTCAAATGCTTCACATTGAAGGCATTAGAAATATTTAGATGATGGGTAGTTGGATTGTGTAGGCATTGTCATTGATTTTAATCAACACTTTGCATGGACTCACTTTCCTTGCCCACAACTTGGAGCAAGAGCCATGAGGACACCTTTGCGTAGTCAAAATCACCCACATGAGGTCACCTTCTTTGAAAGTTACGCAAAATCACCCACATGAGGTCACCTTCTTTGAAAGTTAGTCTTTTTCGATGAATATTTGTAGCACCCATGTAGTTTGTATTTGAATGTTCAATTCTCTCCTTGACTTGAGCATGGATAGATTGCATAAACTCTATCATTTCTGTTGTTCTTGCATTCTCCTTAGAAAGTGGCAATGGTGCCAAATCTAAGACACTCAAAGGTTTTTTCTTCCTATACATAACTTCAAAAGGAAATGTTTCAGTAGTTTAATTAAGAGAAGAGTTGTGAGCAAATTTAACCAAGGTAATGATACTTTCCCAATTCCAAGGATTTTTACCAATCAAGCATCTCAAGAGATTCCCAAGACTTCGTTAGACAATTCAATCCCTGTCTTATGCCATAGAGTTTGCTAAAAATGAGTAAGAAATTTAGCATCCTTGTCGGAAGCAATAGAAAGGGGTACATTATGAAGCTTGCAGACTTCTTTGAAAAATAAAATAGTCACATTGGAAGTTTGCATGATGTGTTCTTTTTCTTCCCATCATGCATCGTTTGATGATCATTTTGCCAAGGTCTTCCAAGAAGAATATGGCATGCATCCATTGGTACTACGTCACACCAAACTTCATAAAAATATTTTTTTTGTATAGAAAATGGCACTAAGCAACACTTCGTTACTTTCACCTCACTACCCTTCTTGAACAGGGTTGTGGGTGATCTTGAGTGATAAGCTTCAACTTATGAACCACCTCTTGAGAGACCACATTTTCACAACTTCCCCCATTAATGATCAAATTACAAAATCTTCTTTCAACGCTGTAAACTGTATAAAAAATATTGGTTCTCAACCAGTCTTCTTCAGAATTGAGTTTAGGAGCAAGAAAAGTCTTCCTTATCACAAGTTCAAGCCCTCTTCTTCTTTAAAATCACCACCAATCTCCTCATTTGAAGTTTGATAAAGAATGAGTTTTCCATCTTCATATTCAAGCTCTTTTACTTCCTATAACATAAGAGTTTTCTTTCTACAATTCGAAGATCGATACCCCAGTTCTCCAAACTTGAAACATTTGAAAGTATCCACTTATTGTTGTCTACCCCTGCTAACAATGGCTATTTGGGACTATCTTGGGGACTATAATAGCAGGTTTAGGTTATGCTACTTGCTGCCTAACCCTAGAAGTTTCTCCTCTCTCATTTGTAGTCAAATTCCCAACCTTATATTGGTTAGAAATCTCATAACCAGAATTGGAACCCATTTTCTAGACCTTAAAGCTGGCTTAGTTTGTTGTTTCTCCACCAATAAAACCTAGTTGTAGGCTTCCGACACGTTCCACAATGATTGTAGGCTAAGGAAATCTTGGATGAATATTTTCAATCCATTCAAGTACCTTGCAACCATTTTTCCTTCACTTTCATTCAAATATACCCTTACTATAAGTTGGTGAAATGGCGTCTCCATATACTCCTCCACACTATCTTCTTGCTTAAGATTGTGTTGGCATTTGTAAAGTGATTGGGTGCTGTTGAAAGGAAGAAATTACTCATAGTGCTTTTTCTTCATCTTCTTCCAACTCTTGATCTTGATTTTACCACTTCATTGGCTAGAAATTTCCAATTTTTCCCACCAAGCAGAAGCTTTCCCCTTAAGGCGAATAGCAACTGACTTCGTTTTCTTTTCATCCATAACTTCATAATAATCAAACACCATTTCAACGGTGTTAAGCCAATCAACTAAGTCTTTCGGTTTAGGACTCCCTTGAAACTTTGGAATTTTAACCTTGAAGTTATAGTAAAGTCTTGGCTCATTTCTTTCCACATAAGGCCTACCCCTTGGAGGAACTCTAAAAGGATTCTCAAAATGAGAATGAGAGTCATCAGACTCATCAGTAGCCTCATGAGGAGGCTGCATACGCTGCACCACTTTCGTAAATGGCGCAATTTGTCTTCTTAATCTAGCAATTTCATATTCTTTCTCTATATATTGATTTCATCCACCATTTCTCCCCATTGGAGGGTTGGTTTCAACTTCTTTCCCATCATCCATTTGATTTTCCCCTTATTCACCCCTTATTTCTCTCCTTATTTGGGCCATTAGAAGCTTCACAATCTTCAAAAAATTGAAAATGATAGCAGCAACACAAGTGATCAATCTGTGATAGTTTGCAGCAACAACAACACAACACAGCTTTGATTGGCACAAGGAACCTAGATATGATTTCTAGGATCTTGAATGGAGAGAGAAAAAAAAGAAAAGAAAAAAGAAACACAAGGACACCCAGGGCTCAAATGATCAAATCAGTATGGAAAAAGAGGACTAGATTTGTGCTCTGATACCAAATGATGGAAATCAAGATCAAATACCTGAGTACTAAAAAAGAATTGCATTAGAATGAAGAATCAACACTGGAATTATAGAGAAAACTGGAGAAATATAGTTTTTGTCTAGATCTAAAACTAGATAAATTAATAAAAAAAACTGATTATTTTCTTACATAAAAAGCTTAATTATAATCTTAGGAAAATTACAATTTATCACCCTAAACTTTTCGAATGCATGTTTTGCATCTTAAACTGTGATTTTTGTTACACTTTGCACCACAATGTTAAGTTTGCTATTAACTTGGACGAAAATTCAAAGTTTAGGGTGCAAAGTGTAATCAAGAGTATAGTTTAGGATGGTAAAATGTAATTTCTTCTTTGATTTTAAGGGATTGTTAACAGAGGCAATTAGGTCTTTTCACGTAATGTCATATTTTTCCATTCAAGGTAACAGAAAACTTGATGTTGGGGTGCAAAGTGTAACAAAACTCATAGTTTAGAGTACAAAATGTGCACTAAAAAAGTTTAGAATGCAAAGTGTAAAACATTCCATACACATTATATGGTAGAGAAAAACAATGATTTGAATCTTCTACCAACAACTAGAATAAAAAATCATATGATTTAATTTGTAACATTCCATAAACTTCATATATTTGAAACTTAATTTTCTATTGTAAAGAGGACATTGGAGACAAAAAATGGTGTAATTACTAAGTAAGTGAGGCCCGATTACTAATTAGTGGTGTGTACTACTAGAAAGAGACGTTTACTTATTTTTGTTTTTCACTTTTTTAAATAAAATTTTCATTATTAGAAAAAACTATAAAATGAAAACACATTAGGGTTGCTCAAAAATCAATATAGCCGAAATTCTAAAAAGTTAAGGACAAAAATACATTTTTGGTACTTATGGACGGTTGGTGTTACTTTTACTTTGGTCCTTTACTTTTTGAAATTTGGTTTTGACAATTTATGTTTAACTCCATTTTTATATTGCCCCATTGTCTATTTTTGTTAGTAATCTAAATGACAAGTGCCCTTCAATTTAACTACCTTACAAAATATTAGCTTTAAAATGCTATGGAAGACAAAATATTAGCTTTCAAAAAGGTAAACAAAAACCACCTCAATTTTACTTCTATCCAAGTCAAGCATAGAAGTACTATTTTTTTTATGGCCTGTCCTTCACTTGGTCAAATAAAAGGGAAGGTTTGGCCAATATCAAGGAGCGACTAGATTAGTGCCTTTGTGACCGTGAATGGCAGCTTCTCTTTCCCAAAGCTAGTGTTAAAAAGTTGTGCAACTCCAACACAGATCACAACCCAATATTGCTTGACACTCACTTTGAGCCAAAAAATTTTGTTCATCCCTTTCGATTTGAAGCAATGTGGACAAAAGATGAAAGGAGTAGAGACATGGTCAACAAAGCTTGGCAAGTGCAAGTTGAGGCATGGGTTTAAGCTTGTTAGAAAACTGTTAGAGATGAAAAATGATGTGAGAAAATGGAATAAAAATGTATTCGGTATCGCCCGAGAAAGAATTAAAGTCCTTTAAGCCAGTACTGCTAAAATACAGCAGAAACCCCCCACCAAAGAAAATTTGGAGATAAAAGCTTCTCTAAATTTAGAGTTGGATGATTGGTTAGCCAGGGAAGATTTGAAGTGGCACTAGAATTTTTAGAGAGTTGTGGTTGAGGGAGGGGGATAGGAATACGAGATTCTTTCATCTCTCACCCTTGTTAAAAGGAAAAGAAACCATATATCAGAGATTAAACTGGAAGATGGTTCATGGATTAATGATAGGGAGGATATTCATAATTATTTTGCAGAAAAATTCAAAACTCTATATCAATCGAGTGAGCCTTGAATTCCCCACAATATAGAAAACCTTATTGAGCCTTGCATATCAGATGAAGAGAATTTGGAGCTATGTAGAATTCTTTCTAGAGAAGGAATTAAGAAGGCTGTTTTTAGGATGAAATCATTAAAGGCTCCTGGTCCTAATGGCTTTCCAGCTTTATTTTATAAGCATTATTAGGACATTGTTGAAGATCAAGTATTTATGGCTACGTAGAGTTTTTTTTCGTAATGGATGGCTATTGAAGAATTTTAATCAGACCTATATATCACTCATCCCCAAGAAGAGTGGTGCTTTCAATTTCAATCAGTTTTGCCCTATAGGCCTGTGCAATGTCTACTATAAGGTAATTTCTAAAATCCTTCTGAATTCCTATCAAAAAAAAAAAATCCTTCTGAATAGACTCAGATTGCTTTTAGATAAGATGGTGGATCCAGCTTAAGTGGCCTTTGTCCCCAATAGGTGGATCAATGAAAACGTGGTGCTTGCTCAGGAGATTGTGCATAGCTTCAAACACACCAAGAAGAAGAAAAGTTTTGTGGGTGTTAAGCTTGATTTTTAGAAGGCTTATGATAGGATAGAGTGGAATTTCTTATTCGAGTCCTCAGAGCATTTGGTTTCTAACCTTATTTATCAGTGTATCTCCACTATTTAATACTCCTTGCTGTTAAATGGAGGCCTTTGTCCAAGCTTTATTCCCTTCAGTGGCCTTAGGCAAGGAGATCCATTCTTACCCTATCTTTTCATCATTGGTAGTGAAATTCTTATGAGGTTGGTAAATAGAGAAGTAAGTTGTAATAATCTTTCAGCATTCAAAGTTTCTAGTTTAGCTCCTCCTATTTCTAAACTTTGCTATGCTGATGATGTTATTCTTTTTTGTAAGGCGAAGATTGCTGAGCTTGTCACCCTAAAAATTTTTTTGGAAAATTATTGTTCCTGGTCGGGTCAAAGTATTAGTGTGGAGAATTTGGTGTCTTCCCTTCTAAAGGGGTTAGTAGACAATTTCTCAATTAGATTAAATGTAGTTGGGGCCTCAATGATCTTCCCCAAAGCACCTCTTACTTGGGTGTTCCACTGTATTTGTCCAAGAATAGGTCTCATGATCTCAAATTCGTTAAAGATAAGTTGGAGAACAAGCTCAATGCTTGGAAGAGTAAAAACCTTTCTTGGGCAGGTAGAGCAACCTAATCAAATCTGTGGCTCAGTCCATTCCAATTTACACCATGGCTTCTCTGCAATTCCCAAAGAATTTATGCAATCAGTTAGATGCAGTGGTCCATAGGTTTTGGTGGAACCCCAAAACGGAGTCAGGCTCATTCTAGACTCCTAAAGCTTGGTCTTCTTTATGTAGACCTCTAAAAGAAGGGGGATTGGTTTTAGGAAATTCTGGGAATTCAATCAAGCCCTTTTTTCCAAACTAGCTTGGTGGATGTTGGCTAAAAGGAATTGTTTGTGTGTTAAAGTATTGAGAGCTAAATACTAGGTTCGGCAAAATTGGCTAAGGCATCAAGCTCCCATCAATGCCTCTCTAGTTTGGAAAAGTCTTGCAGGCTCTAAGCAAATGATTGCAAAGTTAGCTTGTGTTTCAGTGGGGAGAGGCAATTCTATCAGGATTTAGGAAGACCCTTGGGTTCTGGACCTTCCAAATTTTATTCCTAAGCCCAAAGATGGAGTGAATTTAGATGAAATTTTATTGGTTTCTCAACTTCTTAATTCTGATCATATGAGCTGGGACATTAATAAATTAATGCAATGATTTGAGATTGTAACCATTGAGTCTATTCTTAAGATCCCTATCTCTCCTGATTGTTCTGAAGACAATTGGATTTGGACTCCAATCTAGTGAGTTTAATGTTAAATTTGCATATTGGATTTGTAGAGGCTCTATCCCCCCCTCTCCTCTTGCCACTTTGTGTAGTTGTATTTGGAAATCTAGTTTGCATGATAGGCTTAAGATGCTTATTTGGAGAATAGTGATTGGATGTTTGCCAACAAAGGAAAGTTTAAGTAGATTTATTGATGGTGGTGACACAAGGTGCCCACTTTGTAATTTAGAGTCAGAATCTTCTGTCCACCTTTTTGCCTTGTGTCCAGTTACTAACTATTTAGTTCAAGAGTTAATAGGGGTTGAGAATGGAAGTATTGGGTCTTTCCATTGATCTTGACTTCATTCAACTTTTATTTTCCCCCCCTTTTGAGGAGGATCTGTCCTTAGAACAAAAAAATGATTTTATGCTCTTTGGTGCTATTCTCTATGATTTATTTTGCAAGTTGAGAAACAAAATTCATTTTGAAGGTATGTTGCTTGAGTTTGATGTTTTTAGAAGCCAATATTCTAAGACTGTGAACTGATCACAAAAGAATAAGAATCTCCGCTGGTAGCCCTAATGTTTCTATGCCTTCTATCCAATCTTGGTCACCTCCAGCTCGTTATTTTATTAAAATCAATGTGAATGCTGTAGTTGACCCAAATTCTGTTTCAATAGCTACGGTGGTGAGAGACTGGAGAGGGGAGTTGGTGTTTGCTTGCTCCCAAAAAGTGAACACCACCCTCTCTTTCCAGGCTAAGGCTGAAGCTATTAAATGAGCTTTGTTATTGGCAGAAAGTTTGGAGGCTGTAGCTATTTCTATTGAGCCCGATTCTAAGGTTTGTCATGATACTTTGATCAATCCAAGTCACCCTCCCCCCCCTCCCCTTGGAGAATTAGATCCTTTTGTTTTGATATTCGAATTTTTTAGCTTCTCATTTTAATTTTTTAGTTTTTTGGATTCCTAGGCAGGCTAATTTTGCTGCTCACACCTTAGCCAAGTGGTCTCTCAATTGTAAAGTTTTTGGTTCTTTCGTGTTGGGTAGTTGTCCTTTTTTTTTTTTTTTTTTTTGATAGGAAGATACTACTACATATTAATAATAGTAATCAGGTACAAACCACAACAATAAGAGTCAAATACAAACTACAACATCAGAGGCAACAACAGGTTCTAAAAACCTAGGGGCTTCCTCAACCCATGCCTCAAAATCATGAACAAACTTAGCATGTTGAGCTAACAGATGGGCAGGCTTATTACCATCCCTTTTAATGTGAGAAAAAAGAAAAGGACGAAAAGACTGAAGCTGAAGAAAGATGCTCTCTAAAACATTAGCAACAACAAGGGGAGCTAACAAGCAACCATTCATAGCATTGCAGACTTGTAGAGAGTCCCCTTCAAAAATAACATCTTGAATTCTAATGTCCCTTGCAAAAATAACAGCAGCTTCCATAGCTTTTTGCCTCAGACTCAAGAGGGCCCAAAGGAGCATAGATCTTCTGGCTTAAGGCTTCAACTACCTGTCCTTTATCATCCTGAAGAAGCACACCCACACCAGCAGTAGACTGGTCTCGAAAAATAGCACCGTCAACATTAGCTTTATACACACCTGCTGTAAGGGGAGTCCATCTAGTAGGGAGTAAGTTTGCTGATGAGATGGGGTAGTCTTGGAAAGATTGGTATTCAGTAACAAACCTAGTTGCTTCGAGGATTAGAGAGGCCACAGTTTTAGGCTTCTCACCATGTCGAATACCATTTCTGTTATTCCAAATATTCTAGGAAATTGCCATGAAATGAGTAAGGTCCATAGCTGATGGTCTCGAGTCATTACTTAATTTCCAAAACATATCTTCAAAAGTACACTCCCTGCCTATCACCAAACCACAAGCCTCCCATACTGATGTAGCAAAATCACAGTGAAGAAGAACATGGCTTGTTGTCTCACAACTCTTATCACATAGCTCATAAACTTCACTATTAATCACTTGTCTGTGGTAAAGGTTGGATTTCGTAGGGAGGATATTTTGACAAGCCCTCCAAACAAAGTTTTTGATTTTATTTAGCACAACAGCACCCCAAACAGACTTCCATAGTTGCCGCTGTCCACTGGCTTCCGAGGTTCCTTCTTGTTCTGCATTGTGCATATCCATGGCTAACCAATAGGCACTCTTGACAGTGAACTTTCCATTTGGTGTAGCTGCCCAAACCAATCTATTTGGAAGCATACTAATACTCAGAGGGATGCTTAGAATAGTTTTAGCTTCAAAATTAATAAATAGTTCCCTTACCAAATAAGCTCTCCAGCATCCATGTTCTGCATCGATAAGAAAATCAGCTTTTACATTTTTTGGCAACAATGTTCTGGGTGAGATTACTTGATAAGTGGATTGGGTTGGGAGCCATTTATCTTTCCAAACACAAATACTCTGTCCATTACCAACTTGCCAACGCATTCCTTGCCTGATAATAGGCTGTGCTGCTAAAATACTTTGCCAAACATAGGATGGGTTCCTACCTTTTTGATCATTCACAAAGGAAGTGTCAGGGAAATATTTGCTCTTGAAAACCCGATAGAAGAGGGAATTTAAGTTTTGTGGTAGCCGCCACCCTTGCTTAGCAAGAAGGGCAAGATTAAAAGCTCTTAGGTCCCTAAAACCTATACCACCACAAGCTTTTGGAGTACATAGCTTATCCCATTTCATCCAAGCCATTTTATGCTCATCATTTTTCTACCCCTAAGGGTTATCAAATAGCCCATGACCCATGGGCTGGCCCAATAGCCCACTGGCCCACCAAGCTAATGGGCAGCCTGGCTCAGTAATATTGAAGCCCGTGGGCAGCCCAGTAGCCCAATGGGACAGGCTATGGGTTGGTTTCTTTACCCATGGGCGCCCAGTGGGCCGGCCCATTAGCCCGACCCGTTAGCCTGACTCATTGCCCAAAATTCATGACAAAATAATTTTAGGGTTGGGTGGGTGAGGGATTAAACTTTAGACATTATAAAAACTTTAAGACCACACTAACCACTAAATATTTGGAGTGATTGTGATACAATATGCATAATAAATATATATATTTTGGTATTAGTTTAGTAGTTTGATTTTTAAAACTAAGTTACTAAGATGACCTTTGCCCTACCGTGCCTCTGGACAGAAAGTCATTCTTTCCTTTGATCAATTCTAATTCTTTCCTTACAAGTTACAATTATAGAAGAAATTCCTTTAAAAAAAAAAAAAAAAAAAAAGCTTACTGTTGGTTGGAAGAAATTCTTTCCCTACGGTAAGCATGCTTAAAGGAAATATATGAAGAATCAAATATTTGATTATTCATATATTTCCTGTTATTTGATTCTTCATATATTTCCTTGCTTACCGTTTGAACAATACAAAAGTTGTTGTTGTTGTTGTTGTTGTTGTTGTTGTTGTTGTTGTTTTTTTTTTTTTTTTTTTTTTTTTTTTTTTGTGTTTAAGTATCCAATCTATAAATACCTATACCATTTCTCTCATTTTACTCACAAAAAATCTCTCAAATTCAAACTCTCCCTAGACTATTCTCAATTTTTCATCTCTTATTATTTTTGCCCTCTCATAGTTATATACTCTATAGAATAATAGTATTATATTTTTATAGTTATATTTATACAATTACAAGTATCAAATAATCAAATTCTTCAAGTTGGAGGCTTGGAACTTGGAGGCTTGAGCATCCAATTGCATTTGAAAATCAACTTCTCCAAATTGGAGTGGAACTGTGGAAGCTATTTGTCTCAAAATTCGGTTGATTGGGTAACATCTTTTCATAACTTTTATTATATTCTTGCTATCTCATTATTTTTATACACTATTTTTGTTAGTTTTCAAAATTTTAAAATGACTCATAGAAATGATCACATCATACTAGATGATTTAGATGAGCAAGGGTAACATTTTGAGTCAATTGGTTCCCCCAGATCCCCAATTTCCCCTACATCTAATGTACCAACTAATAATAATACTACACTTGGCTCAAATCCAAGTTTTACTAATAAAAAATTAAAAAGTGAAGTTTGGAAAATTTTTGATAGGGTAGAGAGGATAAAACAAGATGGAACAAAAGAAATTAAAGCTATATGTAGCAAATGTGGTGACGAGCTGGCTGGTGGCCCAAGTGCGGGGACTAACCATTTAAAACGTCATATGTTAAATAGTTGTAAACGAAAAAATCAAATGGATATTAGAGATTTTCAACAATTAGGAAAAGATAAGGAGGGAAATTTAACTACATTTATTTACACTGATGCAAATGCACGTAATGAAGTGGTAGAATATCTTGTTAGAGCTGAACACCCATTTACATTTGTTGAAAAACATGATTTTACAGGAATGGTAAAACGTGGTTTTACTCCATATTATAAAGGATTTTCTGCATCCACCGCAAAAAGAGATATTATGAAGAGTTTTAAATTTTATAAAGAAAAATTAAAAAGTATTTTGCATGCACATAGTGGTAGATTTTGTTTAACTTCTGACTTGTGGACATCAAGAAATAAATTAGGTTTTCTCTCTTTAACTATTCATTATATTGATTCTAATTGGAATTTAAATTAAAGAATAATATCATTTAAAATGTTGGAATCTCCACACACGGGATATAACATTGCAAATCTTATTAGTGAGGAACTTCAATATTGGGGGATTATTGATAAAATACTTTCAATAACACTTGATAATGCAACAAATAATGATACAGCAGAGATGTTTTTAAAAGAAAAATTAAGCTTACCTTTACATGGTACATTATTTTGAATACATTGTTGTGCACATATTTTAAATATAATTGTTCAAGATGGTTTATCAAATTTATCCTCATCTGTTGAAAAAATAAAAGATATTGTTTGTAATATTAATAGTTCTCAAGCAAGATATGAATTGTATATAAAATGTTGTATGGAATTGAAAAGAAACAAAAAAAAAATATAAATATTGATGTGCCTCATAGGTGGAATGCTACTTATCTTCTTTTAGATTCAGTAATAAAATATAACGATGTTTTAAATTTATATTATTCTCATCTTTCTCAAAATTCACGTTGTCCTCTAGAAAAAATTGAAAAACGTGATTGGCTGTTAGCAGAACTTGTAAGAGACTTTTTAAAGGTTTTTGATGATTCAACAAAAATTTTTTGTGGTGTATATTATCCAACATCTTGTAGAGTTATAATTCAATTGACTAACATTTGTGCAAAATTTTCAAAATTTTATGGGCAAACTTTTGGAATATTTGATGAAACGTTAGATTTAATGAGACAAAAATTTGACAAATATTGGGGAGATATTCCTTTGATTTTTGGAATGGCTATTATTCTTGATCCTAGATTTAAGATTGAAGAGTTGAATGCTTTTTTAGAAATAATTTATAATGATGAAATTGAAAAAATTCAAAAGACCATACAATCATTTCAAAATTCAATGACACAATTATTTGATTATTATGGAAATGCTTATAAAAATTTCGAAATTGGTGCCCAAACACAAAACACAAGAAGCTCTTTGTCCTTTACTAGTTTTCTAGGTGACTAAGAAGAACAAAATGCTTATCACATGGTTAAAAGAAGAAGAGAACAAGCATCTTCAGTAACATCAGGTGGGTTATCGGAATTTCAACGTTATTTAAATCAATCTTTACTTGAAATTGATGAAGAAGGATCATTTGATTTATTGGGCTGGTGGAAAACAAATCAAAGTAAGTATCCCATACTTTTCATTATGGCTCATGAACTATTATCAGTTCCTGTTTCCACGGTAGCATCGGAAGCATCTTTTTTTGCAGGTGGTAGAGTTGTATCTGACAAGAGATGTGGTCTTAGTCCCGAGACTGTTGAGGCACTTCTGTGCTTAAAGGATTGGAACTTAGCAGACATAAGACAACAAGAAGCAGAATTAGCAGAGGCATTTGAGCGATTGAAGTAAGAAAGGCCTAAGTGGATGCTAAGAAGTCCACCACATGACCAACAATCCACCACTTCAAGATAATGCTTGACAAATAGTTATAAAATTTATGTAACAAGTTTTTCAATTTTTTTCTTAGATAAAATTATTTGATGTTTCAACACAAATAAATTGGGAATTGCAAATGATAGACAAGTGTGTGGGTGCCAACCTAGTTGGGATGCACACATTTGTAGCGATGCAACTATTTTCAATCTAATATATTCGTGAAAATTTCAATGTACTTATTTATTCTTATCAATACAAGTTAATTAACCTTATTTTAGTACCTTTTTAAGAGGTATGTCTTAGTATTTTTTTTTAATAGAATCTTTTTAGTAGATTTAATTGTTCAATTTGATAGTTTGTAATAATGTATCATTATAATTTTTTTGGTTAAATTTTTATAACCCTATTGAAGACCCATTAAAAATGCCCGTGGGTAGCCCATTAAACCCACCTCACTAGCCCAGCTCGCTAAAGCCCAAATGGGCATTGCTTACCATACTATTTAGGTCATCACAAAGAGATTTTGGAAGTAGAAAGCAACTCATAGCATGTGTAGGGATTGCTTGAACAACTGCCTTGATCAGAATCTCTTTCCCTGCCATAAACAAAAATTTTTCCTTCCACCCTAACAGTTTGTTGGCTGCTTTCTCCTTTAATTGTCGAAAAGTATTTTGCTTGTTTTTCCCCACCAAAGACGACAAACCCAGGTACTTCTCATGCTGACGGATAATATCTACTCTAAATCTTTGCTTAATATCAAGTTGGATCTCCTTAGATGTATTAGGGTTGAAAAATAATGAGCTCTTTTGTCTATTAACCTGTTGCCGTGTTGCTTTTTCATAAACCAGAAGCAATCTTTGAACTTCTTCATAATCAGCAATTGTAGCATTACAAAAAAGTAAGCTATCGTCCACAAAGAAAAGATGGGTGACATGAGGACTCCGTTTGCAAACTTGAAGACCTCAGAGGGTGTCAACCTCAGAAGCTCTATGTATTAAGGCTAAAAGACCTTTTGCACACAACAAAAACAAATAGGGAGATAGAGGATTGAATACACCCTCTAGGAACACCATTTATACGGATTGAATACGTGACAGAGGTGACACAATTCATAACCATAGTGATCCACCTAGGATGAAATCGCATCTTTGTCATGATTTTTTCTAAACAAATCCATTCAGCCCTATCAAAAGCTTTGCTCATATCAAGCTTTAAAGCCAAAGACCCTGTTTTTCCAATTTTCTTTTGACTAATAGTATTCATAACCTCAAAAGCAACAAGCACATTATCTGTAATCAACCTCTCTGATAGAAATGCATTTTGATTTTCAATGATAAGTGCTAGGATAAGAGACTTAAGCCTATTTGTAAGAACCTTGGAGGCCAGTTTATAGATGACATTAGATAGACTAATGGGACGATATTCTGAAACCTTCGTGGGGTTCTTAACCTTAGGAATAAGAAAAATATGTGTTTCATGGAAGTTAGGAGGAGCCATACTAGTATTTAAGAAGTCAATAACACATTTAACCACATTATCACCCACAATAGACCAAAAATGCTGGTAAAAGAGAGGGGGCATACCATCAGGACCTAGAGATTTGAGTGGATACGTTTGGTCTAGAGCTTTTTTAACTTCTCTAGCATTGAAGTCTTTGATGAGCATATTATTCATCTGATTGGTCACATTCGATTGTATGGCATCAATAAATTCTGTGGAGATATTCGGTTGGGATGTGGTGAACAAATTTTGATAGTAAGCTGTGATTACCTTAGATATCTTGTCCTTATCATTCTGCCAAATTTCAGATTCATCCATGACTCCCTCAATTCTGTTGCGTTGTTAACGATTTGATGCTTTCACATGAAACAATCTTGTATTTTTGTCGCCTTCTTTTAACCAAGAGTTACAAGACCGTTGTTTCCACATTGTTTCCTCCAAATCCAACAAACGGTTAACCTCTATCCTCTATTGACAAACTTCAAGTGTATTGGACAGCCCCACTGATCTTACCTCCAAGGCTTGAAGTAAATCTTGAGCCTTTGCTAACTTTCTTCCAACATGGCCAAACTCTTGCAAATTCCACTTTAACAAAGCCTCACAACATTTATCCATACAAATTGAAAAACTATTATCCACACCCATGAGCATTCCTTCAGCCCAAGTTTGCCTCACAATGTCACTACACTTTTCATCTTTAAGCCACATTCATTCGAATCTAAATTGTTTTTTTATGTTTACTGCGATGTAACTGCTGGTTTGTCCTTAACATTAAATAACAGTGATCAGAAGTAGAGGAAGCTAAGCTAAGTGATGAAGCCTAGCAGTTGGAAACATATTTAGCCACTCTGTTGTTGCAAACAAACGATCAATGCATTCCCTTATCCAACCCAAATCAGTTCGAAACATACTCCATGTAAACCAAGAACCAACATATCCAATATCTTTCAATCCACACGTATTGATACATTACCGAAAGTTTTCTATCTGCCTAAATGGCCTGTCCAACCCACCCTGCTTTTCTGTCTCACTGAGTCCCTCATTAAAGTCTCCCACACATATCCAAGGGAGATTGTTTGTTTTAGCAAGTTGGTGTAAACGAGCCCATGATTCTGGCCTTCTTTGGGTATCAGGATTACCATAAAATCCAGTTAAATGCCACTTCCCAATAGAATCACTAGAGTCAATAATTGCATCAATATGCCAACGAGAGAAAGTCTGAGTATCCACTTTAACTTGGGGTTTCCAAAGTAGAGCAAGACCACCACTCTTCCCTTCACTTGGAACAACCAAACCCTGTGTCAAACCTAAAGAGTTTTTGATATTGGACATTTGCTTCATGGCCTTCAGAGGAAGCTTGGTTTCCATGAGGAAGACCAAACTGGGATCTTCAGCTTGCACTATCTTCTTAAGTGCATTAACTGTGCAGGGGTTCCCAAGCCCCCGACAGTTCCAACTTAAAGTATTCATTGTTTCCGGCGGGGTTGCTCAGCAACCTCCGTCGATCCAGACTGATCTTCATGAATCTTACCCAAGGAAACTACATCAACCAACTTAATCTTCTTTTCCATCAACTGTATCCACCGTAGAGCTATCAATGACACAAAGTTTCCTTTTTGGATCTTCTTGATGATCACTCCTTACCAATTCCTTATTTGCTATTGTTTTTTTAGGTAGTGCTAACCCTTTATATCCCCTACTACCTCTCTTGCCTTTTGCAGAGACATGGAATGTTTTTGGTGCCAATAGAACAGTTTCCCCACTTAAGTTAGTCACTTGATAATTAACATTAGTAGGGCCTAATACAACGACAGATGAGGCCTTATTATCCTTAAGTATAGGCCCAGTGTGCTTTGGCACATGTACAGGCTCAACAGGAGTTGTCACATTTGAGTGAGTGGTAGCAACAGTAGAGTTAGAGTCAATTTTATTTAAAAGTGGAGGCAAAGAATTAGAGATACCTGTCCCAGTTTGACCCTTGTCAGATACTTGCATTTCCAATGCCTTGTCAATTTCCCTAATTTGCGCCTCAAAATCAGCTTGATTGTTTGAACTTTTTTGAATTAAAGGGAACTCCAGAATTTGAGGGATAATTGAAGTAGAAGGGAAGTTAATGCTGGTGAACTCGAGATGCAAACTACCCCTCTGCCATAATGTAACCGTGGTTGCCATCTGTTCCTCCACTGTCCAGCATGAAGTACCACCACTTAATGCACTCTAGTTAACTTTAGGCAAATCTTGACCACTAACTTGAACTAACTGCGGCTTTTGTAAACAATCAGGACTTTGCTCTGAGCCATGTGCCATACTGCTGTTCTTCTCTGCTTAGAGAACCATTGCTCTAAATCCACAGACAACAATCCTTTTTGTCATGATCAAGTTTTCCACGCCAGTAACAGTAGATCGGAAGGCGCTCATACTGAAAAGAAACCCAACGTCGATCTGAACCACTCAATCGAACCATCCTTCCCCAGCATAGTGGCTTGGTAATGTCAATTTTGACTCAGACTCTAACACAGGTACCCCATGCTTAACCACTTTCAGGAGCATCAACTAAGATAACCTCTCCCAAAGTGCTTCCAATTAGAGCCCTATTCTCCTTTGTCATATGTCAATTGGGTAAGTTTGAGATCTGTACCCAGAAATAGGCTTTGTCACAGCACACCACACTGACGCATTCATTTTCACCTAGCTGATGAAGGACCATCAGATATTTATCAAATGACCAAGGACTTTGCAATAGAATCCTATTCATATCAATCTCATCAATGAAGACAATAAAGGCTTTATTATTCCCCAAATCACGAAACTCAAAATCACCATCAGCCTTCCAAACACAATGAAAAGTCCGTGCAACTGCCTCAAGATTAACCTTTCTTTTTGTGAAAAACTTGGCCACAATAGCGAAGGAATCATCAATCACTCCACCAGTGAGAGTGCACTCAACGCCCTCTTTATCAGTTAGGGAAAGCTTTTCCCAAAGCTTTTTAACGTCATCCATGGAACATGAGAGAAAGAAAGAAACAATAGATATAGAGAGGAAGAGGCGGAGCGTGAGAGAAAGAACAGGAAAAAGAGTAGAGAGGAAGAGAGGTTTTCACCAGCAAGACTGAGAAAAAGGCATTTGAGGAATAGTGAGGAAGTTCCACCGCCTAGGATTTTGCACAAAACCCAGGAACGAGGAAAATACCATTATCATATTAGGAAAATTAGTACTCTTAATAAAGTCTAAATTCATCAAAAAGAAAAAAAAGATCATACTTTAAATATGGCAACGAAGGGGCCAAATTTTCTAAATAGAATAATTTTAGCAAAAAAAAAAAAAAAACTTGTGCTATATAACTAAATAACTTTGTCATCACTTGGGAGCTGTTTGACATTGTTGTTTATACAAGAGTTTTCAGTGTTTAAATAACAATAACACTTCTAACACATATTTTTATAACTCTCAACCATGAATTTCCACGTCACCGAAAATTGAAAAACTATAATTAAATACTCTTACCAAACGGCCTTAGGTTTTGCTAAATTTGTGCTATTTGGCAAATTTGGCCTGACAAAGGTTCATTACTGTTACTGTGGCTGGGAAGCACCCAAATGACATTCCTCTAAGCAGCTTATCTTTATCTTCTTCACACATCAAACCTCATCTCTCTCTCTCTCTCACATATTTTATTTTATACTATTTCTACTCGTAGAGAAAATATTTTTCTCACTGTAAGTACCCCCAACTTCCTTTCCATCCTAATGGCTTTTGGTTGATAATAACTAATATAGTTTTGATGATTCTACATGTCATTTTTTTTTTCTAAGTTATTATGTTTGAAAATCAAAACCCATATCCGCCAAATTTAGTCTAAGTTCACTTATGACCCATAAAATAATGGGTCATGCTTAAGTTTATCTTGTCGAATTATCTGTACGCAAAGTGTTTGCGGAAATGCTTGACCTAGAAATTCAATACACTTCATTAGCTTATGGTCAATGTTATCAAGTTATAATCACATTTGGCCACCATTTATCCACTTTCTAAAACTTACAATAAGATTGCTACAAACTACATGCATGGACTTAATAGGCAGCATGTAGGGGTGACCCTAGACATTTTGGAGCCTAAGGCGAGAACTAAAAATGTATGTGTATGTATATGTGTGTTTATGTATATGTATGTGCATGAGTGTGTATGTGCATGTATATGTTTATGTGTGTATGTGTATGTTTATGTGTGTTTATGTTTATGTTTATTTATGTTTATGTATGTTTATGTATGTGTGTATGTTTATGCATGTGTATGTGTTGAATGTGTATGTGTATGTGTATGTTTATATTTATGCATATGTTTACGTGTGTGTATACACACATACACATAAACACACACACATAAACATACATAGACATAAACACACATACAAACTGAGAAAAATTAAACTTTCATATACACTGGAAAAAATTGAAAACTAACACCAATCCTCAAACAATTTGTTAGTTACTTTGGTGTGCTAAATCGAGCCTTTATGTGTGTTTATGTTTATATTTAAGTTTATGTGTGTGTATGTTTACGTTTATGTGAGTTTATACGTGTTTATGTGTATGTGTGTTTATGTTTATGTATATGTATATTTATGTGTATGTGTATGTGTATGTGTATATGTGCTTATGTATGTGTATGTGTTATGCGTGCTTATATTTATGTATGTTTATATGTATGTGTATGTGTATGTGTAGGTCTCTTTGTCTTTTTCAGATTTAAGTGCAATACCCTGATGCAATTGTAATTAATGGCTGAGATTAAAAGTTGAAAAAATAACTTTCAATCTCAACAATTAAATAAAATATATTAAAGGAGAGTTAGAAAGTTAAAAAAAAAAGAGTAAAAAATGTAAAAAAATACCTACGACAATGCACCTGATCTTAGTCCGTTTTTCTTCTCTCATCATTTTTCTTTTATTCTTTTTTACGCGGTGCTTTGTTCTTCTTCCTTTTATTTCTCTTTATACGTTGCCTAGGCTGACAGGAGAAGAGCGAGTGAAAGCCACGTCAAGAAAGGAAATCGAAGATTGTGCTGCCGACCCAAAAACTATGAAAGTCTCTTTCTCTCAACTCAGATGATCCTCTTAGGTGAAATTGTGGCTTACGAGGCTTCACCGGATTATGGTGTGTGATTTTTGGTTATTTATTTATTTATTTGAGATTATGAAGCAAATAGTTTTTATATTTTACTTACCCTTTCTATTTTCTGAAAAAACTTTTTTGGGAAATACCATTTTTTTTGCTTTGCTTTCAGTCTATCATTCTTGCTTATGGTATGTGTTTAATTAATTTGTATCTAAAATTAGTTCAACAAGATGATTCTTCTTCTAAAATATAATAACAAAACCAATATATGTTTTTTTAACGGTGGGTTTACTTTCAGTGTTTTCATTTTGTGATTTTGGTTGTTTTTGTGAGTTTTGTGCTTTGATTTCGGTGGGTGTGATTTGATTTGTGATTTGGTGGGCTTCTGGGTTTTTGTTGCAATTTGATTTTGGCTGGGTTTCGGCAGTGGTGCATGGTTGGAGGTGATGAGTTTGAAAAACTCCGGCCATGGAGGTTTAGAAGGAGAGCTTGGTAGTCAGCCATGGAGCACGGTGTGACGTGGGTTGAGGCATAGAGAGGATGAGAGGGAAACAGGGGTGGCCTTAGATATTTTGGGGCCTTAGATATTTTGGGGCCTAAGGCAAGAACTAAAAATAGGGCATTCTTTATACTTATATATTAATTAAATTAATGTTTATTTAATATTTTTATATTATATTTTTCATCATTATTTTCATTTTCTTCTAAATTATTTTGAAGTTCATTATCAAAATTTGTTGTATTGCAAAATTGAACATCATTTTCTTCTAAATTATTTTGGTGAATTTCTTACTCATTTGTGATATTTTCATCTAAATTTTATGTTATATTTTATTTATTACTAATAACAAATTTATCCATTGATCCTTTTTGAGACTCAATTAATTTTTTTTTCTTTTTTTAAGTTTTTTATATCCAAATGCATATGTTCTAGTAGATATTTTTAATCAAACAATATATTTATAAAGACTAAAATAAAAAAAACTTTCAAGTGTAGAGCAAATGAGAAATAGAACCTGATTTATATAAAAAATATTATTAGTTTCACTGAACAATAACAAGTTTTTAGTAATCTCAACTTGCATAAATTAAACAAAAATTAAGCACAAGCATAACAAAAATTTAAGTACAGCCATAACACTGACACAAGACTTATTAATAAGACCCACCCACCAAAAAAAAAAAAAAAAGAAACACAGAGCAAATCCTATCTATAACCAAAAAAAAAAAAAAAAAAAAACTTGAAGGCCCAAACTTAACGCCCAGTCCAGGGAGGGTCCAGGCAGCCATAATGATAAACTGGTAAGTGATAAACAAAGTTACAAAACCAGCCAGGGAGGGCCCAAATGAACAAAGTTATCTTAAGTTCTTTACAAATAAAATGGAGTGCCCTGTGCCTGTGCCCAAATATTTATAATTTTATACCTGATTCCTGAACCTCAGAACCTGGTACGGTGAGGTGAGCAGTTGAGACTTGAGAGAGGCGGAGAGCAGAGAATCAGAGAGAGGCTGAGGCGGTCCAGCTGGAGACAGGAGACTAGAGAGAGGCGGAGAGCAGAGACTAGAGAGAAAGGTAAAATTTTTAGGGTTTTGAGTGGATTTATTTGTTTTGATTTGTGGTTAATCTCTTAGACCGGATTTGTAGTTTATCTGGTTGATTTTTGGTCAATGATTTTGTTTAGAACCAATGTTTAATAGGATTTACCAAAATTTTTGTTTTTTTGGTTAAAAGGATGTGCCAGATTATTTTTGTAATTGGTTTGAAACTAAACTACCCGGTTCTTTTCTAAAATTTTGGGGCCCCCTTCCACTTGGGGGCCTGAGGCAATTGCCTAACTCGCCTAAGGGAAGGGCCGGCCCTGGCAGCATGGCAGGCACATCATTGTGAATAGTTGAATGGTTGGCTAACATTTATAAACCCAAGTTTTATGAGTTCATAGCAAATTCAGTTTCTACTAAAACAACTTCATTACTGTAATTGCCTATCCTATAGTACTATAATGTCAATGAAAAAAAAGTTGTTCTTAATTCTCACATTCTATTAAGCCCCAATGGACATTATCAATGAATTGTTCTCTAGAGCCATCAATCTTGGTTGGCATTATTGGTCGAATTTGCTGGGAACTGAAAGCCCTCATAAACCCAATTATTTGCTTTGTTCAGACTCAAGTCAGATCAATAGTGCCAAGAGCCTTGTAGCTCAGCGGCATTACCTGCTCTCCTTTATATGGAGAGCTAGGGTTTGAATCCTCCTTCCCGCATTATTGTAACTATTGAATTATCAAAAAATGAAAAAAAAAAAAAAAAAAAAATCGGAGTTCAAGTGATAGCTAAGCAATGATGGTATTCTTTGTGGTGCCTCACGTTTGTGATTCGAATCCCAACTCCCCCTCCCCCCCCCCCCCCCCCCCTTTATCTACCTATTAAAAAAGAAAAAGAAAAAGTCAAATCAACAGCCCTTTCTACCCTTGTTTTACTCACCCTAGTAAAATCCTGTCCACTATTTCTAAGTTTTGTCGGCTCTCTTTGCTGCTCTAATTGAGATGAATTGGATAACTGCCTTGTGTATTCCAGTGAACCCGTAAGAGGAAAAACTTAAATAGTTAAAAAAACTTAAGGAAAAGAAAGAAAGAAAGAAACAGGAATATGGTGACCTGTTAGTAATTTATTGATTATACTGCTTCTGAATTCCAAAAAATCTCTTTGTTTGAGGGAGGTTTAATTTCCCCAGAATACAGGTATAAGAATCTTTTCTTATCTATTACCAATCGTTGCTGCTCTAATTGAGATAAATTGGATTAATGTTTGAGTTTCTAATGGATTACACTATGACATGCTATATAGAATGCCAGTGAGATGTTAACTATATCAAGTACCATTCATTTTCATTTGTCTTGAATAATATTCAGTTGATTCTTGACTGATATGGTGCATGGTTTTAAAAATATCCATTTTTTTAGGCTATCTTTTATTGCATGTGGTTATGTCACGGTACTTTCTCCGCACTTGCATTTTCTGCCAAGAACACCAAAATTGTCCCTTATTAACTTAATTTTTTTTCTTCTTCAAGTTAGAACTATTCTAATGTTTCTATATTTTGTAGCATGTACTTTAATTTTGGAATATAATACATCTTCAATTGTTTTGTCTGAACTACTTTCAATGGTCTTGCAGAATTTGGTTGCTGCTATTCCCTTGCTGAGTTTCCTCACTCAACCATAACCATATAGCCACATCAACCATAACTATATAGCCACATTGCTACCGGTCCCAACTATCCTTACATCCAGAATTTGACACCATGGCCAGTTATCTGAAAGCCTTATAAACTCTTATATTCCAAAAAATTTCCTGTACCAAGATATCATAACTAAATGTCACTTAGACTCCCCTCCATGTCTGTACTTCCCTCTTGTTGCTACCACCTGAAGATTTATAGTTTGAAATCCAAGGGAGATTCTTCTCTAAATCCATGCTTCCCCCTTGTTCATTACAAAGTTCTATGGAGTTTCACTGAAAACAAATATTCATTTGTCAGAGGCAAACCACATGGTACTTTAATGTCTTCCACAAGAGATTGCATAAATACTAATAATCAGTCGACTGAAGAAAAATCTGTATCTTTTGATTGGGGGGACCAAGGACTAGAAGGGATTGAAGACATGGGGTCACCATGGGAAGGGGCAGTTATTTACAAGAGAAACCCTTTGATTTCACATGTGGAGTACTGCACAACCTTAGAGAGGCTTGGATTAGGAGAGCATTCGACTAAAATCTCCAAGTCTAGGGCTTCAGTTATGGGTTTACGGGTTACAAAAGCTGTAAAAGATTATCCAGATGGAACACCTGTTCTGATCTCCATTGACATATCAAGGAAGAAGCAAAAGTTGAGGCTTGATGGGATCATTAAAACTGTCCTTACTCTTGGCTGCAATAGGTATTCTAATCTATTAAATTCAATTGCTTATCTCAGTGGTTCATTGTACATGTTTGCCAGCTTATATTGAGATCTTTTTCTTTTATATTTCACTCTAATGTGCTCCCATTAAATAAACTCTATTTCTCTCTGTTTTTTGATCGACATGATTAAATTGGTCATGTTCTGAAATACATTTATGTGCCTACTAGGCTTACTGGTTGTTTCATTGCATATTTTATGTGTTGCTCTAAAACATACTCTAGAGATGTCTTGAATTACTTACCTGTTTTCTGCTTCAGTAACTCTCATTGCTTGACTGCTGAGCTTTGTTTTATTTCTATCTTCTGGTAATCATAAAATGAAGTTTTGGATGATTAAGAGACTAGGAATTCTATGTCCATAAAACCAGTAATTTGTTCTTTTGATATAATATCACATATTTTTTTGGAATATGTCTATGTAATCATATCTGTAATATCTGCAAGTGAAGGTTTGCTTTTTGATGAATTCTCAACAAAAGTTTAAATGATAATTTTCTTACTGTTGGCATTCTTTTCTTATGAAGCCTAAACCAATATGTATATTGGGTGTCTTCAAAATCAAGAGAAATGATTTCCAGCTGACGTCTGTATTTCTTTTCTTTTTCTGACATACCTATCCAAGGCACATATTCTTTGGAATCACTTTTGCTTAAAATGTAATTTAAAATTCCATATTACTCTTGAAGTTAGGTTTATAGTTTTTCAGGAAATTTTGTCGGATTTGATCTGTAATGGAAGAATTATGTTATGAGTGAGTATTAAGCTGGGGGAAAAAGAGTAATATTATTGTAATCACTCTAGTTATAAATACTAATATTTATGTGTTAGGGTAAAATCAACTTAACAAATACCATAAACACTTTTTTATCAAAACAACATGGTATCATAGCCTATTTTGTGCTAGTGACCCCAGTGACCACAGCCCACCAAACTTTAGTCTCCAACGACCACAACTGCCGTTGTTTCTCGCCGTTCACTCAACTCTCATTGTTGCCCATCACCAACCATGATTCCCTGGCTGGAGGAGTCGACTAGTGCTGGCGACTGTTTGTGGTCATCGCGACATTGCGCTGCCGTTGCTCGTCTGCAATTCACTCCTGAGTCTAGTTGGTTTTTATCCAGCGATGCACGGCAGCCCAATGGAGCTTCTTGCTGTAACCCCAACCCTTGTGTGCCGCTGGATCTCCACTCGTGGGTGCCGATTTGATTTGATGTAATTTAACTTGATCCTCTTGTGTCTTTGGTTTGTTAGTGACTCAATCCTCTGTTTGGGTATTGAGGTTGCATGATCTAAAGAAGGCATCATTTTATCACAAAGAAAGTATGTGTTGGATATTTTGAAAGAAATTGGCTTGTTAGGATCTAAACCAGTAGGAACTCTATGGATCTAATGGTGAATTGTATGTGGATCAAGGGGAGCTATCATCTAATCTTGACAGATATTGTTTTCTGGCTGGCAAATTGAATTATCTCACAATCACTTGCTTTGCTTAGATATATCATTTGCAATTAGTGTTGTGAGACAGTACATGGTAGCTCTGCGTCTTCCACATTGAGATGCAATTATTTGGATGGTGAGGTATCTTAAAGCACATCCAGACATTGGTCTTTTGTATAAAACTAATGGTCACTTATGGGTAGAAGCATTTAGGGATTCAGATAGGGTCCTATCATCTTCAGGCCTCGTTTGGTTGGGGTGATTTTAGGGAGGATGGAAAACGGGGAGAAGAAAATAGGAGAGAAAATGGGTGAGGGTTGTTTGGTTGAGAGGGGAAGGGGGGAGGGATTTTGGTGGGGCTTAGGTATCTTCTCCCCAGGCCCACCAAAATCTATATCTCCAATTTGGGAAGAGAAAATAGGGAAGGAGAAGGGTATTGAGAAAATACCAAAACTATCCCTTTCCCTCCACGTTAATGTCTTTTTTTTTTTTTTTTGAATCAAGCAGCGTGTCAATTTAGTGGGTTTTGTCTTTTTCTATTTAAACGTTGGGATTTTTCCCCCTATTTTGTCAATGTGTCTTTTTAATAAAAAAGTGGGGTTTGTTTTGTTTTGTTTTAATCAATGGTGGCTTTTTTTTTTTTTTTTTTTTTTTAATATTTTTTAAATCAAATGGTGGCTTTCACCTTTAATAATATATATATATATATATATTATTTGACGATTATAAAAAAATTATTTCATATATTATGTAATAGGGACAATGGAGTAAATTTATACAAACTATATTTTCTATCCTTTCACTTTTCCTCTCAATCAAACAAAAGAGTTTTTCACTCCACTTTTCCATCCTCCCAACCAAACACACAGAGGAAACTAAAATGTATTTTATCCTCACACTTTTCCACCCCCCTTTCCATTTTCTATCCTCTCACTTTTCTATCTTTTCAACCAAACGAACCCTTAGACAAAAGATCCATTACTAGATATTGCACTTTTCTCAGAGGAAACTTTATTACTTGGAAAAGTAAGAAACAAAATATTATTTTCAAATCCAGTTTAGAGGCTGAGTATAGAAGCATGATACACACATCATGCGAGCTTATGCGGATTAAGCATTTACTTGAGGAATTAAGGTTTGATGTGAAGATGCCTATGTCTATGTATTGCCACAATCAAGTAGCAATTCGCATTGCCTCTAATCTTGTGTTCCATGAGCGAACTAAGCATATAGAAATAGATTTTCACATTGTTTGGGAGAGAGTAAAAAGTGGTGTAATATCTACCTCATATACTTCTACAGGTTTACCAAAGCTTTATGTAAAACACATTTGGATTTATTATGTACCAAGTTAGGATTGATGATATATACATCCCAGCATGAGGGGGACTGTTATGTGTGAGTATTAAGCTAGGAGCAACAGAGTAATATTATTGTAATCACCCTATATATAAATAATATTTATGTGTTAGGGTAATTAACTTAACAAATACCCTAAACACTTTTTTACCGAAAAAGAAAATTATATAGTCAAGGCATAGATAATCACTTTTCTTTCCCCATTTTTTGAGATGTAATTTTCGGGAATATGTTATCTAGGAGATAACCAAAACATCTTGCTCCAACTCGTTTTTTCTTGAAACGTTTTTGGAAAGGCAATTAATTCTTGATTTATCATCTATGCCACTGCCTTTGATGTTTGACCAATTGTTGAAGGATAAAAAAGTCTCTTGATTGCCATGCATGTTGTTGGAATTACTATAGTGTCTTATGAAGACATTCCTCCTTCCAAACATATCCATGATCTTCAAAAGTTGCTACCAGATGTATTTAATCTGTAAGTTCATATGTGCCTTTAAGAGAAAAAGTAAGAAATTCATACATAACCACTTGAGAGAATTAGATAGAACTAATTAAAAGTAGGATAAGTAACCCCAAGGGCTTGGCTTTGTCGTTCCTATAGTTTCATGAGATCCATGAGCTTTTGGATTTGAAATCTCTAGCCAGGATTTTTGGGCCACCCCCAAAGAATTCCTTCCTATTCCTAGTATTTGTGGGACGGGGATACCACACCCATTCAGGAGAATAGTCAGGTGCTTGAAGAGCTTTGAATACCCTCGTTAGTGAAAAAAAAAAAAAAAAAAAAGAGGATAACTGAACCTATGCAGATCGAATTGCATGAAGTTTTGACATGAGGGATCACATGATTGAAGTTCATAAGATTCATAAATACTTGATATGGTTTATCCATGATTTTACATCCTTTTTTTCATTATTCTCAAGGTGAAAATATGTTCTTTGAAATGTATTATCTAGGAGTTGTAACATCAAGTTCCGAATCACTGCAATCCCTTCTTTTCTTTTACTCCATTTACACTGATCTATAACCTCTTTGTAAAGGAAATTGGTATATTCATTGCCCTGAATATTGTGGAACAGCCATATATGGCTTTGAAGGCTATTCTTCATGCCAAAGATACCATATTTAGTTTTTTCACAAGTTGCTTCAACTTAATTATTTATTTTATGTTGGTGCCATAAAAGGGGCCTGTGCTGGAGGGAGAGACGGGGGGGGGTGGTGGTGGGGGGAGCTGTTCCAGTCATAACTTTTTGTTGAGGGTGAGTAAGAACTGCCTAAGCCAGCATAATTAAACATATTGGACCCAAACTGGGTTGCAACTATGATACTTGGTTTATTCCAAGGGGTTATGACACTGCGTTCATATGCTTGAATTGGTGAGTACTTAGTTCCCCCACATGCTAAAGAATAATGTGACTCATGCTGCCCTACTTTAGAATTTTAGATCAGGCATGTGCATGCCTACCTTTTAAATTACAATAACCTAAAAGGTTACATCACGTCATTGCTAAAAGTTATAAGCAGATTAATTGTGGCACAATCTTAGAAATGTGAAAGCACGGTATTCTTATTATTTTTTTATCAGTGAAATACAATGGTGGTGAATTCTTAGGGTGGTTTGGGTTATGTGAGCACGTACCATTTACGGCTATATCAGAACTGACCTGGTCAGTTCTAAATAAAATCACAAACCAAGAATCATTCAAACTACCAAATGAAATCTGAGCTGAATTTTGTAGTTTGGTTTGGTCTTACTACTGTAACCAATGCATGAGTTCTTGTGTGCTTTGGTGCCTAGGTGACAAAATCTATGGAATGGATGCACTTGTATTTTTTTGAAAAATGACCATCTGTTGCCAAACAAGCAAAAAGTGCAACAGAAAGAAAGTTAAAAAAAAGAACAAATAAGAAAAAGTGAATTGTGTATTTATATATTTGTTGCAAATGTGCTACAGATATTGGGATTTTTTGAAAAAAAAAAAAAAAAAAGGAGGTGGTAATATTTCAATCTTCTGTATCCTTTTCTCTAGTGCTTTTCTTGCTTAAACTTTTATGAATTTGGATAGTTGAAAACTAAGGTATAAAATGCTTTGAGAAACAAAAGGAATGATTTCTTTTCATGCAGTGTCTGACATGACTTTTTAGGTCACCTAAAAACAAAATCTGCATGCATTTGCCTTTTGGGCCCGTTCCACTTGCATCTATGATGCTGTCATTTATTTATTTCTGTTTCATATAATTTGATTCTTTGTTAATTTCTTGTTGAAGGTGTGGTGAGCCTGCTGCT
The DNA here is from genome assembly GCA_023621385.1 of Quercus gilva. NCBI lineage: Eukaryota > Viridiplantae > Streptophyta > Magnoliopsida > Fagales > Fagaceae > Quercus > Quercus gilva. The sequence goes on along the minus strand of CM042475.1, from coordinate 36,096,801 downwards.
GAGTGTGTATTCTCCAACTTCTCACTATTACTAACTGAAGAACCCATTAAAGAACCAGAGATTATCACCATGGGAGTGATCTTTGGAGATGGAAAAGCCAAAACATTTTCTGGAAGTGAGGAAGGAGAGGAAGATGATGAAGCCTCGATTGATTTGGATGACTGGCTGTATTTTCCTCCCGAGGAAAAAGAAATTGACATTTCAAAGAACATAAGGGACATGTTGCATGTGGAAATTACCATTAATGCAATTTGTGATCCGAGATGCAAAGGTTTGTGTCTTATCTGTGGTACAAATTTAAACACTATTAGTTGTAATTGTAACAAACAGAAAGTGAAGAGTGGTCCTCTTGGAAATTTAAAAAAGCAAATGTAGCGTAAATAATGCCATATTAAATAATATAGAGTCCCATTAGAACTTCATTTATTGTCTCGTGTTTTCTTCTTACATAGTTATGGTGTAAAGTATTACCCGACATTTCAGTGAAAAATTAGTGATGAGGGTATTTATTCCATATTGTTATTTGAATGTTGAGCTCTCCAACAGTAGTTGAGTACTGATTATACCAAGCAAGATTTAGACTTTTTAACTTTAGGCTAAACTTCCAGTTAAGCTTAAGCTGTGCAACTGGCAGGCCCCCATCTTGCAAAGTGTTTTGCAAGAAACACTAAACAAATTTTAACTGATTTTGCAAAATTCATTCATAACATCGAGTCCATAAGTACACATCAAATTGCTATAGTCCATAACTAGGTGGTGACTCTATCTGTTATGTCCACACTTTCTCACTTTGGGGCGCAGATGTGATTGGAAAAATAGCCCCTAAGGTATTGAATGGACGAGTACATCCTAGTAGCAATTGACAACTTCACCAAGTGGGTAAAGGCGGCCTCCTACTCTTTAATGAAAGCAAAACATGTGACTCAGTTCATAGAGAATAACATCATTTGCTGATTTGGGGTACCACAAGAGATCATCTCGAACAATGGATCCGACTTTGAGGGGGAGGTTTGAAGGATCATGGAATTATACCACATTAAGCATAACAAGTCTTCACCATATTGACCGTAAACTAATGGAGCCGTAGAAGCAGCCAATAAGAACATTAAGAATATACTAGCCAAGATGGTAGTAACATACAAGGATTGGGCCGAAAAGCTCCCATTCGCATTATCGGGTTACAAAACTTCTATTCGTGCATCAACCCCCTACTCTTTGGTCTACAGTAGTGAAGCGATGCTTCCTATTCAGGTGGAGATACAATCACTAAGGATACTGGTAGAAACCAAAGTCCTAGAGAAAGATTAAATGAAAGAAAGATATGAGCAATTGGCCTTGATAGATAAGAAGAGAGTTAGAGCACAGTACCATGCACAAGGTTACTAGAAGAGGATTGCTAGGGCATTTAACAAGAAGGTGAAGCCTAGAAACTTTAAGGAGGGAGATTTAGTCCTAAAGGTTCTTAGAGATGAAACATTTGATTTAAGAGGAAAGATGAAGCCAAGATGGTTTGGGCCTTTTATTATTAAAAAGATCATGTTAGGAAGCATTACAAGGATTACAGATTTGGATAGGGAGAAGATGTTTTACCCAATCAACATGGATAGACTCCGAAGATACAACATTTAAAAAAAAAAAGAGAAGTGAAAAAAAGTTTGCTAGGTTAAAAAATCGGAAGGGTGGCCTAGGCAAAAATTAAAGCAAAAGAACCTTGCTAGATTGAAAATCTGAAAACGAGGTATAGGTAAAAAATAGGGGGAAAGGCCATGGGCATGGCAAAAATTCCTATAAGGAGGACATCATGGGCAAAAATTACATGCACAGATTAAAGAAAAGAAAAAAAAAGAAAAGTAAAGACAGTAAGCAAAAATAATAAAATAGTTGATTCTCTTATTACTTAAATTAAAAGATGATAAATTGTTTCCATAGTGGCTTTGGAACATTCCAATCCTTTATTAAACTTAAAAGAAAGACATGAGAACAATAAAGTGCTAAAAAGTAAAATTTGGGGCATATCAAGGTAGTCAATTAGCCCTCTTCCTTTTGTTGGACCTCTGGTAATCCTTCTTTTCCTTATGAATTGATTTCATATCTGCAGTTAGCTAAACTTTGTAGCTCGAAGTAGGATGGAGAAACTGAGGGAAACAAATGCCCTTTGCCACCATCCTCTTCAACCAAGTTTCACAAATCTTGCCCAAGACCTTCTCAGTGAAGACCGAGATATGAAAGACATCATTATAACTAAGAACCCCTTGAAGGTCTCCAAATTGCCTAGCAATGCGGTCTAAGGAATAGTAAGAGCAACGACGAAGCCCAACCAAAGGAGCACAGTTGTCTTTAAAGACACGGTTGACCATGGCTATAATATGCCACCATTTCACTACCCGTTGGACATCAAAGGTGGTAAGATGCTTTAGGAATATAGCGAACTTAGCGGAGTCCATCTCATTGTTCCTAAGCCTACGGTCACGATAATGCTTGGGGAGATATTGACCAGGAGGGACAGTGGGAGGATGAAGTAATCGAAGCCTTTCATATAGCCATATCTGAGAGAGAGAGAGAGAGAGAGAGAGAGAGAGAGAGAGAGAGAGAGAGAGAGAGAGAGAGAGAGAGAGAGAGAGAGAGAGTGGAAAAAAGGAGAGATAAAATACAAAAAAAAAATGATAATTCAAAGACGATATTAAGAGCCTCAATGTGTTGAAAATTGAAAGACAATTTATACAAAAATTAAAGGAATTCTGCTAGGTTGAGAATCTAGGCAATAATTAGGGATCATACTTGAAGAAGGAGAGGATTCCCTACAAAGAAGGTTGCTTCCTTTGTATGAACAGTGTCCAAGCCATTGAGAGTTTCAGTCAAGATCATGCCTACGGGGCTTCCTTTACTCAAGTTGTTGACCACTAAGCACATCTGTTGATCTACCTGATATGTTTCATGCACCAAGAAATACCTCGCTAGGAGACATAAACAGAAGACATTGGGATAATGAAAGCGTACCCTACCAACTATAGGTACAGCTAACTGAGAGAAGTAAGCAAAAACCATGTAGATGTTCAACTTGTTAAGCATACGTCATTGCTATGTCACAGCCAAAGAAATCCCCAAAAGGTTATGAGCCAAGTTAGCAGAATCCTCGCCAATGGTAGGAAGGATAAGAGTGCTAACATTAGGTTTGCCCATGATTGCACTAAACTCTTCAATAGTGGGTCATATTTCCATATCATTGAATTGGAAAACATGCCAAGTAGGAATCCAAAAGTTGGCAGTAGCACAAAGAAAAGATTCATCCACTTTGATTTGGTGGTAGGGAAAGATGCAAGAGAGGCTAAGAGGGATGAGAGAATCTTTGAAACTAGGGCCAAGCCTTTTGATCCATACTGAAACTTCTAAAGGAGAGAATTCTGCCATGGGAAAGCCTTGAAAGGTATTTTCTGAGCTTAGAATATGTTTTGTGAAGGTTTGGAGGCCCCAACAACTATTTTATACTTAAATGAGGTGGCTAGGGTTTTTTTAACTCTTATCATGCATATGTAGAGCCAAGGCTACGTACACATGGTCAACACTTGCGTATGCAGGCTCATGTATATGCACGCATGGAGTAAGGCAGAGCCAAATCCTTTTCCTGTTTGGAGTGAGACTTCTTCCCCATGACTCCTTTTATGATTTCTACAACCTAAGGGAGTACTCAAGGCACAATCAAGCTCAGATTTTCAAGCATTGAAGATTAAGAAAAATAAAATTGCATGAGGTTGTAAATTATGTATATGTCCTAAATAAAAGCATAAATGTAAAAGATGTTCTTAAAATAGTACTCAATGTCTTAAATCAAATCCAAAGTGCGGAATACATACTAAAAAGGAAGAAGATAGTAAAGAAGAAGAAGAAGAAGAAAAGTATTGTGTTTGTGTCTATCTATCTGCAGGATCATTGGAAATGCCACTTCCTCGGCTAGTAGTTGGAAGTAGTCTCTAAACTGCCATTGCCATCATCATCATCCACGTCACTCGGGTAGGCCAACCCTCCAAGACCATACATTTGCTTGGGATGCTCGGTCATCTCCAGTTTGAGGTTCCCAGCAAGCCAAATGAGCTCCTTATGCTCTTGTATAGTTGGTTGAGTTAGTAAGAAGACATTGTTAGAACAAGTGATTGAGGGATATAAGAAAAGAAAAGGAAGGATAGGGTGAGTAGTGGAAGAGAACTTACCGCTCGTATACCATCAGGAAATGAGTAACCTATGACATTTGTGTTGCGACCCACCACATGCTTTTGAGCGAAGTCATCAGGATCATGGTTGTCAAAATCGCGATCCGGATTGTAGGATCGCACGATTTTACGATCTCACCTCACCAAAACGTTTAAAATCGCACTAGGATCGTAAAAATGGTAGGATCGTGTAGGATCGTATAGGATCGTAGGATCGTATGGGATCCTACCGATCCTACCAAAAACATAAATTTTGGTTTTTTTTTTTTTTTTTTAAATTTTTTTTATGGGATAAATTTTTTGTTTTGATGAACCTTTAAGGGTTTTTATTTTTTATTTTTTATTTTTATATTATGATGGTATGGATTTTTATTTTTTATTTTATAAAATTATGTTAACCTAAGAAAATGTTTTCTAATTGCTAGTTCACTTAAAATTAAAATAAATGAATGCTTCATCAATTCTAAATGAAGAATTTGATGTTGACTTTGTTACCTTTTAAGTTATAATGTTGTTAAATTTATTTGATCAATATATTAATTTGTGTTCTAATATTACTAAAATATTTTTTTATATATATAATTTTATCAGTTATGCTTGTATTTGTATATTGATTGATTAATTTTTTTGAGCATGCTCTCTTATTGTTGCTGAGCGGTATAACTTGAATAGTTGAGTATGAAATTGTATCTTGACGTCTTTTGTAGCTCTAGTATACAAATGTATAATATTTACATAGACGATGAAATGGATGATGATGATTAGGAATTTAGGATGGTGGTTATAAGAACCTTAAAATGAGAATAATTAAATGTTCACTTCACCTTAATATTCATCTTGCTTTTAGATTTCATATTGTAGTTAGCTAGTTTCTATTTGCTAATTTATTTCGGATTTCAAACTTGGAACTTAGACCTTGGAAAATGTTTTCCATATGTTTTGAAAAATATTTTGGTATTTGTTTGCTAAATATTAAACATTTATTGAAATACATTAGGTCAAAACTTAAATATATTTGTTTCGTTAGTATAGACTTAGCGATATATGACATACAAATTTCATTATATGATGAAAATCTAAGTTTTTTATAGATGAATTTATAATTTATGTGATTATTCAACATAAGTCATTATCAACGTGTTTTTTGCTTTAAATCTAAAAATATGTAGGATCTTATGATTCACGATCTGATCCTACGATCTACGATCCCACCTACCTTCAACGATCCTACGTAGAATCCCGATTTTGACAACCTTGATCGGGATTGTAGGCGTAGATTGACCAAAATAGATGAGAAGGGTCAGTAGGAGCACCAGCAGTAGGGCCAGCCTGACATAAGTATTCAATTTGAATATCATCATGTGAAGTAATGCAAAGGAAAAGAGGGAAATAAATGAGAAGAGGAAGAACACATACCACAGCAATGAGAGAGGGCATGAGGCGAGTATCGTTGAACTCATCATAGTCCAGCTCTTCTGTGACCCACGCACCATAGGGAATGTTGTTCCTTCACAACTAGTACTCAGCGTTCATCATGGAAAGCGGGGCAAGCATAAACGCCAGAGGATTCATCAGAATCTATGGGGCATCCTCATCCACCAACTAGCAGCGTACCCTCTCCGCTAGGTAGAGTACCCTCAAAAGGCTGGGTAATCCCGGAAGTGACAAGATCAGCTGCCTCCAAGTTTAGGTCCTCAACAAGAGGAAGGCCGACCCATGGTCTCCATATGACCTATGATAATGCATAAGGTTAGAAGAAAAGCCCTAAGAAGCATGCAAGGGAAATAATAAGAGGCAATGAATTCCTAACTCACCTTATCAGAAGATAGCCCGTTGAAATGAGCCCTAACCAAAGTAAAGCTCTTCAAATCCACCTCCGCTCCCTAAGCAATGAGATTGTATTGCACGGCCTAGCGCTGGACAAGAATGACAGTTTGCAAGAAAAGCAGTTACAGTTTGCAAGATGACAGGTTGCAAGAAAAGCAATTACAGATTGACAGATGACAATTTGCAAGAAAAGTAGGAATAGTTTGCAAGGTACGGTGGTGAGCAGTTTGTAAGATGATAGTTTGCAAGATAAAGGCATAGATGCTGTTTACAAGAGCATGATGTACAGTTTTCTTTAACCTTAAATGACATATGGATGAAAATAATTGCCAGAATGGGAAATACATGAGCTACAAAAGAAAAAGAAAAGGGAACCAACCTTAAGGAGCTTTCAAGGCCACACTAGCTGGCGCAGAGTCCCCCGGCTAAGCAAGACACATCTACCCCTAGTTGGCCTCTCGAGCCTCCCCAAAGTCGCGTAAGAGGGCTAGCCACCTAAAAGATATTGTTTGCCCTATATTGGCAAAGAGATACGCCACTAGAAGGTACCAACGAAAAGGCTCTAGCCATCCGGGCACAGTCATCGGCCATCACTTGTGTAAAGGGCTTGTAATCCATCTCAATGTCAAAGTAATAGATCGTTCAGTGTTGTACCTCCTCTCGAGTAAGTCTATCCCCAGCTGAGTGCCCAACTCACCCTCCAAGTTTATAAGTGGCCCATCGCACCTAAGGCCAACCATGTGGTGAAAATTAGGGGGAGTCACAATCATCTCTCTATCAGCAATATGGAAGGTGTGGGTTGTATCCCATCCCCTCTTAGCCAAGGACTGCACCAAAATGGTGCTGGAGGATCTCTTTGGTAGTAAATGGATGATTGGCTCGAAGCCTGTTGCACAAATATGGGCCTTTGTTTCCACTGTAAAGACCCTATACCATGCCACCACTTAGTTAGTGCTTCCTTTACCTAAGAATGGGGTGAAATCTCTAAAAGGATGAAAAGATGTTAGAATTACATTTGGATGAGAAATAGATGAAAAAGGAGTTCAAAACAGTCAAAATAGGGTTTCTAGCTGCTAGCATGCGTATGCAGGCCTGCATTTGCATTCGCAGGCACTATGCACACATATGCAGGTTGGAACTTGAGTCCGTATGAACTAAAGAACATGGACACGTACGTATGAACATGTCTACATACGTATGAAGCCTAGCTATGTACACATGAATATAAGCTGCGTATGCAAGCCGATAGCCGCGTATGCATGAACCTAGACGGAGAAGTGTTCTTCGACGATTTCAAGCATATTTTGATCAAAACTCATCCTAAACATGTTCTTACCCCCACCTAAGGTGTTAGCTTTTCATCTAAACCCATCCCATAGCAAAACCCAAGGATTTACATGTCCAAAAACATATTAAAATGGAAGATCAAAGCAAAACTCAAAAATGAGAAAAGTTTGAAAAATTCACTAATCCGGCCCTTGCACCTTCAGAGAGATAATCTTGTGGCCTGTTGGTCAATGGAAGAGACTCATTCAACCTTATAGCCCCATTTTGACGTGTGAGATTAAAGGCATCACTAGAAAGCACATATGAGGTTTTCTTGGTTTTGGACTTGGGTGCCATGGAGAAGATGAGAGAGTTTGGGAGAGGAAGAGAGTTTTAGATGAGAAACTTTGAGAGAGAAGAATCAAATTGTGAGAAGAAATGAGAGATAAGTAAGGTTTTTGTAGAGAAAGATGGAAGTTGGAGTTAGAGAGAATGTGAAGAGATGAGAGAGATAAAGAAAATGAGAAAAAAAGAAGAAGAAGAAATGGTGGGTAACCATTGGAGAAAAATGAAGACGTGAGAATGTATTTAATGGCTAAACTACATGTAGTTTAGGCATCACCACTAAACTACGTGTAGTTTAGAAAATATATATATATATATATATATTTTTTTTCCAAATATCCCAGTGGGTTCCTGGAAGGTAGGAAGTGCAAAAGAAAATTCAAGAATGCATTAAAAAATGACAGAAATACCCTCAATTGGGTAAAAGACACAAGGACCCCCCTTAAAACATTCCTAGTGGATTGAAAGCATCAAGAACACCCCACAGTAGATTAGAAACCTCCAAGAACACTCCCCCGTGAGTTAAGTTCATAAACCAAATCCCCAGTAAAGTACAGTATCATGGAAGGACTCCCCCGCAGATCAGAGGCACAAAGGCAACCTCCTTGAGAGTTGTGAAGAAAATTTTCCCATGGAGTTTATGAAACCCCTTTGTGGGTGGAGTCAACACAAGTTTCCCAGTGAATTATAAAGGAGAAGAAGAAAATTTTCCCCTGTGAACTACACACCATTAAAGACTTCCTCGTAAGTCAAAATCATCACCAAACTCCTAAGTGAGTTATCTTTGCCCATTGGACTACACCCTATCAAGGACTTCCTCGTAGGTCAAAATTACCAAGAATACTCCCCTTGGGTCACCAGCACACTCCTTAGTGAGTTATCCTCCCCAGTGGATCTTTCACCAAAGACTTCCTCGTGAGTCGGAATACTAAGGCTACTTATGCACATATCTTACGGGAATTGAACATGTAAGCACAGGCCACATGCTAGTCAAACAAGTGGGAATACAAAATTTGTGCACATATCCTCTGGGAATTGAATATGCAGGCATAAAATCTATGCAAGGAAAAATTTGTGCACATATCCCAAGAAAATTGAATATGCAGGCATAACAAAAGAGGTAGAGATAGAGATAGAGACTAAGGTCACCTCGAGGCAAGAGCCTCACTAGAACAAGTAGAGATGGAGAAAGAAGATAAGTATTACCCACCCGAAGAAGTTTGAGGCAAGAGCTCTAGTGGACACCACATAGATGTATCATTTTAAGCTCCTAAAAGCACATTTTTTGTTTGGTTAATGGTTGCAGCCATTGGCCACGTTTGTTTTTCCTTTTTAGTGACTCTAGGATAGTGAGTTACTTGCCTTTTGCTTGTAATTGGCAAAATAGGTTCTGGGATAGTGAACCTATCGTTGCTCGTTTTCTGAGCAACAAAGGTGGGAATTTGGACATATGAATCCCACGCAACTTTGCGGAGTTGCAACCTGCTTCATGTATGTGTGTTGTTTGCCAAGTGCATGGGTTGGGTCCAAGCCGTACATCAAAATAAAATATTTTGTCTCTTATTTTTTTGATTCCGTTAGGGAGCTCATGAATCAAAAGAGGAGCATCTGTAGACACCACATTTTGTACCATTTTGACTTGGGCCCTCGTTCCCCAATGATGATAAAATTCTAAAGCCCAAGGTTTAGGGCCTAATCAGATTATAAATTGACTTAAGGAAGGGTTTTATGGAAAATATAGCTCTTTTATGAATAAAATAAAGCTATTTTTGGATAATAAAGGCCACAGAAACCTTAGGGCCATACACGCACATGTGGACATAAGCTTGGTGCATGCATACGCATACATGGGCCTGTGTACATAGTTAGGGTTTCAGAAGTTATGAAAGACAAGTTTTTCTACATTAAAGTTGAGGTTTGGAATGAAACCCACATCGTCAAGGAATCGTTCCAAACCCCCATTTTTCAACTATATAAAGCTTTATATGGTATATTTCAAAAACACACAAAAATTCTGAAGGGAAAACACAAGATTCACTAGAAATAGTGAATCAAAGAGGGAGTTTTTCACAAAACACCCTCAAGTCAATATATTTTGATTGGGGCCTTTTCTTGCCTTGATCTTTGAGTTTTAAGATTACAAATAACCTTATATTTGATTGTGAATTGATTTGACTGAGGAGAACGGTCAAAATCAAGCTTAGGAGCTTTTGTTTTGAGGTAATGTTCTAAGTTTCTTTTTCTTTTCTTTATCTATTTTGATCTTCATTTCCTTGTTTCTTTTGTTTATTTTGGTTATAATATGCTTGTTTAGTTCAGGTTTACATAGTTTCCCTGTTTCAAAGCATGCAAGGCTGTTAATTTCTTTAGTTTTTGTTTCTATTCTGTTTTTTGCGTTTCTGTTTCTAGGTTAAGGTTCTAGGGTGTGTCTACATGTGCATGCTTTCTGCATGCATACATAGGCTTGAAGTATGCGTGCACATATAACTGTGCTGCGTACGTAGGCCTATGTATGGGCACACATACTCGTGCTCAGAAACCCTAATCTGAGTTTTTCAACTTTTGTTTCTTTATTTCTTTTGCATAATATGCCTCTGTTTTGACCATCTTTTATGTTTTTGAGTCCCTATATCTCATTTTGATTGCTTGTTTGTCTTGAACATGCTAGATTAGGGTTTCTCTTTAATGATTTCTTTGTTTTGCCATGAACACACACATTCAAATGTTTATGCATTGATGTATAGGTGCTGAGATGCAGTAAGGTAAGTGAGGTAAGGCATGCATTCATATGAACAGGCATTTATTTTGTGCTTTGGTGATGGATATGAATATGCTTGGTTGAATGATACGTAGCAATATCTATCACATGTTTATTTTGATCTTGCCATGCCTATGTTTCTGCCCTTATGATATCTTGTTTGCTTGTTGCCTTGGATGAGATATTGATATGCATGATAGATGTATGCTAGGTTTGATATGAGTTTCCATGATAGATGTATGTTAGGGTTTTGGGATGATTGAAGCCATGTTGTTTGCTAGATGTATGTTAGCATGTGTGTGAGTTTAGAATAACATTGTTGAACATGCCTTTAATGAGATTAAGACGTAAGATGCAATGAGTGGAAGCCAACCCACGGGTCGGGCAATTTTGGGTGTCTAACATCTTCCCAAAATCGTACCTAAACTCCAAACCCATACTCTGGTAGTAAGATCAGTCCTTCAACGTAAGGGTGCTAAGTAAATTGTTCTTAGACCTAATCAACGTGGCAACTCCATATTTTCTCCACCTTAGTCTACTCGGTCAAGGCGTACTACCCTTTCCTAGGAGGAAACCGATGCGCCCACACTACCAACCCTACATGCAGGTACATGGTTGTGCCTATGCACGCAAGCTGTATTCCTGCGTGTGCAGAGCTAGGGTTTCTACTAGGTTTTTATGCACCAAAATGTCCGTCAAATTCGAGAGTGTCCTTAGCTAGGCCTTAGACTAGTCATTGGGCCTTCTAGTAATATTGTCATTGGGGGACGAGAGCTTGAGTCGTAAGGGGTACAAAATGAGGTGTCTACAATAGTAAATAGTTTTCTCATGATATTTATATATATATATATATATATATATTTTTTTTTTTTCACATGCCTTTTTGTACGTACTCTTTGCAAATAATATCACATGCTACTTATGTAAGTAAATAATATATATTCACATGCTATGTGTATTAATTATTTACAAAAAATATTTAAAACAAATTGCGAAGTGCCTTTGGATAGGCAAGTTGAGGTGTCTAGTACCTTCCCCACATGTAAACGAGTTTCTAAGTCCAAAAATCTTTGGTTCGAGACTTTTGTTAATTTAATTAACTTAGGAGCCCTTAGAAATGGCTTTTAGTTGATTAAGTAATTAAAATGAATTAAAAGAATAGGTGACCAATTACATCTAGAATAAACCAATGGTTGATAGCGACTTCTTAAAATGAAATAAGTAAGGAGACCCACCCACACACAAGGCACCCTAGTAATACATACACACATATCATTACATGTCACCAAGCAAAAGTCCCAATGTGGAAAAGAAAAGCTGAAAGGTGATTAAAATGAATTAGACCAATAGGTGACCAATCACACCTAGAGTAAAACAATGGTTGGTGATGACTCCTTAAAATTAAATAAGTAAAGAGACTCACACACCACACCCTAGTAACACATACACGTACATCATCATATGTTTGCCATGAAAAATGCCTAATGTGGAAAAGAAAAGCCAATGGGTTCCTTCCCTTTCGGCAATGTCAAATTTTTTTTTTTCCAGTGTCCACAACACCATATTTTTTTAGGGCCAAATATTATAATTATTATTATTATGGGCAAGGATTTCCTGCACACAAGGTTGTAGCAATTGCTATTAACCTGACGTTAAGGATTTCTCTCTCTCACACATACACACATACATGACACCTCCTCTCTCTCTCTCTCTTCAAAATCCATCAACTCCTCTCTCTCTCTCTCTCTCTCATCGTCCTCCTCCTTCGTTCTTCTTTGGAACCTCAGACCAGAAAAATGGATTTTTTTTCTCTCTCATGTACACGGCAACAAATCACTCTCTCTTCAAAATATGCTTTCCAATATACGAATAGGAAAAAAACTATTTGGTAAGATCTTGTTCCTCCCAACCCCACGTTTCAAAAATCAAGGATAGGGAGTACAATGCTAGGTTGGAGAATCTTGGTGTTTTTTGCAACAGGCTGGGCAAAATTATAATTACTAATTACCAGGAAAAAAATAACTTCAAGTACCCATCCCAAATGTAAATCCCCAACATGGATCACAACAAAACCATCCCAAAGAATTCTTACACATCACAATTGCTATTCCAAAAGGCTCAAACAATTTTGAGCTATGAAACACAACACATACATCATTGCCGTGTACATGAGAGAGAAAAATCGCTTTTGCTGGTCTGAGGTTCCAGAGAAGAATGAAGAAGGAGGAGGAGGATGAGAGAGAGAGAGGAGAAAGGAGAGAGGCGTTGATGGGTTTTAAAGAGAGAGAGAGGAGGTGCCATGCATGTGTGTATGTGTGAGAGAGAGAAATCCTTAAGTTAATAACAGTTCTCTTAAAATTGCTCATGCGTGTTGCACATGACCCTTGTATGTGTTTCTCTCTCTCTTTTTTTTTTTTTTTTTGACGCCTGTTCTTGTATGTAGCCACTGCTGCATACCTTGTGTGCAGAAAATCCTTGTCCAATTATTATTATGCACATGGCAAAGAAGGGATGGGTCTTGTGGAAGTAAGTTTAAGTACAAATGTCAAGTCATAAATGGAATCATTTTTTAGCCTAAAAAAGATTACAAGTGGAATTAATCTGAAGTAATATAGTAGTTATCTCGTGCGGTTACTTTAGTGGTTACCTTGAGCAGTTACCATTGGGTACCAAACATGTGCTGGGGTGATAATTAGGAGCAAGATGGTAGTTGCCTTAAGCAGTTAAAGAGGTTACTGAGTCTTACCAACAACAAGACACTTGGCATAAAAGATTCATAAAAGAATTACATGTCTGCACAAGGATCAAACATAAAAGTCAAACCCTCAAGTATAAATACTGGCCTTGTTATACAAAAAGGGATTTTGAGCACAACCAAAGCACTTCTAAGATCATTTGTGTTAGATTATTAGGGGATCAAGTAGTTTGTAGTCAAGTCAGGTAGTCCTTTAGGCTTGTAGAAGAGTTTTTGCTTGTAAATTTATTTCTTTTGTACTTATGTTGTTCAATGAAGTATTCAAGTAGTTTGATGCAATCTTTATTTCCTTTATTGAAGTTTGATGTGATTTACTATTTATTTTAGATCAATTTGATGATAGAGTAATCAAGTAGGCTTGAATTATTTACATTTCCTACAATTTACTGTACTTCGTGAGGACTTCTTCTAATTTCATTTACTTCGAGATGATCTACTTTACAAAGTTGACATTGAGATGATACACTTTGTATTAGTTCACTTCGAGTAGGCTTGATAACTTAGACAAATAACTCAATTTAGTCATTTAAAATTTTCTTATTCTTATGGTTAACTGGTACATTTCTCAAAAAGTCTTATTAAGTTAAGCATTTTCAAAACCTAAACCTTAGGCTCCGTTTGGTAGAGTTGTTAAACAATTCATTTTCAATTTTTAAACAACATTACACATATTTTCATACACATTTTCACCCACACGTATTTCAAAAAACTACAAACAACATTTCTCAAACTTCTCTACCAAACGGGCGTCTTCGAAGTTAGATATTCACTTCGAGCTAACAAAAATATCTTAAAATTCACCTCGAGTAACCTAAAAAAATAAAGGAACTTTGGTTAATATAAAATTGGTTTCTACTCAAATAGTTGTACTCAAAGGAACTTTGGTTAATATAAAATTGGTTTCTACTCAAATAGTTGTACTCGCTGTATACACCTCGTTTATTTGGCTGAACTCTTTCTTCTAAAAAAATTTATTTATCAAAAAAAAAAAAAAAAAATTCAGTTCTTACAACAAATGAGAGAGAAGGATTTTGAACATTAGTTCTCCTCGTAAAGAAGGCCAAACAATACCATTCGGCTACAAGTTATTGGCCCAACCATTTCAATCTGTTATTTGGAAAAAAGTAGAGTGGTTGAATGCTCTTTTATTTTCAACACAAAAAAACTATCAACGCTTTATGTTTCTCTATTTTAACTATGATATCTGTCTTATTTTTCTCTCTTAGTTCATAAAATGGTGGAACCACTTTCGACCCATTAAAACAATTCTCCGTATACTTGAAGGATATGCTCTGTTCTTTGACAAACTATCCTAGGAAGAAATTCCATATGACCTCCACTTTTAAGATCTCTTTAAAGAATTTTTAGCAGATGTATATTGAATTTTTTAAAATTAACTTATAATTAAGTGTATTTAACCCAAGCCCAAGCCGAAAAAAGGACCTGGAAAAGGATGTTTATTGATTTTCTTCAAACATTGCAAACCACCATACATAATACGTATAATGGATAAGAAACCAAAACCCTCAATACGCTGTACAGTCCAAAAGGTTAATCACTCTTCCATATAAGAATCACAGCAGAGAAAAATGTTTCACTAGATAAGCATTCTTCATACCAACATCCTTTAAATGTATATCAACTAACTTGTTGAGAAAGAAGGACAAGAAGCCCTTGTGGGCCCACTAATATTTCATTAAGGAAACTAATCAATCCAAACCAGACCACGGGAGTTACATCAACTCCACCAAGGGGTGGAATCAACTTACGGGTTGGGATGAGAAGTGGTTCAGTGGGAGCATAAGCGATTACATATGGGAACTTTCCAACAGGAAGTTTTGGGTACCAGGACATTACTATTCTCAAAACAAACAGAAAACCAAATGCTGAGAGAAAGGGTCCTAGGAACCCAATTGCAAGTTTTGCTGAAGCAGGGTCCAAATCAGCTAATGCCAATTTCTGCATAAAATCTATACCAGCATTTGGTGATATCTCCAGTATGTTGATCCTGGGAATTTTTGCCACTTCGTGTACATCAAATGGCTCTCCTAAAAGAGATGCATCTAATTGTGAAAGTTCATTGCTGGGGAAAGCCATGATTTCTGTAAAACATGAGCTGCATTGAGCAAGCTGGGAACGCCGATTTGACTTTCTTTCAGCTGGATGCCTAAAGCTTTCCTGCCATAAGGTGAAAGGCAAATGTGGATAGGACTATGATTCCAACAAGCATGAAAAGGACAGAGATCTTAATTTTAAATATTTTGGGATCAGAATTTCTTAATTGAAATTCATTAAAAATAGTAAGAAATATGTAACTTAATTATCTATATTTCTTCAAATAAATGAATTTGCAGAAAAAGAGTCCAGAACTGGAAATACATTACAATAAAGAATTTAAGTTTCATGGATATTTTATAGGTTTTGGAAGTCTCACATTGCAACTCTAGGATTTCAGCAGAAAACCATATGGATACAAAATTCGCTCCATATTTCTAGTTCAGCTTGATTGATTAGCAGTCCTCCTCTCCCCCCACCCCCAACACACACACACAGATGATATTTTTAGTTATGTGCTAAAATTAAAAAAAAAAAAAAAAAAAAAAAAAAAAAAAAAACCTCTTCTTGAAAGTTCAAGCAGAAAGGCTCTATCTTTTCTTTCTCATTCAAAAGTTCTGTAGCAAAAAAATTGTTACCAAAGATTAAGATCCACTATAAATTAGATATCTTAGGTACCATGGTCTCTCTAAAATACTATCCATCCATTTTGAAACGGGTGGACTAGATTTTGTCATATCATCAATAATTTTAATTTCTATCTTTTCTCTCAAAAATCAATAATTTTCGTAGATAACAAAATGGTGACAACAATCACTATCTGCGTGTCAAACAAAAAAACTTATGATTTATGCAAAACCAGAGTTAATAACATTAACAACAGAAAATTTGTAAGATAGGCAAATAGCTCGTGTAATGTACCCCATCCTAATAAAACAGACGCGCACAAAACAGCCCATGTTGATTTTTGAATTCATTATGATAAAATATATACACACACACACATATGCCAAATTTAGAAACAAATGAGAAGGAAACACTGAAAGATGTCTGTATCTTAAAAACTATTCTCAGCAAGCCCTTTTCAAGAGAACATCTGGAAAAGAAAGATTTGGGTACTCACAGAAAAATGGGAGTGCCCTCGATTGGATAACAGAGAAGGCCATCCTACGAAAAAAAAATTGAGAGCACAACCCGAAACTATGAGTAAAATGAAAACCCAACTTGAAAAAGATTATAAGAAATAGTTGTTATAACATTAGAGATGTAATTCCCAACAACAACAAAAAAAAAAGCACTGTACCTTTGATTTGAACGTGGTTGAGAAGGTGGGAACAGGTCGCCATGGTAGTCTAGCGTCCAAAAAGAGCGGTGGGGGGAACGTTATCTTTCCAGTGTGTTTGGGACTTGGGACTCACTCTATTAGCAAATATATAATTGGATCGGGCTGGCTGGGTCGGCTTCAAATCCTTAGAAATGTGACCCGCTTAGCATCTATATTAGAATATTAGAGAAATTATCATTTTTTGGGGTCGCTTTTACTTTGGTGACAATTTGTTCTCGCAGTTAATTTGGTCTATTTTATATTAAATTTGCTATTAAAAGCTTATGTCATCAGAGATTAAATTCTATATGTGATGTAAACCCCCTATTTACACTATCTAATAAATGAGTGTCATGCCAGACTTTTTAAAATAAAACACCAATGATGCACACATCTAATAACACCTGATTGTGGGTTCCAACTAGCTCAACTGGTAAAGTATTTAATGGTTGAATAAGAAATTTGAAGTTCAATCTCCGCCTATACTGAAAACTGATTGGTATCTTGGTTTGATGATAAAGAGCTATCATCAAGAACGGATACCATAGGTTGAAACTTTCTCTAAAAAAAAAATAAAAATAAAATAACACCTGATTAAAGCCACAAAATCCTAGCATGTCTCTCTCAAGCCCATTCTTTGAGTGCAAACATCATTGGCCATGGTTGAGCAATCCTTTCTTGCTGTTGTTGCTGTTGCTCACCAGAGGTCACCACTGTTGATCCCATGTCTATACTAGTCTCGTTTCTCTCTCATCTTCTCTATTCTCACCATGAGGAACCCAAGGTCGAGATTCATTGCGTCACACCTTTGTTGGTAACCACCATCACCACAACATGCAGTTAATCTTAATTTCTCTCCGGTTGATTTTGATTTTGAGAAGTGGTTGAGGTTGGGTTTGATTTTTGGGTTAATTTGAAATGGTGGATTTGGATAATCGGCAAGATATGGAGCTACAATGGCTGTTTGACTTTTGGGTTTCATTTGTGGGAGGCGATTTGATCGGAGTCATGGCCATCGATGATGGTGGCAATAACTAGTGAGAGGTGGATTTGAAGAAGATTGGCCGATGGCTGTTTGGTGAGAGAGCATACGGGTTTTGGATGAGTAGTGAATGTGTGTGATACTACCTATTCATTATTTTGCAAAATACTGATCTGGCACACTATAATTGGAGGGGTAAACTATGAGGTTTACACCACGTCCTTATCAAATTCGGACTCATGTGATAAATGATGTGCACCAAGTTTAGGTGGCTAATAAAATAATAACAAATTTGTTTTAATAAACATTTAAAAAAAAAATCTGAATATGGTAAAGATGGGGTGTAATACCCATGTTTTACATCATCTAATAAGAGATTGTTACATCAACTTTTTTACTTAAAATTGAATACATCCTACCACACCTAATAGAATCTCAATAAACTCCCAATTTGGTTGGATTTTCAAATGGGTATTAGAATTGGTTGAGTGTGGTTGTGTTTATTTTTTAATATGTAATAAGATGATGTAGTATTTTGGGACTGAAGGTATAAAACTTCGGTTTTATAACACATCTTTACATATTTAATCTCTAAAAAAAATGTCACATCAAGATTTTTTTTTTTAAATCTTATTTTCTTTTCTCTCACTTTCTTAGCAACCAAACACAAAGAAAATCTCTTAGTCATTTATTTTCTCTCAAACTCAAGAACAAAAACTACTAAGCTCAACTTCCAACAAGCTGTTGGAGTTGTGATTTTAAGTCGAAGACTTAGCCTTTTCAAGTTGAGAATCAAATTTTGAGTAAGGTTTTACTGTCAGAAAATAAGAAAACAAAAGATGATGCAATTGAATAAAGTTTCTCTCCAAACTAGTTTGGAGAGAAACTCTTCAAACTTCTTATATATCTCTTTTTTGGGTGTGAATTTTGAAAATCTAACCGCTGAATTTCATGTTCCTTATGTTCTTAACATTCATATCAAATTGAATGTTATTTACTATTTGATCAATTAACCATTTTTATACACAATTTTAGATCACAAAAACTTGAAATTTTAACATTTGTTTGATGACATAGTAATTAATCTTTGATTTTCTTGAAATTTTGTAAGCATGGAAGATATAATAAGAACATGCAACCAATGGTTAGATTTTCAAAATTCACACTCAATATAAAGATATATGAGTAGTTTGAAGGGTTTCTCTAAAAACTAGTTTGGAGAGAAACTTTGTTTAATGCAATTATTGGTTTCTCAAATTTCAATAGTATAAGTAAATAAATCAACTAAGCCAAATGCAAATGATTTTCTTTTTTATAAGTAAGCGCAAATGCTTATACCTAACTCTATCTCCCATTAATTATGTCTCTCTCCCTCATCTTGTGAAAGACTGCACCACTAGCCTAGCCTTCAAGTTAAAAGGTTTTCGCATAAGCCACATGAATGGGTGGAGTCTTGTAATTGTCTCTTAAGAGTGGAGGCTTTACTGATGTTATCTCCCCTTCTAGGTCAAGAGTTTTACAATAGAGTCACCCCTTATTTAATTGGAAAAAGAAGAAAACCAAAAGAATTGAAAAGTGCATTTTTATTGATGAATTGAAATTGTATACCTTTGTGAAGTAACTAAATATTACATGACTTTGGTCCTAAATAAAATCTAAGACATACATAGATTTGAATCCTAGTTACATTCTAAAAAGATAAAATAGCATGGAAATGAATTAATCTAGAACTCTTGATCTAAGTTTGGAAGCTAGGTTATAGGATTGGGAAGGTGTTAGGCACCCAACTTGCTTGGTGAAATCAGTCTTCTAGACTTTGGTGGCCAATGATCTTATCACATCATCCAACAACATATGACTGCAAAGATATTAAAACAAGCAAAAGCATGATGAAACCCTATTCTAGGCATGCAAAGAGTTGATATTGAAAGAATTGAAATACATGGTGAATATGTGTGTGATGTGTGATAAACCCAATCGAAGGGCATGTGAGCATATATTAAGTTCCTAGACCTAGAATTAAATTAGAAACTAAGATTAATTCATAGATCCAAATAGATTTTGAAAAAAGTTTTTATTTTGGAAAAAGATCCTGGGATTTGCAAAGAGATTTCATTTTAAAAAGTCGTTTTGATTTTGAAACATATTTCAATCTTAAAAACAAGTTTGAGAATTTTAGATCAAAAAGATATTCTTGAAACTAAACAGAAAACTGTATTCATCATGGGCGCTGAAAAAATATTTTGATGCTGAAAAATATTTAATGTAGGAAGTTATTTAAAATAGTACAAATGCAAAAAACAGTGCAAAATTTTATGTAGAAAACAATGCAGAAAAATAGTGTAGTGAATAGTGCAGAAAAATAGTTTTCTATAAGATCTTTTTAACAAACTGGATCTATGAACCTAATTTTAATTAAAAAAATAATCCAAGATCTAATATACTTGCATGGTTCTAGTATTTTAACTCAAAAGTATGGAAACACATTTATAACTAGGAAAAATCCTAATTTTAAACACGTGAACATAATATTTGAATTAAGAACCCTAAAAACATGAAAATTAGGAAAAACTAAGCAAAACCTATATCTTGCATGCCCAACAAATAGGAACTAACTAAGAACTTGAAAATAAAACATGTTTGAATCTAAAAGCTAGGGCCTAATTAAAAAAAGAAGAGGTTTAGAAACCTTACCTACATGCACCAGCACTCCTAAGCATTACAAGCACTCGCAGCGAAAAAGTTTCTCTAGAGAAGGACTTGTAAGTAGAAATTTGGTAGCCTAAGACCATGAGATCCAAACTATCCCTTCTAGTGAATTGAAACTAGAAGGTCTAAGACACCAAAGGCACCTTCCTACTACTAACCATAGAGAATAGGGATAGAGTTCTCTTGAAGAGGATTTATGAATATGAAGTTGGTAGCTCACGACTAGGAGGTCCAAGCTATCTCTTGTAGTGAATTGAAACCAGGAGCTCCAAGGCACCGAAGGCTCCTTACTACTACTAACTCTAAAGAGTAAGAACAGAGAGAGAGAGAGAGAGAGAGAGAGAGAGAGAGAGAGAGAGAGAGAGAGAGAGAGAAATCTTAGTTTACTAGGAAGTTTTGAGGATTTTTGGAGTGCTTTGAACTATTGATGGAGGGGGGTATTTATATTGGATGTTAAGGAGCTAGGGATAAGTCTTTGGACAATGTGAGACTTAGAAAAATAGAGTGTTCTGAGTGAAAAATGTAGGGGGCAAAGTCAACTTGAGTAAGGAGTCAGCCAGGCCAAAAAAGGAAGAGATTCTGGGGGATTTGGTCCAAATTCTGATCGATACTTGGTACATATCCTCCCTAGATCTTTCCCTTTTTTGTCTCTTCTGTTCCAGTTTCAGTTATGATTTGATTCCTTCCAATGATCATTGCTCACTATTTTGACCATGACTTTTGATCCACAAATCATATTTGAGTGAATTTTGTTTCATTGGAACATAGACATCCTAAGATTTAATTTGAATATAATTTTTTGTAATTTAGATTTAAAATGAGTGAGTTATGGCCATTTGAAGTTAAGCCATCAGTGTAGTCAAATTTAGGGTTTTGTAAGCCTATGTTTGGAACCATGCATGCGCACCCATGACCATGTGCACACATTATGCGTTATGGCCATATCTTCATTTTTAAGGGCCCAAAGCTTCAAGCTTTGGGTTGGGCCACCCCTAAACCCTTAAGAATGTCCAAAAGCCTCTAAAAGGTTTTGAAAATGCTAGGCTAAATTGGGTTGATTGGACCTATACACCAATTAATTTGTATTCAAGATTGCCACAGTGGGAGATCCCAAAAACACCTTTCTTTGTAATACGTGGTATTTAGATGATATTTGATGATAACCCCCTTAAAAATCTGGCTATCCGAGAAAGCTACCAGGTAGCCAAGTGTTGAGGTACAATTTTTCTCACATGCCACATGTCCTAATTTCATTTACCCACTCACCAAAAAATACCCATAATTATTTTGGGCCCTCACAAGTATTTCTCATATTATTACTCAAATTGGGCCCTCAAAAATATTTCCCATATAACCCAAATTGGGCCATCACAAATATTTTCCATATTATTACCCAAATTGGGCCCACACAAATATTTCTCACATCATTACCAAAATTGGGTCACAAAATTACACCATCTCTATAAAAGCCCAAACTCATTTATCGTTGGCAAAACCCAAAAAAAGTCCAAAAATTTTATTACAAAACCCGTTATTACATGACACCTATTATATAGTCTGTTGCTACACGGCACCTTTTACAAAGCCCGTTGCTACATGACGCCTACTATAAAGCCCTTTGCTACACGACACCTTTTATGAAACCCATTGCTACACAACACCCCTTACAAAGCCCAGGAGAAACACCTGGCAATACTTATCAAAATCCCAAAATATTATTAAAAGCCCATATACTTATTTTGGCAATATTCTATTAAAAAGCCAAATATTATTTTGGCAATATTTTACAAAAGCCCAATACAACTTTGACAACATTTTATCAAAAACCCAAAACTATTAATTTTGGGCAGACAATTATTCCATGAAAGCCCAAATTTTATTTGACAAAAATATTATATTATGCTCAAAGTCCAAAGTTAACAATCTCTGGCAACAACATATTTTGACATGATAAATTCCCTAGCAAATATGCCAACTCATGGGAAACATAAATTATTTATGACATGTTACCCATCTCATAAAACTATTTCTTTTACAAAATTTATGGGAATCATACTTATTTTTTCCATAAGAAATTACAATTACAAAAGCCCATGTATATTACAAACCCATGGCAAGACTATTTATTTTATAGGGACATGCACGCCCAAGAGCTTAATGACAAAGCCTAACCAAAATAGTCTAGCCCATATGCCAAATCTTAGCAACTAAAGCTCATATAGGTGACTAAAATGGTTAGGCCGGTTACAATTCAGTTTCAGCACAACTAGACTGACAGCTGGGACTCACTACAATCACTTTCAGCTTGTCAAATCAAGTCAGAGGGGGACATGTGTCAAGCTGAGCTTAAACCCTTATTTGGCAAGCTAATTTCTGATGATTTTGACAAGACATAAAGGTTGTATTGATCCATGAAGGCTAAAGTCAGCCACCTTTTCTCTTTTCTCCAACAAATTTGATAAAGAGGCTAAGGGAAACCATAACCAGACCTTGGAAGCTTCTGAAAATACTACTAAATAGCTTATTACCTTGCTAAAACTATGTATTATTTGGTTCATGAACCAAACACATAAACCTTAATGGGAAAACTTAGGGAAATGTGGTTTGGAGGGCACCTAAGGAGATTTCCAATAGAGTTTCCAGCAAGGGGCTCCAAGATTGACACCTAACTTGGGGTAACACAATCTACCCTAGGCATTCTGATACTGGCAACAGATAACCAAGATCACTATCCCTAATACATGCTCTAATCTCATTGGCTGAGGACAATCTAGCATTTAATGCTAAGTTAGAACCTCTAGTTGATATTACCTGAAATAGCAAATACTTCTTAAAGCTAGACATACCATTCTTGCCCAAATCCTAGGATGGATCTTCTGAAGGTTTATTGCTAATTGAGATAGATTTTAGCTAAGATTCTTTGCTAGATACCCCCTTAAACTCAGCTATAAATAAAGCTCCTTATTAACACACCAAGACACACCATACCACAAGAGAAGGACTAATCTCTCATAGCTTCTCTACTTACTCTTTTGCTCTAATTATCTTCTTAGCTCTTTAATGAGGTTCTGAGCTTCTGAGTTCTTAGTTCTCAAATTAGTAACTAAGCTCTTCAGTTTTTAGCTCAAAAATACACCTCACACTACTACTCATAAATACTTATCCATCCTCTAATAGAAAATCTTAGCAATATAGATAAATATTCTCTCACTACGCATTCATACTACCAAAATGACCCCTATTACTCACTACACATACAACTATTATGAGCATACCCTAGCATAAAAGTGATCTTGATGCTCTAGCTGGAATCTCTCTCTTCCTTCATCTCATATTAAGCTTTCTCCATCATTTTTCATAATGGAACCCATACAATTGAAGGCTATAATGTATTTATGACTGTAGAATTTTTCCCTCATGTTGTTATAATGGAGGACTCTCTCTTAATGGGTCCCTTCGATAATGACTTTGGAGATGTAGACACTTTGCTCAATTTATGAAATCACTAATGGCTAGAAGTTTATACAATTCTGTTTTATTTTATTGCTCAGATGTTTCTTTGTTGTAGTGGACTTTTCCATTTGTGCTAATTTGTTTGTTGTAGGAAATGTTTTAGGCCTTCCCATAATCCTTGCCGGGCCTAACCTAGGAAAAGAGCATAAAAATAGGGAATCTCTTAAAAGTTTCACCGATAGCCTTTGGGCTGTGCTTCAAGCCTATCATTAAGTCTCAGTTTAGCCCCCACCCAATTACCACACATTTATCGGAGAGAAATCTTTCGCCCTTAGCACTGAGTATCCCCTTCTGAGGTTCGAGCTGGACTCCTTTAACCCTGAGACTATGCTTTTCACTCACTCTTTTCTCTCATGTTTCTCTCCCCTTGATTAGGTTCCAACCCTTATTTCAATTTCCCTTCTCTTTTTATACCCTTCTCTTAGTGGAGCCCTTATAATGGTGGAATATCCTACATGTGTGTGGGTACCTCCATTTTTGGGACCTGAGTGGATCTCTAGGTCTATGTTATTGTTCCGTCATGTCAAATCATTTGCCAGAGGTGGGGCTCGAAACTTTATTATTGAAAAGATCTTCTAGTAACTTATGTCTAATGCCAAATCTCATGCTTGGCAAATGGATCCTCCTAAGGCACTGCTTTATGTCCTAGGCCGGGCAAATCATCCTCAGTGTGTTCCTTTGAGGTGGGGTATCCCTTTAGTTGTGTTCAGATATCCATTTAGTCAGTATGGATTGGGTTGGGCCTGGTTAACCTCGAGCATCCATCTAGTCAGTATGGATTGGGCTAGGCTTGGTTAACCTCGGGCGAGCTTGACCTGGCCTGACAATAAACCAAGCTCCACCCCCCCCCCCCCAACACACACACACACACACACACTCATATTAGTTCTCTAATGAAAACCCTAGCTAGAGAAAGTTTATTTTTTGCCTCCATCTTTTCTAAAGCCTAGTTCATATTTTCTAAACTTATACACAACACACTAGCACATTTTTTATGTATTAAAAACCTCTCTCAAGTTGATTTCTAGGGCAGAAACTAGTTTTTCAAATTGCTTTCTAAAACCTTTTCAACTATAATCTTGTTCTTGAGTTGTGATTAATGAAGTGCTACTGTGTTCTTTATTTTCTCTTGCAATCTCAATCTAATTTCAATATTGTAGGCATTAAGGGGCCAGTTAAACAATCTCAAACTCATGATCCTAAGCAAGGTGAGTATTCTTTCCATGAATTCTTTCTTTGTTTCTTTGTTTAATTAGATTCACATGAGTTTCTTAACATAGTTTTTCTAATTGTTATATTTGATATGCTTGATGATTTTTATTCATTTTGATATGTATTAATATGATCTTGGGTTGATATAATATGTTCTATTTATTTGTGTCTTTATTTTGTTCTTATGTTAGATTAACATGTTCTTGGTGTGATGTTAGTTTAAATATTCATATTTGTCTTGTTCAATGATTATTATGATCTTTGTTTAATGTCTTAACATGATTATAGATTTGTTATATTTTGTTCTTATTTTAGCAATGTCCTTAATTTCATTTCATTTCTACCTAAATGGCCGGAAAATACCATTTCGGTATGCAAACCAGAATGAGCTTGTTCCACCTTGGATGAAATTTTGGGTCATTCCGATAAATTTTGGCCATTCCGGATTGTTTTGGTGAATTTCGGCCGAAATTGAAGTTTCAGCTAGTATGAAGCCATCATTATTATTAATATATATATATATATATATTTTTTATTATTTTATATGTAGACACTCAATTTTGCACCCATAATCATGGTTTTAAAAACCGAACCGGGCATCAAACCGTTTTTTTTTTTCCAATTTCCGGTTCAACCCCAGTTTTTGACCGGTTTTTGGCCAATTTTCCGGTTTTGACCGGTTATTGACCGGTTTTGAGGCTTTTAACCGGACCGGATTGGCTCTCGGTTCCCGGACTAGCCGGTCCGGTCCCGTTTTTAAAACAGTGCCCATAATTTAATTTTAGAAGATGACTGAAATGATCATTTTAAGTACCCCAAAAATTATAATTGCATTTCATGCATTAAATCATTCATCACATATCATAAAAATGATATTGAGATTCTAACGATTGTGACCAATATATCCGGTTCTCAAATCGAACTGTTGAATTGAAAGATATCACGAGATCAAGTTTTCACGGTCTGCATGCATTTTATTTGGGTGAAACCAATCACAGGTGATTAATTGAAATTAATTTTAATTAGTCAATAATTAAAATTAATTAAATAATTTATGTGATTGGTTGTTGAATGGGTTAAAATGAGTTTGGTTGCATAGGAATAAAAAGGATAATCTAATAATGTGGGAATTGTTGATAATTAGGCTTTTAGAAGTAATTATCTTTCAAATAATTATTCTTTTAAGGACTTAATTAACAAATTAAAATGAATTTTATTTAGAATATAAGTTTGAAAAATTTCCAAGAACAAATCCCAACCCAAAAAATACCCAAAAAAGAGTCCAAAATGAACTAGAAGAGGAAACCGAGCTAAGCACTGAGGAGTGCCAATCAGCACTCCAATAGTGCCAATAGGCACTTGGCAAGTGCCGATCGGCACTTCATATTTGCCGATTTTCTAAGCAACCATAGCTTATTTTTTAAGCAGACACACCTTTATAAATAGAGGAGAAAATCTAAAATTCAGCACCCCTCTCTCCCCTTACGTTAAAGAAATTCTAGAAGCTCTGTTTTAGGAATTTATTTTCTGTAAGTGATAATATTTTAGATCTCAAAAAGGTTCAGCTTCTTTGATCTCTAAAATACTCCCCTTTTATAGAATACATTCATGTAGTTATTCTCTTACTTTGTTTCTTTCTTTCAAAATTTATCTTGTTTTTGTTTTCTTTTCATAAACATGTTCTTGTTTGTTTTGATTTTTTCTTATGAATGTGTGTTTTGTATCTTTCATTATTCACCTAGTCATGTTCTTAAATTGTTTTTGCATACTCTCCCTCTATCCTTTCTTTTAAATTCACATGCTTAGTTTAGGTTCTAATACATTAATTGATTAACATGCATAGATCTAGGGCTAACTTTCTTTTTAAGGTTTTTAGATCGGCAAGAAATTTATTATGAAAGCTTCATTCTTTTTTCTCTAATAAAAATCAGATCTGTATTTTTCGTTAAAATATAGATTGGAATTTTTTTTTTAACAAAACCAAATCTGTATTTTTCATTAAAATACAGATCCGGATTTTTTTTCTTTAACAAAACCAAATTTGTATTTTTCATTAAAATATAGATCTGAATTTTTTTTTCTATAACAAAACAAGATCTGTGTTTTTCATTAGAATATAGATCTAAATTTTTTCACTTTAACAAAACCAGATCTATAATTATTTTTCTTTAACGAAACCAAATCTTTATTGTTCATTAAAATACAGATTTGAATTCTTTAACAAAAACCAGGTCTATATTTTTCATTAAAATACAAATCATAATTTTTTTCTTTGATAAAACCACATCTGTATTTTTTATTAAAATACAGATCAAAATTTTTTCTCTATAAAAATACAGATCTGAATTTTTTCTCTTTAACAAAATCTAGATCTATATTTTTCATTAAAATCATATCTGAATTTTTAAAACGAAACCAAATCTGTGTTTTTCATAAAAATCTATACTTTCATAAAAGATTTGTTTTCTTTCCATTTATAAATATAAAAACTAGATCTGAATATTTTATATAAGAATTCATTATTTTCATCATAGAAACTCAGATCTAGATTTCTCACCAAGCAATCTCAACAAACTTTTTTTCTTTTCATACAAAATAAAATTGCATACCTAGGACTCTTAAATGGTGGATTAACCTTAGATCTAGAATTTAACATGGCATTTGTTACATTTAAATAATATCATACAAGGGTACTTAAATGATCATTTTAGAGTCTAGGAGACCAGACTTTGTATGGGTAGGATGGGTGCCTAACACCTTCCCATTTTGTAACCTAGCTCCTGAACTTTAGGTTTTTGGTTTGTAGAAATAGTGCTTTATTTTATATTTTGGTAGATTGTATCTAGGACCAAAGTTTTGTATTTTTTACATAGATTGTATGTAGGACCAAAGCCTTGTAAAGATCTTCTATCAAAATTTTATTCATTTATTCTATCAATGAAACTTGGAATTATTCAGTTGTGTACTTTACATAGTTTTTCTTATTTTTTGTAATAAAAAATAAGTGGTGACTCCACATTAGATCTAGAATTTTGTTACATTTAAATAATATCATACAAGGGTACTTAAATGATCATTTTAGAGTCTAGGAGACCGGACTTTGTCTGGGCAGGATGGGTGCCTAACACCTTCCCATTTTGTAATCTAGCCCCTGAACTTCATGTTTTTGGTTCGTAGAAATAGTGCTTTATTTTATATTTTGGTAGATTGTATCTAGGATCAAAGTTTTGTATTTTTTACATAGATTGTATGTAGGACCAAAGCCTTGTAAAGATCTTCTATCAAAATTTTATTCATTTATTCTATCAATGAAACTTGGAATTATTCAGTTATGTACTTTACATAGTTTTTCTTATTTTTTGTAATAAAAAATAAGTGGCAACTCCACATTACCCCAAGATAGAGGTGTTGATACCTTTCTCTTTTAATTGAGAGCACCCCAAAAAGCTTCCGGTCTCTCACAGTGGCGACTCCACTAGGAATGTTGAGGGCTAATCTTCATATTAAATGTAAGATGATCAATTAAGTATCCTTGTGTTTGTATGATATATATTTTTTGCTTGTATAATATTGCTTAAGTTTGTATGACATTGTTTGGAATGTCATTTGAAATTCCATGTTGTTTGTTTATTGCTTTCCCTAACTGTCATTGTGCATGCCATGAAACAACAAATTATGCATGACCCTGTCTCAAAACCTGGTGGTAGTAACCATAGATCACTAGTCTTCCTTAGATTCGGGTACCCAGTGGTGAACTCACTACTTGCTCACTCCCAAGTGCAGGAGATCATAGCAATATAATTCTTGGAATACCGAGTTCAAACCACAAGAAGCGGGGTAAATTCAAAGACAATGTAATTAAAAAAAAAAAACTTTTGGTGATGATGAAGAATTATTTTTGCCTAGTAATTGTAAACAAGAATAAGAATGATAACTGATTTAAGTCAATAATATAAATATTAGGGCATCAGGATGTTTCCTTATATCGATGTGGGGCCTGAAGATCTGGTAACCCCAGCCCACTTTATATTGGGCCCAAAGGCCCATGCCCAGGAGGAAGGGACGTCCGAGGATGAATATAGGGTGCCCAAGCCTCCATAGAACCTCGCCAAGGACGATATTATCCTCGGCCAGCCGAGATCATAGAAGGGAAGGGCAGCACGCCATCAACGGTAGCCTCCCAAAGAAAAGACAAGTGCAATGGATCAGCCATGGAAGCATGGCGGAGGAGCAATTCAAGGAGAAACTGTCACCTCCACATTAAATGCTCACAACTAACATTCTGGCCGCATTAATGAGGAAGTGACCCCTGAACAGTGTTGTCTAGGTTGCTGTAGCTCACAGAAAGCTGAGGAAGGTGGTTGATGGGACAAGCACTTAAGTAGTAACCTGCATGATCAACAGATGGAGGGCCAAGATCAACTAAGATGGAGTATATAATGTAATAAGTCTTCCAAAATAAAGGAGAGAGGAAATTTAGAAGTAGAAAACGTTGTAGTAGTGGTTGGCACCATCTGATAAACTTTCGTAACCAGACATTGAAAAAACAATAAGAACTTTAAGTTCCTCAGGGGAGGGCTGAGGACAGAATTTCACTCTTTAAAACTGTCTCCTTATTATTCAGCCCACTCGTAACCATGTTTAGTTGTTGTAATCCCAACTAAGGCCTAGTTCTTAAACCTATTATCTACAAATTTATTGTATTGGGCTAGTTGGGCCTGAGTCCACCCATCCGACAGGAGAGGTGCTTAATCCCAGTCCCTACAATTGGCGCCGTCTGTGGGAAGAACTTGTGCGTTAATAAGGACAACAATCAAGCATGGTAGGATCAGGTCCCCATCAAGCAGGTTCCCATTAACTTGAACCGGTTAGATCCCAACAACAAGGCAACTTTCCCAACCCCAAGCATGATCGAAACAAAGAGAATGGAAGGTTTCGAGAGGTAAGTGTACACGCCACTTAGACCAGCAGCAGCCACTCTCGTGGGGGTAGTCGTGTGCTTCGGAGACAAAATAACAACCAGGCCATGCAATCGGAAGAGGTCAAGAGTCATGTATCCCAGAGGCAGGACGACAAGCTGGCCATGCAGCAAGAGATAGATGACCTGAAAAGAAAGCTGTGCCATGCACAACGAAGGCGGCCTTATTCTAGCCCTGGCATGCCCTCCGACGATGAAAGTGACAATGACTATAGGCGAAGATCAAGAACTCCTCCAAGCGAGACCTTCTTTCACGAGGAAGAGCACCACCTGAGGCGTAAACGTAGCAACCCATCTCCCAGGGGCTTGGGAAGTGATGCCATGAGCAGGGCATTAGATCAACTCTCCAAGTCACCTTTCACACACTACATAGAAGGGGCTATGCTTCCTTGACGGTTCCAGCAGCCAACCTTCACCATTTATAATGGCAAAACGGACCCCGTGGAACATGTGAGCCATTTCAACCAAAGGATGGCTGTCCATTCTAAGAACGAGGTGCTGATGTGCAAAGTTTTCCCCTCTAGCTTGGGTCCGGTGGCCATGAGGTGGTTCAATGGTTTGAGGGCGAATTCCATAGGCTTATACAGACAGCTGATCCAAGCCTTTGGCTCCCGCTTCGTTACAAACAGCAGACCTCCTTGGCCCTTGAGTGCGTTATTGTCTTTATCCATGCATGATGGAAAAACTCTGAAAGTTTACTCGGACAGATATTGGGAGATGTACTGGATGGAAATTTTGATGACGTCGCCATCAGCACTTTCAAAAATGGCCTCCCAACTGGGCACGGCTTAAGGAAGTCTCTGACGGGCAAGCCTGCCACCAGTGTGTGTCAACTGATGGATCGGGTCGATAAGTACAAGTTAGTAGAGGAAGACCAGCTGTAAGGCAAGGGAAAGGAGAATGTTATCCCTCAGGAGAAGAGGGATTTCAGGTCGGACCGGTATAACAGCAACCATTCGAAGAGGGATTTTGTAGGGCAGTCTGGAGCAACCAACACACAAATTGTCAATGCAGTATTCCGAGAATCAGTTCACTGGGTGTTGGAGAAAATCCAAAGTGACCCGTATTTTAAATGGCCTAACAAGATGACGGGGGAGCCTGCGAATCGCAACCAGAACCTCTACTGCCAATACCACCAGGACCACGGACATACCACGGAGGACTGTAGGCACCTCTGGAACCACCTGGAACAACTAGTCCGAGAAGGAAAGCTGAAGCACCTCCTGCATCATTCCAGTGGTTATCAAGGCCAAACCCATTAGGAGCCCCGAAGAGATGCTGTACTGAGGCCACCCGCAGGGACGATCAATGTGATGTTGGCCGCGCCAGGAAGAACGGGTACGTACCCTTCACGAGTGCTCTTTATGACCCAGCTACCGACCGAGGAATCACAGCTAGAGCCGAAGAGGGCCAGAAGGGGCTGCCACCCAACCTTGAGCTTTTCAAAGGAAGACAAGATTGGGACTACCCAGCCCCATGACGATGCGCTGGTGATCACTCTTAGAATCAGGGACTACGATATGAAAAGGGTGATGGTAGATGATGGCAGTGGGGCCGAGATCATGTATCCCGACCTCTACAAGGGGCTGAAGTTGAAGCAAGAGGATTTTATTCCCTACAGCTCTCCTTTGATGAGCTTCGACGGAAAGCTGGTTATCCCAAAGGACATGATTAGGCTACTCATCCAAACTGGTTCAGAAATAGTGGAGGTGAACTTCATCGTAGTGGACATCAACTCCCCATACACAGCCATCGTCAGTAGGCCCTGACTCCACACCTTAAGAGCTGTTGCCTCTTCCTTACACCAGAAGGTGAAATTCCCGTCAGGAGACCAGGTTCTCGAAATCTGTGGTTGTCAATCAACGGCAAGACAGTGCATGATGGCTGCCATTTCACACTGGCTTGATGTGGGGTCCTTGGTTTCTACTGAAAAGAGTTTATAGCAATTAAAGACCCTGGCGGCATGTCCTAATGCAGCTGCCGAGGATGCGAAATGCGAAAGTCTAAAAAAGGTGGTCATTGGTCACGACCCAGAAAAGTTCTTTTAGGTCAGGGCTCAACTGCCCCCTTAGGAGAACGAGAAGCTGGTAGAATTCCTCAAGAGAAATATTTATGTGTTTGCATGGGATGCTTGCGATGCCTCAAGGATTGATCCAACCTTCAAACCTATAGGGAAGTTAACTACTTCAAATAATATCTAAGTGTTGGGCAAAATTCGCTTTAGTAAAATTAACTCCGTGTAGAATTTGCCAAAGTATCAAATAACGAGCTAGCCTAACTTAGTTAACCACGACGATAAACTTGGTTATAACAAAATCTCAAAATTAAGCCCATAAGCATCACTTAAAGCATTTTAGGGTGCCGTGGACGTGGTTCTGGTTCAACCCACACTTGGAGGGTTCCTTTTTCATAACTTTGAATGCTCATTAAAGATTTGAAGGATCTTATAACTTTGATCCATCCTAGTCCTAAAGCGAAAACAAAAGACGGACAGATTTCCATTTGTATAGACATCTTTATGTTATTATAATCGTTGCTGTGGTGAGCCGAGGCACAATTAGAGTTAGGATTGTACAAATGAAAAAGATAAACATGCGCTTCATTAAGTCCATAAAAGTTACATTGTAGGGGCCACATTACAATGTATAAATATATATATATATATATATATAACATAATAATAAAAACGAAACAGATAAGGCAAAAGTGCCAAGAGGCCTATTTCTTCCATTTAATCTTCTTTCTCCTCGTGGGGGGCTGGTCCACAGCGGCCTCGGGGTCCTCAGAACTCTGACCTGGAGAAATAGCCTGAGGAGGTACTATGGAGGGAGACGTCTCCTCAGCGAGAGGGGCTTGGGCGTCAGAGGGGTTTGCAGCCTCCTAGGGCGCTTCTTTGTTGGAACCTTTGTCTATCTTAATTACCCCAGGAGGATCAGCTTCCTTGGCAGACTCCTCTCAAGTGGTAGTAGCCAGAATATCCTCACTTAGAGTAGCACCAACTTCCTCAGAGACCACCTCAGCCTCTAAGCTAGATGGGGCAGCCTTACGGATGGCCGGCAGGTAGTACACATTCTCCACCTTCCACAGGTAAGATGAGGCTTCAACGCCAGCTTGCCTGAGGGCCTTATTCCAAACTTGGGAGCAGTAGAGTCGGTATACCCCAAGTACTTGAGCCTTAAGGGCGGTCTCTGTTTCAGCCACATCGGAGGCAAAGGCCACCTCCTTGGCCTCCTCCTTAGAAGCCTGGGCCTCCGCCCAGCCAAAATCTGCCTCAGCCTTAGCCCTTAGAGCTTTGTCTCTAGCAAATTCTGCAACGCCCCTAGCTCTCTCTACCTCAATCACTTTTTCCTTCAGATTGGCGATCTACTCTTTGGCAATCCTCAGCTGATCCTCCGCCTCGAGCAGGGGCCTCGTCTGGTCCTCTGCCTGCTTTTGAGCGCCTTCCAGGCCTACCAAGACGCTATCCCTGGCCCTAGTCATCTCCTTAAGAGCCTCTTTGGCCTTCACAAGGTCAGCTTTGGAGATCTTAAGGGTCCAAGCAGCGTCCAGGCGCTTGTCACGCTCATTATCCAAGGCCCTGCTCTGGCTATTGGCCTCCTCCTCTAACCTAAAAGTGGCCTGTTCAACCTACCAATTGAAACCAACACACAATAAGTTTAAAACCCAAGAATGAGATCAACAGAGTCAAGTGTTAGAAGTCTTACCATGCACAAGTACCTCTTAAGGTCGAGGAAGACCTTCTTACTCCTCAGGCCCCCCAATTCGGCCATGTCCGCAGGGAGTAGCAGGGACCTTTCCAGTGTGTCGACCACATACGTACCTTCGCCCCCTCGAAAGTTCCTGAGGGAGGCATCATCCATCAGAGGTTCCCCATGAAGCATTAGGGCGAGCAGCCAAGCTTGAGCCTCGGACTGAGTGGCCACCTGTTTGTCTTGGCCTTGGCTCTCTATTTTCAGTTGTTTAGAAGGCTGCCCAACATCGTCCTCCTCCTTGGAGGAATGAGACTCGCCACCCCTCATAGGATTTTTGCCTTTGTCATTCTTCTGCATAAGATCGGTGGGCTCAGGCTTAGGTGGCAAACTGGGCTGAGGTGGAGGAGGTGGAAGCCCGGACTGGGCAGGAGTTGACTTGGTCTGGGCAGGCTGAGACATGGGAGGAGTAGGAGGAAGCTTGGGTTGAGACTTCCCCAGCTGGCCCTCAATCAAGTTGAATAGGTTGGTCTGTAGGCGTCTCTTGAAACCCATTTTTGTCCGATGAGAAGTCTCCACTGATAAGAAGTCTGTCTCGGTTAGGTTGGGGTCACCCAAATCACCAGGGTGATCCTCGGACAGAAAAACTTGGTCGAATACACCAAATTCCTCCTCAGATGGGCCCAAGTCAGCAACTTCTTCTTCTTCTTCTAATCTTCCTCCTTCAGTCTCTGCAGCTTGGTGGGGTGAAGAAGGGCCTAACAGTGAAATGCCCTCCGGAACGGGAGATCCCTCAGGAAGCGAGAACCCGTGCTCGGTTAAAATGATTTTGTGAAGCCGAGGATCTTTGGCCTTGATCATGTACTTCGAAGCCGAGAATGACTTCTGAATCGGGTCGTATCCAAGGATTTTGTGAGCAGCTCTAACTTGATTGTCAGCTTCGTTCACAAAAACCTCTGCCCTCATTATAGTTTGCAAATCTTCCTTGTTAACTAAATGGAAGTGATGTTCGAAGGCGTGCGGATCTACAAAAAAAAAGAAAAAAAAAAAGAAAAAAGAAAAAAAAGAGGAAGCATACTCTTGTCAACAAACGAACAGCGTAAACTGGGATAACACAGAAGATTAAACTCTTTTCTGCTCTCAATACCCCACCTAGTGTCCCCTCCACTGTCAGATAATGAAGGCTATCGTGCCATTCCCCGGACACAATAAGGAAGTCCTTATCTAACCCCCTGCTGGATCCAGGGAGGCACTGGATAAGCTACACCCTATCCTCCCTCGCCTTCATGTAGTAGAACTTACCTTTTAGATGTTAGAGGTTGTAGCACCAGTTCACATAATGGTAGGTCAACCTCAATCCCATCTTCTCATTCAAAGCGTCCACACACCCTAGAATCCTAAAGACATTGACGGCGCACTAGGTGGGGGCTAGCCGAAAGTGCCTGAGGTAGTCCCTCATCACCGGACCCATGGGGATTCTCATACCACTTTCTAGGAAGGCGATTATAGGAAATCACCACTTCACCCTCCTTCCTCCTAAAGTACCCCTCCCCTTCCTCGCAGTATCTTAAACCTACATTACTGGGTATCCTATAGTCTACGACGAATTTCTCCATCGCCTCTTCAGACTCGACCAACTTCTTGAATCTATCCATTTCTAGAAACGGCTAAAAGACTTGGGGAAAAATGAAAAGAAGAAAGAAAGCTTGAGTCAGAAAGAGGAAAGAAGACTTACAGAAGTGAGGAAAAGCTCCTCGAACAAGCTTTTTGTGTTAGAGGGGTGAGTGCGGTTGGAGATTTGGCTGGACTCAGGATACGTGCGCAAGAACTCTTGAATGTGAAAGTAAAGAGGCCAACCGGTTCCAACGGGTATTTATACCTTCAGCTAAAAATAGCCATATGGGTTTTCCCACTCATAAAGACAGAAAGATCCCTACCGTTTGATTACCATCGCATCGTTACACATGGGGAGCATAAAGCCACCAGAATTTAATGAAGGGCACGCTCCACATACTGAAGCACCAGAAATGTGCCTCAAACAGTTGAAAAGACTTTGGCGTTAAGGGAAGACAGGACTTGACGAGACATAACAAGGGCCCGAGGGCATCAAAACCGTCCTCCCCGTCCGAGGATCCAGGTAGCAGGATTTTGAGGGGCTATTGTGGGGCCTGAAGATCTGGTAACCCCAGCCCACTTCATATCGGGCCCAAAGGCCTATGCCTAGGAAGAAGGGACGTCCGAGGATGAATATAGGGTGCCTAAGCCTCCATAGAACCTCGCCGAGAACGATACTATCCTCGGCCAGTCGAGATCATAGAAGGGAAGGGCAGCACGCCATCAACGGTAGCCTTCCAAAGCATCCCAATGAAAAGACAAGTGCAATGGATCAGCCATGGAAGCATGGCGAAGGAGCAATTCAAGGAGAAACTGTCACCTCCACATTAAATGCCTACAACTAACATTCTTGCCACATTAATGAGGAAGTGACCCCTGAACAGTGTTGTCTAGGTTGCTACAGCTCACAGAAAGCTGAGGAAGGTGGCTAATGGGACAAGCACTCAAGTAGTAACCTGCATGATCAACAGATGGAGGGCCAAGATCAACTAAGATGGAGTATATAATGTAATAAGTCCTCCAGAATGAAGGAGAAAGGCAATTTAGAAGTAGAAAACGTTGTAGTAGTTGTTGGCACCATCTGATAAACTTTCGTAACCAAACATTAAGAAAACAATAAGAACTTTAAGTTCCTCAGGGGAGGGCTGAGGACAGAATTTCACTCTTTAAAACTATCTCCTTATTATTCAGTCCACTCGTAACTATGTTTAGTTGTTTTAATCCCAACTAAGGCCTAGTTCTTAAACTCATTCTCTACAAATTTATTGTATTGGGCTAGTTGGGCTTGAGTCCACCCATCCGACAAGAGAGGTGTTCAATCCCAGTCCCTACAATCGATATGAAATTCTTTGTGATCTAAGAAAATAAATATTTCATAATTGATTTTTCTTATATAATTAAATACTTATGATTCGGTTGAATTGAGACAATTCAAGAACGCATGATAACCAAGATTAACAATACGGTTAGAATAATTTTCAGCAAAGCCCATTCACTTTAAAACCTAATTTCTATTTGGAACTATTAGAAATTCATCTAAATAATAAGAAAAACATGATTGAACTTATTGAAAGCATGGAAGAACTAATACATCAAAAGAAATCTAATTGAAAAATCAAATATGTTGTTGTCTAAAATCTTTGAAAGAATCACATTGAATATTCATACCGTATAGAAGAAACATAAGCCCTAGCCCTAGCAAAGAGTTTAGGCTGCCATTAGAGAAAGGAAAATACAAGATTTTCTCTACCAAATTCATTTTACATAGCCTTCCTTCAAAACCCTAACGTAAAAGTGTTCAAAGAAAATAAAACTTTTACTATTTTAATTTTCGTCCAGATTTACAGCAGTAACTGGTGAGTTAATTTCAGCCTTCAAAAATTGTGAATTTTGGAAAACTTAAAACTGAAGCATTATATATATTTAAGTTGGGTTCCAACCCATCTAGCCTTATGTCAATTGGATTTTTGAGGAGAGAGATACGCCCAAAATACTGGTCAGTGCTCAAATCTGATTTTTCCTTTTCAAATTCTGCCTCTTTGATTTCTTCCCTTATTTGAAGCTTCCAAACATGGTAGAAGACCCAAGCACTCCAGCTGCACCTCCTTATACATTTAAGCATGTCCTTTAGCTCCTCTTTAATTCTAGTTTGGCCTCCATTTTCTCACAAACTCATGTAAACTCACATTTTTCACATGATTTCCTGAAGGTAGAAAATTACACACAATGAATGACATCTTATTCAAGAAATTATGTAAAGATAAATTATAGGAACTAATGCAAATCATGGCTTAACTATACAAATTAAACATAGTAATATGGAGATAATACCCACATAAATATATAACAAGTATACATTTTATGGCATTATCACACCCCCCCCCCCCCCAACTTAAATCTTGGTAGTCCCTAGCAATCCACAAAGCACCCATGTCTACTGAAAGTGAAAAATTAAAACTAAAATACAAGCCACTTTTGTAGGCTTTCATAGGCTACACGACTGCACTTCCCATGTGCAACAAGTTTTTGAACCCTTAAGTCACCCTAGTGGACGAGTTTACGCTTGTGAGGGTTTGCAGCGACTTTACTCAAAAAAGTCAAAAGTTTCTTGAAAATTCTTGCAGCTAAACTTGGGGGGTTTCACTAATAAATTTTCCTAAGCTTTTCAAAACAAAAACTCATGGAAATTTTTAATCCTTTCCTCTTTGGAAACTTTTTGAAGTGTAAAACCCATCACTTATACCTTTACCAAAAAAAGAAGAAGAAGAAGAAGATAACAAAATTAGAAAAAATAAGATCAAAAAGTAATTTTCATAAAAATATTTGGAAGCTTTTAGAGCTTCCATGAGAACACGAGCACAAGATTAAAAATGATTTTACAACTCTACTCAAATAGATCTCTCTCTCTCTCTCTCTCTCCCCAAACCCAAAAGGATCCAAAGCATGAGAGAAAAACCACTAAGAATAAGAACGTAGAGATTTTTTTTTTTTTTTCATTTCTTTTCTTTTTCCACAAGATAAGAATAAATAACCATACTAAAATCTCCACATTACGAGTCAAAGCTCCATAACACATTTACAGACAATAACTAAAATCATGTGCATCCATATAATACATGAACATATTTCAAAACTCCAAATGGATAACACAAAACCACAACATTTCTAGAATACGCAACCTCAACATTGAATCAAGGCCTACCATGCCTAAGACTAACAAACCTTAAGTGCCCAACCTCCAATAGAATTAATTATGACCTCGTTAAACTTTGCAAGATTGAGTCACCAACAATTTATGGCCAAAGTCTCCCAATTTATATAGCACTCCAATCACCACCAATAAATTAAGCTTCATGCTCGACGTGTAGCTAATTTATCTATAAAACTATTGGAGAATGGGATGAGCTAAAGCCCAGTAAGTAGCATAATTAATAGGGGTGGGGGAAATGCAAGTTTAATAATAATGAACATTTTACAAAACATGCTATAATTTGGGAATTTTCATTTGAATTCTGCAAAATAAATTTCATTAACATCATGTCAAGAATGATAGACCTATTGTAGCACCAAGCTTCCCAAAGTAACTATGAAACTACATGTTATTCACTGTGAGCCATAAAAATATCCAACACCATTTCAAAACCGGAAACCTCACCCAAGGCTACCCAAGGTCGCCACATAGACGGGGTCGTCACAAAGATGGGGTTGTCACACAGAAGTGGTCGTTACATAGACAGGGTTTTCACACAGACGGGGTCGTCACATAGACGAGTCGTCACACAAATGGGGTAATCATCAATATCATGGCACAATGGTAAAACCACATCAAAAGCTCACAAGTTAATGTATTTGAAATACACTATTCACTTCCAAGTAGTGTCATAAAATATTTCAATAACCAAATATCCAAAATATTCTAAAAGTCCTCAAAACCATTTACTGTAATAAAATATTTTGCATAAATTTCCCAAATAATACAAGTTAAAATAAAGCATCTTTAGTATATCCAAATAATACCACAAACCATAAAATCCATTATCAAGGGAGTTCAAAGATGCTTTTCTTTTACATGCCAAATATTCGTGCATTTCCCCATATACAATGTTAAATATGATACACTTTTCATATGTAATCATACATAGTAAGGTCACAACACGGCACTTTTTACAAAAACATAGTTCCATAAGTGATTTTCCAAAATGTGTTTAACCCAAAAAAAAAAAAACGTTTATGCAACATGGTTATTTTCTGAAAATTCCCATTAAAAACTACTTACCTCGGAAGGCCAACCAATTTTACCTCAACCAGGCATCACCTAATCAAGTCAACCAATCGCTAAGTCCATCACCAAGAATCTCAAAACCTAGAAACACAATGATCAAGCCTATCAATAACAAGTCCTACCACAAAGTACCATCAAACTTGTATCCATAGATCGAAAATGGTCCCCTAAAATTGAATCGAGGACCTAAAACCTAACTTAACTATCTCAAGGGACCTATACCAGAGGATATCAAAAAGCATACAAGTGATCCAAAGGGCCATAATAAAACCAAAGCATTTTAATAAACTACCGCAAACAGTGTGCATTTATTAGATAACATAAAACACATCACTATAAAATAGAGGTAGCGTATCTCATGAGTTTCCTTTTAGGTACCAGGTGATTAAGCCAAACCATTATTAAAATTAACTAAGTAAAACACATGTCGAAGAAAACACATGAATTTACAAAGCTATTCCACTCATCAAAGGTTTGAAGTAAATTCCACAAAATCCCAACATGTTTGTCATACTTTCAAATTCACTACATAGTAGGCTTTTGTAAAAATTGTTTGGTCCATGAAAATTTATCTAATTAACTTGAAATTAAATAGGGATTGGTTCTTATTGTGTAGTATGTACCATAAAAATTTCAGCTCAAAATAATTTTTTATAATTTATTAAAAATCACGTAATACGGCTAACTCAAATCTGCCCCTAACAGCTTTAGAATCCAAAAGAAAATCACTATATTTTTAATTTTAAGCCCAAATGCTTTGAGACTTCATTCACATTAAAACCATGTCTTAAAGTATATTAAAAACAAGAAATGAAACCCATAATCTCAGATAAACAGTTTATCAAAAACTTGGCATACAGCAAGCATTAAGCCCACTTTCACATGTCAAAACCATCCAAATGCAAAGAAAGCACACTTTAAAATCAGCTCACCTCAACACATGCAGCAACAAAACTCATATGGTTGTTCTAGGAAAACCATCCCTCAAGTACCCATTAGAAAATTAGACAACTAAGATCCTTTAAACACAGCAACCCCCCCCCCCCCCCCATAAACTCACTCATCAAATAAATCCCACCAAGACAAAACCCATATACTTAAACACATGAATATCACTTCCAAAACTTAGATTAGAAGAGCCTATAGCAAAATATGGAAACCCACAAAATAATAAGAGGTAGTTTTACCTTCGAGAGGAGAGATGAAGAAGCCTTAGAGGTTGCTATAAAGTTTTTCCAGTAAATCTTGCCGAAAAAAACGACGGTGGAGGTGGTAGTGAGATGAGTACCGGTGAGAGAGAGAGAGAGAGATGTGTGTTTGTTTTGTGTTTAAGTGTGAAAGAAAAGAAATAAGGGAGAGCCCTTCACTAGCTGGCCAAGAAAGAGATATTTTGCAAGCTTGTGTTTTTGTGGTTGGGAGATAATGGGTAGGTGGGAGCACACGTGTGGGTCATAAAAATCTAACCCCTTTTTTTGGGGGGGGGGGGGTGGTTGGGGCGTTACACACACACACACACACACACACACTCTCTCTCTCTCTCTTTCTCTATGCTTGTTGCAACCCCTAAGCAACAAGCCACCATTTCTTGGGTAAAAAAGCCATTAGATTGAAAATTGTTGATAATCTGAGGCCTGGTATTGTGGGTCCTAGGAGTTAGAGTTTTCTAGGTTTTGGTTTGAGA
Source organism: Quercus gilva (assembly GCA_023621385.1). NCBI lineage: Eukaryota > Viridiplantae > Streptophyta > Magnoliopsida > Fagales > Fagaceae > Quercus > Quercus gilva. The sequence goes on along the minus strand of CM042475.1, from coordinate 36,055,606 downwards.
TCAAAGAGATTGAAGAGTGGGTTTATTAATTGTGTTGGTTTTTTCTGGGGTTTTTTATTGGAATTGACTCCAAACAAGATTGGTTTTATATATATACGAAAAGACTGAATTTTGTTAATTTTTCTGGGATTTTGAACTTTTCTAGGTTTTTAGTTTTTGAACTTTTTTGGGTTTTTAATTTTTGTTGGCAAGGACGTGAGGAGTAGGATATTTGATTTGATTTATTGGAAGGTTGTTGAGTTAGATTAGGTGTTGAAGTAACAATAAATACACTCATGGATTTTTATTTTGAGTCCATAACTATCATCGACTCTTTTTCTTTTTTGTTTTCGCTAAAGCAATTGTATCTAAAATAGTTCATTGCTTTGTAAAAATTGGATCTAAATTTGGATTTATATTAAGTTGTTACTTGTCTTTTCTCATATGGCTTTATCATGCTTTCAGATGTATTATTAGTTGTTTGTTTGTGGTTGAGATGATAAGTTCAAATACAAGTTAAAGTTTTAAGAAATTTCACAATTGTTTTTTACCCATTGTACATTTTAATCTTGTTTTCTCTTGATTTTTTTTTTTTTTTAATGTTTTGGGAGGGGGGAGATATAAAAATGGAGTAAAAATACATATTTACTCTTGTTTTTAACATAGATAGGTAACAGGAGACTAACGTAGGTAATCTTAGATTGGCAATGTGTTAAGCTTTAAACAACGAATAGCTAGGGAAGGTGAAAACAGGTCTAACCACATATAAGTTTATTATAATTCCCCCCCTCCCCCACACACACACACAAAAACTGACGTATCTGTTCCCAAAGTTGGGCCCCTTTTTGTCAAGAATAATCCTAAAGGGCCCCACCCGCATGAAAAATCATCAAAAGCAATCATCATTAACCCACTAAGGAAGGCTATAAATAGGAGGAAAATAGAAGCGAAAGGGGTTAGACACTGGAGGGTGAGGAACCAGAGACTTAGAGAGGAAGAGAAAAAATCCAAGAAAAAACCACCTCAGGAAGAAGGTAGGTAGTTGTATTACGGGTATGAACTTTCGACCTTAGGAGCTTCCCATTGTAGGATATCCATACACCCACTACAACAAGTAAATTGTGAGCCTTGCAAAACAATTAGCCTATTAACTGAGATTTGGGTGCGCACATAATCCTTTTTTTCCTTTTAGGAATTAAAAAAAAAAATACAAAACCAATGAAGATTTTTAATCTATCCCTTTTAGGGATTCTTTTAAAAATTAAAAACCATGGGACTTTTTATTTTCCCCCTTTTTGGGAATCTTTTAAAAAATATGAAATCCTATGCATTTTTCTTTAATCCTTTTCCTTTTAAGAATTTTTCCTAAAACTTAAAACCTATGAGCTTTTCACACACAAAAAAAACCTTTTAAGATATATGTTTTTGTAGATTAAAAATTCATAGGAACTTTATTTTGGGTGTTTTAAAATGTGATGCTTTGCCTATGGCTTAAATCCATTAAGTTCATGGGCACTCTAAAAGACAAACATAACTTCCCTCTCCTTTTAACAAACGTCTTACTTTGTTGATCTTGGCATGCAAATAAATGTGATGCCTAGTATGATTTAATGTAAATTTAAATGCGTGGGGTATATTTTCTATCTCTTATTTAAATTATTCATGTTATATAGGTCATTTACATGCCATTATAATTTAGATTGCACATGTCATTCTAGGATATATTGCATGTAATTTTTACATGTCATTATAGAGTAGTTTACTTGTCATTCCTTTACATTATTTCTCACATGTCATTCTAGGATGGATTGCATGTCATCTTAGGATAGTCTTTATCTTTGCCTTAGATGTACATGCATACCTTTCTTCCTTTTTTAAAGCCAAATGCCAATTTGCCAAATATGTTAGTTGTTATTTTAAATGGTGAAATTTAACATTAAATTTGAAATAATGTATTATCCTTTTGGATGGGTGTCATGGGGTGCCTAACACATTCCCCAAACGTAAACAAACTTCCAAATCTTTTATTTCTGGTTCAAGATGTTTATTTTATTTCCAAGTTAAGCTTAGGAGCCTTAGGGTTTTCTAAGTTAAAATTATGAAATAAAATTGATTAAACTTAAGTGACTAGTTACACATTAAAATTCCAATGGTTGGTGCCAACTCCTTAAATTGAATATAGGTGTAAATACTCACACTAACACACCCCACCATAGTATTGCACATGTCTTACACACCCATTTGCCTTAGCAAACGCACACATGCGCATGTCGTCGAGTAAAGCATACCAAAGCCATTGGAACATATGTTGAAAACACAGGACAAGCCACTTGCAAGACAAGTTGTCTCGCGAATTGCTTAATAGAATTTTGAATCTTCTCATGTGCTCCTCACATGCTCCATTTGCATGACTAAGTGTCTTGCAAGTCATCTCGCAAAGTGGCACTTCCAGCTACTCTTCATGTGATTTCTAAGCCCAACCAAATTACAAATTGTTAGAGCATTTTAATATTAAATAATTAAAATAAATAAATGTTATAACATAAATGTAAAGATATGAGAGTGAATATGGAAGAAGAGGAGTTAGTGAAAATATTTAATCTTACATTGAAAATGAGAGAGATTTTTTTATTCTTTTTAATTGTGGTGATTAATGGGCTAAAATGAATTGTCTCATATATTGGGCTAAATACGTGCGCAAGGGATAGGGGAAGAAGTTGTTCTAGCCATATGACGCTTGTTGGGTTGTTGTATCCTGGGGGAGACAAGTCAAAGAAGGTCTACACCGGTTACAAAGTTTAGCCAACCAAGGGCTTGAACTCTTTAAAGTAATAAAATTCAGTAGTATTATTCAGTTTCTCTTTGTGTTATTTCCATTATCATTGTATTTGCACCAACACAAATAAAACCCACAAAATATATAGAAAATGTGCATTAAAATACAAAGAAATTGGCATGGAATAAAGTCAACAAAGAACTTGAAAAATTACAACTTAACATTAGCATATGAAGCCCTCTTTCTCTAATATTCTTCGCATTATACACTTCTAAAAAATGATAAAATTGTCTAAAGGTGATCTCTATGGATGTAAACCGCGATATGCATTCCTTAGTTCCAAGAGTCCAGACCACCTCTTATCGCTAGAACCTGCATCTTGTCCACCAATATCTGCAAAGGCACTACATTTGTGATTGCCTTGCTTGCATTAATAGCTAGTTTAATGTTGCCAAAAAGAAAACAAGATTACATTGCAATGTAGGATTTGATCTCTCACACAACTCCGAACAAGTATCCTGCAGCATAGATTTTAAGAATTTATCAAAGGGTTCTAATGATATTCGTCAAATAAAAAAACTTGGTTAATCAGTTGTACTTTTACTGAGGTGGTAAGACGGATTGTGTCTTGTACTAGTGAATCAAGGTCAGCTTCATATCCAGGTTTAACATATATCACCTGCTAAGGCAACCATGTTAAGTTCATTTTTAAGGTAAAAGAGATAGAGAGAGTGAGAGAGAGAGTTTAGAGACTTAATGATGGATCATCGCCCCCGATTTCAGGTAGTTGATTTGCATCATTGTCTCTGCTTGAAGGAAGAACCCACACATTGAAGGTTGTGTCAATCTATTACATCATGTACGAAAGTAATTAGTCATGCAAGTGCTGCATAATATTTCATAGCATATTGTTCCTTCTGGAAACAGATTTGTCCTAATTAAACTGAAATCATCTTTCTTGAAAAATGAATAACCTACCTCTCTGCAGTATGGTGAGGCACAGATACTACATTTTCTTGTGAAGGATGTAAGAATCCTTCCATCCACTGAAAGACCAAAGCTCGCGTGCTAGCAAAACAAAAGGGAAATAATTAGATACTCATAGATACTGTCATAATATAGGACGAAAATTTTGGTGTGGGTATTAACGAGTAAGTAGATGTTGCTGAACACACCATCCACACCCCCCCCCCCCCCCCCCCCCCCCCCCCCAACACAAAAAAGAAGAAGAAGAAAGCAGGTGAAGTCCATTGAGATTTTAATACACAACACATTAAAGCCCCTAGCTTATTAATAATGCTATGTGTGAGAGGGGGGTGTCTACACTATGCTTTGAACTTTGAAATTGTTATTGCCATGTATAATTAACTTGAAGGATCATAATTTTATTAGCAGTCATTTCCACCATCATTTTTGTTTTAGTAACTATTATAATAATAGTACGAAAAATGAACAAATATAAAAAGGTTGTGCCCAACTCACCAAATTCCACTTCTGCATGGTCTAGGAAAGGTTCATTGGTAGACAACTTTACTCTTAATTTTTTTTTATTTTTAAATAGAAAAAAAGATACTTTTCTCAAACTAAGTAGAAAAAAGAAAGTGTAGTTGTGAATGATTTTTCTTTATTTTTTTTTATAGGGTGTATTTGTGAATAACGGCATTATATAAACATAGAAGCATTAATTATTACAGGAAAAAAAAAAAAAAAAAAAAAAAAGAGGTTTAACCTTCTTTTTTTTTTTGAGAGCTTACATAATGGATACATATTGCAGGACTTGTTTTCTAAAAAATGCAGAGCACTTCTGCTATGTTTAGAAGTTTGGAGGAAAAGGAGGGTAGAGGGGAATGATTATCCTCTACCTTGTATAAATGTTTTTAAAATTAAGAGAGAGAGGAATAATTAGTCTTTTATAATTTGTAATTTTGTTAATATGGTAAAAGTAAATTTAGTAATTCATTTGGTCAAGAATTTCTATGCTCTACTCTTCTTCCAAATCTCTTTAATTTGGGGAAATTAAAAATGATAGGTTAGAAGTAGTTAGAACCCCTCCAAACCTCTCTCCTCCTTCTTTAAAAAACATCTAAACAAGACAATTTAACTTACTCTCTCTTCCTCTACTCTACTCTCCTCTACTCCCTCTCCATCCAAACAAGCTATTAATTTTTTGAAAATCAACCCAAAAAAAAGAACCACCAAAATATACATTAAGATGATTCATAACGAAAAAGTAGTTGTAAAAAGAAAATAATAATAATAATAATAATAATGTTAAAAGAGGAGTGTGAGTCACCTTGTGGATGGTAAGGTTGATAAAAACTTGTGCATCTTTTTTATGTTCATCTTCCACCAAATCTTGCAACCGCAGGTCCTTCAGAGACAGAAGGTAGTCGCAGGTCCATTCCCCCTGCCATCTCCCGTCGGATGTTGATATTTTGATCATTCGGCGTGGATTCCTGCTACTTTTTCTTTTAATCTTTTTTTGATATATTGAATTATAAACATCCGGTACAAATAACATTAGTCATGACTCATGATCATGAGAGGAACCAATCAATGCCGCCTATCATTATAATAGATAGTCACTCAAAAAGAACGGTATAAGCTAAAGCTACCAAAGTGCTTGCTGTGCATGCATAGGTATTAAAAGTTTATGCTAGATTCTATAAGTTTATCTTTACCTATAAGAATCTATAAGTTAATCTTTACTAATAATAATAATAATGAAAAAAAAAAAAAAAAAAAAAAAAAAAAAAAAAAAAAGAAAGAAGAGAGAGAGAGACCAAACTTATAGATTCTATAGTTATTTGATCATCTAAATTCAGCTAAAGAAAAGGTGTAGAATGTTTCCAAGGCGGCATGGCATCTCATGCATGATTGTACGTAGTTTGGCTTTAACATTTAAATGAGCCAGTGGGAAGCCATGTTTTGGCATTTAATACTAAAATAGTTGCTTGTTTGGTGTTAAATTTGGCCTTTCAACGTAGTAGTAGCAACGGCGGCTCTAGGATTTTTTCCTAGGAGGGTCAATAAGAAGATACATCTTAAGTAAAATATAAATCTTACGGTCTAAATGGCTTTCTTATTACAAATTTGTCTATAATATGTACTAGTAATAGAATAAAAAATAAATTATAGGTTCATTTGACATATTTTTTCTTAATATAATGAACATGTTAATTGTTGTTGTTAAGTTAATTTTAATTATTATTGCTTAAAATAATTTTATTTATTAGTTTATGATGATTATATGTTTACATTGTACTATTAATGTAAGATTTATATTATAGATAATTATACTATACACATTTGCAAAAATTATACAATATTGTACACATTTGTTTAGAAATAATGTAGATTTTACAATGATACATTGTATTAAAATGTAAACTATGAATTTTTCATTAGTTTATTTCAAATTTATTAAAATCTAAATGGGCTTTTTAAAACAAGTTTAGATGAAAAAAAAAAATTACTTTGTTGTTGGGCTTACTATTTCTCCTAGATTTTAGATAAAATTGGATTGTAGTTAGACCTTTTTTTTGTATTTAAAAAGATCAAAATTTTGTTAAGATAATCATAATTAAACTTATCTCAAGTGGTTTTTAAAAAAATTTAGAATCAAGTGTTCAAATTTTTATTTAGAGGGTTAAATAAATAAATAAAAACAAAATATATTATATATAAAAAAAATAAAAATAAAAAAAATTGCTAGCTCAGGGGGTTCATTTGAACCCCCTGAACTATACATGGCGCCGCCCATGAGTACTAGTAAAAAATTCTTGTAAAACACACACATAGATGGGTTATGGTTCTGGAAAGAAATACCAGATCTTAACAGATTGCAGAGAGTGAATTCAAAGAAGAAAAAGTAAAATCAACTCCAAAATGGGGTTCACAATACCAGTGAGAAGTCATTTCTTTTTGAAGCGGCTCTGATTCTGCACTGAAACTTGAGGGATTTAGCCTTAGTTGGGTAGGAACTGGGAATTGGGCTGACGTTTCTTGCTGATACCAGATAGCCAACTTCTGCCATTTCTCTCTCTCTCTCTCTCTCTCTCTCTCTAAAAACCAAGTGTGTGATAAGTTGGAGACTACAACCTTATCTTCATATAATTGGCATATAAAGTGGGATTTTTTTCTCCCTTCCTCCGTATCTTTATTTTGGTCTATGGTTGACCTTTTTCTTTTGCTAAATTATAATTTTTTTCAAACTTTTAAAAAAGAGAGATGCTACGTCTACAACAATTTTACAACATTTTTACAACAAATCACAGGTGGTTAGATATTATTGGTTCAAATTTGAAACTAACACTAAGATTACTTTTTTGCCCCAACAATAACAACCAATAACAACCTGCCACTTAGGAAATGTTGTAAAAATGTTGTAAAAATGTTGTAGACATAGCATTTCTCTTTAAAAAAAAATTTAAATGTTACTCTTTTTAAGTTTTTTTTTTTGGGGGGAAAATTAAATTCTTTAACTTACATTCATTCTTAACACCTTTCTATCTTCATACCTTAACTCCTAACTTTATTTCTAGTATGCAGGTAATGTAAGAAGCCCAATTTGGTTCTTGAACTTAAACTAGATGGCAAATCTCAAGAAAAGAGAAAGCAGGTCATGCAACTCAAAAGTGCGGGGTGGTGCGCCCACACACGTCTATTAAATAATTATTAAATATATTATCTATTTATCATTAAACATTTATTTTTCATATAATGTTAAATATATATCAAATTGAGATTAACAATGGATAATAAAGTAAATTCATGACTATTAAATGATATTTAGAAATTAGAATACAAGCCAAGAATATAGATATTTATTAATTTCCAAATTCACTATTACTATTCAAAGCATGAATCCTCTCTTTGTCTTGTGAAAGGGTATTCAATTCCTTTTGTTTTTACATCCTAGTCATGTTTTGCAATTTTCCTTTTTTAAAGAAGACACGCATGCAGAAGTATCCCAAGTGTGCAAGTGTTTGACATAGATATGACACCCCCAATGAAGTGTCCGTACTTCCTAGATATGAATGCACTTAGAGGTTGCTATTTTCCATGGTTTAAGATTTTGAAAATGGGGTTTTAGAATGTCAGTGAAAGACTATTGAGAAAATTAACATTCATGCATTGATCTTTCTATATAGTTTTGTAAATTAGTATCTAATCCCCAGGTTACAACAACATTACTAATTTTCTTTGGATCACAGTGCTCAACAACTGTGCTGGTATTGATATTGCCCTTAGAGCAGCCCACGAATTGCTCAAGACGTACTGTAACATTTGGGATTCGTGAATTGATTCAAGGTTTATTTTTACTTTTTAAGAATGAGTATTTGGATGACACCCATGTCATGGGTTATTTAAAAGATGATGGAGCACTTGGGGAAAGTAGGAAAATGGATCCATCGTGTTTATCTTATTTGTAAGCATATAAAAGAGTCAATCGTGAAGGTTTCAGTTGCAATGGTGAAATTTAAGGTGGTTATTCAATATTTCATTTCTTTCACATTATGATCTCACATTCTCTTTCCTATATAATTCTTTAGAGAATTAGAAATCCTAACTTGACTACAATTAGAAATTCTTCACCCAATAAAATTCTTCCAATTTTATAAATTCTCGATTTTTCTTCATGGAGTGAAATTCACTCACCTCCTACTTACTTTTAAGGACAACAACTTCTCCGATTAAATCCACCGGTCCAATTCCCATGTAAGTTTCTTTCTATTTAACCGTGTCTATTTAACTGTGCTTTCAATTCTTCTCCAAAAAAAAAAAAAAAACTGTGCTTTTGTTTTAATGTTTAGAAATTTGGATTGTTATTAATTAAATTTGGGCTTCAGTTTAACATTGTTTTCTACACACATATATGGTTAGTGTATATTGGTGCAGTGATTGAGGCTTAAAACGCATTACTTATGTAAACTCCTTTTATGTTTGCTACTTATTGGTTCATTAAATTTGTGTGACACAATGATCCTATAGTTAGATATGGTTTTATCACCATTGCACACCCTTGGTACGATGATCACTCTACAAGTATAAGTGCTTGTGGGGTGTGGAGGGAAAGGACCGAGGTTCAAGTTTCTAGGAGGGAGCTTCACACACATATACACTAGATTAAGTTAGAGTAGAATTCTATCTTATAATAAAATAAAATAAAATAAAATAAAAAGGATGTGGTTTTATCAGGATGGACAAGCTAAGTGGGAGATATAATCATTTGAATAAAATCAACACTAAAAAATTTGATTGGAATAGATTTATTAGAAGGTGGGATTGATAACACCTTCAAAATGTGTATTTATTATATATTTATTAGGCGTTATCCTCTTCTTACTATGCTTAATTTTTATAATTAAACCAAGATTGCAGTATTCCCTTGTGTTTAATTTTCTCTTTTCAAGAAACCATGTGGAAAAAGAACTTACAAGAATATGTGGGACAAGTTAGAGAGGATGAAGTTGCTACTTGGAAGATAGTATCCAAACAGACTAACAAATAGGTGGTTTTGTATCAATCTAGTCCCAAACCTAAAGAAATATCGAAATAATTTCATGAAGCATATATGGAGGTCAAACTAGTATTAAAGAGAGCCAAAAAAAGTCAATAATATCATGCTTAAATGTCTAAGGAGGGTAGTTGAGCACTATTTGGTATTTTGGGCATAACTCTTTCCTCAAAATCTGGAATGACACAAGGCTGGATAATTTGGAACAGCAACTTTGAGCACTACGACTTTCTAGTTTTGAGCATTCCTTTTTTTGCAAGTTTTGAAGGCTAAAATTAACCCATAAGTTACGGCTGAATTTATGGGCAAAAAATTACGAAGTCGAGATTTTTTATTTTTCTTGTTTTCATTTAAATTGGGGATTCAATAGGGTTTGGGAGACATCAATTTTGCAGAACATAATTTGTATTTCCTTTCTTCTCTCATGGCAGCTTAAGCTCTTAGCTAGGACTAGGGGTTATGTTTCCTCTATAACAGTATCATTGTGATTCTTTCTAAGATTCGATATGACAACATATTTGATTGTTCCATTAGATTGTTATTGACGTATGAGTTATTCCATTCTTTCAATAAGTTCATCGATATTTTTCTTATTATCTAGATGAATTTCTTAGAGTTTTAATTAGAAATAAAGTTTTAAATGGGTGTGTTTCTCCTAAAATTTGTTCTAATCACATTGTTATAATCTAGATTACCATGCGTTCTTGAATTATCTTAGTTCAACCAAATCATAGGATTTTCTTTTTCTAAAAACAATCAAATATAGATTTTTTTAAAAAAAATTTATTATCAAATCACAAAGAATTTCATATAGATATAGGAAAAACTCTGATGCCCTAGTGTTTACATTATTGATTTATACCCATCATCATTTTTTTTATTGACAACAATTACTAAGCAACACTACTTTTCTTCTTTACAACAATTGCTACTTGATTTCATTGTCTTTAAATCTATCCTGTTCCTTTAGTGTCGTTGCTAGGGAGCTGATATTCTGATGCATATTCAAAGACAATTTTTATGGAGCAAAGCACAACCAATGGAAATTCTTCTATTAGTAATTTCGTTCCATTCTCCCTTATTTCCATTTTTATTTTGATTTTTCATTCACTGTTGCATAAGCATCTAGGCTAGAAAGAAGTGAGGTAGAGTAGAAATATTTTAATCTTACTTTGGTAATCTATTTGGCATGCCTTTGCCTTTGCATGCATCATCAATCATGGGTGACAACACACGTAATAATCATGATGAGAATAGAACTATGCATGAACCGTTGCATTCCACACAAAGTTTTATTCCTTCATGCATCATGTTTCCACTTAATACACCACATGTAGAATTGAATCAAGGTTTATTAAAAATACTTCCTGACTTTAGAGGGCAAGAAAATGAAAATCCTCATGTCAGAGCCTCTGAAGAGGCAGTTAGTAGTTTATATGCACAAAATGTTATTGAGATTGCTAAGTTACACTTCTTTCCTTTTTTCCTTAAAAAAATGCAAGAAGTTGGCTTTACACATTGAAACCTAGGTCTATAGGTAACTGGGGGGAGATGGCCCAAGAGTTTTTTAAGAAATATTTCCCTCCTTAAAAAGTCTAGCAAGTAAAAAGAAGGATAGCTAGTTTTGTTCATAGAGAAAATGAGACCATATATTAAGCTTGGGAAAGGTACAGTTCTCTTTTCAATTTCTACCTAACTCATAGATATAAAGATTGGATGTCGGTTAACTATTTTTATGAAGGACTTAGACCTAGGGACCGATAGTTTGTTCAACTCTCATGTCAAGGGATATTTTACAAAAAGAACCCAAAGAAGCAATGGACTACCATGACGAGATAGCTGAAAACTCTAACATGTAAGCTGGACCTAACCCTATGTACTCCACAAACCAGACCAAACTAACACTACCACTTCTAGTGGAATTGTTTTCAAGTTCAGGGAAGAGGATAACATGAGTACCAAAATCAGCATGTACAAAAATAAATACACTCAAAATGAAGGAAGCAAGAGTGGCAGTGCCTCCTTTAGAGAGTATGCAATGGAGGTATGTAAAATATGCCATGAGATAAACCATGTTACAAATGAATGTGCATCACTTTCATCATTCTTAAATGTGCCTAAAGAACAAGTTCTTGAATTTAACTCATACCGGCCAAATAATTCTTCATATTCTAACAATTATAACCCAAATATGTAGAGTCATCTATATACGAGCATAAGAGTGATAATGTGTTGAACCCTCCTACTCCAAGGAACTTTAATTCACCACATGCATCATAATCATCTAGACCTTCTTTGGAGGATGCACTAAATACTTTCATCCAAGGGCAAATTGAGCAAAATTAAAATTTTGTATCCTTGTTCACTATGCTAAATGAGGAGGTAAGAGAGGTCAAGAGCCATATAACTAAGCTTACAAATTCATTGAGTAGGACAGAGAAAAGGAAGCTTTCTTCCCAAACTCAACCCAATCTTATTCATCAAAATCTAAAAATTGGTTCATAGGATAAACGTACGGAAGTAAAATTTGTGACCACTTTGAGGAGTGGTAGAGAGATTGATAGAAGTGTTCCTTTAGTAAATAGCAACTAAGAAATCTAAGGAGACCCTAGTTGAGAGAGAGAGATGAGACTGAGTTACATGGGCTTAATAACATTGAACAATGCTCATTCCCTACACTATTTCCACAGGCCTTAAAATTACTTAGGGAATTGGACACCAAACCTGAGATATTAGAGCATTTGATCAAGTCAAGATAAATAGTCCATTATTGCATATTATCAAGTGCCTACATAAGCCAAGGTAATTAAGGAACTATGCACTGTCAAGAGAAAGCATCATGTGAAGAAGACGACATTCCTAGCCGAATAGGTAAGTGTAGTTAACTATTATCCAACATTAGACCCCACCACTAAAGTATAAGGATCTAGGTTCTAGTACAATCTCTTGTGTGAAACTTCCAATTGAAATTTGCCAATACGGCTAGGGTTTTCCCCTTTTGCAGAGTGGCGTTCCAAGCCACCCTCCTTAGGCTTCTTGATTTTCTTCCTACTCGCCACTATATGTAACTTACGCTGGGTCTTGGAGGGCCCCCATATGAAATTTCTGTTCACTCTATCTCAAGTTTCTAATAGCTTAGTTAGAAGAGCAATACCCTACATAATGAGGTTGTAATGCATAAAGTAGCAAGGACAACTCACTCAAGGAGAAATTGAAATATTGATTCGTGGATCTCACATGCATTATGGGAAACCCAAAGATATCTTCTCAGGTTAGGGATTAAATGAAACCCCAAGGTACAGCAACGGTAGGGTTAAGTGAAACCACAGGGTACAGCAAAGCTCCTCCATAGTTTAGCTTGCCACATTTGAAGAGTACACTTGAGATTTTCCTAAGTTAGCTGTCTGGCCTGGTAGGTTACAAATGAGGACCAAAACTTTTGGTACACCCTAACAAAATATATATATATATATATATATATTGGGTTCGTCTTTGCAAAGAGAACCCTTGCAAAACAAAAAAAGTGTGAGACAAGACATTCATTTCTTGAAACTGGTGGGGTTCCCGAGTTTGTATCATCCTAAGATGGCTAAGAATTTCCATGCACAAGATAAAATCGTAATGAGAAAGAGGATGCCCTTTGACGAATCCCTCTAGAGGAATGAAAAGGATCAAAGATAAATCCATTAAAAAAAATGGAGACTGTAGATATGATAATACAACGCATAAGTCAGTAACATTATTGGGCATATTAAGTATGCATTTGGATACTGCTTATTTTGCTAAAAGCTAAAAACAATAATAAAAAAGTTACTGTTCATGCACGGTTACTGTTCATATGCCTTGATGCACTGTTCATGTGAGTGCACCAGGCATTGGTCCAAAAAAAAAAAAAAAAAAAAAAGAAGGAAGCCAGATGCAGACACTGGGCTCCAAAACACAAACCAAACGCACCTTTAATAGGCAGAGAATATCCTGAACAAAATTTCATTTGAATCAGTAATAAACTTCCTATAAATCAATTTTCATAACCATAAATCCAGCTTTTCCTCTCTTGTTACTCAATGTGAATCAATTCCAGCACAACAATTGCAGTATCTAATATTTTCCTCTGTGGCACAAAAGCAGATTGGAGAGACAAATAAGCTTAGGACTCAAAGGTCGAATAAATATTGCATTTTCATTCTCACATTTCATTCCTATCAACCTGAAGTATCAATTGATTCATCAATGGCAGTAATGTTGACAATTTCCATGAACTAAATGCACGCCCACTAGTTTTTTCTTTTTTCTTTTTTAAATGTAATAGCAATGACAACGAGGATATCCGTAAATGTTGAAAAGGTTTGCTATTGTGACATGTATGTGTATAAAAACAACAGCCCCATGGAAAGAAAAGGCTACAAATGTCTTCATACAAACCAATGGGATGGAGGCGGTAGTTTCATCTCACAGATGACCAAAACCCCAACCCCACCCCCACCCCTCAGACCCCAAAAATAAATAATACAGAGTCACTGCATGGCACTGATTTTCAGAAATATACATACCTCCCTCTCACCTCTTGTGCTTCTTCCGAGATCTCCAAAAGTTTGGCAAATACCTTGATATAGAATATGGGCAACCAAAGAACTGGAAAAGATTTTGGCAATCTTTTTTCCCTACTTCATCATTTCCCTGTGAGCTTAAATGACTTAAATAAGTTTTCCCTTCATATATATAACAAAGCTGCTGCCACAAAAGCATGCTCAATCCTACTTCCACCGAAACACTTGAAATAAACAGATATACTAGAACAAGCCCTCTTGTGGATAGTAGCACCGCAGACTTTAGCAAAGCAAGAAAAATTTCCATCACAACCCTGAAAGCCATATCCATGTTAAACCCATTGAGACGGCCAAATTTATAAGTTAATTGTGGCCATAGATGCAACCCTGCATATATAGACATGATTGATACATAAATTGTACTGATGACAGCCGAGATGAGGAAGAGAATGAAATGCCGGTGATTTGCTGCACCCACACAATTCCCAATCTGCAAGACGATTATGATTGTTAGCATGCAAGTAATGAGCTATACTTTTCACAGAAACATTTCAAAATCCTAGCGACAAGATCTTCCCAAGCATTTCATGTGGTCAAAATATTTTAAAAAGAATTTGTGAGAACAATGAAAAGCAGATTTTTTATTTTTTTTTAGATAAGTAGGAATGAAAAGCAGATCCTAAAACCTCCCTAATCTCCAACATCAAAAGCTGAAACCCCATCCCACTAATTTTTTAATATTTCTATTAATTGTACACGACCAAGTTTGATTCTCAAAGGCACAAATTTTTTAACAATTGTCTTGGGGTAATTATAAATTTCAAAGTAGATGCTATTTCTTCCAAATCTAAGATCACATGATCAAGAACATCTTCAGAAGTTGAAATAAATCCTTAAATCCCCCCTTAAGGCCTCAAGCTCCTATACCTTGAAGCCTTTTCAATCAGTTGGAATCCTGATGTGCTGAATGAAAATTTTATAAAACTTTCTCAGATAAAAGAGAGGAAACAAGAGAATTGAATTGTGTCAACTATATCAAAAGATGACAATCACACAGTTCTGTTTTTAATTTTAATTTTTTTTTTTTTTAAGGGTATTAAAAAAATCTGGAGGAGATGTTTTGATAAAAAATTTAATGGAAGTCAAGCAGGGAATTTGGGGAATATAGTAACTCTATTGATTTGAGGAGAGGAATGATAGGCTCGTACAAAGAATTAGGATGATCCAATGGATACATCGAGGAGAATGAAAATGAAATAACTAGTGCCCACAGGATTAACTAATCTTTTCTATAAGATCTTGAGGATAATAAAATTTCTGATGAATGGACGAAAAGCACCTCTTACTTTTTTTTTTGGTTATATACAAGAAAAAAGGAGAGAGCTAAATTGCACGAATTATTGTAAGTTAAGCTAAAAATTCATATCATTAAACTTTGAAAGAAAATGATTGAGCATACAATGGTACGTGAACTAACAAGTGTTCAAGAAGAAATTAGATTGTCATGACAATCATCAATAGAGGCTATTTTCTTACTTGGAAGTTTAATGAAGAAATATAAATAAATGGGCAAATAATCCCACATGGTTTTATAAAACTCTATGATTTTTTTTTTTAATAAGTAATAAAAAGTATATTAAAAAAATAAGAAGGGTGTCACCTGAGTATACAAGAAGTATACATCAAGGACAAAATACAAATCAAGTGCATAAAGTACAAAAGTCCATAAAACCATGAATTGAAAAAATAAGAGTTTAAGATCTGAAATTGTTCTCTAAATCCTCAAAATGCTGGTTATTCATCTCCCACCAAATGCACCACATCAAACAATGAGGGACAACCATAAAAATAGCACTATTCTAATGTAGCCCAAACTTTCCTTGCCAACAAGCCAATAACTCCACCACAATCTTTGGCATAACCCAGCGAATGCCAAACAAGGTAAAGAGGTGGTCTAGTGATTCCCCATTTCTTTTACACATACAATTCCAATCTAAAATCAAAATCTTTCATTTCCGAAGATTATCAATAGTGAAAATATTCCCCAAAGCTGCGGTACAAACAAAAAGCAACACTAGAAGGGACCTTAGGCTTCCAAACAGTCTTCCATGGGAAGGACTAATCTATACTTTATACTTTTTGTCAAAATCTGGTAATAAGAGCGAACTGCAAAAGTTCTTCCCATAGTAGGTTTCCAACAAATCTTATCATCCCCAACTTCCCTTAGAGAAACTCCATAAATACTATCCAAGAAGTTAGTTAAGGACTCTAATTCCCAATATTGAATGACTCTTACAAAATTTAAATCCCCTAAAAAATAAGAACACCATTTGGGAACTTCATCAAATCAGCCACATAGACCTCCTTATTTGGACTTAAAGCAAATAATTCTGGATAACTCAATCTCAAATGGGTTATCCCCACACCAAATATCCAGCCATAATCTAACAATAAACACAGCCCCAATGTCAAACTAGATGTGACGAACAAAAGAAGGCCAGCCACAGCCAATAGACTTCCACAAACTCACTCCATGAGGGCCAGTAACAAGAAGAGAGCACCAATCTCCCCCTTCATAGCCATACTTCATCCCTATCACCCTCCTCCACGAGGCCTATCGCTCATTCCCAAATCTCAATAACCATTTTCCAAACAACGCTTTGTTAAAACTTCTCAAACTTCTAATAGCCAAGCCCCCAAAATGAAGAGCACAAATCATAGCCTATTTCACTAGGTGAGTTTTTATTTATCGTCCCCTATACCACTCCAAAGAAAGTTTCTTTGAAGTTGTTCAATACAGTTTGCAACCTCCACCGGTATAGGAAAAAGAGAGAAAATAAGTTGAAAAAATGGACAAAGTACTCTTAATTAAAGTAACTTTACCTCCTTATAAAAGATACAACCGTTTCCATCCCGCTAATCTCCTCTCCATCTTCTCAATAATTGGATTATAAATAGAACCATCTCTGACATTCCCACCCAGTAGAAGACCTAAATATTTCATCGGGAAGGAGCCTTGATTGAACCCTAGCACATCCACCATATTTGCTATATTTGGAACACAGGGACTAATTCAGACTTTCCCATATAAATTTTCAGCCCAAATACAACTTCAAACCAAAAAATCACCAGTTGGAGAAACAAAATCTGACAAGATCAGCATCACATAAGACCGAGGTATCATCGGCAAAGAGAAGATGGGTCACCTACAAAGAGTTTCCCGTGGGACCCACACTAACTCCGACATAAGACCATCCCTCACTGCCTTATCCAACATTTTACTAAAAGTATCCATAACAATGACAAACAATAAAAGGGATAACAGATCACCTATCTTATACCCCTAGAGCTTTCAGAGAAACCACAAGGAGTGCCATTGATAAGAATAGAGAATTTGACTATAGAGATGCAAAAAGAAACCCACCTTCTCCATTTTTTAGGAAAACCACAACGATCCAACATATAAATGAGGAAATCCTAGTTCACATGAGTAGATGCCTTTTCTACATCTAGCTTACACAACACCCCAAGAACTCCTAATTTCACCCTACTATCCAAGCATTCATTGGCAATAAGAACAAAATCTAAAATCTTTCTTTCTTTAACAAAAGCATTTTGAGATTTGAAAATAATGTCCCCAAGCACCATTGCACCATTTTCAATTTGTTAGCTAAAACTTTAAAAATAATTGTATACACTTCCCCCCCCCCCCCCCCCCCCACCCCACCCAAAAAAAAAAAAAAAATCAAACTAATAGGCCAAAAGTCCCTTACCTCCACTGCATCAAATTTCTTAGGAATTAAGGAAATGAAAGTGGCATTCAAACTTTTATCAAACTGAGCATTCTCAAAAAAATACTGAAAGACTTCCAAAAGATTTGTTTTAATAATCACCCAACAAGTTTGAAAAACACCAAGGGAAACCATAAGGTCTAGGAGCTTTATCTCCATTGAAATCCTTAACCACCCTAAAATCTCCACTTCCGCAAAAGGTTGTTCCAACCAGCCAGCCTTATCCTCAAAAATCATGGAAAAATTCAGCACATCTAGGTGAGGGCAATGTATCTTATCTTTTGAGTGAAGACTCTTATAAAACTGAATAATACCATCTTCAATAATTTACTGATCTGATGTCAACACCCCATCAATATTGAGACTGCCAATGCTTTTGTTCCTCCTATTAGAATTAGCCATACGGTGGAAAATTTTCTTATTATTGTCGCCCTCCTTTAAACATAGTACCCACGATTTCTGTCGCCAGCTAATCTCCTCCAACAAGACAGTCTTCTCAATCTCCATGCAAATCCTCTCATTTTCAAGCTTCTCGTCTGCAGATAAAGAAACTCTCTCCGTTTTATAATCCAAGGCATTCAAATTATTCCACAACTTCATTCTCTTAATGGTGACATTACCAAACTCTGTTCCATTCCACTTTTTAAAATCTCCCTTTAGCGCTTTCATCTTCATAGCTAACTTATAACTAGGAGTTCCATAGAAGTGATAAGAGTCCCACCAACTTTTTACCTTCCCCACAAAACCATCCACCTAAAGCCACATGTTCTCAAAACAAAACAGCATCCGTCACTTATGAATACTCCCACCATCTAACTTACCAACCATTTTTTATGAAAATTTGGATAGTGTTCCTCCCACTTAGAAGAAAAGAGAAAACGATCTATCTTGGAACTAGACAAAGAATTGGACAAAGTGTAACTGCCACCCTCCAAAGGGATATCCATTAACCTAATAAAAAAGAGATGAAATCTGAGAATATGTGCATAATCTAAGTGATGTTTACATCCCCCAAACATTCTGAAGAAATGTGAATAGCATTAAAGTCACCACCCACACACCATGGTAAACTCCACCAACTATTCAATCCCTCCAATTCCTCCCACATCAATCTTTTCTCCCTATCCACATTAGGACCATACAAACCAAAAAAACCCATTCAAAATTGTCCCCCGCATTCCTATTCTGCAAGACACCGAAAACTAACCCACACCTTCATCCAACTTCTCCACAACTCTCCTATCCCACATTACCAATATTCCACCTAAAGCACCTATTGAACTCAAATAAACCCAATCAACATGTTGACAGCCCCAAAGACTTCTAATAAAGTCCCTAGTGATAAGCTCCATCTTTGTCTCCTACTGGCAAATGACATCAGCCCACCATATTCTAATAAGATTCCTAATTTGAGGCCTCTTATCCTTCTCATTCATCCCCCTCACATTCCAAGAGACAATCTTCACATTCATTGGGACACAATCACAACCCTTTCCCTATTGGAACCACAAGATTTACCAGAGGTGGAATCATAATTGATAGAGCCCACCCTAACTCCTTTAAGCCCTCCCCTCCTCCCTTTAATTTTTTTTCTCATAGCATTGCCCTTTGTCTGATTCTTTCCTCAACAGCCAAGAGGAAATTAGAAGCAAGTTCTTCCAAACCTTCTATCGACATCTCCAAAAAAGAGCCAAATTCCTAGAACTTGCTCTGAAACAAGGGTGACATACGAGCCTGATTTCCAGATTGACCATCTTCAAACAGACCGGAAAGATCCTCGGTAACATGGGTCTTGACAGAATACGATATAGCCAAAGGAGTCACATTCAATGGTTCTGAACAATCCGAATCTAGTTGGGCAAATTCCACATCTCACCACCTTTGTCGAACCAATCCTTAGAATCCACATCCACCACAACTACTCTTTCCCACACGGATTGTCCCTCTACAGGCATTAAAGAATTCACTGAATAATCCACAAAATCAAGCTCATCCGAAGTAGAGTCCTTTAAAATACCTAACGGATGTCGCTCAATCTCCATTGGCACCACCACCCTCTTCCCATCACAAAGTTCTAAAACCCACTTATTAGAATAACCTCATGATTTACTCATGTCAATAGCTTGATCAAATATAAGCTGCTTTATTTGTGGGTGCACCAACTCACTGTCAACACCAGAGTTGAGATCAATTGCCAAAACCACCATGTTGTTGCATATTGGCACCGATACTTGTGGAGTGGGGCTTGACTCAGCATTGTGTGGGTTCACATCTTCCTCAGAGATCTGCTCCATGGTGGCCAAAATTGGTTCCAAAGTATGGGTGGGAGCTCTATTGAGAACTCGAGATTCCAAAACATTTGAACTGACCTCTGAGTTACGGAACGTGAGGGTAGATATACCAATATTAGGGCATGGATCATCGCCGGTAGTGGAAGAGTAGAAGCACTTGGCGCATTTGCAAGAAAAAACCAAAGAAGGAATAATTGGAATGGGCTTTTTGACTGAAGCTTGCTGGTCTTTGGGCAGATGAGCAGACCCAACTTGGCCCATGAAAGAGCCCTGAGGCTACCAAGCTTTAGTTGTGGGCCTAGACTCCTAAGAAACATCTTGATCTAGCTGGACTTTAAGTGTGGGCTTGATTTCGTTTAAAACAGGAGCTGGCTGTCCTAAACCCACTTCCTTAACTTCAGAAAAAACCACACCCCACCTCCCATCAAAACCTCGCTCCACAAGGAAGCAAAAATCCAAAGTGAACTTTCCAAGCATATCATTAGAAACAATCCCATTTATAACCGACGTAACTTTCGCCCCAAACCCAACCTTCTCTTTCCTAGAATAAACATTGCGAAAATCGTTGTGATTTCCATTGGAATTTTTTACTTTTGAAATTTGAAATTCCAAAATTTTCACCTTCCCTTTATTCACAATTCCATAATTATTCTGCCTCCCATCCACCATCACCAGAGCAGGCTGCTTGAGATCACCCTTTTGATTTCCAGGATGTCCAAGTCGGAGAAGAGAAGCCTCTAATGTCTTCCTCAAGTGAAGTCCAAATCCTCTCCATCCCTCCCCAAAGTGAACTTTCCAAGCATATCGTTAGAAACAATCCCATTTATGACCGACGTAACTTTTGCCCCAAACCCAACCTTCTCTTTCCTAGAATAAACATTGCGAAAATCGTTGTGATTTCCATTGGAATTTTTTACTTTTGAAATTTGAAATTCCAAAATTTTCTCCTTCCATTTATTCACAATTCCATAATTATTCTGCCTCCCCTCCACCATCACCAGAGCAAGCTGCTTGAGATCACCCTTTTGATTTTTGGGATGTCCAAGTTGGAGAAGAGAAGCCTCTAACGTCTTCCTCAAGTGAAGTCCAAATCCTCTCCATCCCCTCCCCAACTTTCCTTCCGGTATCACAATGGAACCCTTAAGCCGGCCTTGGATGAGTTAAGAGATAAGCAAGAACATGCAATGAACATTAGAACCCAACTGGATAATAAAGATTTTATCTCCCTCCCTAAATGTTCGGGAAAACTGTGTTGGAGAATGTTTCAACACCAACTCTTCCACATTAAACAGCAGCCTCTTAGCATTCTCCTTCCCCAAAGCAACAAAATGGGATGAATCTTGACCTTTTTCAAAAATACGTAACAATAACAAATAAAAAGTACAACTTTCTTCAATTTAGAATTCAGAAGTTTTGGATTTGACAAAGAAAAACATAGATCCTCCCATAGCAACAACAACAACAACAAAAAATTAAAAATTAAAAAATTAAAAATAAGCGTAAACCAAATAGAAACAAAAAGAACAAAAGCAGAAATTTATGGCTAATTTGAGGTAGCTAGGATGTGTTGAGAGAGAGGCCGAGAAGGTGAGGAAAATTTTAGGTTTAGTTCCCAAGCAACAATTTCATTTCCTAGTTCATTACCTTCAGTCAATTTGCCCTATGATAGAGAACCTAGAGAGGTAATGTGCTCAATTTTGGAAAAGAAATATGTTTATTGATATAGGTTCACATCAAGGATCAAAATTAAGTTCTTATGTCTTTGCATTGCTAATATAAATGAGCTCACCAGATTGATCTAGGAAGAGGTCCTCCTATGATGTATGTTATTTGCAGATGATATTGTGTTAGTCGATGAGACCAAAACGAAGTCAACTCCAAGTCGGAAAGTTTAGGGGCATAACTAGAATCTAGATATTTTACATTAAATAGGTGCTGTAGGATAAATTGAGGAATTTGTCTATGTATGATTGTGGTGGGTTTTGGGATTGGAGAATTTTGGATCTAAGGTTACAGATTTACCCCTGAATACAAAATTGACCATAAATAATAAAATAAAACACAAATAAATAAATAAATGTTTCAACAGTAAAACACACATAACTAAACCTTTAAAACAGATGCAGGAGGCAGTGAGAAGACAAATTTCCTATATTTTATTTGATTTTATGTCTCAAGGGCAATTTTGTAATTTCTTAATATTTTAGAATGGGCTGTGCTTAATAGTCTATTGGGTCTTACTTTAGTTTTATTTTAAGCTTGGTTATTTAGTTTGGGTTGAGTAATAAAGCCCAAGGAGTCCAAGACAAAGTCTTATTAGGGTTTTAAGAAATCCTAGTTCAACTAGGATTAGGTATTAGTCTTCTATTTAAAGAGTTGTAGTACTTTCTATTGAGTTGATTATTAATGAATGTTTTTAGAATTTAAGAGCTATGCTTTCTTTTATGGTTTGTGTGATGCGACCTTCTCCGAGGTGTGATGCCAAGGAACCCTAAGTGTGATGTTTAGGAAGTCTAGGTGTAATTCCTAGAATTTATCTATTTTCTTTAGTTTTACTATTTACGATTACTATTCACATCACTGTTCACAACAACCCGAATCTTGAATTTCACCTTTGATTTCATTCCTGAAACCCTATTAATCCTTGTCCTTTTTTCTAGCCTATTCCCCACGAAAACCTAACCCTAATTCTTCAAAACCCAAGCTAAACCAGATCTGTCCCTGGTGTTCTAAATCAGATTACCTTGTTCCCCCTTGTCCTACATCAGTTTGGTATCAAAGCGGGGATTTTGCATCATGTCTACACGATCAGGGAGATCGTTTAGGGGGAAATTAAGTGATGGCAAGCGCGATGATTTTATTTTTCAAATCTTGGGTCAACTCAATGAATTTAACCTTCGATTGAATGATTTAGAGAGTCGAATTTCTAAACCTAATGATCAAGAAGTTGCTGTTACAGTAGGGGAAACATTCAGAGCCAATAAGGGTGAGAAAGATAAGAATGAAGAGGAACAAACAGCAAAAGAGCACGTCAATACCAATCAAGGATCTAAATTGAAGGGGTATCGTACCCAAGGAGTACCACAAGATTCAATTCTTGATTGGGCTAGAGAAATATTAGAAAGAAGGCGATATGAACCTTATGATACAGCTAGTGATATCACAAAGAAGGTGAGGATGGAAGTTCCAGATTTCGAAGGAAGGGTTGATCCCACGGTATTCATAGATTGGATTGCTTCTATTGAAGAGTATTTTGATTGGTATGATACGGCAGCTGATAGGCAAGTAAGGTTTGCTAAGATGAAGCTTGTAGGCTTGGCAAAAGTGTGGTGGTTTGGTGTCGAAAACGATATTAGGAGAATAGGCCAACTGCCCGTAGGCACATGGCAAGAGATGAAGATTAAGCTTCGAGAAAAATATATGCCTGCTAACTATAGAGATAAGTTGTGCAAACAACTTTCTAACTTGAAGCAGGGCAGCATTTCAGTAGCTGAGTATATGCAGAAATTTGATGAAATTAAGACTAGGAGTCAGGTAGCCAAAGAGCCTTGTCAAACACTAGCTCAATTCAAGACTGATTTGAGGTCTGATATACAGAGGGAGATGCTTAGACAGCCTGTTTATAATGTGGAACATACATTCCAAGTGGCTCTTGATATGGAGGAGTACTTGAGAGATCCAATTACTAGGAAGAATGGGTGTCAAACCGAGGAGGCAGCGTTTAAGAAATATTTTGAGTTAAAAGCATCTACCAATTTGGATGATTCTAAAGGCAAAGGGGTTATGCCAAATAATTCTAGCAGAAGAGAGGCTAAATGCTTCAAGTGTGGTGAGGTAGGTCACATGAGTTTTCAATGTCCAAAGAAGAGAAGTTTACATATTGAGATAAAGAAAGGGCAACACAACGAGATGAAGGTCATAAGGAGGATGCATTTGATTATGGAGCTTTTGCTATGGATGACTTGGAGGCAAGGAAGTCAATACCGTACCGTACCAGCCGGTACCGCCAATATATACCGTACCGGCCAGTGCATCGGTATAAGTACAGCCCCTATTTCATACCGGAAAAAATACCAGCCGTACCAGCGAAATTCGGCTATTTCGGCCGGTAAATGGATACCGGGCCGAAACATGATTCTGTCATTTTTTGGGTTCACAATCACAAGGGAATTGGTTTCCAAAACAAAGCTAATACCCAGAAGAACACTAAAACTGAAAAATCCAAAGATTTGTGAACTTACCCAACCGAGAATTGCCCAGAGCAGGCCGGATAGTGGCCAGAGACGCCGAAAAAACCTCTTTGGAGCCGCCGCCTGAAAATGATTTCTTTCTGGGTTTAGGGAGAGGCCAAAGGCAACTCTCTTTCTCTCTCTCGATCTCGGTCTTGACTTGAGAATAATGGCGAAAAAAATTCTTCAAATCGTGTAATTTTTTTTTTTTTTTTGTTGGCTTTGCTCGCTTGTCCACAGGCTGAAAAAAAGCTCATCTCCATAAAAATGCAGTTGAAGATCGAGTCCATTGCTACCTTTGATTTGTACTTGGAATTTTCTGGAATGGCCTCTTGAGTTGTGGTTCTTTTACCGTGGCTTTTGTGTAGTCAGTTCAGTTGTGGTTCTTTCACCAGAGAAAAGAGATAGGACCAAACACTCTTTTTTAAACAATAGTTGACATCAACTAGCCCACGGTCACAATTATAGAATTACTCTCATTAAAGCAAAATTGCTAATTTCAAGTTTTCAACTTTGTAAATTGTTATTTGTAATGAATAAGTCTGAATTTCTTTGCTTTCCATTTTTTTAAAACATTAATATATTCATTCTTTACTAATCTACCGATTACATCGTTTTTAATATTTATATTATCATTTTTTGACAAATAAAGAATAATAAATTAGTTGATTTTTCTTTAGTCCAAAGAAAATTTTGCTTAAATAAAATATTATACCTAGAAAATATTATATTTATATATTTATTTATGAAAATAGCGGTAAACCCGAAACGGTACATCGATATTGACCGGTATCCGAAATATATCGTACCGCTGGCCAAATCGGTACAGCCTCCGGTACGGTATTGACTTCCTTGCTTAGATGAGGATGAAGTGGATACTTCTCTTTTATCTGTAATGAGATGTATTTTAGCAGCCCCTAAAGTAGAGAAAGAGGATTGGAGGCGAACTTCAGTATTTCAGATGTTGATTCATTGTAAAACCAAGCAAAGCAGCTTATTATTGATGGGGGAAGTTGCATGAATGTTGTGTCATCTTCCACAGTTGAACGCCTTAAGCTTCTGGTTGAACCTCATCCTCAACCATACAAAGTGGCTTGGATAGACAACACTTCTATTCCAATAACGCATAGATGCCTTATCTATTTTTCTTGTGGTATTTATAGTGATTCTATCATGTGTGATATAATTCCTATGCAAGTTACACATATCCTTCTTGATCAACCTTGGCTCTTTGATCAAAATGTCCAACACAATGGGAAAGAAAGCACCTAAGCTCTAATGGTTGGTGAGAAGGAGGTTGTTTTGAAACCTATGACCTTAACTAAGATGGATAAATTTAAAGTATCAAAGCCAAAAGTTATAAAAGGAAAAGATCTACAAGCTGAAAATTCTGGTGTAGCAACAAAAGCTACCAAAATAAAACCTGGCCAGCTTATAGAAGTGCCTTAAATCTAGCAGATTTTTCCAAAGATTGCACTGATTTTTCTTTGAAAGATTTATCAAAGCCCTTTGGTGCGGACACAAGGTACAAGCCTCCAATTATACGCGTGTATGGGAGAAAAAGCAAAAAGAAGACAGCCTAACCTGTGGCCTTATGGATATCATCAAATTAGGGTTCGTCTTGGTGATGAGTGGAAAACCGCCTTCAAGACAAAAGATGGTTTATATGAGTGGATGGTCATGCCTTTTGGATTCTCCAATGCTCTTAGTACTTTTATGAGAGTGATGACTCAAGTGCTCGAAGTCTTTTATGGGAAAATTCTTGGTTGTGTACTTTAATGACATCCTCATCTATAGCAAATCTAAGGAGCAACACTCCACTTAACTCAAGTTTGTATTACCCATAAGAAGGAGAGTTTATATGGCAATCTTAAGAAGTGCTCTTTCTTTACCAATAAAGTCATTTTCCTAGGTTTCATAGTATCCTCAAACGGAGTTTCTGCCGACCCCTAAAAGGTTCAAGCAATTGTGGATTGGCCCAAGCCCAAAAATATCCATGAAATTCGAAGCTTTCATGGGCTCACTTCCTTTTATCGCCGATTCATCAAAGGGTTTAGTACCATTATGTCCCCCATCACTAACTGCATGAAACAAGAGGAGTTTAATTGGACAAAAGCTGCTGCTAAGGCTTTCAATGAAGTAAAACAAAAGATGACTGAGGCACCTGTCATGCATCTCCCTAATTTCACCAAGCCTTTTGAAGTAGAATGTGATGCCTCAAGTCTTGGCATAGAGGGAGTACTTAGTCAAGAGCACCACCCAATTACTTATTTTAGTAAGAAATTGAATGATGCTAAGCAAAAGCACTCCATATATGATAAAGAATTTTATATCATTGTTCGAGCTCTTTGGCATTGGCGCCATTACTTCTTGTCTCCAGAATTTGTTATCTACTCTGATCATGAAGCTTTGCACTATCTCCATTCCCAGAAGAAGCTAAATTTTAGGCATGTTAGTTAGGTTGAATTTCTGCAATGCTACTCTTTTGTGGTGAAACATAGGGCGAGAGTTGAGAATAAGGTTGCTAGTGCGCTAAGTCAAAGGGTATCTTTGCTATCAGTCATGAGTGTTAAGGTTACTAGGTTTGAACAACTCAAGGATGACTATAATTCATGCCCAGATTTCGGAGAGCTCTACACTAGCCTAAGCAATGCCTCACGGCCAATCCTGGATGATTATACTCTTCAAGATGGTTACTTGTTCAGAGATAACAAGTTATGTATCCCTCGGTCTTCAGTGAGAGATTTCCTAGTCTGGGAGACACATGCAGGAGGCCTTGCAGGTCATTTTGGCCGAGACAAAACAATCGAGGAGGTGGAACATCAATTCTATTCGCCTGGTCTTAAGAGGGGTGTTGCCAAGATAATTGGTCAATGTCATACATGTCAACTAGCCAAACACCGCAAGTAAAACACTAGCTTGTATACACCTCTACTTGTGCCAAATCGCCCGTGGCAGGATGTGAGTATGGACTTTGTGTTATGATTGCCCCGCATCTTAAGGAAGCACGATTCTATTCTAGTAGTTGTTGATTGCTTCTCTAAAATGGCTCATTTCCTACCATGTTTTAAGACCGCTGATGCTTCTAAGATTGCAAAGCTCTACTTTGATGAGATTGTCAAACTTTATGGTCTTCCCAAAACCATAGTGTCTGATAGGGATATTCGTTTCATGAGTTATTTTTGGAAGACTTTGTGGCACTTAATAAGCACCAAATTGAAACTTTCCACTGCGTTTCATCCTCAAGCTGATGGTCAAACTGAGGTGGCTAATCGCAATCTAGGCAACCTCCATCAGTGTCTAGTGGGTGAGGTCAATCGAAATTGGGATTCAATTCTTCCTACAGCCCAATTTGCATACAATAGCTCTATCAATAGGCCTATAGGCACTAGTCCTTTTGAGGTTGTGCATGAGTATACACCTAGGAAGCCCTTAGATCTTTTGTCCATGTCCCCACATGTTAGAATTTCTGAATCTGCTGAGGAATTTGCACAAAATATTCATGATTTGCATAATGAGATTCGCAAAAAAAATTCAGGTAAGTAATTCTCAATATAAAATTCATACTGACACTCATCGACGTCATGCAGAGTTTTAGGTAGAAGATTATGTCATAATTCAGACTCGACCTGAACAATTTCCCTCTGGAACCATTACGAAATTGCAAACTCGTAATGCTGGACCATTCAAGGTATTGAAACGAATGAGCCCAAATGCATATGTCATTGACCTTCCTCATGATTATAGTATTAGCTCCTCCTTTAATATAGAGGATCTAGTTGCTTATAAAGCCCCACTGTCATTCCTAATACCTCTTTTGATGAGCCTTTACTTGATCCTATTGATGCCCCTATCCCTACCCCTTTACCCTTAAATCTGCCCTATGCACATAAAGAATCTATTGACGCTATTTTAGATGAACAAAGTGTTTCTACCAGGGATGGAGGAATTCACTGTTTCCTAGTTCATTGAGGACAGCGACCAGATTCTAATTGCACATGGATTACTCGAGATAAGCTATATCGACTAGATCCTGACTTGTTTGAGTACTATCAGAGCTCTTCAGATTTCCACTTGACAGAGGTCAAGTTCTTCTCACCCGGGGGGAGTTGGTGCAGACACAAGGTACAAGCCTCCAATTATATGCGTGTATAAGAGAAAGAGCAAAAAGAAGACGGCCTAAACTTTGGCCTTATGGATGGAGCCTGTTAGTAATTGGGCTTGAGATTAAACAAGCCTAAGCATTTAATAATTAGGGTTTTTTTATGCATCTTATTGTTAGCTATTTAAGCACTTTTTCTGATTATTGTAAGACAACTTTTGAGAATTATAAAAACGTGTGTTTCTTTTACACTGGTGCTGACTCCAATTTTTCTTGGTGCTAACTCCAAGCAACCCTTAGGCGCTGACTCCTAAGGTTTATTCTTTTTTCTATTGTTGTTTAATTGCTCCATTAAAATAGTGTGGTTGTCCTACGTCACCCTTATGTCCTATGCCTGAGTACTCTACTGACTTTGTCAAAGGTACAAGTTGTCTAGTGACAACATCGGGGATGCTGAGTTGAAGATAAATGCAAGTGATCAAGGGAAGCTTGAAGTAATGCAACAAGATTCGAAAGAGATGGAAACTGTTGATGAAGTAGTTGAAATTGAAAAGACAGCGTATCAAAATTACAAGGCAGAAGTGACGACTATAAGTCTATAACACTTGAAGCATCTTATTCCCAAGTTCATGTTGCTTACCAACCTACACCAACTTTTCAAGATATTGATTTTGTCATTCCTGAAAAGTTTAATAAGTCAATTGAATTGGTGGGTGTATCATTATCATCCTTGCTGCCACAAACGAAGAAACAAAAGGAAATTCGAATTCAAAGTGTTTATTCAATGCCAAGGATGCACTTCAAGAAACCAAGATTCATTTTACTTCAACACTTCAAAACTTGAGGTCAAGTTTTCTCCAACCAAGGGAGAATGATGCATTAGGCAGTGAGAAAACAAATTTCCTATATTTTATTTGATTTTATGTATCAAGGGCAATTTTGTAATTTCCTAACATTCTAGAATGGGTTGTGCTTATAGTCTATTGGGTCTTACTTTAGTTTTATTTTAAGCTTGGTTATTTAGTTTAGGTTCAGTAACAAAGCCCAAGGAGCCCAAGTCCAAGTCTTATTAGGGTTTTAAGAAATCCTAGTTCAACTAGGATTAGGTATAAGTCTTCTATTTAAAGAATTGTAGTACTTTCTATTGAGTTGATTATTAATGAATGTTTTCAGAATTTAAGAGCTATACTTTCTTTTATGGTTTGTGTGATGCGACCTTCTCCAAGGTGTGATGCCAAGGAACCTTAGGTGTGATGCTTAGGAAGTTTAGGTGTGATTCCTAGAATTTATCTATTTTCTTTAGTTTTACTATTCACGGTTACTATTCACAAAAACCTAAATCTTGAATTTCACTTTTGATTCATTCCTAAAACCCTATTAATCCTTGTCCGTTTTTCTAGCCTATTCCCCACCAAAACCTAACCCTAATTCTTCAAAACCCCAGCTATACTAGATCTGTCCCTGGTGTTCTAAATCAGATTACCTTGTTCCCCCTTGTCTTACGTCAAAAACCCAACTACGTCAAAAACCCAACAATTTTCACTTCATTTGGATTTCATACATGGGGCCCTATAAAATAAATCTTTAAATAGGTGAATTTGCAAAGTAGTAACAAACTAATCATCTATGATTGCATTATATGCTATAAAATTTTGATAAAAGTGTAGATAAGGAAGGAAGCATAATAAAACATAATGATCAATAGATGACAAACAATTATCAAATTCAGTATCTTAGATTAAGAAAGCATAAGGGTAATGAGCTTAAGCAGGATTTATGTGCTTGAAACAGACCTGTTTAGCATGTAAGGGTTAACAAGGTGTTGGAGGAGAAAAGGAATTGGACATGAAGAAAGAGTGAGGACTTATCCTAGGATGACTGATTAAATAAAATGGAACAAAAATCTGAAAAATGGAAAAGCTAGCTCATTTGAGGAAGTCACCTAGGGTAGGCAATCGAGCAGTATGGCTGAAGAAAGATGAAAATTATACAAAGACTTTTTCATTAATTGGCTAATTCCTCGCAAGCGAGTAAACTTCTTTGGAAACTTAGAAGATGATGGAGCATCACGTCCAGAGGATGGTGAGGTTAAGGAATCCATTGTTTGGTTTTACGGGGGATTATATATTGAATCATCTAATTGGAGACCTCAGGTGGGGGTTAAATATGTCCTCTATTGATGAAGACACTAACAAATGGATGTAATACAATATGAAAAAGAAGAAATACTTCAACATTGCAAGATATAGATGGTGATAAGGCTCCAAGTCTAGGCATGGATACAATCACATTTTTTTTAACATTGATGGGGAATCTTAAAGGCTAATATCATACATGTCTTTCAGAGTTGGTATGATAATTGTAGGTTTGAGAAAACCTTGAATGCTACATTCATAACTTCTATTCCTAAGAAGAGTGGTGCCATTAAAAATTTTAAATGATGCTAAGAATTTGAAAAAAAAAAAAAAAACCAAGGAATCAACACCTAGGATTGCCTTGAATCAACACCAAGGCATTAGAAAAATCCTAACTAGAATCTTATTCATCATAAACTAGTCTTTATTGGAGTACAATAGCACACTTGTATAAAGACTGCAACTCAATATAAAAAAAGGAAAGCAGGAGATAGTTGAAGATACAAAGGTGGCAACTCAGCGCGAGAGCAGAAGGCTTCTCTGTGGTGTTTTTGTGGGTCACCAGAGGAACACAACTAAACCCGTGAGTGAATCATGGTCAGGCGATGGCAATTGGGTGCCATGAAAACCACCAGACAGTCTCACTAGAGCTTAGCTGACGTCTCCAGCCAGTGAACCCCATTTTGTTTTGCTCATCAGTATCAAGAGTAGACCGTGGGTTGCTAAATGGTTGTGGATGTGGTTGCCGATGATGGAGAACAGTGGGTTGTGGTCGCCAACGGTGGACAAATAGTGGGTCATGGTCAACGGAGCTAAGAATGCTTGGTGTTGTATGGCTCTGATACCATGTTGACTAAAAAATGTGTCTAGGGTTAATTTTATTGTAATTACCCTAACACATAAATATTATTTATATATAGACAATGATTACAATAATATTATTATTTTGCCCCTAACTTAATACTCACTCATAACAACTTCCTCAATTGACATGGGGATGCCCCAACATGTATATGTAATGGATCTATTCATAATAGAGTGACTAAGTTTTATGCTGGCTGTGACCACAACCCTCCTCCTTTTTCCAAGCTTAGGATCAGCTGTGAACAAAATACATGACACTAAACATAGACAAAGATAGAGTTAACCTAATTTACTAATGAAGCCTAAAATAAAATCCAACGAAACAATTGAAAAAAAAAAAAAAAAAAACAATTGATTTCTGAAATTAAATAAATAAAATTGTATTCATTGTTCCCTGCATCACCTATTCAAGTTATAAACTTCAACTACAACTTAACTACTTAGCGCAATTAATTTCTTTAAAAAAAAATTAATGGCAAAGGTCAGTATGAGCATACAGAACAAGAGTAATTCTTGTTTTGCAGAAAACAGAAACCAAAAAAAAAGGGGGCAGGATTCCATACATAGGCAAACAATCTTATGCCTCCATAAACTTCTTCTCAGGACTGACCAAACGAACATGAAGTCAACGTTCAAAGCACAGAAAAGCAAATTTAATAAATGAACCAGCCCCTAGCTTAAATGCCACATCCCAAGTCACCAAAGCCCACTAGATTGCAGGTTCAACTCAAATAATAACATGTTTATAGTGGGCAGCAAAACATCTAATTAACATATCTCAAGAAAGTTATTAAATAAATCGAAAAGGTCATAACCACTTACAAATGGGCAATGATGATCCATATCCAATATACACATTCCACATGAACGGCAGTGATGAGTCCTAGGTGACTTTGGTTTTGAGCAGTAGTGACAGAAGGTATAGTTCTCAAGGTCACCTTGCCGCACAGCTGGAAAGCTACCCCACTGCATGCTTGGAGGCATGCCAGCACAACAAAATGCCGCAAGGCTGAATGAAGAAAGGGTAGTTACAGACAAGATCATCGTTATGATGGAGTGGAATATCCCACAGAAGTAGCTAATAGAAAAAACAATGGGCCACACTGCCCACACCCCACCACCTGCATTTTTAGGAAAATGTATCAAGATGAGATGGAAAAAGATCATCGAGAATATGGGATCCAGTAAAAGGTTAGTAAGTAGTGCACTGAGACTTGAGATGGAAATGAGGGTGTACAAATTCAAGATAAAAAAAAATAATTCAATATATTTAGTTAATGGATAATAATATGGATATGGGCAGCATTCTTTTGGCTAGACACAACAAACTGCACAAATAAACTTAAGTGGAAGATTCAATATTGATATGTGAGTTAACCTGCACGACAGTGGTTTGTAGCAATATCTCAAGGACCAGATGTCTTAAGTTCAACTTCCACAGGTTACTGATGCTTTCTTTCCCTTCTCATAAGACCTAGACTGTTTAGGTTTGTGATTTCTGTGTGATAACATGCATGATATAATCTAGGGCTGTCCAACAAGTCCAAGACCCGATCAAACCGCCCGAATCCGACTGACCCGAAGCCCAGCGGGTCGGCCCGAAGCCCTTGGCAGGTCGGATTCGGGTCCTTCTATCATAAAACCCGATTATTCGGTTCAGGTAGCAGGTTTAGGGTTTAAAAACCCATATAACCCGACCCAACCGAAGTTTTAGAGGGGAAAAAAAAAAATTACAATATCAGATCAAATCACCATCTACCATCTAGTCAGGTGTGAACTAAGGATGATAAGACTGAGCACTGCCTAATTGAGAACTACACAGCACCATCTACCATCTAGAGTCTTCCTTCCACGCAAAAGCAGAGATCAAATAACCAAAGCAAACATCAGATCTCTTGAACTTTAGAAGAATCAGAACAGCTAAAAGCCTAAAATTGAAATGGCCTCAATGTTCAATCCCATCAGACTTCTCCCTATACTCAGTAATCCAAACAATATCAGTATCTCACAGTCACAACTCTCATATTTCAAAATCTCACTCTCAATATCAGTCTCCGTTCTCTCTACTCTCAATCTCAACTCTCAAGTCTCTCTAGTCTCAATCTCAGTCTCCTTTCTCTCTGCTCTCAATCTCAAGTTTCTAGTCTCAACTCTCAACCCCTCACTCCATACCCTCCACCTCTACAGATACACTCCTTTCCAAACCCTAGTTGGCCGCCACCTCATCACCACTCCAGTCACGGGCTCACGGCTTCGCCTCACTTTCCACCATGGGTTAAAGCCTTCTCATGCTCAGTTGCTCATAGATCAGCTTCTTAGTCTCAAGACTCTCAGCCTCAAATATATTGTCTTCCTTTTTCATCTATCTTTTTCTCTATATTGAGATATGGGCATTTCATCTTGTTTAATTTTTTGATATATGGGTTTTTAATCTTGTTCAATTTATTGAAAATTAGGGGTTCATCTTGTTCAACTTAAAGATTTCTTAGCCGTACCACCCTAGAGTTGCATGTGCTTGATTCTATACTTTTCTATTTGATTCAAAGATTAGGGGACCAAAATAGACCAAGTGATTGGATTCAAATATGAAACCCTAATTGTCTTGATTTGATTTGTTGGGTCAAAGATGAGTTAAAAAAAAAAATCATGCAAATTCACAAATTTAGCCCAATTCGAAGCCCAAACCTGCCTTCCCAAGGAATCCAACCTGTTCAACCAATGACCCGAACCGCCGGGTCTGACCCATATAGCAGGTCGCTTGCAGGTCACACTTTTGGTAACCTGATCCAGTCGGGTCAAGTCCAGGTTAGGCCCAAACCCAAGCCGACCCGACCCGTGGACAGCCTTAATATAATCCAAGGAACGTGTGTGTGTGAGTGTCTATAGAAGAGAAACATAATTTATAAGAACATTTACCAGGCTGGTGACGGAAATATGAAGGTAACTCTTAAAAACTATATGCTGGACCTCTTCTACCCTATTAAAACTATTTATGACCATCAAGCAACTGAAAAAGAGATCAGATCCCGCGTGATTAACATCTCACCAAAGCACATGCCAACACACTATTAAGAAATCAAAAGAATATATGTTTTTGGGAACATTACACCAAGACCCCCTAAATTTTATGTTGTTGCACTAAGACCTCTATTTGTTTTTACCAATTTAGTACAATTACTTTAATACCGTATCAAATAGCCCCCTTCTGTCAATGGTCCTTTCATTTGCTAACAGAGAGATCACATGGCTATCATTTGAGCCTAAGATTTTGGCACCAATTCATGAAAACAATGGGAGAACCCTAAATCCCCAGTCAAATCCATCCCAAAATTATCAATAAAAACCGACAAAAAACCATAGGGTATGTTTGGTAACTATTTTTTTCCCTTATTTTCTATTTCTAAAAACAATTTTCTAGTTTTGAGACTAAAAAGCTTGTTTGGCAACCCAAAATAGACAGAAAACAAAAACTGTTCTCAAAACTCAATTTGTGAAAGAAACTGAAAACATGCAAAAGACTGTTTTCAATTTCTAATTTTCAAAAGGCAATAAAAACATGCATTTGATTTAATGAATCTGTCTAATTTAATGAGTTAGCATTAGAATTCAAATCCTAGCAACAACATATTTTAATATTTTCTATTTTTTAAAAAAAAAACTATTTTTTTAATTTCAACTAAGCAAACATTTTTTGATTTCAAAAATACAAGAAATTTGTTTTTTTTATTTATATTCCCAAAAACAAGTTTTTGAAAATAGAAAATAGAAACCGTTACCAAATACCCAAAAAAACTAAATCTAAAGCAAAATAATCCAGAATGCTCATGAATATTTCACACAAATCAAAAACATCATCGTACGGTGAAGCAGCAAAGGTAGATTTTAGAAATCTTACCTTGCCGGAAAGCTCTATGATTTCTTCACTGGTGATTTACCGTTGTGCTAGGTCCAATCAGTGATACAATTTTCCTGCAATTTATTTTCTTTCATTTCAATACCTTCCCCTCTACATTTTGACATTTTTCTTTTTCTTTTTCTTTTTTCCCCAAATTATTAAGTCTTCCAACCTTGATCTTGTGCGACAGACTTGCTCACATCTTGTGATGTTATCGATTTGAAAATGACATCTTGCACATAATTTTTTTGATAAGGACATCTTGCTCATAATTATTCCAAATCCACATATTAATAAAGCTCAAATGCCTCCTAAATTTCATCAATAGAAAACAAATGTCTCCTTTCATACTTTCTAAACTAAAACATGAAATTCAAATCTTTCTCTTTAAATAATTCTATCTAAACAAACCATCAGCTTTATTTATAATAGTTATATAAACCATATTTTCTAGGCTCTCTTTTGATGAAGGAAAGGATGCCCACCATTTGACATACATCAATTAACTTTCGAACTACTAAAGATAACTTGCAGAAGCGAAATTGATAATATACCTAGTTCTAATTGTCAAAGAAGGGAGGGGGAGGATCTCAGTCATGCATTCAATAGAGATTAGATATCAATTTTCCAAATAAAGAGAAAGAGCATTATTGGCTTACTTATCACAAAGAGCATAAACACAATGAGGACACAAACAAAGCACCGGTCACGCAAGCGCCTCCACCAAGAGCCCTTGCTTTCACATTTTGACATGTTTTGATTTGTTATGGCCCCACACCATCCACACTTGAAAATAGGTGCATAAGATGGAAGAAGAAGGCGTAATCCACAACCCCAGCATGTTGCCTCATGATCGTCATTGACTATTGTTATAAATTCCTCCTATATGTGACCCTTCCATTAGCCACAAAGTTTTTAAATCACAATGAAATGCACAAAAAAGATCATCCAAAAAGCCATATGTAGACAACAACTGGCCATGCACCAATAATCATGTTCAAATACAAGTGAGCAACCGAGGAGACTACAAAGTGCAGAAATTTTAATGACAATTCATAAAGATCACTAGAAAGGCATAATTACAGTATGATTGGCCATGCACCCATAAACATGCTCACTCATTCATGTTATAGGTGTAAGAGGGATAGGCACTGTTGGTAAAAGTGAGCTTAAGCGCCAAAAGCTCAGCAAATTTCAACTCTAAAGTGAAGTACATTTACAAAAGTGCGCTTTTTGGAGCTTTTCCTATCAAGCTCATAGAGCACTTGTTGGAGCTTTTTATGTTAAAAAATAAAACAAATGTGAAATGTAGCGGCCATATCTTAATGATTTTTATATACACCATGGATTAGTTATACAGAAGTCAATTTTATGGTATGAATGTATGATACCATACAACTAAGTCATTAACAGGTTCTAGAAAGTAAAAAATCCATTCATGACCACACCCCACATCCCGTTTGTCCTCACCAAAGGAAACTCAAACAAGAATGAGGTCACTAGCATAGCCCCAAAGAGAGAAAAGACAAATGTTGATAATTGATGCAGCCAGCTAAATATCTCTTTTCTTCTTCTTTTTCTCATAGTATTGTTTATTGTTCACAAAACCTACCCTGAAGTCCATAAAATCCTCTTTTTTTCTTCTTCCTTACAATCACAAATCAAGTCCTTGCCTAAATCCTCACATAAGCTCTTCTAGAAAAAATAAAGGCATTAAATTACTCATAAAACCACCCTTCGCTTTAGTTCTTAACACAGGTCACAGGCTCATAACCCTTTGTTCAACAATTGTAAACTATAGACCCACAAATACTGGGTATCAGTTATTTATCATATCATATCGGTATCCATATCCATATCCAGCCTGTGAAATTAATAACGCAAGGAAAGGAAATGGGCATAAAATAATCACAGAAACAGCAAGCAAGAATAAGAGAAACCCAAACACCAAAAGACGTAGTAAAGTAAAGCCAAAACAAAAGTCAAACAAAAAAGTTGGAAGTTGGAACTAACCTTGGGGAGGTCAGCCATGTAACTGAGATTATTTCAGAATGATGAGGCTGTCTATCTATCTATCTATGTTCACTCGGACCATTTTTCTTCTGAACTCATTAGTAATTTCAATTTTCAAAGAGAAAATAAATAAATAAATAAATAAAATTTAATAGTTGCTCCCCAGACCCAGAGTCGGAGGAGAGGAAGAAGAAGACTTCCTACTTCTAATTGGTCCAAGCGTCCAGCTCTGCTTTGGGGAATTTTTGGATGCTCCAATCATCCAGGACAAGTTGGGCTTGGAGCATTGGGCCTTCCGTCTTTGGTTTTTTTTTTTTTTTTTTTCTTTTTCTTTTTTAATTTATATATATATATATATATTTGTATGTAATATGTAATATGTATATACTAGCCTCCCGTGCTTAAATTGTCTCTTTTTTTTTTTTTTTTTTTTTTTTTTTTTTTTTTTTTTTTTTTTTTTTTTTTTTTTTTGAAAAAAAGTTAATAATTTACATCCATTATACTACATTTTTAATTACAAAAAAAAAAAAAATTAAAGAGTGTAATAAAAATTTATTTCACTTTCAAATGCATATACTTATCACACTCCTAGATTTTTTTTTTTATTGAAAAAATGTAATAATTTCATATTATAATAAATGCAAATTATTAACTTTTTCTCAAAAAAGTAAAAGAGCTTCTGAGAACGTGCGTAAGCGCATGCTTAGAGGCTAGTATTAATTTACTAAGAATGCTTCTAGTAACTAGAACAATTCCCCTCCAAGTATATGCATTTTGTTGAACTGAGGCACATTGGATATTGATCTTGGAGAAAATGGGCAAATGTCCCTTTCAAAAAAAAATCTAGCATTTTGCCCTCTTTTTTAAACTAATTAAGGAAATACCTCTCTTTTGAAAATCAAGTTTCTCAAAATCAATTTAGGTCCTATAGCGGCGTTTTTAAGGACCTTATAGTGACGTTTTAAGAACTTATAGTAACATTTTGTAACTCGATTTCCATAAAGTCGAGTTACATGCAATTTTTTTCCTTTTTTTTTTTACCTATAACTCGATTTCATGTATATCGAGTTACAAAACACCACTATAGGTCCTTAAAACGTCGCTATAGGGTCCTTAAAAATGCTGCTATAAAGCCTAAATTGATTTTGAAAAACTCGATTTTCAAAAGAAAGAAATTTTCCTAATTAGTTTGAGAAAGATGACAAAATGCTGGATTTTTTTTTTTGAAAGGGGCAAAAAGCAATTTTGTCCTGTTAATCTTTCTAGGCTATTTGACAAAAAAGCTCTACACTTACATTTTTATTTATTTATTAATGAGACATATGATACAACATATGCACCACCTTTTTTCTTTTGCAACTTCAATTTCTTTATAGGCCATTTCTAATCTACTTCTTATTTTTTGTCTATAGGCCAATGTAAAGAAAATAATAATAATATTTTGACCAATTTTTATATACCCGTACTTTTTATTTTTTGAATTATTTGACTTTTGCTAACTTTGTCATATTCACTATCAAATAAAAGTAATTAAGTCATGCGAATCTAATAAATATGATTTTTTTTAGATTGTAATATTTTCATTTAATTTCATAAGTGGACTTAAAATAATTTTAAATGAATTTAAAGAAATTTTAAAATAAAGTAATACTTCTCACAAAAACTATAATGCACCTAAAATCTATTGAAACACTCCATAAAAGAATTGAAATATATTGTAACACTGTGAAATCTATTGAAATATTTGATGCAAAAATACTAGGTACAAAAATTAAAGTAAAACTCCATCCATCCTATAGTAATTATAAAATAAAGTAATACTTGACACAAAATCTAAAATGAAATTGAAATCTCCAAACCCTCGATACAAAGCTATATATATTGTAACACTTTGAAAACAAATGGGATAGTTCATACAAAAAAATATGTTTGTTTAAACAATTGGTATAAAAATATGGTTGTTTAACCATTTGGTACAAAAATTAAAGTGGAACTTCATGCTAGAAATCCCACTTTCTTGAGTTTCCATTGCCACTCTTGTATTTGCACATCATCTGTATTGATGTCATTAACATAGTACTAACAAATTATATGCAAGCGTTATATAACAATAGCTGAAACAAATTCAACCCAAAACAAATAAACAAACAATAGCTAAAACAAATTCAACCCAAAACAAACGAACAAACAAATTGATATGATTCTATAAGGGGAAACTTGAAATCTATGTACAAATATTTGGCACTCCAATTATGGATCTATAGGAAGATGCCAATAACATTGAATAAAATTCAAATTTTTAAATAAAAGCAAAAAAGTACAACAATTACTAAATCAAAAGAAACAAAAAAATTCAGGAGATAATCTTCCACTTTCTTGAGCAATTTTTTCTCGGAACCTTTCACGCTTTCTTCTCCATTTTTCCTTGTGAGAATTTTTTGTGAGAAAATTTGAGGCGTATGAGAACATTGAGTATGTGGCTACTCTTTTGAGGGGGAAGTTTGAGGTGGTGGAAACATATATTTTTTTTTCTATCCTAATATTTATAGGAATATTTATGAGAATTTTTGAGCATATCTCTATGGTTAAGGATGTATAGTTTTTATAATTTAAAAAAAAAAAAAAAAAAAAAAAAAAAAAAAAAAAAAAACCGCATAGTACATAAAAAAAGAAGTCAGTTGAGTTCAAATAGAACATAAGCATTATTTGAATTTTGAACAAACCAAAAGGAAACGTCACTACAAAAAAAAAAAAAAAAAAAAAAAAAAAAAAAAAAAAAGGATCTGTAACCACATTTTCAAAACGAGGTTATAGGTCAGAAAAACGTGGCTATGGGACGATTTGGCCTATAGCCGCATTTTTTTAGGCCACATTTTCAAATGTGGCCTAAACCCCATGACTATAGGCCTAACAGGTCTATGGCTGCACTTTTTCAAACGCAGCCTAAGACCATGACCTATGGCCATGTTTAAAACGTGGCCTAAGGTGAACGCTATAGTCATGTTTAAAACATGGCTATAGGATCGGACCAATAGCCGCATTGAAAACGTGGCTATAGGTGAAAGTTATAATCACGTTTAAAACGTGGCTATAGGATCAAACCAATGGCCGCGTTTAAGACGGCTACAGCTTTCACCTTAGGTCGCGTTTAAAACTCGGCTATAGGCCACAACTATAGCCGCGTTTTTTAAGTGTGGCTATATCTGTCACCTATAGTTGCGTTTTAAACGCAACTACAACCCCTTGAATCTTTTTTTTAATTTGTCTATAGCCGCATTTTTAAAACGCAGCTATAGTTTTTTTTTTTTTTTTTTTCCTTTCTGGGCTAGATGACAAATGCATTTACAAACACTGCTATAAGTTTTACAAACGCTACTATAAAAAACCTGTCACACACACAATTCTAACTTGTTATTTCTGCAAAATTTCGGCTTGTTGCATGCAACAAAATAACAAGCTAGAATTTTCTCAAACCTGTCACAATTTCAATCAATCTTTAAGAAATATGCAGTTCAATACAAGATAGTGGGTTAGTTGCCTCATTAAGAAAAAAAAAAAAAAAAAAAAAAAGAGAAAAAAGAAAATGCAAGATTGTGGGTTAGTGGAAAAGTGGTAAAAAAAAAACGTTAAGAGTGTTTTTTTTTTTTTAAAGGAAAAAATAATGAAGCTTGGACAAGTTTTTAAAATATTAAATCTGAAAATTTTGGTAAGAGAAAAAAAAATTAGTTCAGATTTTTAAAAAAAGAAAAGATAATGAAGCTTGGATAAGTTTTAAAAAATTAAAGCCAAAAATTTTGGTAAGAGAAAAAAATTAGTTCAGGGTTTTTTTTTTTTTTTTTGGTAAAGAAAAGATAATGAAGTTTGGAAAAGTTTTTAAAAAATTAAACCCAAAAATTTTGGATGAGTTTTAAAAATAAATCCTGAACGTGGGATTTGAATTTTTTTTTTTTTTTAATTATGCTTGACTACTAATGTGGGTTAGAAATGTAGAGGTGGGAGAAATGTCGTTAAAAAAACTGTTTTTTTTTTTTTTAATTTTGCTAAAATATAGGAGTTTTTAAAATCAGTAATCATACATATTTAACCCTAATATTTAAGCTTTACAAACTGGTAAATTTAAGGGTATTTTGGATATCAAAATTGAAAAATCCAAACAGGAGAAGCCCCTTAAATAGTAATATAGAATATAAATCGCTATCTCTTTGACCATATAGAAACTGTTTGAAACAATATATATATATATATATATCTTTTTTTTTTTTTTTTAATTTTGCTAAAATATGGGAGTTTTTAAAATCAGTAATTATACATATTTAATCCTAATATTTAAGCTTTACAAACTGGTAAATTTAAGAGTATTTTGGATATCAAAATTGAGGAATTCAAACAGGGAAAGTCTCTTAAATAGTAGTATAGAATATAAATCGCTATCCTCTTTGACCATATAGAAACTGTTTGAAACAAAATATATGTATATATATATATATATAGTTAATTAATTACCTTTTCAGGTTACTCAAGATGGTTATCCCTTTGCTGCTATTACCTCAAGATGGTTCTCAAGGTAATTATACTAGCTCGAAATGTTATTTGACCTCGTAGACTAGGGTCTGAGGTTTGGAACCACCTAACTTACTAGGACTTCCTAAAACAACTAAATTACACTACTAGCCTACTTAACTAAATCGGATTGCATCTTCTCAAAATTAAAGAGCTCAAAGTAAATTATCTCGATTAGAACTAAATTAAGGCAAATCTTCTTGATTAAAGTCATATCACAGTAATTCAGTTAATTCAATCCTAATAACACTAAATTGCATCGAAATTGACACTCTTACAAATCAAATTATCACAAACATGTACATCAAACATCAAACTTCAGAATATTCACAAATACAAGTACTAGGACATAAACTTACAAGCATTTGAAGATCTCCTTACAGGCCTAAATGACTAAGAGACTAAATTCCTAAGAACCTAATTTAATGATTTCTTGAAGTGCTCTAATACAGGGACGGAGCCAAAGCCGAAGGCTTGGGGGTGCAAAGTTTGGACTTTTAAAAAGTAAAAATAAATAAATAAATTGCAACTTCAAGAATAAAATTTTTTTCTGGGTCAATTTAATATTTTATCATCTATTTGTGTATGTTTTTAAGACCACATTCTTTGGCCTCATGTTCTGTTATAGGCTCTTGCCACATTAGCTAGACATTTCAAAGCCCAATTGACACTGAGTTTTTTCTTTTGAATTCTATTGACACTTGGTTTGACAAATTCTATCCACTTTACAACCTTTTTGATATCATTAACTGACTTTCATAA
This sequence comes from Quercus gilva, assembly GCA_023621385.1. Lineage (NCBI taxonomy): Eukaryota > Viridiplantae > Streptophyta > Magnoliopsida > Fagales > Fagaceae > Quercus > Quercus gilva. The sequence continues at coordinate 36,013,142 of CM042475.1, read as the reverse complement.
CTCAGAAAGACAATAAACATCACTGATAATGTTACAAACAACTAACATCAAGCATACGAGTAGTCTTTGGGCAGAGCAAAGGAGTAGCCTACGTGTGGGGATATGAGGATTTTTGTCTAATATTTTGGTCATTAAGAGAGAGAATGTAGGCTAATTTTGATATTGAGAATCCAAAAAGAGCAGTACGAGAACTTGATTTGGTAAAAATTAAAAAGCTTGTTTTTAATTGCTTTTATTTTGTTTCATTCAATTGCTCTGTTCCTTGTATATACAATCAGAGCTATACTTTTCGTATTAATTCAATGAGAAATTTCTTTCTCTCATCTTCATCTCCAAGTTTATCTTATTATATGAGATAGTTAACCATAACATAGCTCCATCTCTGGCCAAGTGTGAGCTAATAATAAGCAAGAAGAGACTAATGATGACCAATTTTATTTTTTTTTTGGCCTAATTAAACATTAAATATACCTATAGAAATTTTTTTTCCCCAAAATCTAGGGGGGCCATGGCCCCCCTTGGTCAAAGAGAAGCTCCGTCCCTGCTCTAATATGTGCTTTAAATAAGTTTCCTGGTTAGTGATGTCCTTCTTTGTTGAATGAGACCCCTATTTATACCTTAAGGACCTAGAAATCTATGATATATATTACTCCCTCCGTCCAAATTTGTTTGTCCTCTATTCCATTTTGGGATGTCCCAAAATATTGTCTTGTTTCTAAAAATAAAAGTTATTAATTTACTAATGTTTCTATTATACCTCTACTTTATTTTCAAAACTATTTAAAAAGAAAACTAACAAATATTTTTAAAAAATCAATCTAATTGGGGCACCTTTTTAGTTACCTCATTAAGAATAATTCTTTTTAAAAAAAAGTTGATAAATTTATTTAAGGCTAGTTTTGTAAACTTATACATTTTTATAAGGCAGACAAAACAATAAATGATGTTCCCTTAAAAAATTTGACTTTTCAAACAGGACAAAGAAAATAAGACAGAGGGAGTATAAAAGTTGGATTCCAAAACTAGTGGATGCATGCTACAATGACATTTATTCTTTTTCAAAGCATATTGCAATGACACATGGCAACTTCCTATATTTAATTGGTATGATATGGACAAACAAATTCATGTGTCAAAAAATTATTTGTACACGTCAATATGCTTGCCATAATACTAGACACGTGGCATATAAATTTAAAATTTTGAAAGAAATAAATGTCTTTTTTTAGTAGGGTATTTAAGTTCACATTTTTATTATTATTTATGGCCACTAATTCTTAATTTTTCATTTGACTTTTTTTCCCAGTTACTCCTCTTCCAAAGGCTATTCAAATATTTTGTTCTAAATAAAAAGTAATTTGTTGAAAAAATACATTAATTTAGTAATATATGTGCAATCCAATTATCTATTAGATATTATCTATTATCTATTGAGATTTGAAATAAATAAATAAACTTATTTTGGAACCATAATTAAATACATCACAATTTGAAAACAAGCCTAGAAGTCATTTTATTTTTTCCACTCTTTCAACACATGAAATTAAAATTATGCATATGGGGGGATGAACTTGAGCTCAGGCCAAGAACCAAAGGCCCAATAAATCATATCTTAATAGATGGGTCCAACCCAAAGATGTGAATATGAGTAAAAAAGCATGAGGAATAAAAGACAACTCCCAAGAACAAATTCCGTGGAGGTCTGAGATAGCTACTGTTACCAAGGCTCCCTATTGAGGTAATAAGCAGGGATTTTCCCATGGCAGATACGCAGGGAACCACGGGTAACCAGTTCCCCTCTGGTTCGAGATGCCACCGTCATCAATCTCACATCGGGAAATGCCATGAAGAGATAAGGACCACAGAGGCAGTCACCTCCGCATTAATGAGATGTTCTCAACCTAATCTCTTCCACATTAAATGCTGATTAACAACAGTGAAGAGACCCCCAAAAGTCCTATTTCATGATGAAAGAATGGTAGAGTAGATGGGTGATGGGACAAGTATCCCTCGAATCCAGCTAGGGAGAGAAGGAAGGGGGTAAATTCCTATAAAAGGAGGGGAGGTACAACAGGGGTTAAAAAAAATTGAGAAAGAAGACTTGGAGAAGAACAAGAGAGAGAAAATTGTAACAGCAGAATATGACTTAGAGTTTTTAGTTTTCAATCCAACCTTTTATACCTCAAGAAACCTTTTGTATATCAATAACAGCCTGTTTGCTCCTTATCATTTTTCAATCAATTGTTTAGATCTCCAATTGTGGAATTCTTGCCCTTTTGTTTTTCATAAATTAATTGTGTTAGTCATCTATCTGGGCATTACCTTCACGATGTTTGTTTTTTACGCCCATTGTACACATATAAAAATAAAATATATATGATATTCTCCTAACTTCTAACTTTTGATGTTTCTTTTTTTTCACACACACACACACACTAGCCTTATGAGCGTGTGCTCAAAGGCTTTTCTATTGTTTTTTTTCCCCTAAAAAATAATAATTTTCAACTTGTTCTTTCTTTGTATTCTATATAAAAAATGACAATTTAAAATATACACAAATTTTAGTGTTGAAGAGTGTTTCAAATTTAAACACCTAGAACTAGGAGTGTGCAAACCAATACCAGAGCCGACAAAACCGACCAACACCGATGTAGCTACACCACTGGTGGGACCGACCGACTAGGCCGAGGTTGGCGAGCGGAAGGCGAAAGGCAGTCCAACGCTGGTGCGATAGAGCCAACAGATATATGGATTAACACAGTTTCATTTTACTGTATCATTATTTTTTTAATAAACAAATGCATCAAAATGACGTCATTTCTCTTGGTTTTGAAAAAAAAAAAAAAAAGGCACCAAACATAGTCGTTTTCTGCTAGGTCAAGGCTACTATATAATATATATTCTTTCTTTTTTTCTCTCCTCTCACCTTAACTCTTTCTCTTGCCTCTCGCCTCTTAAGTCTCACTAGACAGCAAGTGTCACCAACCAACCCAATAGCCACAAGCTGCCGAAAAATCTTTGTCTCTCTCTCACCTCTCGCCTTTAACTTAAGTTCTTAAAATTCTCTCTCTCTAAGATTCTAACTGTCTAGGACTTTGTACTACTTTTTTTTTTTTTTTTTTTTGGGATAAAACACTTTGCACTACTTTGAATTTGATAGTGCCTTTCACAACTTTCGTCTGTAATTGTAAAATATGAAAACAAGAAAAAAGCTAATAAAGCTTGAGCTATCTAACAATGTGAATGTTTTTCCCTTTCTTAACAAAAGGTGAAGACCATATTGTAGACACCTCATTTTATACCCCTTATGACTTAAGCTACCGTTCCCCAATGACGACATTACTCTAAGGCCCAAGGTTAATTTAGGGTCCAATCTTGTAAAATCTTGACTTGAGGAATTATTTATGGAAAACTGTAACTTATTTTTAGAGAAGAAAGGTTGCAAGAAACCCTAAGGGTGTTTACACATACACCCATATGTGCCAACACACTTAAAGCATGTGTACGCATACTTAGGGTATGTGCACGCATCTAGGGTTCCAAAAACTATAAAAGGAAAGCCTTTTTGGACATAAATTTGTGTAAAGCGAATCCCACATCATTTGAGAGCCGCCACACACCCCTATTTTACCACTATAAAAACCCATAAAAAAAACACTTTTTCAAAGGAGGACGAAATAATACAAGATTCACTAGAAAATAAGGTTTGAAAATTAATTCAGATCTGATTTTTGTTTTAGAAAAACGAAAGATGTTTTAAAAATAAATTCAGATCTAATTTTTGTTTTAGGAAAACAATAAGTTTTTTGAAAATTAATTCAAATATGATTTTGATTTACATAAAGAAACAAATCTAGGATTTAATCATATGCATTACATAACTACATGAACAAAACACATAAATATAAACAATCATTCATAATATAATCACTAGAAAAAAAAAAATCAAAACAAACAAAAGAAAGAACATGTTAGGGAAAGCTTGGAGAATTGAATCAATTACATGAACATGTAGATAAAAAGATGGAAACTTACCTACATCAATGCATCAATGAATTTTACAAGGGAATAGGGAAATCGCTTTAGAGTTAGAGAGAGGGTGAGTCTCTTTAAGTCCTAAAAAGATTGTACTTAACAGAAAAGAAAGTCCTAAAGTTGAACTTCTAGAATTTCTTTTACGTTAAGAGCAAAGGGGTGCCGATTTCTTATTTTAATTTTGTATTTATACAAGTGTTGTACTTAAAAAATAAGCTAAGGTTTCTTAGAAAATCAACAGGCCCGAGTCAGGTCGAATTTTATCCCTATAAATCGAATCTGATGTGTTTTAGCTTGATCTGAAGGTTTTTGGGACGGGCCTTAAGGTTGTGCCAATTGGCAATGTGGAAGTACCGATCAGCACTTGCCATGTACCGATCGGCACTCCTAGAGTGCTGGGCCCATTCTCCTCTTTTGTTTCAATTTGGACTCTTTTTTAGGGATTTTCTAAGTCGAGAATTGCACTTGGAAGTATCTTAAACTTGTATTCTAAAATAAATCCCTTTTAATTTGATAATCAGATCCTTAAAATAATAATTATCTAAAAGATAATTATTAAAAAAAAAACCTTAATTATCAACAACTCTCTTATAATCTGATTATCCATTTTATTCCTATGCAACCTAGCTTATATTTGATCAAATCCAATAGCCAATCACATAAATTACTCAATTAATTTTAATTGTTAACCAATCAGAATTAATTTCAATTAATCACACATGACCAGCTTCACCCACATAAAATGCATGTAGACCGTGAAAACTTGATCTTGTGATATCTTTCAATCTGACGGTCCGATTTGGAAATCAGGTATATCATCGCGATCGTTAGAGTCTCAATATCATTTTTATGACATGTGATGAATGATTTAATGCTTGAAATGCAATTATGATTTTTTGGGTATTTAGAGTGATCATTTCAGTCATCTTCAAAGATTAAATTATGGGAGCAAAATTGAGTGTCTACAACATCATTTCGGCCATCTGCTCTTTCAAGAGAGCAATCTCATGAGTGTTTTCTTCAATGGGGGAAGGACTACTAGTAAACATCTCTTTAGCATGAGACCTAGCGATGATAGGATCACGATGTGATGGTAACTTGGACTGTTTCCTTTAAGCAATCTTTTCTCTATAAAATCTTGGAAAGGAAAAGAATGGGATGGAAAAGAAGTGGGGTACATTTGAAAATTTGACAATGTGGAAATACAAAACAAACACGAAGTTAGTTTAGGTTCTTGCTCATTAAAAATGCACCTATCATTTTTGAAAATATTGGCTTGGACCCTTGATTGAGTTTTTATCATGATGAGTTTCTATAGTGGTGCATAGGCTTGGCAAGTAACCGGAACTTTCATATCGTGCTTGAAATTGCAAGATGGACCCTTCTCTTTTGATTGCATAGAAAGCAATGCTTTTACAAAACATTGGCTATCTACAATGCCCTCAGAACATGGGCTATAAACAATGGCTCCAACAGTGGGCCTTTTACAATACAAGGAAATTCAAATTTACAATGAAAAGGCTTCATTTTGGATGGCCTTGCCTTCTCAAAGAAGATCTTGAATTCTTGGCACTGTCCTCCTTGGTACGGAGTTTCGGCTACTTGTCACAAATTCTATTTGTACACATTTACATGATAGAGCCATTAGTGTATGCAAGCAAGCCCTTGTAGGGTTGGAAATCCTTAGGGATCCTTAGGGATTAGGTATGATTTAATGTGCAAGCAACGAGGTTTCTTTTCCCTAGGGGTTAATAACAGATGTTGTGTAAATAGGATGGATAGAATCTAGAGTAGAGCACAACTCTTTGACACAAGCAAAAGGGCGACCCCGCAAATGGAAATTGGACACTTTCCCCTTGACACATTTTTGAAAGCAATCCTATGAAGGATATCCTATCCTAGGCTTGGATGCTCACATGGTTTAACTGGTGAGTTAGTCCTATTCTTAGGGGGGACCTCGATAATCTAATCCTTCCCTTAATAGAAGTCATGGGATAGAGCGGATCAACGGGGCCTTTTCAGTATAATCTGGTCCACCCATGGACCCAGGAAAAGCCTAAGATTCGGCATTTAGTAACTATCTAAGGTATACACATCTAGCATTTACCTTTAATGCTGAGTCCAGGTTCGACCCAATATGAGGGGTGATGTCATGCATTTTGAAATGAAAGGGGAAAGACTTTCCAAGCATAATAAATATATGCACAAATAAAGATGTAGCAGAAATTAAGTCTATTATCCTAGGTTTGTACATGTGAAGGAAAGCTGTAAAGCATGCTTTAGGAAAGTAGGAAAGTTTCACACATACAAAAATACCTAAAAGCCGGTTCTTGGAAAACCATTTGAAAGACATTTTTGGAAAACATTTTTGAGTTTTGAAAATAGTTTACAAGGATATAGTAAAAGCATTTTTCAAAAGGAAAGCCTTGGAGGCTAATGCCAATTTCAATGTTTTTGAAAGCCAATGTCCAAAGATTAAGATCTCATCAAAAGCTCAATAGGCTAAACTCTCTAAGTGTCCCCGACAGAGTCGTCAGTCTATCGATGCCTCGCGGCTATTCGACCACCCATCACAGCGATGCTCGCGTGCTTCTCCTTTCTTTCTAGAGGAGGGGGTATGCACATGCATATGTAGCTCGGAGCTCAGGTGCTATGGAGGAAGGTTGTACCTCGAGGGTGTGACTATAATATGAGTCAATTTTAAGAAAATTACCAAGGGTAAGTGAAGTTGCCACCAATCATTGGGTTTTTCTAAGGTGTGATTGGTCACCTAACTCTATTTGATTTTATTACTGATCCTAGGCTAAGAAAAAAGGGCATTTTTCCTAATCTAATGTGGATGGATAAAAAATCTTGATTCTTAAGTTTGGAAGTCTGGTCATGTGTAGGGAAGGTGTTAGGCACCCCACAATGCCTATCCATAGACAATCCTTTGTTTTGGTAAAATCATAATTTAAGGACATTGGCAGTTGAAAACAAGCTATTGGCATTAGCTTTCGTTGCTTTAAGCAAATTGGGTTTTGAGGTTTGAATTCAAAAAGGGTGTGGTTTCTATCAATGCTTCTTAACTGTGTTTGGAATCGTTGCATTTCGCCTTATTTTCATAGCGAAAATCCGGTAGCATTTCGCCTTATTTTCATGGCAAAAATCTGGTAGTGCTTCGCCTCGTATGTGTCATAGCACACAAAATGCTATCCTCTCCAAGCTTTTGCCATGAGAATACGGAAATAGGGATGCCTCATTTTCACAGCAAAATTTTGCAAAATTTCGCGTTTGGTGCGCTATGGCGCACCGGCAGGGTTTCATGCCTATGTATACGGCATGTGCCAACATGCTTATACTAGGACGAGTTGGAGCCTCTCGAAGCATTGACCACATTGATACATGTCGTATACACAGGGAAACTGATGTCACTTGGTGACATGGAGTGGGACAATCACACCGCGGTGATTATGCACATAATATGACATGAATATGCACCTGCAACAAATGCCTTGAGCGCACATTCATACCACAAGGTCAAGAGCACTCATGGCTAGAAAGGGTCGCTCACGTAGCCACAAGGATCCATCATACAAAGTGCACGATCACCCACACACACATACGCAGGCATATATATATATATATATATATACATGCATCATGCATAATGCTATCACATAGAGCAGGAAAGTAATCAGACATTGCCAATGTTCCAAGGGTATGGCCCAGCAAGGTACAGGAAATGTAAAACAGACATTGTCATACCCAGGGAATGCAGCCTAAGTAAGGAGAAAGAAAGATAAAGGGTACATGGAGAGGGGGAACCCTAATACAATGCTCTAGAGAAGAGGCTAAAAGAGAGGGAGAAAGACATAACAACTCGGGGAGGCTAGGCCTCCTAAGTAAGGAGAAAGAAAGATAAAGGGTACATGGAGAGGGGGAACCCTAATACAATGCTCTAGAGAAGAGGCTAAAAGAGAGGGAGAAAGACATAACAACTCGGGGAGCCTAGGCCTCCTAATCTACTGAACATTGCCCTTTGTGGGCTTGGGTCTTCTTGCCTGCATCCTTGCCCTTTTTGTTTGTGCCTAGGAGGTTGCACCCTTGCTCCAAGTGTCCATGCTCCATGCGTGTACATGCAATGACAAAAGAAACAAGCCAGCAGACAAGCAAAGAAACAAGTAGAAGGAAAGCATGCTAAAAGACAAGCTATCAGAAGGAGAGCCAAACGGGGGTAAATAAATATGTTATCAAACAAAAGAGGGTGTCCTAGGGGGACAAATGTAGGTTTGAATCGAGTGTCCATAGTTTCATTAGATCGGAGTATAGACGACACACAGACTCATGCATGAACATGTAGGCAAGCGTGCAAAGATGCAAAGAAGCAAAGAAAAGCCAAATGGGCGGCACAAAGCAAGCAAGGCAAGCATAACAACATCGCATGAAGTGGAGAAAGGGTATGCATCAAGCAAACCAACACCACAAAGGTGTATCTCACAAGTGTTAACACCCAAACAATCCATAAGAGGGGCGAATGCAACAACACAAGTAAGTGGCCTCAAAGACTGACAAGCACAAGCCCACAGAGAACACAAAGCATGGCAAAGTCTAAATCTAGACAGGCAAACATGGATATAAAGTATAGAAGCAAGCAAGCATATACGTGCATAAAGAAAATGATCCAAACCATTTGATATAGACCTAGGTGAATGGATGTAGGCCTGGACCACAAGATCTAGATCTACACCTTACCTGAAGGGCCAAAACACAAGAAAAATGGATAACAAGAGATAAAAAGGCTTTAAAAGCATATGGCATAGCAACCAGCATGTAGATCTAGAAACATGAACGTGGCATTGAGCACACAAAGATATAGATCTAAGCATAAGCATGGCAAGGAGCACATAAACAAATAGATCTAAGCATAAACAATGGCAAAGAGCACCTAGGCATATGGATCTAAGTACAAACATGGAATTTAGGCATATCCTAACCCAAGAAGGCTATGCTAACATCATTAAAGCATTATAACATGGCAAAAAGTAAGGAGATATGCTAGGAAAGCTATAAAACATGCTAGGAAGCAAGATAAAACAAAGATATGCTTGGAAAAGTAACAGAGCATATTATAAAGCAAGATAAAGTAAAGAGTATAGATTGTAGCTAAAAAGCTACATCTACACCCTTTAAGCCTCGAATCCAATGTCCTAAAACCAAGGAGAGGACAAAGAGTGCAGGAACACTACCTCTTGATTATTGAGAGAAAAGAGGAATCAAAGGTTTTTTGATGTATTTAGGAGAGAATTTAGAGAGGAAAAGAGAGAGAGAACCTGCCTAGAAAATTCTCCAAAATTACTCAATTTCGTCTTTTTTATCAAAGGGGGGTTTGGGGGTCTTTATAGCAAAAAAATGACCTTTTAGCTCCAGACTTCGAATGGCTTGATGAAGGCCTTCCTGGGCTTGGATTGGGCTAATATTGTTGTCCCTAGAAAGGTCTAGATGTGTAGTGTCTGGAACACTAAAAAACTTGGAAATCCAACGATTGGATCAAAAGTTTGGCCTTGGGAAACGAGCTGATGCGCTATGCACGATTTTCAAGATATCTAAACCGTTTTAACTCTGATTTCGACCCATGAATAGTCATTAGAAAAGGAATGAAATAATCTTTTCAATGATATTGGTCTCAACCCATTTTGATAGTCGGATCAAAATTAGGGTTTCTAATGCCCCTAAGAGTTAACCTCGGGTTAAAGTTGGTCAAACTTGGTCAAAGATGACGAAAATCACCAAGTAGCCCGGGTTTGATATAGAAGCATGAAAAAGGTTGTTTAGGGATGATTTTGACCAACTTTGACTTTTGGTCAACCCAAGGTTGACTAGAGGCACTTTGGTCAATTTGACTTGAAATAGTACTTTGAGTGCTACAATGTCCAAACGAGTCGTGCCACATCAATCTAGATGTTTCGACGGCCTCATGGAAGAAATTTAATATTTTTGAGATTTTTGAGGTCTAACGCACAAATCAAGGCAGACAAAGTACGATATCTATACATCTTTCTACATTGTTGGCTAGAAGTACTCAGCTTTGACGACCTTGTTTACCAACGAACTTGGACCCAAATGGTTTTCGCAGATTCCTTCGTGATTTTCTCTGAGTGCGTAATCTGCTTCTTGTGGGTTTAAGCACTTGAAGTATGGTAGTGTATACCCATGTTTTTATAATTGGCCATTGAGGATGGTGAATCTTATTGATCGAACCTTGGTTCTCCTAGCTTCATCAGGATCTTCTGGTAATTTCTCTCCTTAAATGTATGAAAGGATTGGGGCCATCTAAGTGCTTTTGGAATCTACCTGCAAAGCTTGTATTTCTATCATCAAGCCTTCATTCTGGGTTTGCTATTTTGACGAGGCAATCCAAGCAACCTCGTCTGCTTCCAAATTCTCTTCTTTTGGCACTTGGATGAACTTAATTTCATCAAAATGAGTCATCATCTAGATGGCTAATCTTTAGTACTTCTGCATCTGTTCCTTCTTTGCTTCATACTCTTGGTTCACTTGTTCGACGATAAGCTTGGAGTCGCTTTTGATCACTAAGCTTTTAATACCCAGAGCTTTGGCTAGTCTTAAGCTAGTGAGTATTGCCTCATATTCTACTTCAATATTTGTGGCTGGATACTAAATCTGTACTCCATATTTGAGGACGCCTCCCAATTCTTTAATGAATGATCCATCAGCTTGGACCGTCCAAAACTATGTTTGGTCGTCACCTGAAAAAGTGAATTCAGCAATGAAATCTGCTAATACCTGTGCTTTAATTGCTAACTGAGGTTTGTACTCGATGTCTAACCGACTAAGCTTAATGGCCCATTGCACTAGGCGTCCGGCTACGTCGAGTTTATTCTTGGCCTTCTTAATGGGTTGGTCCATCATGAAAATGATCAGATGTGCCTGGAAGTATGGACGAAGCTTCCTCGATGCTACAATCGATGCAAATGTTACCTTCTATAGACTAGGGTATTTTGCTTCTGCACCTAGGAAGGCTTGGCTTGTGTAATACACTGGCCTTTGCACCCTGTTTTCTTCCCTAATCAAGGCTGAACTCATTGCTATTTGAGAGATTACAAGATACAGAAAAATAAGTCTTCTCCCTTTACTAACGAGCTTAGGAGTGGTGGTCCCGTCAATTACTCCTTCAAGTTTTTGAAAGCTATTTCGCATTCTTTAGTCCACTCGAAAGCTTGCTTGAGTATCTTGAAGAAGTGCAATAACTTGTCTGTAGCTTTCGGCATAAACTTATTCAAAGCTGCGACCCGTCTCATCAATCTTTGAACCTTTTTCACAGTCTTGGGCGATATCATTTCTAGGGTGACCTTCACTTTCTCAAGATAGGCTTCTATTCCTCTTTGGGATACCATGAAACCAAGGAACTTTCCTAATTACTCTCCAAAGGCACATTTTGCTGGATTAAGCTTCATCTTGTACTTTCAGAGCATGTCAAAGGTTTCTCTTAGGTCATCCAAATGTTCTGCTTTTGTCTTGCTTTTGACGAGCATTTCATCAACATAAACTTCTACATTCCCCCGATTTGCTTGCTAAACATCTAGTTCACCAACCTTTAATATGTGGCCTTAGCTTTTTTTAATCTGAAGGGCATTACCTTGTAGTAATAGAGTCTTTGGCTTGTGACGAACGTTGTCTACTCCTGGTCTTCTTCACTCATGCAAATCGGATTGTACCCTGAAAAGGCATCCATAAATGTTAGTAGTTCATGTCCTGCCATTAAATCAACTAATTGGCCGATCCTTGGTAGAGGAAAGTGTTGACACCTCATTTTGCAACCCGCATTTAATCTCACATGGAGGGTAAAAGGGTAATTTCCCCTTAGAAATATGTATCTTGATTCTAGTCATTAGATCCTTAATCTCATTTCACCAAAATGATCTTGATGTTGTAACGATCAAATCGACTGGTCATAAGCCCTAATCGAACGCCATTAGATTGAAAGTTATCATCAAATCAAGTTTTAATAGCTGAGATACACTATCATAAATTGAGTCCGACTATATGTGATTATGAACAATTGATTCCAATTGGTTATAATTATAAGGGGAAATTACACTTTACCACCCTAAACTATACCTCATATTATACTTTGCACCCTAAACTATTCGAATGCACAGTTTGTACCCTAAACTATGATACTTATTACACTTTGCACCCCACCGTTAGTTTTACTGTTATCTTTGATGAAACTTTGATGCACATGACACGCACATGTGTTTTGTTTAGGTGGAAAAAGTTAAACGACAAAAACACCCCTCTTCACAGTCAATTAAAACAAAGTTTTTTTTTCCTTTTATTTTTTTCCAGCTCTCTCTCACACGTACAACTACAAGTAAAACTCTCTCCAATCTCCCCAAATCAAAACCCTGTAACCCTAAATTCTCAAATCAGAAATATCTTACTTGGCTTTTCAACCCTTATGCGTTGTGAAAGTGGGAATTCTTTAAGTTAAAGAGACAAAAGTAAATGAAACAAAATAAAATAATAGTAAAATTGAATAGAAACGAAGCCGATGAAGGAATAGAGATAAAGATTAGCTCTATCCTGGGCACCACTCAAAAGCTTAAAATACTGGACCTGCCTTCCTTTGCTAAACGATTTTGTGATATTGTCCACGTGAAGAAAAAAAAAAAAAAACGATTGTTGCACAAATAATTGGAGTTTCCCCCATCAATTAATTAATTAAGAAGTATACATTAGTTATATTCCAAATCTACTCACTTTAAGGTATGCACTCCACTCAACATTTTGCCATTTTTATTTGAGTGTAGTGCAGTGGTGGAGCAGTGGAGGGCGATGGTGGAGCTGATGATATTTTTGATTTGAGGATTTAGGGTTACAGAGTTTTGATTTAGGGGAGCTGTACCTATACGTGTGAGAGAGAGATAAAAATAAAAGGAAAGAAGCTTTTGTTTTTATTGATTGTGAATATGAGTGTTTTTGTCTTTTATCTTTGTTCCACTTAAGCAAAACACAAGTGCATGTCACATGCATAAAAGTTCCATCTAAGATAACTGTAAAACTAACATCAGGGTGCAAAGGGTAATAAGTGTTATAGTTTATGGTGCAAATTGTGCATTCAAATAGTTTAGAGTGCAAAGTGTAATATGAGTTATAGTTTAGGGTGCGAAAGTGTAATTTCCCCTAATTATAATCAATTTGAGATAAATGACGTGTCATAATTTGATTGGCTAGGACTACATTTCATGGTAAGGTTGCACACACTTAATTAATTAGATAGTCAGACATTAATTATTCAATAAGTAATTTGTGCAATTATCTTTTAATTAGGGTAAATTTGGAACTAAGTCTGAAATGGGAGTGATTGGAGCCTATTAGTGTTAATTGGAAACTAATTTGTGAACTATTAATGTTTATTGTGCTGAAATTATTTTTCTATCAAATGACCTCTACTAACCATTTCGTTGATATCTCTCAGAATATTTTGAATTTGTGAATGAGGTTAATTTTTTCAGAAACTAGACATCCAGGGCTTCAATTTGAGCACAAGAAAGAGACAATTCTGATCATAATCGAGTAAGATATGGTTTTTTGAATTTGGCTCTATAGGCTATTATAGTAGCTAGGGAAAACTGAATTTTGCTTGCTCCTCACTCCCACCAATCTCTACATTTAATGCACCAGATTTCCCCAAAGGCTAAAATAAGGTCTAGGTTCATGATTCTTTGTCAACCCTCATTAAATGACATCCCGTTCATATTTTCTCCACCACTACTATATAAACTCTTCTCTCCTCCATTCAAAGACACACAAAAACTCTATCTCTTCTCCTCTCTTGAGTTTTAGTGAAGTAGAGTAGTCTTATCATATCTTAGTCTTCCTACGACTCAAGGTATTGAGTGAGACTCATTCTCCCTCTCTTAACTCTTTTTTTCCTCCACCCTTAGGACCTCCACCAAGTGTCTCCTCCTCCACCATTTGGAGCTTGCATGAAGGTACAATCCCTTTCCCTAACTATTTTTTTTATGTTGCCATGATGAGAATTTAAAATTAAAGCATGATAGTAATTATTTAAATTCCTTGAATATGTTTGAATGCTCTTAAATGTTCTTAGTTGTTCATCACATATTCATGCATAACATTAGTTTTGATCTTAAATCCACATCAAAAACATGAAAAGATATTTGTTTCATAATTCTTTCAAACCCTTGAATCTAGGATATCACCATCCACACACATTCACTAGAATTTATTTTTCAATCCAAATGCAATGCTTAATAAATTAAATTAGGGTTTATCACATGCACACACATTAAATTCAACATGCAAATTGATTGATAACATATTGGATGATGTGATATAAATGTTGACCACCATAGTCTAAAAGACCAGTTTTAACGGGTAAGGTGGGTGCCTAACACCTTCCCACTTTGTAAAATAGCTTCCAAGCTTAGATCAAGGGTTAGTAGATCAAGTACTTATCCATGCAATTTTCTGTCTCTAGATTGTAACTAGGAAACAAAGCCATGTACTTTATCTTAGATTGTATCTAGGACCAAAGCCATGTAATTTCCTATGATCAATGTACATTCATTTGCAAATTAGTAAAATGAAGAATTTTTCAATTATGGTTTTCTTATTTATTCCGACAATTAAATAAGTGGCGACTCCATTGTAAAACCCTTAATCTAAAGCGAAAAAATATAATCAGTCGAACCTTCATTTTGAGAGGTAATAACATGACTCCACCCATTCACGTGGGTTTTGCCCAATAACACCTAAAAAGAAAGAAGCCGAGGGCGCGGTCTCTCACAAAAAGCTATCTTTTGGGCTTGCTTGGTTGAGATCAATGAAATCAACACACATCCTTCATTTCTCGTTTGACTTTTTAACCATGACAATGTTAGCTAGCCACTCTGGGTAATAAACTTCTCCAATGAAACCTGCTGCTAGGAGCTTGTCTACTTCTTCCATAAAGGCTTTGTTTCACTTGAGGGCGAATACTCGTTGTCTCTGCTGAACGGGCTTCTTCTTTGGATCAATGTTTAGAGGGTGTTCTATGATACTTTCGTCAATACCTGACATGTCTTTATGAGCCCAGGAAAATACATACAAAATCTCTTTTAAGAAGGAGATAAGGTCATCTACTATTGTTGAAGGCAGAGTCGTACCTAACATGGTGGTTTTGGATGCATCTCCTTTTACTAGTTCCATGGTTTTCAACTCTTCCACTGGTTCTTGTTGCTTTTATTCAATGATCCTGGTGTGATTTTCTTTCCCTGCCAACACTGCTTGATAGCATTCTTGGGCTAACACCTAGTCTCCATAAATCTCTCCTATCCCATGGTTAGTTGGAAACTTGACTTTGAGACAGTATGTTAAAGTGGCAACTTTTAGGCGACTGAGAGTTGGTCGTCCTAAAATGACATTATAGGACGATGGATAGTCAACTATAAGAAAATTAATATCTATAGTTACCTGTACAAGGGAGGTTCCAACTATGATGGATAGAGAAATGATCCCTTTTGGATAAACTTGGTCTCCACTAAAACTGACCAAGGGAGATTTGAAAGGACAAAGCCTTTTTGGGTCAATCTTCATTTGTTGGAAGACCGCCATATACACAATGTCTGTCGAGCTCCTGTTGTTGACCAACATTCAATGAGTATTATATCCCTTTATTGCAATCATAATCACCAATGGGTTGGCATGAGTCTGTTTCACTCCTCTGGCATCGTGTTCTGAAAACACAATGTCCTTTGCTTTAGTCCTTCTATACTTCATCATTGGGTGTCCTATATGAACACTATTAACCTTTCTTTGGTAGGCTTTTCGCAAAGATTTAAATGACCCCCCAGTGACCGATCCTCTAGTGATCATTTTTATCTCACCAACAGTGGCCTTAGCATCTTTCTCATCATCTCTCCTAATGTCCACTTGCTTGGGCTTCTCTTATGCCAATGATGATGAGAGTCCTTTTTCACGAACTTCTGTAATTTTCCCTTCTGGATTAATTCTTTTATTTGCCTTTTCAGATCCCTGTATTCTTTAGTTGTATGGTCGTGATCTTTGTGAAATTGGCAATACTTCTTTTGATCCCGTCGGTATGGTAGCGAGGTAAGAGGCTTTGGCCAGTTCAAGCTTGGATTGTCTTAGATCTGCAACAAAACTTTTTCCATGGGCATATTCAGAAGGGTGAAATTTACCATTATCTTCAAGAGGTTCAAGCTTCCCTTTTCACTCTCCTGATTAGGGGAATGATCCTTCTTTTCTTTCTTCTTGTGCCGAGGATCGTCAAGGTCGTCTATTTGTCGCTTGCCGTCCATCCCCTTTGTCGTCAATGCGTCTTCTCCATTCATGTTTTTTTTAGCTTTGAATGGGAGATTCGTTAGTGTTGTTGGTGGATTTTTGGCCAAGGAAAAGATAAAAACTTTAGTCGTCAAACTATCCTAGAAGGCTGTCAGTTGGACTTGGTTGTCTGCTTCATCCACCTCCAGGATTGCTCGGTTAAAACATTTCACATAGGCCCTTAGAGTTTCTCTTTCTTGCTGTTCATGATTAGCAAATGGGAGTCGGCCCTTTATGCCTCTAAGCCCCCCGATGAAATGTCGAACAAACAAATCACTTAATTGATCGAAGTTTGCTATTGATGATAATTCTAGCTTGCTGAACCAAACTCGAGCTACCCCTTTAAGGGTTGTTGGGAAGGATCTACACATCACTTCATCAGGTGTCTTCTGAAGGTTCAGTAATGTCTTGAAAGACTCTATGTGATCTAACAGGTCTGAATGCCCGTCCTAAGATTCCAATTGAGGGAGCCTAAACTTTTATAGGAGTGGGCATTCTAGGACTTCACTGGTAAATGATGAATCTGTTTTTTTGATCATCTCATCTAAGTTTTTGGTCGACTTCCCTTTCAAAGCATTCTTCATCTTGTCCATTTCCTTCCTCATTTCTTCAAAAGCTCATCATTATTATGATTGGGCTGTTCTATCCGCCTGGAACTAGACTGCCCTGTTTGCCTGGAATTGGTCACTCTGTTTGCCTGAACTTTCTTCTCTATTACTAGTTGGGGGGCTATAGCCCTTATTGTCATCATTGTTCCGATTACGTAAGCGAGGATTTGCCATATTGCTATTCTCATGGGAGAGGCATTGCCTCAATTCCTTATTCTGCTAAGTCAATTCTTCAACACTTACTGCTAGTGTTTGAATCTACTGGGTCAGCTGCATTGGATCAAGTGGGGTTGATGAACTTTGATTCATTACATTGTTTGAATGGTAGAGCTTTGAAAATCTGTATGATTTAGATCTATGTCCCTACAGACAGTGCCAAACTGATGATGCCAAAAATGGTCGTTAGTCAATAGCCTCATCGAAGCTTATGACGAGGTCACATTCCTTGTAAAGATGAGAGAGAAAGACATCGGAGTGGCATTAGCCAATGGTTCTTCGATGATTAAGTTAGCAGAGTTCTTAATATCTCTCAGAGAATAAGAATGTAATGTTGTATGTTTGAGATTGTGTACCTTATTTCTCGTGTTTGGTGGCTTATTATAACATTGATATAGCCGTTGGGAGCCTCATTATTAGTGTAACCATTGTTGGCTTTTTAATGCCTCTTTTGGCTGTTTAAATTACGTTTGCCTGAGCGTAAATGAAGGTTTGAATAGCTCATGATTGGCCTTTCTGACCGTTGGAGCTCGTCAATTACAAAACTATTAATTGCGACGCCATTCATGTCATATAGACGTCTTCTTATACGACAACCTTATAAACTGTATGCTCGTCATCTGTATGGACGAGCCTGTGGATTGAAGGTTCGCCAGCTGTATGACAAACCTGTAATTTCAGTACTTGTCAGTAGTAGTTTCAAAAGCAAAGTATAAAATTTATTTACAAAAAGATGGCATTGGAATCAAATTAAAATTCCTAGGCCTAAACTCTCTAACCATCCCCAGTGGAGTCGCCAACCTATGGATGCTCGGTTCTTCCCATTTTTTTGTAAGCCCTTGGGGTTGTCGCACATTAGGTCCTTGGCGATGTGACTCGTGTGATTGTGTATCTAGAGCGGGGTGTGTGTATGTAAGTCTCTTTTTCTTATTTTTATTTTAGGAGTCGCTACCAACCATTGGTTTTGTATTAGGTGTGATTGGTTACTTAGATGTCTAATTTATTTTAAGTTACCTAATTAACTAAACTAAATTTTAAAGATACATTAATTAAGGTAAACCAAAAGGCTTTGAATCAAAGATTTGAGACTCGAAAGTTTGGTTATGTGTAAGGAAGGTGTTAGGCACCCCACAATGCCTATCCAAAGATAGTACCTCATTTTAATTAAATCACAAATGTTATCTTTTGGTAAAGAAATTAGATACTTGGCATTTTGATATTTTTTGATAAGGGTTTTTACAAACAATATACATATATTCATGTGAGTAAATATTTACACATAGTATTCATGTGAATAATAACTCCATCAAAATATACAAGCAAAAACATGTGATACGTACATTTATATATATATATATATAAAAGTTCAATTAGTGTGTAAAACACTAATAAATGTTTAGACCCCCCACTTTAACAATACCAACACAAACTTATATTTAAACAATGTATGTGCAGAATATGAAATATAAGCAATACCCAATTTGGCACACTACTTTAACACATAATTAATCACAAACACAGCAGCAATTAATGGTTAAAGAGTAAGGGAAGAGAGATGCAAACACAAGGATAACACTAGCATGTGTTATTGAAGAGGAAACCGAAGAACTCGACGAAAAACCTCTCCGTCGCCCTCCAAGCGGTAAAATGATACATTAGAAAATCAATTGGGATACGTGAATAGCAGTAGACCCTCCAAGCCTAATCTACCCGATGTACCTAAGCCCTCCAAGCTTCTTACTCTAACAAGGTTATGCCTAACCTTGTCTTCTCTAGTTTTTCAGATCCCGCAATAAGCTTCATATTGCATCCGCCATCCCTAGCATCTTCCAATGCTTCCCAAGCTCCAAAAACACTCAACACTCTAAATGGGTGTGAGTAGTGTTTGGATACAAATCTCCTCTCAATGGGTATAACAATGGAAGAGGGAATGAGAAAAGACTACAAAGATTTCTCTCTAAGAATGAGTAACTCTCTCTCTAATAAGGTGGGCGTGATGTAGAAACCTCTCTTAGGATTTTTCTCTCAATAAGCTCATTTTTTAGCACAATACATTTCGTGAGTATAAGAGTATTTATAGTAAAGTATGAGAGGAATGTGAAAGTCAGTTTTTAGCAAAACAAGGCATTCTGGCAACTCTGCCTCGCGATTGGAACAAGTCATGAGTTTGAGTCGCAAGTTAACTACCAGGCCAAACTGTACTTTTTGTCTTATAGTGCACTAGCTGTCGCAACCCTTCAACTTCCTGCATGCTTCACACGTGTGGCACTTTGGCGACTTGCTAATTGTGAGTCAGTCGCGAGATCCAGTCGCGAGACTCCTCTTGAACGTACACAACTTGAGTATCTTCACACTCTTTCACACACAATCTTTACATTATTCCCACCTAAATACAGGGTTTCCACATGCTGAATCACAAGCAAATTTGACACGGAATAAAGCCAACACATGGTTGATTAAATTCAACCTTACAATATATATATATATATATAAGTAACATGTGAAAAAGCATACAAGTATACTGTACAATAACATGTGAGTATTTATTTATTATGTAGCTAGCATATGAACATTACAACTATACAAAGAAAAAAAACAACATGAAACAAAAAAGAGAGGGTTGGAAGAATAGCTCCTTGTTGTCATCCACCATTTTCTCATTTGTATTCATGCAAAAAAGAATGACAAAAAAAAGTTGTTAGTGCCAAATTTATAAGGAACCATATATGTTTATGGGATGTTCAAAGACTCAAGAAAATGCGCCTTGAACACAAATCCGCAAACCACCGCTATCCTATGAAAAAGGTTTTAAAAGAAAGAGTTATAACGTTACCGTTATTATTTTGGAAAAACACTTTTTGAAAACATTTTTTTTTTTTTTTTGGAAGAAGGGTTCATGAAAAGCATATTCTTCTCTTTTGAAAACCACTTTTGCCTCCCCTCCCCCTATTTGAAGGAACGTATTTTAAAAGAAACATTTCAAAAACAGCCTTTTTTGTTTATTTATTTTTTTTTAAAAAGGTTTTTGAAAACACTTTGGAAAGCATTTTTAAAACAACTTTGAAAACCTTTTTTTTTAATTTTTAAAGTTTCGGCCCTCCTTAAAAATAAATAAATAAATAAATCAGATTTTAGTTTCACTTGAAAACAGATTTTCTTTATAAAAAAAAAAAAACAGTTTTGATTTAATGCAGAAAATTCTTTTTACATGGGGCAGAAAACAGATTTTATACAGTGCAGAAAAGAGTTTTTATACAGTGCAGAAAACTTTTTTTTTTTTTAATCAAAACAGATTTTTTATAGGAAATAATGATAAAAAAAAGATTTTTGAAAAACAGATTTTTTGTTTTGAAATTTCAGGTTCCCCTAAAAAGGATTGTTATTTTAAAAAAACTTTTGAAAAAGATTTTGAAGAGAAGCATTTGAAAAATACCTTTCTTAAGAAACTTTGGAAAAAAAAAATTGTATTATTTTCTAGGGTTTTGGCTTTCCTTTTAAAAAGATTTCTTTTTGAAACTTTCTCTCTTTTTTTTAGAAGAGGGAGAAACGTAAAGAAAAGATTTTGTTTTAAAAACTTTCAAAAGACATTTTTTTTAGAACCTTTTTTTGAAAAAGACTTTATCTTTTTTAGAAAAGAACCTTTTTGAAAAAGATTTTTTTAAAAAAGAACCTTTTTTGGAAAAGACTTAAAAAAAAAAAAAAAGAACCTTTGTTGAAAAGGACTAAATTATTTTTTTATAAAAATGGGGGAAAAGAGATTAAAAAAAGAAGAAGGAGAAATGACATTTTACTACATTAAACTATATACCAGATTACACTTTGCACCATAAAATATTCAAATGCACACTTTACACCTTAAACTATCACACTTATCATACTTTGTACCTCATCATTACGACTTGCATATGATCTTTGCTTAGTTTGCACACTGATTAAAGACTAAAACACCATTTTCTCAAATAATTAAAAAAAATGCTTATTTCCTTTTTCCTTTTTCTTTTTTCTTTTTTCCTTTTTCTAGGTCTTCTTGACTCTCTCGCCCAGCAAGTCTTTAAATTCCACTTTTAGATGCATATCCTTGAACTCCTTTCATACATTAAATCAATGAATTGTTAAGTGGGCTGGGCACTAGAACTTAGAAGAGTGGTTGAACCCCAATACCCAACCCTTAACTAAAACTAAAATTAAATCCCGCTCCTCCACAAGTGTCCTAAACTCGACGAATTAAAAAGAGTCTCCAAGATTTGAACCCAAAAAACAAAAACAAAAAACATAACACACTACTTGTTCACGGTTCCTATACGCATCAAAAAATAATAAACCAACGTACACGAAGGGTCAGAGAGAGCAAGAGAGAAATCATAGTTTCCTAAAAATAGTAAAAATATCAAACCACCGCATCAGAGCTAGAGAGAGAGAGAGAGGCAATGAAGGGAGCAACGATGCCGATCCATGCAGTGGCGACGTAGGTACGGAGGCAATAGCGGAAGGTCAAGGTGTTTTGTGACGGTGGTTTCGAGCATTGTGGCGTTTGTGTTCTTGCACCCACGCAAGAGAGGGGAAGACCTAGAAAAAAAAAAGAAGAAAAGAAATAAGCATTTTTTTCTCAATTGTTTGTGAAAAGGGTGTTTTGGTCTTTAAACAATGTGACATCTAAGCAAAAATCATGTGCAAGACATGTGCTATTAATTTTTGTCTAATTTTACGGTAAAAGTGACCTCGGGGTGCAAAGTGTGATAGTTTAGGTGCAAAGTGTAATCTAATGTATAATTTAGGATGGTAAAGTGTAATTTCTAGAAAAAATTTTTTTTTTCTTAGAATAGGGGGAGTAGGGGAGTCATATACACAAGCATTTTCTTTATCACAGTATTAACAAAAAGTAGATAGAGAGACAACAAGAAGATAAAGTGCATAAGAAAACTAAAGCTTTAAAGGTAAAGACTTGAAATATAGAGACTTGGAATATAAATGACAAGGAAAGTAAAAACTTGAAATGTAAATGGCTTGAAAAGTAAAAGCTTGAAAAGTAAAAGACTTGAAATATTATAAAGTTGATTAAAAATGTTTTTTTTTTCCTCCTTAAATAGAGTCTAATCCCCTTCAAGCCTTATGGATCCTTCAACACAAAGAAGTGGGAGTTCTTACGCCATCACCACTCTTGTAAGACATACCCATATTGTGCCATAATGGGGGTTTTAAACACCAATTAAAGAGGAAGATAGAAAATCTTTTTTTATTTTATTTTATTTTATGTCTAGATATAATATATATATATATATATATCTGTATGTATGTATGTATATTTACATATATAAGAGCAAGGAAAATAAAGGGGGATTGGGATGTGCAAGAAAGTAAAAGGGCTTGCAAGAAATGTAAAGGGGATGGGGGTATTGGAAGAAGATAAAAGGGAATGAAAATAATGTGAAGGGGATGGGAATGTTGCAAGAAAATAAAAGGGATTGCAAATAATGTAAAGACAAGTAAATAAAATCCTAGATGCCTAGGTGGTATGTGATTTCATCCCCCTAAGGGTACTTCCCATTCATGGCCTAGGATGATGGTCCAATGCCCATCTAGGATGAACAACACAAATATAATATCTAACAAAAAATATTAAAAGCATTGAAAATAAAGGATTAGATGCAAACATATAATATACAACAGAGTAATGTAAAACAACTATTTACACAACAAAGTAAATGAAAGATTTTATTTATTTATAAATTTGTAAAATGATTACAATGGTAAAAAGGAGGGATGAGTTTAGCTATCAAGGAACTAAACCCACCCCCAAATCCTTACCCACAAAGATTACAAAGAGGGAGGAAGGATGGAGCTTTTAGTATAGGGTTTCCTAGAGAGAGAGATATATATATATATATTTTTTTTTTTTTGGATTTTTTCTTCTCTCTCTCTCCTAACTTCTCACTATTTTTTTTCTCAGTTTTTCTCCCTACGTTTCTATTTTTCCCCACAATTTCCTTACACTTTTTTCTTCATCAAACTCTACATGCTTTTTCCAAAAAATGGGGGGAGGGGGGGGGGTATTTATGGGAAAAGTGAGGGAAAGGGGAGGCTCTAGTTCCATCCTTATCCGCTTCGCTAGCGCCTTGTTAGCATTTTTTTTCTTTTTCTGATTTCTAGTCTGATTTTCACGTGGCTGTTTGGAGGCCTTTCCGAGCTCCCTTTTTTTTGGATTTTATATGCATAGAAATCTCTTGATGTCTACTTTCAAATGGTTCTGGTCTCATTCAATTTGGAGCTATGTTCGTCCAGATATTGCGCTCGGAAGGGAGGTGATGCAAAGTTGAAAAATTTTGAACGTCTTTCCTTGAAAAATTCATATCTTTTAATTTGGAGCTGATATCGTTGAGCCCTTTTGGCAAAAATTAGCTAAGACCTTGTTCTTCAAGATGGTCTAGCCCGTTCATTCTAGTTCTTGCCCAATCGGCACAGTTTATTGTGCGAAGCCAGGTAAAAAATTGTCATTTTTCCTGAAAAATACCATGAAGTAGGGTTTCGGTATTTTTGTGATATCTCATCCGTTTTAGCTCCTATTTTGGCTTGTAAACTATCTTTTTGAAGGGGGAAAACATGCCCTATGAGATGGTCCAAAATCTAACACGATCCAACGGTCGGATCAAAAAGTCAACTTTTTTACCATACCAGTTAGGGTTTTGGTCAAATTTTCTGTAAAATGAGTTTTTCAAATGATGTGACTTTTTGATTCACCATTCAAACATGTCGTACTTATTTTTGCCCTTTTTGGCTTTAAAACTTATGTTTTTGCATTGTTTCTAATTTTTTTTTATTTTTTTGGTCTTTGTTTTGACACATGAATCGAGGCCAAACAAAATATAGCATCGACAGTGGCTTCTTGTTTTGATTCAGGTAATATCCTTCCTTGTATTAATCATACATATATCACTCTTATTCCAAAGGGAAAGAGTCCTCGAACAGTTTTTGGTTTTCACCCTATTACTATTTAACATTTTATATAAGTATGTTTCCAAGGTTTTGGCAAAAAGGCTCAAAAAAATAATGTTTGACATTATTTTTTTTTTACTCTTAAAGTGTTTTTCAGTCAAATAAGGAAATTTTAGATAATATTCTTGCTACCTTTGAAACTCTACATCACATGAAAACCAAGAAGATTGGTAAATCGGGTTTCATGACCATGAAGTTGGATATGAACAAGCCTTGCAATTCCATTGAGTGGAGTTTTTTATGTTAGCTTGTGGTTAAAATGGGTTTCAATGACTGGTGGATGAATATGATTATAGAATGTGTCAACTCTGTATCGTATTCCATCTTAGTCAATGGTGAACCCCAGGGTGATATCAAACCTACAAGTGGGAGAAGATAACTTCAAGGGTGGAAGGAAAAGCTGCTATCCCAATCAGGAAGGGAGATACTGCTTAAGGCAATGGTTTAAGCAATTCCTACATTTGCTATGAGTTGCTTTAAACTTCTGGTGATGTTGTGTCATGATATTGAGGTTATGATTCATAAATTTTGGTGGAGCCAATGTGGCGATAGGAGGAAGATTCATTGAAAAAATTGGGAATCTGTTTGCTTAGCTAAGGGTGGGATGGGTTTTAGAGAATTGATTGTTAAGTGTTTGGATAATCAGAAAATAGAAGGAAGGAAGAAAGAAAAGAGTGGAAGAAAAAGAAAGAATTGAAGTAAGGGGTTGATAGTTACTTTGAGGGTAACCACCTCCAAGCAGAGAGAGAGAGAGAGAGAGAGAGAGAGAGAGAGATTAGAAGCAAAATTGAGAGGGAAAGTTGGTTAATTCTCAACATGATCTTCATTTCCCAAAAATTAGCATCTTTTATACAATTCATTACTCTTCCCATCAAAACTAACAACCTAACTAACTGAACATGTAACAGACACCACAACTGCTACTAACTAATAGAGCACAACCACAATTGCTAATTATCATACATAGCACAGACCTACTCAATTACAATGCTAATCACACAGTTCACTAACTAGTTTCCTAACATAACTCCCCCCCTTTAGAACATCTTGCCCACAAGATGAGGAAACTACTGTTAAAGACAAAACAGGTCCTCTCAAGTGGCATCTTCAACTAAACCTCCTTGCCATTGAATAAGGAGCTAAGTAATAGTCCTCCTCTAAAGCTGATGAGACATGGATTGAAGCACAGCTACTGGTTTAGGAGTAAGGATACCTTGAGAGTTAACAGAAGGTAGCACATAAATTGAAATGTTGTGGTTGAGGCAAGACACATGGAACACAGGGTGAATGGCAGACTTAGCAGGGAGGTCCAACTTGTAAGCCACCTCATAAATCCCCTCTAAGACTTTGTAAGGACGAAAAAACCGAGGGGAAAGCTTGTTAGACCCCCTATATGTAGTAGACTGCTGCTTATAGGGTTGCAACCTGAGGTAAACCCAATCCCCAACCTTAAAAACCCTTTCAGTCTTGTGGAGATCACTCTGCCGTTTCATCCTGGCTTGAACATCCACCAAATTTTACTTCAAAAAAGTGAGAATTTGTTTTCTAGTATGAAGGATTGAGTCCACTGTAGTTACCTGAATGGTGCTAGGAATATAATCAACAAGTCTTGGGGGACTAAAACCATATTGTGCCTCATAGGGAGTCATCTTGGTAGCAGTATGATAGTTAGTGTTGAACCAAAACTCAGCTAAATATAACCACTTAGCTCATTCAGTAGGGTTGTCAGCAGAGAAAGATCTCAAGCAATGCTCCAAGCTTTTATTCACTACCTTAGTTTGCCCATTTGATTGAGGGTGATAAGCAGATGACATTGCCAGCTGAACACCTTGCAGTTTAAACAACTAAGCCCAAAACTTAGCAGTAAAAATAGGATCTCTATTAGACATAATGGAATTAGACATGCCATGTAACTTAAGGACATGCTAAGCAAAGAGGGCAGCCACTTTAGCAGTTGAATAGGGATGGGACAACCCCATAAAATGAATATATTTTGTTAATCTATCCACCACCACCATAACCACATTCGTTCTTTGAGATTTAGGCAAGCCCACCACAAAATCCATGCTTACTGCAGTCCAAGGTTTATCAGGTATGGGCAAGAGTTAGAGCAGAGCAGTAGGATGACAAGTTTCATGCTTCATTTGCTGACACACCCCACACTCTCTTATATGCTTCTTCAAATTTGCTCTCATACCAACCCAATAAAAATCCTATTTCAATCTATGGTAAGACTTCAGAACTCCTAAATGGCCACCTAAGGGACTGTTATGAACCTGTTGAAGGACCTTAAGCTTCAAACCACAAGAAGGACTAATATACACCCTTGCTTTATACAAGATCAAAACATTATGCAGAGAAAAGAACTTTGGCATATCATAACCATCTTGTAACTGCTGGAGCAAGGACTGCACAACTAAATCAAACTAACAACTAGCCTTGAGTTCATTAATCCAAGAGGGGCAAGGAAAAGAGATCAAGCACAATGAAGAAGGAGTGACTGGACTGACAGTGGTTTGGTCTGTAAAAGTTGAGTCTGATATCCTAGACAAAGTATCAACAACTTTATTCTCACATCCTTGCTTGTATTCCACCACAAACAAGTAACCCAAGAGCTTAGTTAACCACTTCTGTTGAGGAGGTGTAGCAATTCTTTGCTCTAAAATGTACTTCAAACTCTGTTGGTCAGTTTTGATGATGAAAAGTCTTCCCAAAAGGTAAGGCCTCCACTTGTGCACAGCAATGACCAAAGCAAGTACCTCCTTCTCATAAGTTGACAGTTGTAAGGCTTTTCCTTTAAGCAATTGTCTCTGAAAAGCAATAGGCCTCTAGTTCTTTATCAAGATAGCCCCTAAACCCAAAACCTGAAGCATCACACTCTATAGTGAAAAGGTGATTGAAATCTGGTAATGCAAACATAAGAGGGTGGCTCACTACAACCTTTAGCTATTAGAAAGCAGCTTCAGCCTAATCATACCAAACAAAGGAGTTTTTCTTCAAGAGTGCAGTGAATGGGGCATCTATCTGTCCATAATGTTGCATGAACTTCCTATAGTAGCCTATCAAGCCCAAAAAACCTTTCAAGGCTTTGACAGGTGTAAGGGAAGGCCAGGACATCATGGCAGCAGTTGTTTTAGGATCAATACTCACACCCTGGCCAAAAATGATGTGACCAAGGTACGCCACCTTTGAATTACCAAATACACACTTACTTCTCTTGGCATACAATTAATGGTTCAACAGCAACCCCAACACAGTTTTGAGATGTTAGAGATGTAACTCCAAGGTTGGACTGAAGATAAGTATATCATCAAAGAAAACTAGCACAAACCTCCTCAAATAAGGCCTGAATACATCATTCATTAAGGATTGAAATGTTGATTGAGCATTGGTCAGTCCAAAGGGCATAACCAAGAACTCATAATGTCCATCATGTGTTCTGAAAGCAGTCTTATGAACATCCTCCTTTCTCATACGAATCTGGTGATATCCAGACCTTATGTCCAACTTAGAGAAAACTATGGAACAAGCAAGCTTATCAAGCAACTCATCCACCACTGGAATAGGAAACTTATCCTTGATCGTAGCTTCAAAGCCCTATAGTCAATGCACATTCTCCAAGAGCCATTTGCTTTCCTTACCAACAACACTGGAGAAGAGAGTGGACTCTGACTAGGTCTAATAGAACCAACTTCCAACAATTCAGAAACTATCTTCTCAATCTCAGCTTTCTAGAAATGTGGGTACCTATAAGGCCTTTGACAAATAAAGGCAGTACCTTCCTTCAAAAGAATCTGATGCTCATGACCTCTACAAGGAGGTAAACCAGTAGGTGTGGCAAATACTGAAGCAAACTCAGTCAAGAGTTGCTCAATAGCAGAGTCACAAGGTAGGGAAGAGGTGGTGACAAACCCTTAAGGACACAATCTACAAAAGAATACCATTTTTCACAGATTTTTTAAAGAATTTCTTGTCTTCTTGTAGAGAGTGATTAGTAGGGTGCAATCCTACCAATGTCACTATGGTACCAAAATGTTGGAATTTCATAGACATAGCCATAAAATTCCATTGAATAACACCAATGGTTCTAAGCCATTGAGTGCCTAAAACCAACTCATAGTCACCTAAGTGCAGAAATTTAAAATCTATTGCAAAAGCATGCCTTTGCACAAAAATTCTAACATTTGCACACACACCTTGAGTCTGAATTGTAGCACTATTAGCCACTTTCACTTCAAATGTTAAGGTAGGGTCTAATGACAGTTGTAAAACAGCTAGGATTGTAGCATCCAAAAAGTTGTGTGCTACCAGTGTCAATTAGAATAGTAATCCAGTGATCATTAATTTTACCCCTCACTCTCATGGTACCAGGTGAAGGACTACCCAACAAAGCATATAAGGAGATTTCAGCTACACCCTTTTCAAGTTCAGATTTATTATCATCAGGCTTATCCACATCTAATTGTAACAAAGTAGTCTCAGAATCATCAAGCTCCATCAGTTGAACATTAGAACTAGATTCTTGAAAAGGAAAGAGACCCTTTCACAAGAAAAGCTTAGCAGACTTACATTGATGTCCAAGTTGGAACTTCTCATCACAATTGAAACAAAGCCCTTTCCTTCTTCTTTCCTCCTTCTGAGCAAGTGACAACCTTTGCAAGGGAAGCCTAAATCTGGATTCCAGTTTCACCTTAGACTTTGGACCCAAAATTGATGGCTAAATATAGTCAATTGAAGACCTCTGACCTTTGCAGTTACTATTCAAGTACTCTTCTTGGATTTTAGCTAATCCAAAGGCTTCATTAAGATTCTTAGGATTGAGCATCTTCACGGGTAACCTCATCTCATCCTTGAGACCACTTAGAAAGCAACTTAATTTGTTGCTATCAAACAAACCCTTGATTCTGTTTGATAAGGCTTCGAATTGCCCTTTGTAAACCACAACATTGGTTGTTTGCTTCAATCTTGTGAGTGATTTCATAGGGTTCTTATATGCAATATTTCCAAACCTTGTCAACAATGCTTCCACAAATCCTTCCCAAGTTGTAAACACCCTAGTTTCATCACTATCTTGAAACTATATTAGGGCATCTCCACCCATGTGGAAAGAAGCCATTAACAACCTCTCATTGAATAGGGTTTGGTAGAAATTAAAATACTAATTGGCTTTGTACACCCAAGATGCAGGGTCATCCCCTTTGAATCGAGGAAAATCAAGTCTCACACTTTTTGACAAATTCAAGAGAGGTAGAGAAACAACTTGTGATACTGGGGATTGAGAAGAAGACTTTGGAGACATAACTTGTTGCCTTTGTTCTTCAGCTTCAATGAGTTTCTGTAGATCCAAACTAATGGCGTTTAATTATTGAGTGTTGCCATTCAGTTGTTGAGTGATCTCTAGTAAAGAATGGGCATGGTAGTCTATGGCAGTTTTGAGAAGGGATAAGGATTCGTTGGTGTAAGGAGAGGATCTAGTTTCGGCCATGGTTGCAGGAAAGTAGGCTCTGATACCAAGTGTTAAGTGTTTGGTTAATCAGAAAATGGAAGGAAGGAAGAATGAAAATAGTGGAGAAAAAGAAAGAATTGAAGGGGTTGATAGTTACTTTGAGGGTAACCACCTCCATGAAGAGAGAGAGAGAGAGAGAGATTAGAAGGAAATTGAGAGGAAAAGTTGGTTAATTCTCAGCATGATCTTCATTTCCCAACACTTAGCATCTTTTATACAATTCATTACTCTTCCCACCAAAACTAATAACCTAACTAACTGAATATGTAACAGAAACCACAACTACTACTAACTAACAGAGCACAACCACAACTGCTAATTATCATACATAGCACAACCCTACTCAATTACAAAGCTAATCACACAGTCCACTAACTAGTTTCCTAACATTGGGTATGTTCAACAAGGCCATGCTAGCTAAAAACAAGTTTGGAGGCTAATCCATGACACCGATTCATTGTTCTATAGGTGTTTAAGGTGAATTATTTACCAAATGGTACAATCTTTGATGCCAAATCAAAATCCGGGTCCTATGCATGGAAGAGTATTCTTAGAGCTCGGAGAGTAATCTCTTTGGGAGCTGTGTGGCGAATTGGTGATGGATGCACTGCTCTCATTTTCAAAGATAAATGGATTCCTGGGCTTGAGGGAGGAAGAGTAGTTTCACCTATCTCCATTCTGCCTGATAATGCTATGGTTGATCAATTGATTGATGGGGACTCAAAGTGGTGGAATTTTAGCCTCATAGATTAGATCTTCTACGTTTAAAACTCAAAAAATAAAAGCAATTCCCCTCTGTTCGACTGCTCAAGCTGACTCTCTCCTTTGGCCGAATCCTGGGAATGAGATGCACTCGGTCAAATCGGGCTATAATCTCTTATAGTCTTATGAGAGCAAGATTCCAAGGACATGGATGCATCTTCAAATTCTGATGATTCTTGGCGGTTCTGGTCCTATGGAGGTTGAAAAATGAAAACTCCTAATAATATTAAATATTTTATTTAGAGAGCTTGTACTAAATTTTTTCCCACCAAGACGAATTTGTTGAAGTGGCACATCAGTCCATCTGCAACCGTAGCTTTTGTCAAACCAAAGAAGAATCTACAATCCATGCCCTGTGGTCCTGCAAGAAAATCAAACCGGTCTAGAATTCCATTTTCATTGGTCTCCCTTATGAGTTTTTCAGGATTCATTCTTTTTCTAACCTTCTAGATTTATTCTTTTGTTCCCACTACAGATAATTTTTTCGCGAGAACTTGTTGGTCTATTTGGAATAGGAGAAACAAACTTCGTGTGGAGGAACTGGTAATGCCATAGAACAGGTAGCATGTTCAGTTTGAAAATATCTCAAAGAATTCCAAAGTTTCCCGCCCAGCCCTTAGGTGCAACAGCAGCCCAAGAAACCAGTGTGTAAGCCCCCCAATCCAAGACAAGTGAAAACAAACTTCGATGGCGCCATATTTGAGGATTTACAAGAGGCCGGTATTGGAGTTATAATTCGTAATTCTAAAGGTGAGGTGCTGGCAGCTTTGTCAAAAAGGATCCCTACGCCCTCGTCAGTGGTTATCCTAGAATCTTTTGCAGCAAGGAGAGCAGTCTAGTTTATTCATGAAATTGGTCTACGTAGTTCCATCTTCAAAGATGACTCTACGACATCCATTAGTGCTTTGCGGGGAAGGACTTTGTTACACTCTTCCTCTGGTCATTTGATTAAAGACATTTTGTCTTTGGCTAGCTCTTTTCAGAGCTTTTCTTTCTCTCATACTTATAACTTTAGTTGATAATTTTGCCGATAGAGCAAGACGTTTTTCTTTAGTTTGGATGAAATCTATTCCTCTAAATCTTTATAATTGTTACTTGTCTGATTTTCAGTTTATGAAAAAAAGTGGCTGTATTGGCATTCTTCTAAAAAAAAAAAAATTTGTAGCCCATTAATATTACAAACATATCAAACAGTAAGATATGCTAAGCTCCTCTTTCCAATCATACTTCAGTGGTTGTCCACTGCTTGACTTCCCGCTTGAGTTACCCTTAAGCTCTATCATATTTGAGATGAAATATCCCAGCTGATTAAATAGTCAAATTCATGGCCAATCTAAATGTTGTATACCATCATCCGTTACATTCCAAGCTCCTTCAGCAATCTCACCAAACAGCTGTTCCCAACCCCAACTAGAGTAGCCCACGAAAAACCAAAAGTCAGCAATTGATTGATCGTCTGACTTAAACTCCTTGATTTCATGAATTGTCGCTACTTGATCAACAAAGTAGACACCTGGTAAGACTTCAGGATACTGATCTTTAGTAGCACTTCGAGTTAAAGAGACAAGAGGCATTCCGCGTATCATAAGTGGCCCCCCAAAGGACAGAGGAGCCTCTTTTAACATTTCTAACCTTTCTTCCAGTTCATGCAGAGATGCCCATCTGATACGCTTGTTGATAATTAGACCTTGAAATCCATTACTCTGATCAGCTTTCACAATGAGAATTACTGACTTATCAAATGGTTGTACGCCAAGAAGTTTTTCAGTAGCAACTAGGATAGAACCAGCCACCACATGAGGAGCCCTTTCGTGCAAATCTTTTGATGTGTGAGATTTGATTTGATTAAATTCACCGACTCTTTCCAGTTCCCTGTCTTTTAATAGGACTTCATGGGTTTTGTACTTGGAAGTGGAAATTTCATCACGAATTTCAGTGGGTGATGCCTCCTTGAATGGATTCTGATTCCCGCCACCTCTTTTGGCAACATTCCAAATAATGCCTAACAAAATAGACATACAAGGTTTATGAATGAGGTGAAGAAAAACCATAGAACCAGAGACCACCAACTTGTCCGTGATGCTTCAAAGAAAAAATGTTAAAGTAAAAAGAAGGAATTAAAAATAAAGCAAAACAGCGTTTCTGTATTTCACAGGTCATTTGGAACTCCTACGAGTTTCTCAGGAAACTTCTGTAAATTATTTTGTTGTAATGGAAATCAAAATGTAAGATCATTAGACATATATGACAGGTAAGTTCTATTATTTACATGAACGTACTTCCAACCAAAATAGACAGCATGCATGGCCACAATCACCACTACTTTAACAAATGAATATAACAAATCATTATTATCCCACCATAATCAAACTGGTGCATCAAGTATTCAATCTGACTCCACCTTTTAATAACAAAACTGTACTCTGCATCCATGCTGCATTTCAAAAGGTGTGTTGTACAGCAATTGACATCAGTATCCAGTATGGAATTCGCATATAGCAGCCCCAGCAGTGTACTCATTGCCAAGAATGATTTATATAAAAATTAAAATTAAAATAAAAAAAGAAAAAAGAAACCGACTAGCACTTGGAATTAAAGCCATAGAAGGAACACCCTTGATCTCAGCCATAAGGCCAAGAAAGGTATCTAATAGGAATACCCACTACCACCACTTGGAATTGCTAAGAGGAAACAGGCAACATCTAACTACTAAAGTTAATTTTCTCCTTCATTTGAATTGTAAATCTCAATAGTTTGTCATTGAAATGTACCCTATCAAGAAAGATTACCCTTATTGCTGATAAGATTACGTGAATTGCTGCCTTGGTCAGCTATGAACCTGATTATGTCAGCTACAGCCATATCTCCATCATAGAGAATGGCATTCCGGCTTTCTGCTGGAAATAATATCAGAGCAGGATAAACTTCTCTCTGCACAGCTCAACACATCAAAAGAATATAAATAAGATGCCACATAATCTCCAATCAAACAATGAATCTGATTGCATAACTGTTTAATAGTTTAGGCATGATAACAATAACTGGCAAGCAGGTCAAATAGCTCCTAATCATCTACGTATTACAGAAGCACAAAATATTAAAAATAAAAACAAAGACCAAGGACAAGTTAATATAAATTACTTAACAACGTTATGCAAAAACATGAAACTTTAAAGACTCATCTAAGATGCAACTGCTAAATCACATATGAAAGGCTCCAGCTTAAATTGAACTTAAGAAGCATACACATTTTTCCTAAATTACACCAATATTGGCAGGAAACTTACCTCAAGCAATTCCAATAGGTTTGAGAAATGTTTAAACACTAAAGACCAGACACAGCTAGCTGGTTGGACCATTGGGACAGTCAACTGACCTTAGTTCTGATCTAGTTTACCCCCTGCAACTCAAAATTTAGTCAAATCCACTTTGGGCCATTCAACCACTCAATCAAACCACTGGACTGGTGAACTGAACTGACCTGACAGGTCAATTTTCAGGAGTGCAATGGAGAAGTTGTAAGCGGGAGAACGAGAACCCTAGACACATATCACTAGTTTTTCAAAATCTTTACCACAACTCTATATAAGATATTTGTGTATGGTTTTACAAGAAAATCATGTAGTATACAAATTTCTTTCATTCAGGTTTAAAAAAAAAAAAAAAAAAAACCACTAAATACTTAAAACCTAAACCCTAAACCTTAGGATAAATTACAGAAACCTCCATTGAAGTTTGGGGGAATGACATTCCACCCCAAACCTTAAGGGAAACAACACTCCCCAGCCCCCCCAAATTTTTGCGGTTTGAGGAAATAAATATATTAGTCGTAACAAAATATTCCAAATTTTAAATAGATTTCCTTGACAAACTCTAGCCATGGTTTGGTAACAAAAAAACCATATTTAACCAAACACACTTTCACTAACTATGGTTGGGGTTTGGTCAACGAAATATTTTCAAATTTTAGAATATTTTGTTATTGTTATTAATGGAATGACTAATGTGATGGTTTCCTCAAAACTTAGGAGAGGAGAGTGTGATTTTCCTTATGGCTTGTTTGGATTGAGGGAGTACAACTCTATTCTACTCCCCTTCCCTCCCCCTCAATACAAACAAGCCATTAAGGTTTGGAGCGGAGTGTCATTTCTCCAAACCTCAAGGGAGGTTTGTGTAATTTACCGTAAACCTTATGACCATTTTACAACACCCTAACCATCAAGTTAGAGCTTCTTCTTAGCTTATATTCATTTTTTTTTAAATTATATTTGATAAATTACCACTATTCCAAAAGTTTAGGCTAACAGGTTAGAACTTCTCATTTTAATTTCATTTTTTATTATATTTGATAAATTGCTACTAGTTCCAAAAGCTTAAGTTGATAGGAAATTGTGAAATTAATCACTTAACCATTATTCTAAAACTATCCCTCATGTGTGGGCCTAGATTCCCCCTCAATAAGTGAGACTCAACATATGGAATTTTTAAATTTTAAATGAGATAGGGCCAAAAATAGAGTTTGAACTCGAAACCACTTGATCTAAAACTCTAATAACCAACCACTAATCCCAAAAGCTTAAGTTGATGGTAAAGGATGAACTTAATCACTTAACTATTATTCTAACTGTTATTGATATAAGCTAGGGGCAAAGTAGTAATATCACTATAATCCTTTACATATAAATAATATTTTGTGTTAGAATTAATTTATCAAACCCTAAACACTTTTACTCTAAGAACATGGTATCAGAGCACTCAACCCATTGTAGTTAACCCTCCGACCACCACCCATTGCTATCTATTGCCGACAACCACAATGCTGGTGATCTTCTCTTAAGTCTTGTGACACCAGATTGACGCCGCCTAACCACAAGCCCATCATGGTTTTACTCACCCTCCTTTGGCGACACACCATAGCCCTCACACCACCATTGGATTTTCCAAAATAGGGTTTCAACCATGGATTTATATGGTTTGAATCATTCTGATTTTCTTCAATACATTTATTTTTATCTTCAGTCTTCTTTTGATAAGTTATTTTTATCTTCTATTTGGGCAGCCTTGGGTTGATTTGTTGGGCTAGAACTTTTTTGGTTGATGTCTAGTGGTGGACTGGGCATATTGACCTTGGTATGGATTGTTTGCTGCCTTGATTGGAATAGTTTGGTGTTGTTTCTTTTGTTGGATTTTCTTGTTGGCATAGTTTGGTGTTGATTTTGTGATAGATGTGTTGCTGTTGGATTTGCTGACTAGTTGGAGCATATTGGTGTTGAGTTTGTTTCACGGTAGTTAGTGTGGTTCTTTTTTTACAGGTTCACTAACCTATTTATTTATTGTTAGTTTTGTTCTTAAGATTGCTATTATGGAGACCAAAGATAGTGTTTAGCCCACTAATTATTTCTTGCCCCCTGTTATGTTATCCATTACTTTCATTTGTCTTAATGGAAGTAATTATGTTCAGTGGGCATAGGTAGTTGAAGTGTTTCTCCTTGGTAGAAATAAATTTGATTACGTGATTAGTGAACCCCTCTATCTACAGACTCTAAATATGCTAATTGGAGAGTCGAAGAAGCACAAATTAGGAGTTTCTTGTGAAATAGTATGGAGTCAAAGATTAGTGGTAGTTTGTTTTTCTTACCGGCTGCTAAACTTTTTTGGGAACTGGAACTTTACTCTAGTGTTAACACTTTGAAGAGAATTTTTGATCTTCATCAATCTTATTTCTCAATTTCCCCCTAACTCCTAGAGATTTGTCTTTCGAAGACTAATATAACAAGTTTAAGGGTATATGTGAAGAACTCCATATTTATCGACCCATCTCATTTAATGTTAAAACTATGAAGAAACAACGAGATTATATGCATGTTACTCGCTTCCTCTCTGGCTTATCTAAAATTTTGGATCCAATGAAATCACAAATTCTGGCTAGTAAAGACCTCCCTTCTTTGAATGAAAGTTTTGGTAGACTTAGATAGGCCACATTATCTGACTCTAATAGCGCTACATTCCTTTCCTCTAATATTGATACATTACCTTCTAGTGATAAATCTGCTTTTGCCACTTCTATGGGGAGTAGTAGAGGCGATTGTGGAGGTTGAGGCCAAGGCCGTGGATGTCATGAACAAGGGGGTCGTGGTAGAGGACGTGGCCTTTGTAAGTGACTTACTGTTATTAGAAAGGGGTGGCACTCTTTATCTCGGTTTATTCTGTATGAAATTGGAGATGGATCAAAAGTGCAGTTTTGACTAGATCGTTGGTGTGGATCTTCTCCTCTTGCAGACTGCTATCTTGATTTATATAGGATTTGTCGTAGCAAAGAGGCAAATGTAGCGGATCTAATGAGGTTCACCAATGGAGTCCTCCATTGGGATTTTCAATTTTGTAGGGAGGTGCATAACCATGAATTGGAAGCTTTCAGTAGCTTCATCAATTCCATTTATTGCACTCCTGTAAGGGGGAACAGGGAGGATAAGAGATGTTAGCTGCCTTGTAAGCGTAAGGGGCTCACGGTCAGTGCTTACTACCATCTTCTAGTTGGCCATAGTGAGCAGTTTTTCCCTTGGAAAAGCATTTGGAAGCAGAAGATCCCCTCTAGAGTGGCTTTCTTTGTATGGACTGCAGCCTTGGGGAAATGTCTGACAATTGACAACTTAAGGAAAAGAAAGGTTTGCATTTTAGATTGATGTTACATGTGCAAGTGTAATAGTGAAACTATTGACCATCTTTTCCTTCATTGCCCAGTTGCTTTGGAGTTATGGGATATGGTTTTTGGGTAATTTGGAGTTTGTTAGGTTATGCCATTCTCTGTTGTTAGGCTTTTGGCTTGCTGGCAAGGTCGTTTTGGTCGCCATCGTAATAGAGATTTATGGATGGTTGTTTCTCATTGTTTGATGTGGTGTATTTGGAAGGAGAGAAATAGTAGGTGTTTTGAAGACAAGGAGCGTCCCATCCCTGATCTCAAGCTTCTTTTCTTTAGAACCTTACTTGATTGGTTCTCTGTGTGGAGAAACCATCCTTTTTCTTCTATTTTGGATTTTCTTGATTTTTGTAATGTTCGTTTTTTATTTGTTCACCCCTGTATACTCGTGTACTTGGGTGTTTCTCTCTTTTTGATATCAATGAATCTTTATTACTTATCCAAAAAAAAAAAATGTGACTTATTGTTATAGTGAGAATCATACAGTAGACTTTTGTATGGTAATCCCTCAGCTCACCAAGCTTGTTTTCATGCTGAAGAACCACCTTCACAGTCACTTCCACCAACATCTAGAGTAGTCTCAAATGCAGGCAACACTATGGTTTTTCAAAGATGTTTAATATTTCTTAAAATCTTGTTGGATTATTATTTAGTGTTTTATATTGTAGTTAGTGTAGAATTTAAGTCAGTTAAATAAGTCCTAATTTGAGTCAATAGTCTTATGTGACCTTTTGACAGCATGATCTTGGAATTAGGGAGAATAATTATTATGCAAGTTGTCACTAGAGAATGTACTGCTATTTGTATGTTGAGCATAAGCTGGTTGTGGACGTGTTAAACAGCCTACAGGTCATCCAGTTGATCAGAATTTTGGTGCCTATGATGTTGAGCAATTGAAGAGGAAGATTAAGTTTCTTACTCCAAGAGTAGTAGAGTTAGAAGATTCAAGATCTTTTGAAGAAGGAAAAGGGTCAGATAGTGACTTTGAGAATTTGTTTCATGGTCATGCTCCTCATAGGCAGCCACCTATTTGGGATGACAGAAGATGGGAGATGACTATATAGCTTGAAATACCAGAATTCAATGGTAGTTTTTAAGCTGAGGAAGCCCTTCCTGTGGATTTACTTTATTCATCTACTATTGTGACGTTGACGGATTATTGTATTCCAAATATATTTGAAGATAGTGAAAAATGCTCTAAAGAAGATATTGCGGATTGGAATTCTTCGCCAATCTATGACAAGTACCCTAATGAAGACTATAAATTGTGCAAACAAGAAGTTGAGGAAGATGATGATAGACTTTCTTTGTTCAAATACAAAAGGTTGTTGATTTTACAAAAGAGAATTATTCAAAGTAAGATTCATTGTTGTAGCCATAGAGCAATTGGGTGTCAAGACATTATCTCTTGAGAAAAATCCACATGTTGATTTTCTTGGGGTTGACAAATATATATTCTTGATGATAAATTTGATATTGATTTTGGTCCATCAATGGAGATTAAGGGTCCTTGTCCTAAAGAGATAAATTAAGCTTTTGTGCCACGTGAATCAAAAGGGAAACAAAATATTTTTTGATAAGTAATAAGTTTATTGATATCAAAAAGGGAAAAAAGCACCCTAGTACACAGGAAGTGTACAAGGGGGCAAACAATCAAGAACAAAAATTACAAGAATCTAGGAAATCAAGAAAAGATACAAATGATTGGTTCTGCAATGCAGCCAACCAATCCATTCAAGTTCTAGAGAAAAATAGCTTCAAATCTGATCTTGATCTCTCCTTATCTTCAAAGCATCTACTATTTCTTTCTCTCCAAAGACACCACAATAAGCAGTGGGGAACAATCAGCCATATATACCCATTTCGATGACAACCAAATCTGCCTTTCCAACATGCTAAAGGCCCCACTACAGATTGCAGCATAACCCAGCTCACTCCAAACAAACCGAACACCATAGTCCACATATCCATTGCAACCGGACAATGAAGAAAAAGATGAATATGCTGATTTGTTTTTAGCTTTGGTCTCATGTGCTACACTTTAGAAAATAAAATTACAAATTAAGAATTTGTTCAACAAGGTTTATCATGAGTGAGAAAAGATTGACAAGTAGCATGTCGGTTCCTCTTTTATCGTTGAGAAAAAAGGGATAAAAAGGAATGATTGGACATTCAATAGATTGAGGGAAGGATTTGAACTTTAACTCAAGGTTGAGTTTTCTGAAACCAGGGGAGACTAATGCAGGCAGCTCTATGGTTTTTCTAAGTCCTAATTTGAGTCAATAGTATTATGTGACATTTTGACTGCATGATCTTGGAACTAGGGAGAATAATTATCAGGCAAGTTGTCACTAGAGAATGTACTGCTATTTATATGTTGAGAATGGGTTGATGCAATGCATTTTTTTACCAATTCATTCATATATCTATTTTAGAGAATCATTCTCTACAACCCTATTTGGGTTTATTTCTTCAACTACTCTTTTTATTCTCTTGTTCTTCTTTGCTCTAAATCAGTTCCAACAACCAATGGTTATTATGGATGGCATCAATCTCTATCGTTGAGGAAGAGTATAATCGCTTCCTGTCTATGCATTCTAACTCTGTTGGGTCCGATTCTACAAATACTTTGGCTCAACAAGGTACTTCCATTGCTTGTCTTGCCACTTAGGACTCTTAGGTCATTGACTCAAGTGCTATTGATCATGTGACAGGTACCTCAAGCTTACTCTCGGACCTTGGGCACTCTAGCAGTCTTCCCAATGTTTACTTTGACAGATGGCTTGATCACTACAGTTTCTAGTTTGGGCATTGCCAATCTTAGTCCTAATCTTTCTCTCTTTTGTCTTATATATTCCTAATTTTTCTTTAAATCTTTTGTCAATTGGTAAGCTTATTAAACGTTTGAATTGCGCTACCATTATTTTTATCCACTCAAATTTTTTTTTTTTTTTTTATCCATTCATTGTATCTTTTAGGATCTCAAGATGGGGAAGACTCTTGGTGGAACACATGAAGCCGGTGGACTTTACTATTTGGATCGGCATGGTTCTTCCAGTTTTGTGGCTTCTCACTTGTCTATCTCACCTCTTCAGCATCATTGTCGCCTTGGTCATCCATCTCTCTAGAATTTGAAGTTGTTAGCCCCATCATGTTATTAGATTGAGTCCTAACAATGTAAAGCATGTCAATTAAGCAAACGCCATAGGGTGCCTTTTATCTCTAGGTGTGAGAGCCGTGTTAGTAGTCCTTTTTATTTATTTTATTTTGATATTTGGGGTCTAATAAACACTCCTTCAT
Organism: Quercus gilva; assembly: GCA_023621385.1. Lineage (NCBI taxonomy): Eukaryota > Viridiplantae > Streptophyta > Magnoliopsida > Fagales > Fagaceae > Quercus > Quercus gilva. Next base: position 35,972,674 of record CM042475.1, on the reverse strand, counting down.
TGTTGGGATTTAGTTGTTTTGTCACTTTTTTATCTTATGAAAGAAAGGTCTGAAATGTTATCAATTTTCAAACCATTTTTTACAGGAATAAAGACTCAATTAAATGCTTTACTTCGTATTTTTCGGTTTGATAACACTTGTGAATATTTTCATACATCTTTGTCTCAATTTTGTTATGATCATGATATAATTCACCGATCTTCGTGCCCCCATACTCCACAACAAAATAGCGTTTTTGAATGCAAAATTTGTCATTTATTAGAGGTCACTCGTGTCCTATTGTTTCATACGCATATTCCCAAATCATACTAGAGTGATGTTGTGCTAGTTGCCTGTCACTTGATTAATCGCATGCCATCCATTGTTCTAGGTGGTCAGGTCCCTTATGTTGTGCTTTCTCCTAATGCATCTTTGTTTCATCCACCTCCTAAGATCTTTGGTCGTGTGCTATGTTCATATCTTAGGTCCAGGGAGCAATAAACTTGATCCTAGATGAATTTAATGTGTTTTCTTATGTATTCTTGTACTAAAAAAGGATATCAATGTTACATACCTACTCTTTGTCATAGTTTCATTTTGATAGATGTCGCCTTTGATGAGTCTCAATCCTATTTCTTTCCTTTGGTTGGTAGTGATAGTTCTCTTCGTTGTCTTTCTTGCCTATTGCCTGTGTCTCCTATTAAATCTCATTCTCAGAAACCGCTCTAGGTGTATCATAGTTGGCAGAAGCCTCCAACAGAGATTTCTTCCCCACCTAGTGATCCACCTCCTGACCCTGACTCTCTTCCAATTGCTCTACGCAAAGGTAAGCGTACTTGTACCTCTCACCCTATCTCTTAATTTCTCTTATGGCCATTTGTCTTCATCTATCCATGCTTTTACCACGTCCTTGAATTCTGTTGTTGTTCCTAAGTATGTCCAGGAGGTTATGTCCATCCTTGGTTGGAAGTCTGTTATGGAAGCAAAAATGTCCACCCTATTTCAAAATGCTACTTGGTCTTTAGTTGTTAGGTGTATACAATAAAGTCTTTACTTGATGGTTCTATTGAGCATTTGAAGGCTTGCTTGGTTGCCAAAGGGTATACCTAGACATACGCTATTGATTATGCAGACACATTTTCGCGTGTTGCTAAAATTTCTTCTGTTTGAATTTTGATCTCCTTTGCTACTAATTTGGTTGGCCACTGTTTTAGTTAGACGTTATAAATGCCTTCTTGAATGGAAATTTGAAGGAAGAGGTGCATATGGAGCAACCACTTGGGTTTTTTTTCTTCTAAGGGGAGTTTGGAAAGGTGTGTAGGTTGCACAAGGGCATCTATGGTCTTAAACAATCTGATTGGTCTCGTCGTTGGGGTTTTACTGATTGTTCTTCTCTCTCTGAGTTTATGTCTTCCCTTTGCTTAGTTTCCAAATTACTCGTTTTGCTGTGCTGTTTGTTCTATTATTTCTTGTTGTTCATCATCATGAACGACTTATACTTTCCCTTTTTTTCTTATTAATAATAGTTTTTTGATTACCTATCAAAAAAAAAAAAAAAAAAAAAAATCTCTTAGAGCTTGGTTTGGAAAATTCAGTGAAGCCGTGTTAAATTTTGGATTGCAACATTGCCAATTTGATCTCTGAGTTTTCTCATACCTTCGCAAGATGAAAGATATTGTAGATAGTATGTGTTGATGATATTATAATCACTGGTAATGACAAGAAGGGTATTGATGATTTGAAGAGATACCATCAAAACTCCTTTAGAATTAAGGATCTGGGTAAACTTTGTTAATTCTTGGGTATTGAGATAGCACGATCTAAAGAAGGCATCAGTTTATCACGAAGAAAGTATATGTTGGATATTTTGGAAGAAACTAGCTTGTTAGGATCTAAACCAGTGGAGACTCCTATAGATTCTAATGTCAAATTGTATGAAGATTAGGAGGAGCTATTATCTAATCCTAAGAGATATCATTGTTTGGTTGGTAAACTAAATTATCTCAAAATTATTCGCCCAGATATATCATTTGCAATCAGCGTTGTGAGCCAATATATGAAAGATCCTTGCCTTCCACATTGCGAGGCAGTTATTCGAATTGTTGTGAGGTATCTTAAAGCACATCTAGGTTGGTCTTTTGCATAAAGCTAATGGTCACCAAAGGGTAGAAGCCTATACTAATGCTAATTGGGCAGGATCACTATTAGATAGAAAATCCACTACTGGGTATTTCATTTTTCTAGGAGGAAACCTGATTTCTTGGAAAAGTAAGAAACAGATTGTTGTTGCCAACTCTAGTGCAGAGACTGAGTATAAAGCCATGGCACACACATCATGTGAACTTATGTGGATTAAGCTTTTACTTTAAGGAATTAAAATGTGAGCTTATGTGGATTAGGAATTTACTTAAGGAATATTTTTTTACTTATCAAAAAAAAATTTACTTAGGAATTAAAATTTGTTGTAAAAGTGCCTATGACTGTGCATTGTGATAATCAAGCAGCAATTCACATTGCCTCCAATCTTGTGTTCCATATCAAGCACATAGAAGTAGATTGTCATATTACTTGGCAGAAAGTAAAAGATGGTGTAATTGTTACTCCATATGTTTCTAGAAGAGTCCAAATTGCTAATAAGTTAACCAAAGTTTTATGTAAGACTCGTTTGGGTTTATTATGTAACAAGCTAGAATTGTGTGATATATATACTCTTCAACTTGAGGGAGAGTGTTATGGGTATAAGCTAGGGGAAAAATAGTAACATCATTGTACTTCTTTATATATAAATAATATTTGGTGTTTTTTTTTTTTTTTTATAAGTAAGAAAGATGTATATTCAAGAAACTACCTTATGAAAGCAACATAAGGCAGAAAAGGGATACAAGGAGGGAAACAAACAAGAAAAACAAAACAAACAACAACCAAGAACAAAGATCAAAGAAGAGAGCTAAGGAACAAAGGGAGAGAATCACTAGAGGTGAGTCCCCAAGCCCTAGACCAATCAAAAAGAGAGCCACAAAAGAAAGCTAGCAGCTGGTCGTCGGATTTATCCATGTCCTCAAAAGTACGCCTGTTTCGCTCCCTCCAAATACACCACATTAGGCATAGAGGGGCTAAATTCCAAATGCTAGAAAAGTGCTTTCCCAACCAATTCCACCAACCAAGAAGCGTGTCTGCAACCGATCTTGGCAAAACCCAAGAAATCCCAAAAGATCTGAAGACCAAGCTCTACAGCTGATGAGCTTTATCACAATGGAGTAGCAAATGATTCACCGTCTCCCCGCTACATCGACACATAATGCACTAGTCAACAAGATCAAAGCCTCTACCCCGCAAATTGTCCCCCGTAAGAATCTTCTCCCAAGTTGCATTCCAGACAAAGAAAGAGACGCGCGGAGGAGCCTTAACCTTCCAAATACCTTTCCAAGGAAAGATAATAGGCGGGGGACTACGAAGCTTATTGTAGAAAGAGCGGATGTCAAAATCCCCCTTCTTAGACAACTTCCACCTCATATGGTCGCCATGCTCAGAATTAGGTAAATTAGAACCCAAGATCCGAAAGAAATCCTCCACCTCACCTGACTCCCAATCATTTGGATCCCTAAGTAAGCGAACATTCCAGCTTCTCCGAGCCTCAGTCCCCAATCTTAAGGGGGAAAGAAGTGCCTCTAAGCTAGATCCCTTTGGCTAACATTCTCACTTTTCTTGTTTATTGGATAGTATGGTTTTTAAAGCATTGGGTTTGAAAACGTGAAAAGCAACTGGAAACTAACCACCCATAACTTCAAAGCAAGAAGACAAAGGCAAAGGAAAAGCCTGAGAATTGATGTTAATATAGGATAGGTTCCAATTTTCATTAGATTTCCTGTTTCATTGGGTACACTTTTAACATCTCACCATCAATTGTTAAGTGAGAGAATAATATGATGTTCAAACTTTTAATAATAAAATTTTAATAAAATAGTGATTTAAAGTTTTAGGAATTTTGGTAATAGAATTTCATCTAGAATAGAATTAGCTTAATAATCTTAAATGTATATATACTGCACTGAGGACTCTTTTATTATACATGTGGCATAAAGGTGGAATATCCACTTGTTACAACCATTGCCTCCAGGACCCAACTTTTAATGGTAGATGAATAGAATAATTTGAATAAATAAAGACATTAATTTTCTTTTAAAAATTTCAAGCTTCTAATATAGAATTTTAATCAAAATAGTAATTTAAAGTTATTGGAATTCTGGTAATAGAGTTTGATCTATAAAAGAATTAGCTTTATAATTCTAATGAGGTGAGAACTCTTTTATTATACATTTGGCACGAGATGATGGTACACCCACTTGTTTTTTTTTTTTTTTTTTTTTTGATAGGTAAGAAGAAGATATTTAAAAAAAAAAAAAAAAAAAAAAGAACTACATGCAAAATAGCACTAGCAAATCAAAAGTACAAAAAAGATGGAAAAGCAAAAAACATAAAAAGACCAAAATTACAAAGAAAGAGAGCTAAGGAAGAGAGAAAGAAAGTCACTAGATGTGAGTTCCCAAGTCTTAGCCCAATCAAAAAGGGAGCCAGAAAAGAGAGACAACATATGGTCCTCGAATCTATCCAAATTCTCAAACGTCCGCCGATTACGTTCCTTTCAAATACACCACATCAAACACAACGGAACTAATTTCCAAATGTAAGATGAATGCTTCCCCAATCAATTCCACCAATTAAATAGAAAATCTAACACCGTACAAAATTTACCAAAATGCAAACTTGACACAAACGCAAATGAGAAATATAATTTCCAACCAGAAACTAACTAACTATGCCCACCATTATCCTTGGCTCTAACCTCACCCAAACTCATTATAAGCTTCTGTTTGAAATCCACAAACCCCAAATATTGTCTTCAGGGGAGCAGCTAAACAAATGTCCACTAGCCTCACATAGAATGCTGCTCCTCTTTGCCATATGTAAACATTTCGACGAGAAAGGATGAATCATACTTCCAATGGTGTTCAAAAGGCTATAATTGAGATCAAATCTGTCTTATTGCATTCTTTGTATGAGCAATCAGCCGTCATATGAGGGATTTCTACTCCTTTTGTTGATTTTTTATCGACTACATATATTTTAAATTGTAATTTTTTCCAGGATTCTCTTTATACATCCTCTGTACAAGAGTTTCTTTCTCAATATATATATATATATATATATAAGAAATAAATTTCATTAGGAAAAATTCAACAAGTACCCCAAGAGTATACTAGCTGAAAGTTAAATGACAGCTCTAAAATTACAATGATCAATAAGCTCAAATCAAGAAGAGATGTATATAATGCAAATCAAGTTCTTAAACTACACGATTAAAAAAAAGAAAGTTCTTAAGATACTCAGGTCAACAAATTCTCTGCTTTGAAAGTCAACTTTCTAAAATACTTATAAAAATAATAAATAAATAAAATAAATAAAAATCAATTTTCTAAAATGGAAACTAACTTATTCTGAATGTTGATTGATAATAGTAAAACTTTTAAAGTTCTGAAAAATAATGAGGGAAATCAGTGACAAGGGACCTCTAGCATGCATTTGCACCTTCAAAAGCACAACAACAACAACAACAACAACAACAAAATTTATTGATATCAAAACTACATCATATCTCAATATACAACATGACAAATATACATAATCAAAGATTCAACACCAAAAAAAGAGAAAAATAATAGCCAAAGAAGAAACTGAAAATTTGTGCCAATCAAGTATCAAATTTCGGTTTATAAAAAATGCAGTAAAGCATCAGATGTTGGAGAAGATCATAACCTTCAAGCATAAATTGCATAAAATAATGAAGATACAAGAAAAATATACAAAAATTAAATATGGATACCCCAAACAAACCTGATCCATTGATTTGAGTATCAAACTGCAATCATTCAATGTGCAATCCATTAAATAGATCAGTGGAAGTTCAACCAGGGCATCCTTCAAGTTGTCTGCCACACAAATGGCCAATTGTCAATATGTGAGATTAATAGAAAGTAAATTCTAACATTCCTATTCCATTTCTTAATTCAAAGGAAAACTTTACTGAGAAAACAAATGCAAAAAAACCACAAGTAACTAAATAATTAGGGGGTCAAAAGTAGTAATTGAATGTTTGTGGACTAAATTGTGAGTGGACAAAACCAAATGGGGTAAAATATAATTTTCCTTTTTTTAATTGTCAAATATTATATATCTTATGCACCCTTATAATATTGAATCCTCAAACTTAACCTTCACCCCTCGTTAAGAGGAACAGGAGATGCCATTTGGACAAGAGACAACTGGCTAAATTTATAAATATGTCCATCATATAAAAGACAGCTGTTGTACTTTATTGTAGAAGTTGAAAATCCATGGACAAAACTCTATCCAGTATTCCCCATTGTTTATATCAACTCAAAGTTAATAAAGGTAAATTATTGACCTACTAGTTTACTAAATGCTATGAAAATATTTGTCATATGAACCAATGAAAGATGCATCTACTTTTTCCAAGGCAAGAAAAAGGAGCTAGTAATGTCAATTTTTTAAAAACATTTTACCAGGCACTTACCACCATTAAACACCTTTTCTCCATTCCTTAACACATTCATGTAGCCCTTCACAGCCCGATAAACTTCACGAACAACCAATTCCATTCTCTGACAAAACCCACACCAACTATTGCTAAAAAGGACCAACACATCCCTATTCCATGCATGGACCACATTGTCGGTGTTAGATTGATTAACACCAAGAACCAGTTCAGACAATCTATGAATCGTAATTTGAGGGATTGAATCCACCTCGTGAAAATCCACATTAACAAATGGAGGGACAGTGGCCTCTCTAGGGCTTTGAATAATGGATTCAGACAGTTGATATGGAGGAAGAGTCCCATTAAGAAAACCAGAGAGAAAATCAGCCAGTGAAGAGTAGCTGAAATCTGACTCTTGGGATAATACATAATGCTGCTGCAAAAGGGGATCAATTATTACCAAGGATGGAAAGTTTGAGCCACCGGTCAGAGCTCTAAGTAACCGATAGTTGCCATCAGAAAAGAAAAAGGAACCCTCAAAGCCTTGAAAGTGAAGCTGTTGCTCCCTTAAGTTGTCCACCAACAAAAAACCCTTTTCTTCCAAGACTGCATCTTCAGAGCTTTTTTCTTCAACCACTACATTTTCAAAACTTTTTTCTTCCACTACCAAATCTTGAGCAGTGGCAACTTCTTCAAGAGCGGTTACAGATTGGTGAGCTTCTAAAGATATTAACTGCTTACTTTTATCAACATAAAAAGCCGTCTTCTCTTCATCATACTCAGAAGAAGGCTCACCATCTGTGAGTTCAGAATTTTCCTCATTCATCTTAGGAGATAAACTTGCCCTTTGCGGCAATTGATCTTTATCTGAATCAACACTGTTTGAGACTAGGCCTTCCTTAAACACTGCAGGTGACACTTGATTGGACTGAACTGTATCCGATGGTAAAGTATTTACTGACTTAATGTCAACATCATCAGATAAAAGTTGGAAACCCAATTCCTTTGCAAGGGAGCTTAATTTACCTTCTTTATTTTGACGAAGAAGGTGTGCCAGGATCTTATGCAAGGAACTGCCTTCTTGATCTGAAGATATTTTATCCAAAGTGACATGTTTATCCTCATTTAGAATCATGATAGTAGACAGCTTCTCTTTTAATTTAATCTTCTGAGCTGTCAGAGATAGTTTTAATCTAGGATGTTTAGATTTACCACCTGCTCGATTATCTTGGACTGAGGATTTCTCAGGCTTGGCCCTCTTAGGCTCACCCATCTGATATGAAATATGATAGTGCAGTGCCAGTTCTCTAAATGTATCAAGAGCCTCTTTACCCTTTCCTCTAGTTTCAGACGAGTCAGATGATCTATCCACAAATAAAAGTATTGATGGCTTATTTGCAGGTAAAACAGGCTCGATATCATGCCTATCACCTTCCAGCTACATGATGAAAAGAGACAACTATGGTATTAATGAATGAAACATGCTAGCAAAGAAATTGCTAAGAAAAAAAATGTATGGGGGAAATGAACAAAATAAAAAAGGGAACAAACATGTAGAAAATTAGGACACGGGTACGGCAATGATCCGTATATTAATTAATTAATTATTATACATTTTTTTTTCGAAGCTTATAAAATTTTTTTATAACAAAAATATTATTTTTTTTTAAATAATTGTTAAAATTCTTTTTAGAAGAATATTAAAGCCTAGCTACTAATAATATATATATGTGTGTCTCCTGTCTACCTAGATAATGTAAAAAGTTATAAGTTTAATTACTTATGTAGCAGAGGCATGATGGGTGGTGGACTTTAACTCATTATAGACAAAAATTTAAAAAGAAGACCTCTTTACCTCTTTTGTTCACGTCTTCACGCGTGAGGTGGACAAAACAAGGAAAAAAGAGAAATAGATATAAGAAGCTGGGACATGCATGCAGCCAGAGGAGAAAGAAGAAGAAGAAGCTGGGCTGCTGAAGAAGAAGTAGAGGGAGAAGATCAGCATGAGAGACTATAAAAAGAAGAAGAAGAATAAGAAGAGGAGGAGAAAAGAGAGATAGATCTATGAAGCTGGGCTGCTGAAGAAAAAGATCAGCATGAGAGACTACAAGTGGGTACAGTACAATGCGTTTCACCTTTTTTTTTTTTTTTTTGGCACATGCTGTGTCGCAACCGTGTCCCCGCGATGTCCTTGCAGTGTCCATCATTTTTCAAAAATTGAAAAAATAAAAAATGGCTTGGACACACGTGCAGCAGTGTCCAACGCGTGTCCCATGTCCCGTGTCCCATATGTGTCTAACACAAACACGGCATCCTAAATGCCATATCCATGCTTTCTAGCCCATAACCCACACCAATGATGAGACTTTCTGTGTTCAAGTACAAAATGTTTTTGATTTTATTGATTACAATCATACGTCGGCACAATTGGTTTGTTCAGTAGTAGATGAGTTCTCTATTGATGAATGAAGTTGCAATCTACTAAAGTTTGAACTTGAACACATTCAATACTATGATTTCATTGGGGTTGATGAGCTTCTCTCAAATGTCCCTGGTGGTATAGTTAATATTAATTTGGAAAGATTAATGGAACACATTCCTAATCCTTTTTGGGAGCATTTTATTGAAGAAGAATTAATAGAGGTGAACAAGAGGTGTGAAAGAGTGATTTTAAGTAGTCTTTGTGGAGGAGGCAACATGAAGTTTATAGACACATGCATGCAACATAGGAGTGTAGAAGTAAAATCTATAACACACAATTACTACAACTCTTCCACAAAACTTAAGTTCTACAAGAATACTAGGCTAGTAGCTGAACAGATAGAGAAAACCTCTCAAAACAAATTTTTATTAATAATCCACCTCCCTATAACGAGTATTTTTAGGAATAGAATTTCTCCTATTCCTTTTAGGACAAGAAATAATAAACCAACATCTACTAGAGAGAGGAAAAACAATTTAACTAGGAAAAGAAAGACAAATAAAATCCTAATTCAACTAGGAAAAAAATTTTAACCTGAAAGAGCAAATAATCCTAATCCCACTAGGAAAGAGAAAACAACATAAATTATTAAAAATTTCTTCTTCTCCCATAATGGGAGGGGAGCCACGGTGAGTTTTTGTAAAATGTGTTACCAAATTTTAAAGGTAAATCATTTTATAACTTTTTATAAAGGATTTTACATTCAAATGAGATACTGAACAAATGAAGCTTAAATAAACCCCATGGAAAAAGAAGGGGCCCTCAGCTTGTATATGAAGGATGAGATAAAAGATTATGCGCATCATGATCTTCTAAATTTTTTCAGATGAGTAATTAAAATCTGTAACCACTTTGATGAAACATGCTAGGCCAAGCCAGCTCCTACTGAACTCAACTTGAATTGAATCAGCCAATTCATACATCTGAAATGGTTTTAGCCACACATAATTTTTGGCAAAAGATAACATGACACAAAGAAACCTCGTATAAGACTAGAATCAACAGCAAGTAAAGAGCAAACTGATTAAAATTACCTCCATAACAACAGAACTATCCATCTGTAAAACATCCTTGAGGTCATCCTCTTCTTTAAGAATCCTTGAACACGTGGGACATGCAGCAACATGAAGTACTGCTAACCATGAACTAGAATCTTCAAGACCAAGAGATGAAAGCATTGACCTTTCTGATACCAAACCAAATCTATGCCTTTCGGGGGCCAGGAAAAACTCTCTTGCAACAATCATAAACTTCGAGAAGAAAGAATCAAACTGCTGAAATTCTTGCAAGGTACAAGATGATATAACACCAGAGCTTACATTCTCAACCTCCTTGAAGGAAGCAGTTTCATTTGCTGAGCTGAATTGCCCAAGCCAAGGAACTCCGTTGAAACTATTTTCAACACCACATTTCAATATTTCATCCCCTGATTTTAAAAAAGAAGGAAAAGGTGACAAACCTATTAGTTTTGTTTTATTTTTCACTTCAAATCAGTCCCATAACGATGTGCAATTAGAAACTACCAGCCACCTTCTGATTATTCTTCCTTGTATCTGCCAGTGTTTGATTTGCCTCTGCATTAAAGTTTTTTCCAAGAAGATCTTCTACAAAGAAAATTATTGTCAGTATCATGAAGGGACAAATTAACCCTGCAAAACCACATAGTTTCCAATAGAGACACTTACTATCTTACCAGAGCCTTTGTTTCCACTACCCCACAAAAGGAAAAAATTGTTGATGAGGTTCATAATCAACAAGTATCACAAAAAAGCAGAACAGAAAAAATAAAATAGTGTTGCTAATGGAAAATCCTCCCTCCCCTTGTACGAGCAAGGTGGAGATTGGGATCATGGCTTCAAAACCTAACGGGTGTGTGTGTGTAACTAACCAGTAAAAAAAAGGATAATGCTAGTTATTGAAGTAATCTTAAAGAAACACCAAGCGGAACTTGAAACAAAAACTCATAAAAGCAGCTAATCACAATTACTACAAAAAAATATTTAAGGTTTTCTGAAAAATATTGAGTATCATTTTTTTTTTTTTGTTGGGAAAATTCAATAGTTACAATGGGGGGAGGTGGGATTTGAATCCTGAATGTAATGGACACAGCAAGAGGTGCCAAGCAGTTGAGCTACAACACTCTTGGGCGGCTGGTAGAACATAAAAATGTTAAAATTTAAGAAGTGCATTATCTTATTAGACAGAAATTATTACTGAAGGGAAGAGATGATAGTTAAGTTATCCATGGTTGGGGAGCAAATGTGAGACTAACCTTGCACACCAACACCAAAATGATTAGTGTTGTGGTTGGCCAGCAATTTAGGAGTCCATCCGCAAAATTCGAGGAGAAGTAAGGCCTTGTCAGTTGAAGCAAGGAAAGAGTTCAAGTGGTCAGGAGTGTTGAGGAGGGGAAGTTGAGGTTGATTGGAGCTGGAGTTGGAGTTGGAGTTGGAGATATAGGGTAAGAGTGAAGACAAAATATTGAGTGCACGAAATGGTCCTCGATATTTGTAAGATACAGAATGGAGGTAGAATAAAACGGTAATTTCCTCCTCCTCATTAGGAGGAGCAGCAGCAGCGGCAGCAATAATAGCATCTGCTAGCGTCTTCTCCGTATTTCTAAACATAAACATCAACTTTAAGGATCTAAACTCCTCCTGTTGTCTATCAGAAACCACGTGTGCTACTTCTTTCATAAGGGAACGAGACTCACCAGACCCTGTGCAATCAATCAATCAATCTTTTTAAGATAACAATACAATAATCATCATAATCAATTACAACATTATTAATCAAATCATACATATAATATAAGAATGGAGAAAGAAAGAGAGAGAGAAATACAGGGAAGAGTGATGAAGAGGAGGATATAAGGGTTTCGTCGGATCTGAGAAGAGAAGTTTTGTTTGGTGAGGAGCTGCCATTCCGATGATGATTCACAATCAACCACGGCTACAACAACAACCAACAACAACAACAACAACACCACCAATTTGGCTTCCTTCATCGCACTCGCACTCGCACTCTCTCTTCACAATTCACAAACAAACACCACTTGGGTGGGCTTTTTGTTTTGTCTACTGCACACTACTCCACTTTTTTGGGTTTTGTTTTGTTTTTTTTAAACAGTTATTCGGAATAAAAGAAACGACCCCGTATTGACATCATCATCAGTAAATTAATTTAATTTTATGACAAGAAGGTAAAAAAAAAAAAAGGTAAATAGTAAATAGTAAAAAAGAGGAGATTTTTCTCCAAAAAAAAAAAAGAGGAGATGGATGGATATTATAAATAAAAGAGAAATATAATAGTTAGCGTGGAAATGAATGAGGAAAGGATTCGTTGGGAATTCGAAGAGGAGCGTGTTGTTGTGCTTACTGAATAACAAAAACCCTTATCTTTCTCATTCTCATTGTTATTCTCCTTCGCCAAAGCCGCCGCCACCACTGCCCCCACTATCTCTATCTCATCAACATCATCATCATCCAATGGTGGAGGAATGGCCGGCGAATCGCGTGAGAGACACGTTCATAAAGTTCTTCGAGGAGAAGAAGCACACAAATTGGAAGTCCAGCCCCGTCGTCCCTCACAATGATCCCACTCTTCTCTTCGCTAACGCTGGTATCTCTATCTCTCTCTCTTTCACTCAGAAAATAAAATAACTTTTCTACTTTTTTTTTTTTTTTTCTGATTTTGATTTTGCTTCTTGCTGCTGCCGCTGCTGCTGCAAAATACTAAAGGAATGAACCAGTTCAAGCCCATATTTTTGGGCACAGCTGACCCAAACACTCCCTTATTCAAATTGAATCGTGCTTGCAACACCCAGAAGTGCATTCGAGCTGGTGGAAAGCACAATGATCTGGATGATGTTGGGAAAGACACTTACCACCATACCTTCTTTGAGATGCTTGGCAATTGGTCCTTTGGGGATTACTTTAAAACTGACGCCATTCAATGGGCTTGGCAACTTCTTACACAGGCACCCAACCAACCTCCTTCTCTCTCGTCTATTAGTATTTATTTGGAACTTCCATTCAAACCTTTCTATAATATATTCTTTCTTTCTTAGGTTTATAAACTACCTAAAGATCGCTTCTATGCCACCTATTTTGGTGGTGATCAGAAATTGGGTCTTGCTCCTGATGCTGAAGCTAGAGATATATGGCTTCAATTTTTACCACCAGAACGTGTGCTGCCTTTTGGCTGTAAAGTATGCTTTTCTACACTTATTGTTTCTTCTGACTTTACTTACTTACACATGTATGTCTCTTTGTGTTGTTGGTATTACACATTAGTAACAACTGTAATAATACATGAGACGACTGTCATTCAATATATTTTAACAATGTGCCATCCGTATGCCATTGAACTTCCTCTCCCCCCATAAGAACGTGTTTGGGAAAGATCATGGGTTCAAATTCAATACCCACTTAGTGCAATATACTTTTTTTTTTCCTGCTTACACTACAAAGGTTCCATCAAGGAAAAAATATTCTTGTCCATTAATTTCATTTTAATTGTGTGCCATATTCAAATTATTTTTTATTAAAAATAAATAAATCTAATTGGTTCATTGTTTTTGTTTCTTTGTACAGGACAATTTCTGGGAGATGGGTGATACAGGTCCTTGTGGACCTTGCACTGAAATACATTATGATAGAATTGGTAATCGAGATGCTGCATCATTGGTTAACTATGATGATCCTACGTGCCTTGAGATTTGGAACCTTGTCTTTATTCAGGTATAACTTTGCCACCGTGTCTTGTGGATTTCCATTTAGCATTCCTGATATGATTTGTGTACTTCTTCTTCAAGAGACTCCTTACTGTATTTATGTATATTCTTCTTCTTCTTCTTCTTCTTCTTCTATGTGGCCTAAGAATGAATTTGATTTATTATTTACTCTTGTTTGATTTTGATTTCTTTGGCAGTTTAATAGGGAAAGTGATGGTTCTTTAAAACCCCTGCCTGCTAAGCATGTTGATACCGGCATGGGTTTCGAAAGGTTGACTTCTGTACTTCAGAACAAGATGAGCAATTACGATACCGATGTGTTCATGCCCATCTTTGATGCAATCCAACAGGTAAATGGTGATGCTGATGGTTCAGTGTTGGTAAAAGCGCGCTTAAGCTCAAAGCTTGAAGCCCCAAGGCTCCAATGCTTTTTGCCTCAAAAGCTAGGCTCATTCAAAGCGCACTTTTTTGCACTTTGTCAAAAAGCTCAAAGCTCTTTTTGGCACTTTTTTATATTTTCCAAAAAAATAAACCAAAACTGAATTAAAACTATTGACATAAACCATTGATTTGGCATATTTTTAGTGTAACTTGTCCTAAAACCCACAACCTCCCTATTATTCTCTATTTTTATTTTTATTTTTCTTCATTTTTTCTCCTTGTAACAGTAACCCACCCAGCTTCTTCTTATTCTATTTTTTCCTTTTTGGATATTTGCTTGGTACCAATTACCATATTGCTATGTCCTGATATTCTTAGCTCGTTCATGAAAAACAAAAAGGATGATATAATATATTTGTGGTAATTATTTAGTTACTTTAGTGGTTGATGTTGACCATAGCAAACTAATTCTTATAGACTTATAGTCATTAAGTGATTAAATTATCAACTAATATTAATAATTAGTAATAGGGCATTATGGATATTAGAGATTTAAGAAAGGATATTACATGGAAGTACTCATATCTAGCTGATCCAAAAAAAATAAAATGAATTGACTTGCAATTTTTGTGTTAAACTTGCAAAAGTAAGGCTTATCTAAATGTTATATGAATTATATAAAATTTTTAATTTCAATTTATATGATAATTTGATTGTTGCATTTTTCATTAATAATTATTTTAAAATTTATTAATTTTTTTTTTTTTAATGTGCGCTTCACTCCAATTAGGCATGTGTTTGCGCTTTGCGCCTAGTTTGCAAGAAGCCTTTGCGCTTAAGTGCTCCCCCCATTTTTACCAACACTCCGATGGTTCTACAAATTCTTTTTGCTTTAATGTTATCATTTAGCTCTCTTAAAATTTTAGTCAGTTTCTATAATTACTTTGTTGAGCTATAATATTGAAATGATGCAGCCATGGAAGTTTAGTTTGCTATTACTTTGCAAATTTGCATATAAAAGATTTGCATATTCAAGATTTGTTTTGTTAGGTGCACGTGTGAAGTCTAATTGAAGTAAAAGTTAGTGGTTTTTAAGGTCTAAGTATGAGTCTTTTAGGGTTAAAACAATATTTTATTTGGCTTTTTTTTTTTTTTTTGGGTCAAATTTATTTTCCAGGGCAAATCTGTAATTTCTGTTTTTTTGTGAATTATTGGTATTTTGGTAATTTAGTTGAGTCCTGAATTTTCTAGTAGATCCTTTGTAATGTTCTAGATTGATTGGATATTGATTGAATGTGAAAAGTGACCTTAAGGTGCTAGAGCCTTGTATCGCTTGAGGCGTGAGGCAACAAAAAGGCGCTAACCCGAGTAACAGGCACCAAATTCTTAATATATTTATTATACATATAGAACTTAAATCCTATGTAGCTAGTGTATTGAAATATTATAATGAAGTGTTTTTCAATGTGTTGCATGAAGAAATTAGGTCTATCAAATTATTTCAAAATATGATTAACATGGTTTAGCTTCTATTAGTTATTCTAACAATAGGTTTTACGACAAGCTTCTATATAAAATCAATTAATCTAACAATAAGTTTCACAACAAACTTTTATAAATTAATTTAACTAACAATAGGTTTTATAACTTGCCTTTTGTAAATTAATAATCTAATAATAAGTTTTAAAATTACAACAACTTCTATAAAAATAAATAAATAACTAAATAAAAATATATATTAAAAATAAAAAAATAAAAAAAAAATAAAAACTTTGGCCCTCTCGCCTCAGCGCCTTTTTCATGGCTTGAGGCGCCGCCTTATTCTCCTAGGCTCTAAAGGCAAGCGCCTTGCCTTAGAGCCTTTCTTTCTCTCTTCTTCTTCTTTTCTTTCTGTTACTGTTCACAGGTACTCTTCATACAGCCCTTAAACACCATAAAACCTCTATTTTATTCATCCTTATAACCCCAACTCAAGCCCTTTCTTTTACCTATCAAAACCCTAAATTCCCTCATGCTTCTCCCAAATAGCCATCAAATAAATCATCAAACCACCTTTTAACTTTTAACACAACCCATAGTACTGTCTTCAACAACTTTAAATCCTATTTCCAGTAAACCTCCTAAACCTTAAATCCACCACAGCCACACATAGACAAATTCCTCCAATTTGTCCTACATCAAGAAATATGAAGTAGATATGTAGTTTCTAGATTGACATGTTTTTGCAACATGTTTAAGATGGACATGATTGTTTTGTGTTGGATTTGTACAAAATTTTCTTCTGATTCAATGCTTCCATTCTATATTTTCATTTTTTTTTGTTGCTTTATTTTTAATACAATATGTGGCCTTGAAAGTGTACAAGTTTTCCTGACTTGTCATTGTTGTAAGGCTAATTGCAGTTATTCATTCTAAATAAAGTGTTAGATAAAATCTGCATACAAGTCATGAATAGTGCACGTGAACAATAGCATGAATGGTAAAGTGAACAATTATAGAATGTCGAAGAGAAAGGACAGACTAGAAAGGAGGAAAAACACATTTAGTCCAATTTGCATCAATACTCAAAAGAATCAATTTTTTCAATTAATGAACTCCATTTCTTAAGTACATTGAGGAGAAGGGGCTCTTTTTTGTACTTGTATTAGGACTCCTAATTTGAGTAGTAAGCTAAAAGTCAAACCCAATATAGTAATGAAAGACTAACTTAGCCTTAAAGGAATCAGACCTAAGATACTTGGAATTCTGGACACCAATTTAATTACCAAAATACCCTCAATTTGAAAGAGCTTTTGAAATTATATTTCTGCCTTTGTATACAAACTAACCATAATATGTAAAATATAAACCCAATTCAAAATTTCCCCCAACAATACTTATAACTTGACCTTTAAACCATATTTTGCTTCAGTTGGACTTCACACATTGACCCAACACAATAAGTCTTCAACGAACAAAACTTTGAAGTTACAGCGAATTAGTCTTCCTTGTCTGCATCACATGATTGTGTGTATATCTCGTCAGCATTATTTGTAAACCAATTTAGATAGTGGGGTGAGAATTGAATTGATTTTAATTTAGGGTGTGATTTGTAAAATTATATAGTTTAGGATGAATATTTCAAATGTCCCAAAAATTTAGTTTTATTGCTACAATAAACGTAATATTATATTCCTAAAATGTCTCTTTCAATCTTTCTCCATTTTGGCCACATTCTTTGGCTTGAATAGCAGTAAATTCTGCACCCAATCTGCTTATTATTTTCATCCAGAATGGTTGATGCTACATGTATATGATCCATTTATTTGCAGGCAACTGGGGCTCGGCCATATTCTGGGAAAGTTGGACAAGATGACCTGGACAAAGTTGACATGGCATACCGGGTTGTTGCAGATCACATTAGAACTCTTTCATTTGCCATTGCCGATGGGTCTTGTCCAGGTAGGGTACGACAGACAAGAATTCTTGTCCACCATTTTTCCTGCTTGGCTCTTTTAGTCATCTAGTTGAGGTCTGTGGTTGTGATTTCCTATGGTGTACCTTTAGTGGAACATTATTGACTCTACTGATCTTTTTTTGTTAAAAAATGTATTTTGCTCTATGGAGAACCTCTTGAGGCTTTTGGAATATTGTCATTGATTTGGCCATGTTTGCTTGCTAGCATGTGCATATGTAAAATGGATGGATTAATAATTTGGACCACCTTATTAATAATTTTTGCAACCGATATTGACTAGATGGTTGTACACAACGTGGTTGATATTTTTCTTCTTTTTCATATTCCATAAAATTATCTGTACTAATGAGAGTATAATTTTTCTCAAAGGAGAGAGTGCCCTTTATAGTTGTATCCTTTCCCTCCTAGAATTTTGATATTTGAGTCTCTTATTTCTGGGCAGTGTGTTTTTGTGCATCACCATTCCTTTTATAGGATTTTCAGAAGGTATTTGGTGGCTAGGTAATTTTTTAAACATGTAGAGGATTCAGAGAGGTGATTTCATTCCCGTATGTTGAAAAATTAGGAATTGTAATAATGTGAAAAAATTGTATTTGGACAATGTTTGTGCATTTGTGGAGTTGTTTTGTTTTGTTGGATTATTTTTTGGGGGCAATTTTTCGCGTTAAGGCTAGATGGCACCTTAAGAGTGATTTTTTAAAAGATTTATTTCATTTACTGTATCGCTTCTTGGCTGTCAAAATGTTGGAGTCTGTTGCTTTAATCTAATGTAACTGAAGATCAAAATGATGGAATTTCATCTTTTAATGATAGTGGTTATTCAAAACTATCATATAGGCCCTGAACTTATCTTTTGTAATCCTCTAATTGGTTTCTTGTTTTTTTAGTCTATTTATAAAATGTTTTCCTATGCTATATTTCTCTTTCAATAATTAGTTATTTGTGAATTTGTTTTCAATAAATTATTCAATCTTTTGCATGCTAGCAACTTCTCACAATTCTTTGTGTGTAACTTATGACAATTTTACTTGATGTTTAGGCAATGAGGGCCGTGAATATGTCTTGAGGCGTATTCTTCGTCGAGCTGTTCGTTATGGAAGTGAGGTCTTAAAAGCTCAGGAAGGATTTTTCAATGGGTATAGAGATGTATTTTAATTTTTGTGATTATTTTCTATTTTTGGTATTGTTGCGTCTAAAAGTTTATCATGCAACACTACATCTCTCTCTCCTTCATGCCTCTCTTCTTTCAGAACAAATCTAATTGCCATTGGGAAATTAAATGCTTTTGTTGAATTTAGGCTTGTAAACGTTGTGGTGAGAGTGATGGGCGACGTTTTTCCGGAGCTAAAGCAGAATGAAATGCGCATTAGGGACATAATTGCAGAAGAAGAAGCAAGTTTTGGTAAAACTTTACTTAAGGTAAGTTTGGATAGCATTATATTTGTTGGTCCCCCTATTGTTAGTATTACAATATTTAGTTACCCCATATAGTTAAGTGTAGACACTTTCTGAACGTACTCTATTTATTTATTGATAATATATTATGGTATTTATTTTATATCATATCCAAGGATGGATTTCTTTACTGAATTTGTATGATTTTTCCTTTTATAATTTCAATGAAAAATAAAAAAAATCCTTGTGTCCACTGCTTTTAAAATGCAAAACCTCACCCTTATTTGAAAACTCCCATAAGTCTAAATTTGGGACTTGGGATTCCAAAAATTTACGTAATGTCTAAAAAAAATTGTCCAAACCAAGTAACAGGTGTATATACAATCCAACTTGATAAATATTTTTTTAAAATAAAATAAAACTTTATGCAATCATTTGGGGCATGACCGAGTGACTGGTAAACACAAATCTTTGAAGCCGAATGATTTGGGATCTTCCAAGAAAGTAGGAAGTTGTTTGATCTAAGGGAAGATGATATCCTTTGTATCTAATTCGTCATGTTGTTAACAAAAGCGACACTAGGGTTTGGAAGGTGTAGAAAAGTGGCGCCAAGGGATTGGAAGAAGGTTTAGAAAAGTGGCATTAGGGTTTGGAAGAAGGTTTAGAAGGATTAAGACTCTGAGAGTAAAATTTTTAGTCTCTTATTTTACGCGGATAAAAAAAAATAACTCTTTTAACAATAAAATCAAATTTTCTAAACAAGACACTCTTATTTCTTATCTTTCATTTTCCTACACTTTCATGCAGGGTGACAAAACAATAAGAAAGCAATTATCAAATTTTAATATTAAACTCTAAACCAAGGGACTTAAGGTTAAGAATATGGCCCAACATTTTTCTTATTAAAAAAAAAAAAAAAAAAAAACATCACAAACATGGGAGAAAGAATTCAAATATTTTAGAAGTTTCAAAACAAGGGGCTCAATGTTTGATTACTCAAATTCAACTCCTTCAGTGCCAAAAACTAAGAAAATCTTCAGAAAATGGAGAAAATCCCCAAATAATTTCGTTCAAGCCCATCACAATGCTGCCACCAACCCAATCACTTAAAACCCCTAAAAACCTCACGTTCTGTTATCTATGCACCTTGAGATGCTTGCAACTAATGCCACTTGATGGCTTGAGCCAAGCTGCCTTAATTGGTTTTGACAAGCTGACCATAGCAAAAATTAGTCCCGCTCACTTTATAATTTTTTTTTGATAAGTAATAAAGATTTATTGATATCCAAAAAAAAGAGACACCCAAGCACACAGAGTATACAGGAGTGTACATGGCAAATACAAAAATTACATAAATCAAGTAAATCCAAAATTGAAGAAAAAGGTTGGTTTCTCTACATTGAGAACCAGTCCAATAAGATTATAAAAAATAGAAGCTTGAGATCAGGCATAGAACGCTCATTGTCTTCAAAACATCTATGATTTCTTTCTTTCCAAATACAGCACATCGAACAATGAGGAATAACCATCCATATATCTCCATTACAATGGTGACCAAATTGACCTTGCCAACAAGGACCATATAAACCAAAAACCATATCCCACAACTGTAGAGCAACAGGACAATGAAGGAATAGATGGTCAACAGTTTCACTACTATACTTGCACGTATAACACCAATCCAAAATGCATACCTTTCTTTTTCTTAAATTGTCAATTGTCAGATATTTACCTAAGGCAACAGTCCATACAAAGAAAGCCACTCTAGAAGGAATCTTTTGCTTCCAAATGCTTTTCCAAGGGAAAAACTGCTCACTATGGCCAACTAGAAGATGGTAGTATGCACTAACCATAAACCCCTTACTCTTACAAGGTAGCCAACATCTCTTATTCTCTCCAATCCTCTTACAGGAGTGCTATAAATGGTATTTATGAAGCTCCAGAAAGCTTTCAATTCCCGATTACACAGGGAGTATACAGGGGTGTACATATCAAATACAAAAATTACATAAATCAAGAAAATCCAAAATTGAAGAAAAATGTTGGTTTCTCCGTATTGAGAACTAGTCCAATAAGATTCTAAAAAATAAAAGTTTGAGATCAGGCATAGAACGCTCATTGTCTTCAAAACACCTACTATTTTTTTCCTTCCAAATACAGCACATCAAACAATGAGGAACAACCATCCATATATCTCCATTACAATGACGACCAAATTGACCTTGCCAACAAGCAAGAAGCTCAACAACAGGCATTGGCATAACCCAACAAACTCCAAATAAACCAAAAACCATATCCCACAACTCTAGAGCAACCGGACAATGAAGGAATAGATGGTCAACAGTTTCACTACTATACTTGCATGTATAACACCAATCCAAAATGCATACCTTTCTTTTCCTTAAATTGTCAATTGTCAGACATTTCTCCAAGACAACAGTTCATACAAAAAAAGCCACTCTAGAAAGAATCTTCTGCTTCCAAATGCTTTTCCAAGGGAAAAACTGCTCACTATGGCCGACTAGAAGATGGTAGTACGCACTAACCATAAACCCCTTACTCTTACAAGGTAGCCAACATCTCTTATTCTCTCCAATCCTCTTACAGGAGTGTTATAAATGGTATTTATGAAGCTCCAGAAAGCTTCCAATTCCTGATTATGTACATCCCTACAAAAATGTATCTCCCAATGAAGGACTCCATTGGTGTACCTCAATAGATCAGCCACACTCGCCTCTTTATTTTGACAAATCCTATATAGCTCAAGATAGCAGTTTGCAAGAGAAGATGTTCCACACCATCGATCTAGCCAAAATTGCACTTTTGATCCATCTCCAATTTCATACAAAATGAACTAAGATAAAGAGGGCCACCCCCTTCTAGTATTTTTCCATAAACTAACTCCATATGGACCAGAGAATGAGCTAGAACTCTAATCACCCCAATCACAACCATACTTCACCTCTATCACTTGTCGCCATAGAGCATCCCTTTCTTACCCAAATCTCCATAACCACTTCCCTAATAAAGCTACATTAAAGGTTCTTAGGTTCCTAATCTCCAAACCACATGAAGAAAGTGGAGTACAAACCGTAGACCAATTAACAAGATGAAATTTGGGCTCATCCCCTAAGCCACCCCATAGAAAGTCCTGCTGAAGTCTTGCAACTCGGTTGGCCACTGAAGTAGGTATAGGAAATAAAGAAAGAAAATAAGTAGGAAGGTTTGAGAGAGTGCTTTTAATTAAAGTGACTCTACCTCCCATGGATAAATATAATTTTTTCCAACTTGCTAATTTTCTTTCCATCTTCTCTAGAAATGGATTCCAAATTGTCTTGTCCTTGAATTTTGCCCCCAAAGGAAGGCCCAAATATTTCATTGGAAGAGACCCTTGCTTACAGCCTAAAACAGCCACCAAAAGTTCAATGTTATGAACTGCCCCCACAGCCACTAGTTTAGACTTACCCAAATTTACCTTCAGACCTAACACAGCCCCTCAAACCAAATGAGCACCATACGGAGAATCAACATTTGATCAATATTAGCATCACAAAAAATTAGAGTATCATCAGCAAAAAGGAGATGGGAAACCACCAAAGATCTTCCTATAGAATCACCTACACGAAAACCTGATAGACGACCTTCATGGACAACCTTATCCAACATTCTACCAACAGCTTCCATAACCAACACAAATAACAAAGGGGACAAAGGATTGCCTAGCTGCAACCCCCTTGAACTCCCAAAAAACCCATGGGGAGAACCATTAATAAGGATAGAAAAACAAACCGTTGATAAACAAAAAGAAATCCATCGCCTCCACTTATCAAAAAAGCCACAACGCTCAAGCAAGAGTGAAATAAGTAGCAGAATATATTACCTTCATCGATGTGATGAGGAAATTGTGGATCACCTTTTACTCCAGTGCAAGTTTGCTCATGCTTTGTGGAGTGAGGTTTTCCTTATGTTTGGGGTTTAGTGGGTGATGCCGTATACAGTTGCCTCTCTTCTTTTCGCTTGGAGGAATTGGTTGGGGAATTATTCTTCAAATGTTTGGAATATGGTACCGGCGTGTCTTATGTGGTTAGTATGGAAGGAACGCAATGCTTGAACTTTTGAGGACATTGAGAAACCTATTGAATTGTTGAAGACATCACTAGCTAGGACTTTGTTTGAGTGGTCTTGTATTTGGGGCCTCACGCATTGTACTTCCTTGTCTGATTTCCTTATTTCTTTTAGATCTACTATTTGATTTGTTTGTATTCTTTCTTTGCTGTGTTTACAATCATAAACACATTGCATTTTTGTTATCAATAAAACTTTTATTACCTATCCAAAAAAAAAAAAAATAGCAGAATATATTATCAATAAATAAATAAAAAAGAGTACATTCAAAACATTATAGCCAAGTCGATTACTCAGAATAAATACCAGAATGTATTATCAATAACTGGATCATAGGAGATCAAATATAAACACAACCCCCAGGGGTTGGCTCAAGCGGTCAAGGCCTTGGTCTTGGTGGTATGCTCCCTCATAGTCTAAGGTTTGAATCCCCTTGGGTGCGAACAACTTCTGGGGGCCACGCCCCGTTGGCGAAGCCAATGACTTACCTGATCCATGTGATGTGGGCGTGTTACATGGGTCTGGGATTCAACCGGATAAAAAAGACACAATGCTCTGCATGTTCTCCAAGGTTCCTCGTCATAAAAATATATATATATATATATAAACATTTTCCAAAAAATTCCTTTATTTAGATCCCTCTTCAGTGAATAATCTAGCAACTGGCGAAGTGTGGAAGGCAAGAACCAAGGTATTTCAAATGTAACTTTAGCAAGATAAATACTAAACAAGTCCAGGATGAAAATGGACAACGAATATTGATATGAAAAACTGGTTCTTCATGGATTTGTGTAACACATTTATGAATAGCCTGCTTACTTGAACTAAGACTCTCAGTGATTACTGTCTTTTGAAAATGCTGACCGTGTCTATAAATCAAATTTAGATGACATTGGGGGCCTTACAGATATCTGTCACAAATGATATTGTAAGGTAATGTGTAACTAATGTATTTAAGAATATTGAAGGTATACATGCGATTAAGAATGACGGGTTATCTATTTTGCTACTGGATTCCTTGGAAATATGACTTCTGTCATTTGCTAGATTCCTTTTTTTGTGTGAGAGAGAGCCTTAGGTACTTATTCATTGAGTTGCATCCATTATTTTTTATGGTATTGAAATGGGAACTTTTCCTGTATGATGTGTTTTTAGCTTTATATATCCTGGCTTTGTGGAGAGATCTGTATAATTTGTCTAACATATCACGTCTTGGCATCATTTACTTGTATTTAGGGAATCGAGAAATTCAAAAAGGCTGCTCAGGATGTACAAGGGAAGATATTAAGTGGGCAGGTAAGTATTGTTATGATTACAATCTCTCTCTCTCTCCCCCCCCTCCCCCCCCCTAATATCTTGTTTAAGTTCTGTCCAATTATTGATATTATTAGAATTTTTATATTATGACCAATGTTGGTAAAAGTTTCAAGCGCACTTAAGCGCATAGGCCTCTTGGAGCCTAGGCACAAAGCGCAAGTGCACCTGATTGAAGTAAAGTGTATAGTTTTCAAATAAAATATCTTATAACTTCTAATAGAAATATTCGTAACATATAATAAAAAATAATAATAACTCAAAGTTTGTTCCTTTTACCTAATAAGTGCAATTGTATAATGTTTGTAAGTTCATATTGAAATTATTTCAATTCTTAAAATTCTTATATTGTAAATTAAAAACATTTTTCAATGGTCAATATATAATAATCTAATCATATAAGTTTTAAACATAATATTTTATATAATTCTCTTGTGCTTTATAAAAGTTCATAAACATGATAGTTATGACCAAATGATATGTAAAAGATGTATATGGTTCTATCAACACACATCTAAAATTCAAAGATCATAAAGCACAAGAATCGTAAATTAACCTTATTCGTATCTTATGAGTTATGACGTGTAAATTAAAAAAATTGTTTGTGTAATACAACACTGTAATAGTGTTGGTGAAGCACACTTAGGCTCAAAGCGCAAAGCCTTAAGGCTCCCGTGCTTTTTGCCTTAAAAGTAAGGCAAGGTGCATTCAAAGAAGCGTGCTTTTTTATGCATTTTCAAAAAACACAAAGCCCGCTTTTTATATTTTTCAAAAAAATAAACCAAAATTGAATTAAATCTATTGGATCTTGACATTATTGATATAAACCATTGGTTTGGCATATTTTTAGTGTTACTTATCATATATATATATATATATTTTGAATGTAACTTGTCCTGAAACCCACAACCCCTAGTTTTTCTCTATTATTTTTTTTTTCTCTCCTTGAAATAGTTACCCACCCCGCTTCTTCTTCTATTTATTCTATTTTTTCCCTTTTGAATATCTGCATGTTACCAGTTACCATATTGCTATGTCCAGATATTCTTGTTCATGAAAAAAAAGTATGAAAGTATGATATAATATATTTGTGGTAAATGTTTAGCTACTTTAGTGGTTGATGTTGAACATAGCAGACTAATTCTTATATGCCTAAATCATTAAGTGATTAAAATTATTAACTAATATTAGTACTTAGGCATGGGGCATTATTATGGATATCGATGGAAGTACTTATATCGAGCTGATCCCCAAAAAAAAAAAAAAATACTTGCAATTTTTCGGTTAAAATTGCAAAAGTAGGGCTTACCTAAATGTTACATGAATTATATAAAATGTTTTATTTTAGTTTATATGATAATTTGATCATTTAATTGTTATATTTTAATTAATAATTATTTTTAAATTTATTAAATTATTTTAAAAAATGTGCTCTTCACTTCAATCAAGCAAGTGCTTGCACTTTGCACTTTGCGCTTTGCGCCTAGGCTTCAATAGGCCTTTGTGCTTAATTGTGCCCGCGCTTTTACCAACATGGCACTATAAGGATAGTGGTTGTGTAGTAAATCATTGGTCCTTGTCATTTCTTTCAAGATCAAGCAATTAATTTTGATGATCAATATCTTTTTTTGCAATAAAATTAAAAAGTGTGCTAGGCATGCTTTGTGCTTCTTCGAAAAACTCCAAAAAAAAACATGTCTAAAGTGAGCTTCATTAAATGAGCTTTTTTTTGGCCTTGCGAAGCATTGAGAGCTTTGGGATTTGAGCTTTGAGCTTTTAGGCACGCTTTTAACAACACTGATTATGACTGCTCTTTTTCCAAAATTGGCTTTATGTTGTTCTCTTTAATTAGGTTGTTGTCGTTCTTCTAGCATATGTAGAAGTTTATAAGTAGATTTTATTGACTTAAGGGGTTTCAAGTAATAGCGTAGTGGTAATGGCATCCTTTGTGATGTTTTTGGTTCAAACCCCACTTCACCCTCCCCCAACATATTAAAAAAATGGATTTTATTGACTTAGGATGAAAGACCTATTTCTTGAAGTGCCTTACTTTACCTGCTTTCTTTGGCTTTCTAGGTTTTTTCTTTATTTTGTACAAGTTGTACATTCACTCGAGTTTAACTCCTAAGCCTTCCAAACAGGGGTAAACACAGAGAGGGGGGGGGGGGGGGGGGGGGGGGAATTGTCCATTCAATTATCCAATACATGTTATCTTCATTGGATTATGAAGTTATGATTTTAATGATTAAGCCACAATACATTGTTGAAGTTGGTGGAAATGAATTCTTCTCTAGCACTCTGCTCCTTTTCAAAAAGGTCTTAAGTTCTTATATCTGTCAACCCCATCCATTTCCATAAATGTGTTAACCAAGAAAGCGTTGGGTCTCAATGCTTTTTATGGCAAATACTACTTCCCTTGTTGAATGCATACCCCAACAATAAACTTGATGGACTTGATTCCAAGTCTGGACGACCATGTTGATTCATTTTAGGGAATTCAGAAATTTTGATTGCTTGCCCGCAAATGCTGTTAGGAATCTATTAAAGCATTGCTTTTGAATCTTATACCTAATTAATAAGTCTAGTTGAAAAAAATACAATAAAATCTTGGGTAATTGATTTCTCATTTAATTGATATTATGATTTAGGTCTTTTCAAAATCTTAGGATTTATGTATTTTGAAGATCCATCCTCCTTATCATACTTATCACTGTTTTTAACCCAGTTGATCGCTTTCTGCAGGATGCATTTGTTTTGTGGGACACATATGGGTTCCCATTAGATTTGACCCAGGTTCCTGAAATGCTTTGCTTTTCCCGCCTTCTTGTTTAGTTGCATATAATTACTTTTGTAAGTTAATAATCTCTTGTCTATCAGTTGATGGCAGAAGAAAGGGGCTTACTGGTTGATGTTGACGGTTTCAATAATGCCATGGATGAGGCAAGAGAAAGATCAAGGAATGCACAAAATAAGGTTTGAAGAGTTTTCTTTCTTATCTCTTTATACATTTGCCCTTAACTATATACTGAGTTTTTTGACTTAATCTTACGGATCTTGTGAAAAATAAATATTGATGATTTGGCAAACTGGATAATGCCAAAGGAATTTATGGCAAAAAAATGATAATACAGGTTGTATATTCATTTCTCATTTTGTTCTAATATTTATTTCTTGGCAGCAAGCTGGTGGTGCTATTATTATGGATGCTGAAGCTACTTCAGCATTGCACAAGAGGGGGGTTGCTGCAACAGATGATTCCTTCAAATTTATTTGGTTCAAGGTTTGATATTGAATATTACTTCCATTATGATTTATAAATTGTTACCCTCCTAGGTTTGAAAATAAGTCTTCAAGTGTTGGTAAAAAAATATAAATAACAACACTAGTATCTAACTTTGAAAGAGAAGAAATAAATTTCCTTTTAACCATGCTAAGAGTATACATTCTTGGATGTTGTACTTTTTAATTTCTTTTCTTGATGAAATATCACAAAATTTGACTTTTTGGATAGCTGATGGATTATATACTCATTAGAAATTAGAAATATGAATATACATTCTTAATCTAACAGTTTGCTTGGTGTTTCCTACGAAGACATCACATGCCTAGGCTTCCCACCTAGATTAGTCCTACCGATGAACCTTAGGCTTCCCACCTAAGGTGTTTGGAATCACCACCAAACAAATCAATGAAAATAATTTCAATAATAATAATAATAATAATAATCTGTCCTACAAAAGAAATCATCTGGAACTTTATATGCAGCTTCTAGGAATCATCTGGAGCTTTATATGCAGCTTCTAAGGTATTGGCAAATAGACTGAGGGTTGTGCTAAATAGTCTCATCTCTAAGTCCCAAAATGCTTTTATTGGTGGGAGACATATTTTGGATTCAGTGCTTATTGCTAATGAGTGCCTAAATAGCAGATTGAAAAGTCGGGTCCCCGGGGTGGTTTGTAAATTGGACATTGAGAAAGCCTATGACCATGTGAATTGGGATGCATTGTTCTATTTGTTGGATAGGATGGGTTTTGGGGGGAAGTGAAGGGGGTGGATTAAGGCTTGTATAACCACTGTTCGCTTCTCTATTATTGTGAATGGTTCTCCGGTTTGCTTTTTTGGTAGCTCTCGTGGGTTGAGACAAGGTGATCCATTGTCCCCTCTTCTTTTCCTTTTAATTATGGAAGTTCTTAGTAGGATTTTGAAGAAAACTGAGGATTGTGGTCTGCTTCAAGGCTTTCATGTGGGGCCAACTAACTCTATAAGGGTCCGCATTTCTCATTTGCTGTTTGCAGATGATACCATTTTGTTTTGTGATGATTCTAGAGATCAAGTGATGTCCATTAGGCTGGCTTTGACTTGCTTCCAAGCTTTTACTAGTTTGAAAGTTAATGTGGGGAAGAGTGAGATTGTTCCAGTTGGGAAGGTTGGTAATATAGATGCGTTGGCTTCTATACTTCGATGTAGGGTGGGTAGTCTGCCTACGAAATACTTGAGAATGCCGTTGGGCACTCCATACAAAACTATTTCTGTGTGGAATCCTATATTGGAAAGGATGGAGAAGAAGCTCTCAGGTTGGAAACGTCTTTATTTATCTAAGGGGGGTAGACTTACCCTGTTGAAGAGTACTCTTTCTAGCCTTCCTACGTACTATCTATCATTATTTGTCATCCCTGTAGCTGTGGCTAATAGATTGGAGCGTATTCAGAGAAATTTTTTATGGGGATCTTCAGAGGAGTGCTTCAAATATCCTTTGGCGGCTTGGGAGAAAGTGTGTTTACCGAGAGATTTGGGGGGTTTGGGGATCAGGAAGTTAGTGCATTTTAATAAAGCCTTGTTAGGGAAATGGTTGTGGAGGTTTGGGCGAGAAGGCACTCATCTTTGGAGGAGGGTTATTGCATCTAAATATGGAGAGGATCAAGGGGGGTGGACTACTAAAATTTGTAGAAGGGCCCATGGATGTAGTCTGTGGCGTGGTATTCATGATGGTTGGGAGATTTTCTCCAAACATGTGGCCCTAGTGGTGGGTGATGGCACTCGTATTCTTTTTTGGCATGATAAGTGGGTGGGAGATAACTCACTTAAAAGGCTTTATCCTCAGTTGTATGCATGTTCTAATGACAAGGAAGCTTGCTTTTTTTTTTGATAGGTAATCTGAAAATTAATATTAAAGAGAACAAAAAGGGAAAGTACAAGTTGTTCATGATGATGAACAACAAGAAATAAACAAACAACACAGCAAACTAGAAATCAGGAAACTAAGCTAAGGGAAGACATAAACTCAAAAAGAGAAGAACAACCCGTAAAACCCCAACAACAAGACCACTCCAAAAGACTACGTTGGCATAAAACCTTTAACTCATCCAACGTCTTCTCAATATCCTCAAAGGAACGACGATTACGTTCCAACCACACAATCCACATTAAACACCCTGGAACCAAATTCCAAATGTCCGAATTATGTTTCCCAAGCCACTGATGCCAACAAGATAGCAAGTCCGCCACTGATCTTGGCATAACCCACACAATACCAAAGGCCTGAAGCATAAAAGTCCATAGGGAATGAGTAACAGGACAATGAAGAAGAAGGTGGTCTACCGACTCTCCATCACAACAACACATACAACACCAAGAAGCCGACGGGCGACCTCTAAGCATTAGATTGTCCAAAGTGAGGATCCGACCATGTGCAGCAGTCCACAAAAAGAATGCCACTCACCTAGGAATCTTTGGTTTCCAAACCCCCTTCCAAGGAAACAGAGAATTTGAAGCACCCTGAATCACATGGTAATAAGACCGGGTGTCAAACTTACCATCACCTTTCAACCGCCAACAAAGAGAATCACTCCTATCACCCCGAGGAATACGAGTTTGGATAAGACGAAGAAGGGAATAAGATGCAGCTAGCTCCCAATCTTCAAAAGCTCTATAAAACCTTAAATCCCAAACTCTAACCGTACCCCCTTCTGGAATCCACAAAACCTCAGAGATACAAGCATCCTTGACCGCTGAGCATACATAGAGCTCAGGATAGAGATCTTTTAGAGAATTATCACCAATCCACCTATCATGCCAAAATCGAATACGAGTGCCTTCACCTACTACAAAAGACAGATGCTTAGAGAAGCTCTCCCACCCTTCGTTAATGCTTCTCCATAGGCCACACCCATGAGTCCTCCTGCACACTTTAGTACACCACCCCCCTTGACCCTCACCAAATTTTGTGGAGATAACACGCCGCCAAAGATGGAAATCTTCATGCCCATATCTCCACAACCATTTTCCTAATAAAGCTTGATTAAATGACACCACATTCCTTATCCCCAAACCACCCATCTTGACGGGTAAACATACTTTTTCCCAAGCTACCAAAGGAAATTTGAAACTCCCCTCAGAAGACCCCCAAAGAAAGTTCCTTTGAATACTTTCCAATCTAGCAGCCACAGATTTAGGAATAGTAAAAAGAGATAAAAAGTACGTTGGGAGGCTTGAGAGAGTACTCTTGAGTAACATGAGCCTACCACCCTTAGATAAATAGAGACGCTTCCACCCAGATAGCTTCTTCTCCATTTTCTCCAAAATAGGATTCCAAATCGAAGCTGTCTTAAACAAAGTCCCCAACGGCATCCCCAAATATTTCATAGGCAAACTGCCCACTCTACATTGAAGAATATTAGCTAGAGCTTCTAGATTATTCACCACCCCAACAGGGACAATCTCACTTTTCCCCACATTGACTTTCAAACCCGTAAAAGCCTGAAAACAAGACAACACCAACCTTATGGACAGTAGCTGTTCCCTAGAGGCATCACAGAATAAGATAGTGTCATCGGCAAATAACAAATGGGAGATACGCACACCAACAGAGTTCTCAGGGCCCACCTGAAAACCCCGAATAAGATTACACTCCTCTGTCTTCTTCAATAGTCTACTCAAAACCTCCATTATCAATAAAAACAGAAGCGGGGATAATGGATCCCCTTGTCTCAATCCACGAGAACTACCAAAAAAACCTTCAGGGGATCCATTAACCAAGACTGAGAAACGGACAGAAGTAACACAAGCCTTAATCCACCCCCTCCATTTCAACCCAAAACCCATCCGGCCCAACAAATAAAACAAGGCCTCCCAGTTCACATGGTCATAAGCTTTTTCAATGTCAAGCTTGCAAACCACACCCGGTAATCTGCTCCTCAACCTGCTATCCAGGCATTCATTTGCAATAAGCACTGAATCCAGAATCTGCCTTCCACCAACAAACGAATTTTGAGACTCAGAGATAAGACTATCCAAAACCGCCCTCAACCTATTAGCCAACACCTTGGATAACAGCTTGTACACACTACCCACCAAACTGATGGGGCGAAAGTCCTTAATGTTAACAGCATTACACTTCTTGGGAATTAGAGTGAGAAACGAAGCATTCATAGACCGTTCAAACACAGAGTGCCGATGAAAGTAATCAAAGAAATCCATGACATCCTTTTCCACAACACCCCAACATTTGTGGAAAAAAGCCATAGTGAATCCATCAGGACCAGGGGCTTTATCACCCTCCATCTCCCCTAAAACAAGGATGACTTCCTCCTTTGAGAACTCCTTCTCTAAGGACAACCTCTCTTCCTCTGCAATGCATGCAAAATCTAACCCATCCATAGTAGGACGCCAAATCTCAGTTTCCTCATACAACCCTTGGTAAAAGAGAACTAACTGAGAGCGCACAGCAGCCCCATCCTCATAAAGAACACCATCCACCTCAATCCTCTTAATTAGATTAGCATTTCTATTGGAATTTGCTAATCTATGAAAGAAACGAGTATTATTATCTCCCTCCTTCACAAACAAAGCACGAGACTTTTGTCTCCAGGAAATTTCCTCAAGAGAAGCCAAATGTTCTATATCCCCTTTGAGCTGAATGCGACGATTCAAATCTTCATTCGATAAACCCACCGACTCCTCTCTAGCATCTAAACCCATAAGTTCAGTCAGCAAATTCTTCTTTCTAAAAGCCAAATCACCAAACACCTCCCTGTTCCACTTTTTTAAATCAGCTTTCAAAGCCTTCAACTTTTGAGCCAAAATAAAACTTGGAGAGCCCGAAAAACTGTACCGATTCCACCATAATTGCACTCTATCAACAAAACCCTCAGTTTGCAGCCACATGTTTTCAAATTTAAAGGCATTTCGGCCTCGTCGAACAACACCAGCTTCCAACAAAAGAGGACAGTGATCAGAAATAACACGAGGAAGCACCCGTTGAGAAACATTCTCAAAATGTTCCTCCCAATCTAGAGAAACCAAAGCCCTGTCAATTCTTGACATAGAGGGGGATACCAGAATCTCTAAACCATGTAAAGGAAGCCCCCTCTAACAGTAAATCAACTAAAGCATTACTCTCTATAAAGTCCGAGAATGCAAACATAGCAGGGCTGAACGACTCACAGCCAAGTCTTTCACTTGGGTACCTGATAATATTAAAATCCCCTACTAAACACCAGGCCATGGGCCACCTGGCTCGCACCCGAGATAACTCCTCCCACAAAAAGGATCTCTAACTGTCATCATTAGGGCCATATACACCTGTACAGGCCCAAACGAAGTCATCCACCACCCCTCTTAATAAGACACTGACAGAAAACTGTCCAACAAAAACATCCAACTTTTCAAAAACCCTCTTGTCCCAAACCAGCAAGACCCCTCCCGAAGTCTGGACAGCATCCAAAGCATCCCAATCAATGTAAGGGCTACCCCATAAACTTCGAACAAAAGCAGTGTCGATAGAAGCTACTTTCGTTTCTTGAAAACAAACTATATCACATTTCCACTCTTTTAGAAGATTCTTACAAACTTGTCTCTTCCGGGGATTATTAAGCCCCCTTACGTTCCAAGAAAGTAGGCGTAAATTCATTAAAAACTACCAACAACCCCCACAGCATACGAAGGAGCTCTGCTCCTACTCCTAGAAGAGGCACCATCATAATTAACATTAGAAATGAGCCCCTTAAGCTCCCTAAGACCTCGTGACCCTAAGTTTGTAGGTTGCTTAGGCACCCCAACATCGGTCACCTTGAGACATTCCTGTTCCAGGAGGCGAAACAAAGCCACACATTGAGCTTCATGTTTCACAATAGGAAATCCCACCATATTGCAAAAATCTATCATCAGCTGGGACACCCAACTTGAATTTGGTTCAGTTTCTGCCACCTGAGCCTCTCCTGCATCATCCTGAACCAACACCACCTCACCAAGAGTATTGGGATCCCACCGAGTCAAAGGATTACACTCCAAAGGACAATTATCTTTCACCCCATTACCACCATCACTGTTATCAGCTCCACAATTGTCCCACGGCAGCAAAAGAAGCCCAGAATCATTATGACTAAGACCAACAGAAGACACTGACCTTGGCTGTGCCACCACTTCTTGATAGTCACTAAAAGCCTCAACTCGATCTTCCCCTACCCCACACGCAGTACCCATCTCGTTACCCAGCTCATACAAAGGGGAAAACCGATTCTGTAACACACAATGATGCCGACGATGTGCCTGTGACCCATTTTGCAGAGCCGGAGGCAGCATCGCCGTAATCGCCGGAGAACAACCCACCATGCCGGAGTCGGAAACCACCATATCGGCCCCCGATGCACCGGAATCCTCCATCGGCGAACACCCAACAAGCTCCGGCTCAAAAACCGAAGCCACCGTCGCACTAATCGCAACAACGGGATTAGCTTCCTCCAAAATGGCAGACGATGAAGCCACCGATGCGCCAGGGACCAGGTCGACGTTGAGGGCAGAGGCACCATGCACCGCTGCACTCTCCGGCGACTCGGCAACTCCACACAAAAGACCTCTCGAGCTCTCGCCTAATACCCACGATGACTGAGCATCAGATTTCACTTGAAAAGAATTGGGCTTGACCAGACTGCCCTTCTTAAGAAAAGGCACTTGCACCACGGGTTGGGCTTCAGCAAGCCCACTCGGTAGTTTTGAGACTTCTGGCCCATCACAGGAATTCTTGGTCCAGCTGCTCTCCTTAGCACCCAAATAACTCACAACACGTCTCCCTCCCTCAGGCTTGCACACCCTCAAAGCCAGCAAAGCAGGAGTCAACTTAAACTTAAATGCCCGCGTGGGTCTGCCACATAAAACTGAATTATTGCCATTTCTGGCTGAACCATTTTCAAAAAAACCTCCATGAAGCACGTTCTGCCCCCATTTAGTTCCATTTTTTTCAAAATTCCTGATTTTCTGCATATTACCATAATCAGACATATCCTTCCCACTCCGGCCACCACAAGCAAGCTGACCACCTCCACCACCATTAAAAACAGAAGCTTTGGCCAGAGATACCGGTTTAGCACCAAAGCAAAAATTACTAAGTTCTTTCTGAAACAAAGACAAACCAGCTCTATTAGTACTAGCTGGTATCATAATACAGCCTCTCCTAGACCCTCCAAAATAAACTGCAATAACAACAAACAGACCAGCTTTGTTAAATCTCCCACAAAACTCTAACAACTTCCCATTTTTCCTAAATCTCTTACAAAGTAAACCATGGCCAGGGACCCAATCTCGTATATCTTCGAGACAAGTAAGTAACCATTCTATGCCCCTACGTCCAACCCAAATAGAGCTCTTAACATTCCGATGTGTCTCAAGTAAAGCATACGAATCAGACCGCCCCCCATCAAAAGAAAAAGAAAACAGTTTAGCATCAATATGAAAAGACCTCTTGCTGCCCCCAGGGCCAGAGGATTGAGGTTTAGGAGGGATGTTTAGAGAGGTTTCGATGGAGGGAGAACTAGGTATGGTTAAAGGTGCAGGTATAATGGACGGCTGTTTAGACAGAGCTTGGTTAGACCCCTGAGGAGGTGGGGGAGGGGAGGGCAAAGGCAGTGGTGGAGAAGGGGGAAAAGGATATGGGAAAAGCCCAAGCTGTGGAGGAAAGCATATGGGGGAGGGAGAGTGAAAATGTGAGGGTGGGAAAAAAGGAAAGAAAGAAGGTGATGGTTGAGGGAGAGGGAGAGGGAGAGAGAGAGGGTGGGGAGGGGGAGGGGGGTGAGGGGGAGCAGGAGACATGTTACGAATTGAAATAATGGTGAAGCTTGCATTTCTAATGTATTATGCTTCCAGGAGGGTGGAAACGTTAGAATTTGGAATTTGAGATTTCATAGGGATTTTCATGAAAGGGAATTAGAGGCTGTCTTCTTTTTCCTTGAGTTCATTCAATCTTGGATCCCTAGGGGTGGTGGAAGTGACACTTCTCATTGGTGTCTCAACGGGAATGGCAAGTTTGATACCCGGTCCTATTACCATAACATGAGGGGTGCAGCTACCTCCAATTTTCCATGGAAAGGTGTTTGGAAAGCTAAGATCCCTAAGAGGGTGGCATTTTTTGTGTGGACAGCGGTTCATGGGCAAATTCTTACATTGGATAATCTCATGCTTAAGGGGCGCACTTTGGTGAATTGGTGTTGTATGTGTCATCAGAATGAGGAAACTGTGGATCATCTGCTCCTCCATTGTCCTGTAGCTCACTTTCTGTGGGTTTATATGCTTCAGGTCTTGGAGACCCATTGGGTCATGCCAGGCTCTGTGGAAAGCTTGGTGTTTTGTTGGAGCTATTGGCTGGGTAAATTTAATTCTGACATTTGGAATATGGTTCCTGGCTGTTTGATGTGAATTGTTTGGACGGAAAGAAATAGGCGCTCTTTTGAGGATACCGAGAAATCCTTGGCTCAATTACAAGCTCTATGCCTGAAGACTTTATTTGATTGGTCTAGGTGTTGGGGCTTCTCGGATTGTGCTACTATTTTGGAGTTTATTTCTTCTCTTAGTAGTGCTCTTTAAGTTTTTTGTTGTAATTGTTGGTTGCATTTCCTTGTGTTCACCATCATGAACACCTTGTATTTGCTTTATTATGTTTTTCTTTGGGTTTAATATATCTCTTATTACCTATCAAAAAAAAGGAATCACAAAAATAAGGATAAACTCTCTTAAACAAATCTTAAACAATTTCAAATACTAATCTGATAATCCTAAACAATCTCAAATACTAATCCAATAATCCTAAACAAATGATAATGATAAACAACTAATCCTAACCAAACTCAAATACCAATCTAAACTAAACAAATAACTACATTACAATCTGAAATTATCTACTGAAAGTCTAAAATGAAATATTGAAATAACTTTTGGTTATGCTCCTGCATTATACTCTCCTGGTTTAAGAAAACTCAACCTCGAGTTTTGTAGTGATGAAGAATTAAGACTTTGGAGCTTAATACTTCCTTCAGATCATAAATCACCCTAGGAATCACTGAGAGTAGAATAACCTTCAATTTCACAACACCATAGAACTCCTCTGGAAACACAAAATCAATGTGTTGAACAGGCACAATTTTATCTTGAACCATAGTATCAACCTTGTGGACTTCATCGACCTGTAGATCTTCATGGATCAGGAACGGCTTAACGGTAGCACTTTCATTAGAATCAACTTTCACATCAAGTGCATCCTCAAGCTTGCTGAATAGTTTTTAAGTGGGTGTCATTATCTTTTCTAGCTGGGCATTAATCCTAATGATTATTTGCTCCCCAAATGTCCATGCAGTAGGTGAAACATTTTGTCTTTCCCTTCTTATACTAACAAAAAGTGAACTTAGAAGATCTAAGGAAATGTCTTCACTTTCATCTATGACCAAATTCATAATTGTGATAGAGGTGAAGTATGATTGTGATTGGGGCGGTTGGTGTTCTAGCTCTGTCTCTAGTCCTCACGGAGTTAGTTTGTGGAAAAATATTAGAAGAGGGTGGCACTCCTTATCTCGGTTTATTCTGTTTGAAATTGGAGATGGATCAAAAGTTCAGTTTTGGCTTGATCGTTAGTGTGGCTCTTCTCCCCTCGCAGATCGTTATCCTGATTTATTCAGAATTTGTTGCAACAAAGAGGCAAATGTAGCGGATCTTATGAGGTTCACCAATGGAGTTCTCCATTGGGATTTTCAGTTTTGTAGGGGGGTTCATAACCGTGAATTGGAAGCTTTCAGGAGTTTCATCAATTCCATTTATTGCACCCCTGTAAGGGGGATCGGGGAGGATAAGAGATGTTGGCTGCCTTATAAGAGTAAGGGTTTCACGGTCAGTGCTTACTACCATCTTCTTGTTGGCCATAGTGAGCAGTTTTTCCCTTGGAAAAGCATTTGGAAGCAGAAGATCCCCTCTAGAGTGGCTTTCTTTGTATGGACAGCAGCCTTGGGGAAATGTCTGACTATTGACAACTTAAGGAAAAGAAAGGTTTGCATTTTGGACTGGTGTTTCATGTGCAAGTGTAATAGTGAATCTATTGACCACCTTTTCCTTCATTGCCCACTTGCTTTGGAGTTGTGGGATATGGTTTTTGGGTTATTTGGAGTTTGTTGGGTTATGCCTTCCTCTGTTGTTGGGCTTTTGGCTTTCTGGCAAGGTCGTTTTGGTCGCCATCGTAATGGAGATCTTTGGATGGTTACTCCTCATTGTTTGATGTGGTGTGTTTGGAAAGAGAGAAATAGTCGGTGTTTTGAAGACAAGGAGCGTTCCATGCCTGATCTCAAGCTCCTTTTTTTTAGAATCTTACTTGATTGGTTTTCTGTGTGGAGAAACCATCATTTTTCTTCTATTTTGGACTTACTTGATTTTTGTAATGTTCGTTTTTGATTTGTTCACCCCTATATACTCCCTGTGTACTTCGGTGTTCCTCTCTTTTTGATTTCAATGAATCTTATTACTTATCAAAAAAAAAATTGTTTCCATGGCTAAAAGTACAGCAAGTGGATGGTTGCACCTAATTATCTTCAAGAAACTTTGAAACATCTTAACAACCAATGCATCACACTCAAGATCCAGCATTATCAAGCATAACTTGACCTTAGCAATGGTATCAAGAATTGAAGCCACCTTCTTATAAGAACGAGGAGACACACGAGACATATTTTCAAGTGCTGCCTCAATCGACTGAAATATTTCCTTAATTTGCTCCTCCTTATACGGGGCATCTGGTGCTATTATCCTTGTAATCTGAATAATGCAAGATACAACTGAAACCTTCACATCCATTTCATAATGTCTCCAAAGTTTATTATTAGTCAGTGCCTTCACTGAAGGTAAAAGTGCATCTCGCATTGATTTGAATGGTGCTTGCTCCACATATGCTAACAAATTTTCAACTTCATCAAGAAGAGTGAGGAGGTCATCAATGGAGGAAGGAGGGTTAAGGAGTCTATTCCCAGCCTCCTTAAGCTGCTTCTCAAGTTCTCTATCAAAGGAAGTCATATTTTAGCTCAGACTTAGGGGCACAAAACACCGAATTGGAACATTCTTGGGCTGACTTTGTACCTGGGCCTCACTGGACAGTGGGTCACGCTACTAAAAATGATGAAATTGGGCTTATGGTTCCTCACGTGTAGTGGAAGTGGAACCTTCTTGAGACTTCTACTTGCTTTGTGGACCTGACTTGACCCTTTCTTTTTTCTTTTTCTTTTTTGGGAAATACAATAAAGAAACCAAAATATAAAACTAAAACCTGCCAGTGCCAAACAGTAGCACGTCAAACTGAAACATTACACACAGAAGCTAAAGAAATGAGAAATAGAGGAAAACTAAAAAGAGAAGGGATCGGCGCTCGCAAGAGTCATCGGTGGCTCATCGGCGTTCACTGTCGATGGTGCGCGATGGTGGAGATTGAAGCTAGTGAGTTAGATCGTGGGAGCGATGGTGACGGCGTGTCAGCAGCGGCTGTTGGTGATGATTTCAGCAGCGGGTTGTGCGATGGTGTCATTTCGTTGGTGGGATTGGCGGTTTGGTATTGACTTTCAACTCTCTTCTGTCTCTGTCGCTGATCTGGTGGATTGAAGTTGTGAATCTGAAATTTTTATTTTTTATTTTTTTGGTGGTGGTCCTAGAGTTAGACACAAATGGGGGTCACAGGCTTGGAGGGAGTAGTGGGTTTCTCTGTTGGCTTTGGGATGAAGAATTCGTGTGGCCAAAGGGGGTATATGGTACGGATTGGTTCAGGTTCTGGTTTGTAGATCTTGTGAGGTAGGAAATTAGGTTGCTTTGGTTTGCAAATCTCGTGGGATAAGTATTTGAGTAATGGCATGTCTGGTGATTGATTTGTTTTCTGATGGTGCGTATGGCTGTGGGTTGTCAGTCGTGAATTTGGGTTGCTGAAAGAGGTGATCAGGTTAGGCTCTGATACCAAGTTGATACAGGACAACCTAGGCTTCCCACCTAAGGTGTTTGGAATCACCACCAAACAAATCAATGAAAATAATCTCAATAATAATAATAATCTGTCCTACAAAAGAAATCATTTGGAGCTTTAGGCTCCGCTTGGGAGTTCATAAGGGAATGGAATGGAATATAATGAGATGATTATAAGGAAATGGAAAGGAATGGAATAGAATAGAATGTATTTAAGTAAGGGAAAAGAATGGAAATAAATAGAATGGAATGGAATTAAGTAACCTTGATTGGATAAAGAAATGAAAAAGAATGAAAATAAATGGAATGTAAGTAATCCTGTTTGGGAGCAACATGGAGGGAATGGAATGGAATCATTTTATGACAATATTACTATTAGACCCTTATTTTAAAATAAAGGGTTGAATATATAGGGGTATTTTGAGAGTTTTAGTAAAAAAATTATTAAATTTAATTCTATTTCCGCCCCATTTCTCCCAATTTCGGAGGGAATGAAAATTTGAGGTTTTAAGGGGATAGAGAGGAATGAGTATTCCCTCCTACCCATTCTATTCCCTCCCACTTAAACTCCAAAATAAGGGAATGGATTTTCCATTTCCTCCAATAAAACTCCCAAACAAGAGAAGGGAAGAATATTCTAAAATTATTCTTTTTATTTATTTTCATTCCATTCCCTCCTCCCAAGCGGAGCCTTATATGCAGCTTCTAGGAATCATAAAGATAAAGATAAACTCTTCTAAACAAATCCTAAACAATTTTAAATACTAATCTGATAATCCTAAACAATCTCAAATACTAATCCAATAATCCTAAACAAATGATAATGATAAACAAGTAATCCTAACCAAACTCAAATACCAATCCAAACTAAACAAATAACTACATTACAATATGAAATTATCCACTAAATCATTTCCCCTCTACTCTCCCTCCATCCAATGAGACCATTAGGGCCTGATTGATATACTGAATGATGATTAGGGAAGGAATATGAATCATTGCTAGTGGGAATAAAACATGTTAGTAATGAAATTAATATCTCTATACATTTTTTTGGTGGTACATGACAAATGGGTTGAGAGGGATTTGGCTGTGGAGGAGGTGGCTATGCCCGACTTCCACAGTGATGGCCTAACTAGATAAGCTTCAAAAAATATATATATATATATATTTTTTTTTTTTTTTTGGTTTTTCTATTTCTCATTCTAGATTGAGGGGAGACTGTAGAGCCTCAGGTGCAATTGTCAATAGCTTTTATCTCCAAGATGCAATCTGGCAATTATACAATAGCTTTGTATATTATCTAAGAGCAATGAGGTTTCATTCACTATTTTCTTCTACCTTAGAAATTCATTCTTCCTCAATTGGATTTTTTAAATCAAGATTTACAAAGAAAATAAATATGGGTTTTTAAGTTTCATCCTTTAATTGAACCTATCAAAAAAAACGGCTCCATCCTTTCATTGAAAAACAAATCCACACCTCAAAACCATGAATCATCTTAACTCAAAGAAAAACCAACTAAGAGAACTAGGGAAATAGAAGTTTCTTAGACCAGTTCTAGATCCAAGAACCAAAGTAAACACAATTAAGATGCAAAATTCTTAAATCTCAAATACCCACGTTCACTTTTACCTAAGAATAATACCAAAAATTCAAAAAAAAAAAAAAAAAATCTCTAGATCAACAAAACCCATATCAAAATTAAAGGCTAAACTTCTAAATGAGCTTCATGGAAGGCTGAGGAGCCATGGAGGAGATGACTAAATTAACTTCATTGTGGCTGAGGTGTGGTTGATGGAGAGAGAGAGAGAGATGGCAGTTGACAATGATCCTAGTTGAAGAGTGAAGAAAAGCATTTGAATTTTTCCTTTTTTTGTTGTTTGTCATGTAGGTATTATAGAGCTATTATAGGGGAATAACTACTCCCCATTAGTGAAAGTGCAACAATTGTTGAATACCTATTCTAGAGGAATAATTGTTCCATTACAAGCTCTATTTAACACACCAAACATGCCCTAGTTGTAGTCACCTGTTCTAGAGATATTGGAAAAGCTCAGTCCAATTTCTCTCACTTCTCCTATTCTTTTTTCCTTGGACTGCCTCTGTTTTTCATATTTTAAAGCATAGAATACAGAAGTGACCATCAACATTGTTAATCCTGGGTGTTAAGGGCTTTTTACGCTTAGAATTATAGATGATGAAATTGCACAACGGCATCAATGTGCAGGAGTGTTTTGTTGTGATTAGCCATTCTTCTCCCCACCCCCCCCCCCCCCCCCCTACTTTGCATATGGTACTCAGAGGGATTGATATCATTTGACATTTACTGGTATAGATAATTTGTGCATTATAAGGATTGATATACTGGTTATTAGACTACTGTATTTTGTATTAATGTAATTTTCCTTTGTATATGCTATACCAGGACCATGAAAGTGTGATAAGAGCAATTTATACCGGTTCCCAGTTCTTGGAAAGCGTTGGTTCTGGCAGTGAAGTTGGTATTGTTCTGGAATCTACTAGTTTTTATGCTGAGCAAGGTGGTCAGGTATTGTATGCCCTAGGTTTTTTTTTCACCTAGTTTTGTCAAAATACCAGGTTCAAGCAATATGCTTTTAGTTCTGACTTGTTGAAAACACTCGTAGGTTATCATGCTTGCATTGACGTAAAAGTGGCTTGGACTACATCTATAAAAAGCTGCTTTTTATATCAGATGTGTGTGTGTGCGCGCGTATTTAAGTAATAATAATGACACCAAAGAAGCATCCAACCCAATGCTTTATTTCTGTCCTAGTTGATCCCGATTTGATACATGAAAATGTACACAAAGAAATCTAAAGAATTACAAGCTATGAAGCTCAGGTACCAACACAATACAGGGTACGACATGTCTAGGATACAACAACTAATTAATTAATATTTATTTTTAGGTATATTTTAGGACATAATTTATGTTATTTCAAAGAATAAGTAACAACAATAAAATGTTTGAAACCACAACAAAAATTAATTCAAAAGCAATAATAAAATATGTAAAATAATGCTAATAAATCTTGTGCACAATAACATGTTTGTACATTGAGATTAAATTCTGTAAGGACGTGATGTAAAACCCATGTTTTACCCCTTCAATCTTAAAATGCCACATTATCTTATCACATATTTAAGAATAAGCATAACCACACTCAATCAATTCTAATACCCTTATATAAATCTAACCAAATTGGAAGTTTATTAAGATGTTATTATTATTTTTTTTTTTAAAGAAACAAGATGTTATTAGGAGTGATAGGATGCATTGAATTTTAAGTAAAATACTAATGTGGGAAAACTGAACCAAATTCCAAATATGGGAAAACTGTTTGCCTAACCAATTCCACCAACCAAACAAAAGATCAATGACTGTACTCGGTAGCACCCACAAAAGCCCAAAGGTGCAAAAAACTTAACTCCACAACTCAAATGCAACATTACAGTCTAACTAAATATGCTCCATTCTCTCCCCGCTACAATGGCAATACAACATTACCCAACTAACGTTTATCCTCTCTTAATGAGATAATCACAAGTAAGGATCTTCTTTCATGCTGCCTTCCAAACAAAGAAAATAACCCCCGATATGCTTGAGGAATATGGCCCGTAGAAGGATACAATACATAAACTAAAAATTTAAGATGGTGTGTATGTGTAAGCCCATAGTTTTTGGGAATTGGTGTTAG
Organism: Quercus gilva; assembly: GCA_023621385.1. NCBI lineage: Eukaryota > Viridiplantae > Streptophyta > Magnoliopsida > Fagales > Fagaceae > Quercus > Quercus gilva. The sequence goes on along the minus strand of CM042475.1, from coordinate 35,929,282 downwards.
TACCTAAATCAGTTGATAAAAGTATCAAGAGTTTGTCACTCAGGGAGGTATAGGTGATTGCTCCATCCCAACTGTAAGAGCTGGGTGTATATATTCTCATGTTAAATATATGATATTGAACCATGTGGTTTGCCAACATAGATAAATGCCTCCAGATCTCAATTAGAACGGTGAAAGTTGGGAGTGTTTTTGTTATGTTTTTAGTTTCTGGGTTCTAACGGCTAATTATGCAAATTTCATGGCTGTTTTTCTTCTATTTAATTGGTCTTTTAAATCTGATATAGTTCTTGTGGTTCTAGATTTTTGATACTGGATCACTTGAAGGCCCCTTTGGTTCGTTTCAAGTTGGCAATGTTCAAATTTTTGGAGGTTTCATTCTTCATATTGGTTCTTTTACTGGAGAGAATGGTAGATTCTCTGTGGGGGAAAAAGTAATTTGTAAGGTATGATGTGCATTATGTATTTGCTTTTTCTTTTTCTTTTTTTTCCTTTTTCTTTTTTTCCTGGTAACTCTTTTCTATGCTTTAATGTCTTCCGCAGGTTGACTATGACAGGCGTAAGCTCATTGCCCCAAATCATACATGCACACACATGTTGAACTTTGCTCTTAGGGTATGCTCCTAGTTCCAAGTTATCATGAACTTGGAAAATTATCGTTTGTTTATCACTGACTCAGTATTTCTTAAACAAACTTGTAATATGAATGCAGGAAGTGCTTGGAAATCATGTTGACCAGAAGGGTTCTATCGTTCTTCCTGAAAAATTAAGATTTGATTTTTCGCATGGTAAGCTTGATTTGAATAGCCGATTAGGTTATCTGTATATACATGATCTCTTTAACATGCTGCTGAACTTGGATAGGCAAGCCAGTAGATCCTGATCATTTGAAAAAGATTGAATCGATTGTGAATGAGCAAATAAAAGCTGAATTAGATGTATTTGCTACGGAGGCAACCCTTGCTGAAGCCAAGCGTATCAATGGTTTACGAGCTGTTTTTGGTGAAGTAAGCTGCTTAATTTGTTTCTGTTTTTTTCCTCAACTAGTTATATATATATATATATATATGTCTTGTGAGAGCGATGTCTTTTAACATGTGTTCTGTTTTTGCTATAGGTCTATCCTGACCCAGTTAGAGTTGTGGCAATTGGACAGAAAGTTGAGGACCTTCTGGCTGATCCAGAGAATGATGAATGGTTATCCATTTCTGCAGAACTCTGCGGAGGTCAAATCTTATAAATTAGAGTGCCTTTTCTTAGGGACTTACTCCAAATGTTGTATTGAATTTGATTTATGGATACATCTAGGTACCCATATATCAAATACAAGGGAAGCTAAGGCCTTTGCCCTGCTATCTGAGGAGGGAATTGCTAAGGGAATACGAAGGATTACTGCTGTTACAACTGACGGTGCTTTTAAGGCAATGGAATTAGCATACTTACTTGAGCAGGAAGTAAACAATGCATCAAAAATAGAAGGCAGCTTGCTTGAAAAGGTTTCTTCTTCTCTTTTTGTTTTTGTGGGGGGGTGGGGTGGTGGATTTGGTGGTGTGCTATGGGATGGGGGTCGGTGTTCAGCCTGATTTGCCCTCTTTTAGTAATTATAATGTGCAATCACCGCTCACCTCCTGCCATCTGCTGTCAGTTAAATCTGTTGCCTCTTTGCAGACAGTAGCTTCTTTGAAAAGTCGTGTGGATTCCGCATCTATACCAGCAGCCAAGAAGGCGGATATCAGGGCAAAGATTTCCGTACTACAGGTATTGCAGTAGGCAAAACAGGTCGCTGGCTCATTGCAGTTTTTGCCCATTGTGTCTGATTTGTCTGATATTGTTAACTGTTTCATTATTCTGCTTGTGCCTGGTTCTATGTTGTACTTAGTTGCTTTGTTGTTATAGAATCAAGTGAGAAAGGCGCAAAAGAAGATTGCTGAAGAAAATATACAGAAAGCTGTCAAGATCACAATTGAGAAAGCTGAAGTAGCTGCTTCAGAGGGAAAGGCTTTCTGCGTATCCCATGTTGACGTTGGTTTGGATGCGGCGGCAGTTCGTGAAGCAGTTCTGAAAGTCATAGAACAGAAGGTCATTACTGTTCAGTTCTTGTTCTTTTTCTTTTTTCTTCTTTTTTTTTCTTAACTTTTAATTTGTCAGGCTTATCTGTAATTTGGATAGCATTACTTTTTCTTCATTTGGGAATGCATAATCTGTCTCTTCAAATTGGAGAATTCAAGAACAGTTGTCATGAACATAATTACAAATCTTTCACATCTTCCAAAAAGATTGTTTATTTAATTTGTCATGGTGATGGATCCCTTTCTCTGAAGATTTAATTCCTGCTGATGGATTTTGTGTCTTAGACATCATAAATAGAGGATTTGGGCCATTCAAATTTCAAAGAACAACAAAAGAGACCCTTACTCCTTCGTGTTAACTTGAGCATAAAATATTGAGATTGTTCTGATGGATGGACAGGGGATATCTGCTATGGTGTTCAGTACAGATGAAACCACTAATAAGGCTGTAGTGTGTGCTGGGGTGCCAGAGAAAGGAGATAGGAACAAGCATCTGGAGGTGTCAGAGTGGTTGACAGAAGCTTTGGAGCCTCTAAAAGGGCGATGTGGTAAAGGAAAAGGTGGTCTTGCATCTGGCCAGGTTAGTGATTTTGACTCGTTTATTTTCAATTTCAATGAAATAAATTGGTCTTTGTCATGATAGAACTTTGCACGAGTCCTTGGGAACACTAGAAGCACAAGCTTAGGAGCTTGGGTCCAAGCAGTTAATAGGTCTTTTTTTTTTTTTTTTTTAACCCACAAAAATAATTATAATAATAATAATAATAATAGAGTAACGCTACAGACACAAATTATTTTACAACATTTTTACAAAATGTTGATGTGGCCAACTTTTTATTGGTTTTCATCTAGACCCACCGTTAATATTATTTTTTTCATTTACCAATAATCACTCACCATATTAGTAGTTTGTAAAAAAATTTGTAAAATAATTTGTAACTCTAGCATTATTCATAATAATAATAATAAAGAGAAGAACAAAAGAAAAAGGCCTGGAAAAGCCTTCACTTTTGTTGGCTGAGTCAGTTGATATCTGCCCTGGGTCAAAAACAATCTACTTTCTGATACTCTTGAGTCTTTCCTGCAACATTTTTTCCTTGTCATATGATTGACCTGGTGCCATATTGGTTTTTTTTTTTTTTGTTATGAATTATCAATTTCAGGGAACGGATGCATCGCAAGTCAATGAGGCGATTGAATTGGCTACAGCATTTGCATTGATGAAGTTGAGATGATAGATCTTGCAAATTCTTTTCCTACAGAAGAAACATGGCCTCATTTGCAGCTTATAGGAATTTGATTTGAATCATTTGACTAAATGAGACAATTGTTTGAGAAATAACTTACTTTACTTTCTTTGATATGTTACTTTGTTTAGAGCTTCCTTAAAATCGTGTTGCAACTTTGTTATGTTACTTTGTAGTTCCGCTGTTACAAAATCGTTTTATCAAATGTGTCGACCTGTTCTCATACCCAATTGAATGAAACATTGAATGTAGGACCAACATACATTTCCAACAATCCAGTCTTTTCTTCTTTCTTTTGACTATGCATATATTCAATGTCAAACAACTGTTTAAAATACTCTAGGAGATGAGAAACAATGTAAACAATAAGCTTACCTCGTTTCTCTAGAGCCCTAAGATTTTACTGCCGAGGGAATTCACGGGCTGGTTTGTCCGATGACGGGTTTGAAATAGAGGCCTAAGATTTCATTTTCAAGCATTATGTTGTTAAACTTAAAGCAATTGCATTTCTTGAATATTCAACTTTCTCTAATGCAAACTTTTCCCAAAACAACTGGCCATGATTGTCTCTGCATTCTCTCTCAATAAAAGAGTATATACATACTCAAAAAAAAAGAAAAAAAAAAAGCGTATATACATTTCCGTCTACTTGTATTATAGAAAATCCAATATTTTCATTTTAAAATAACAAGTATGATTTTAAGAAATCCGCTCTTCATGGCGTAAATTGAATGTTTCCCCTAAATTCAAAACAAAGAACAATCTTTGATCTCGTTTGAAGATTCTTTTTCAAACGTACAAGCATCAGCTTACCCAAATCTTTCTTCCTATTTTAAGATGACAGTTTTTTTTTTCTTTTCATTCACATCAGATTCCTTATTTTAGACATATTTTCAGTTATATATTATTTTTTTCATTACTTCTCTCACTTTTCAAAACACTCATTTTCAATTTTTATGGGGTGAGGCGGGTCTGAAGGATGGGGTTTTCACTGCTGCCCTATATGGTTTTGTCTTATCCCATTTCCGTCCCACCTTACATGATAGGGAAAATTTTCTTACTCTATCCCTACCCTTTGAGGCCCTATGAAGCCTTGCCTTACCCCATAAAACTCTATTTCTTTTTAATTTGCTTGCAACTATTACAATTGTTTTTAATAAAAGTTTTTTCATTAACAACTATATACTTTAAATTACAAATAAATTTATCTCATCAAATCAAACTAATTTTTAACAAAAATTGAATAACATTATTAAAGTGTTTAACAAGAAAATATCACAATAAAAACAAAAATCTCATAATACAAAATCAATTGCTCAATAGTATATAAATTTGTTTATAATAAAGACAAAAGAAAATGTTAAAATTGGTATCTTATTTCCAACTTTGCTAGAGAAAAAAAAAAATAGGCAGAAAGCCTTGTTGAGTAGAATAAAATAAGCTGATAATATGTTTGTTTAAATAGTTGACTTTTAAGGTATGAAAATTTACAATTTAACTCTTATTAATGCAGGATAGGGCGAGGATGAGATGGGTTGGATCTAAAAAGTTTAAACTCATTTTTGTCCCGCCTCATGGTGCGGAGTTAAAATCTTGCCCCACCCCCGCCTCACCGCCTTTGTGGGGTGTGGAAAACCCGCGTGGGGCAAAACAGAGAGGAGTAGGGCAAAATTGTCATCCCTAGTTATCAAGACACAAAAAATAATAAAAAAAATGAAATAGGAAATGAATAGTGCTCCCTAAGATATGGAGCAACTCTAGCAAAATCCAAAATAGGGATATGGGGTTTCTTTTTTAGTCTCCTTTCCTATTTTGTTCCCTTACCCTATTGTAGGGAGTCTACTGTCAATACTCTTACAACCTCTCAAACTCAAGGACAAAGCTAAAGGGGTTGAGAGTGCCCCAATAGTTGGATCAAGACGAGGCAATTTGCCCTTTTAAGTTGAACCCAATCACAAGTCAAACTATCATTTAAAAAAGAAAGGGGGAACCACACTAATTAAATTCTTTCCATTATACCTCAACCCTCCTTTTAGGATTTTCAAGATAAATTAAAAAACTCAATAATTGGAGATGGAAATTTAGGTAGAGGGAAAATATATATATATATATATATATATATTGGTCATTGCATTATTTCTTAAAAGAAGGTGCATGTATATTTTTGTTTTCTTTAGAAAATTTTCAAGTGCATTATCATATTTATAACTAGATTCTAACCTTTAAATTCAATACTATTGTTATCTCTATTTGAAATGTATGTATTTAAGAATAACTACACTAGATACATATGAAAGTTTTTACTAAAATTTAATATTATTATTTTATGTTTTTTAATTTTGGGGAAAATTACACTTTATCATCCTAAACTATTACTCATGAAACACTTTGCATCACATCTTATGAGTAATAGTTTAGGAAAATAAGTATATATTCTTATACTTTAAGGAGGATAAAGTGTGCATTCTCATAATTTAAGGGGGTAAATGTAGAGGAGAATATAATTTAGGATGGTAAAGTGTATATTCTCATAGTTTAGGAGGGTATATGTAAAAGGAGATATAATTTAGAGGAATAAAATGTAATTTTCCCTAATTTTTGCCAACTCTTAAAAAAATTTCTCTAAGAATATCTTTTGCTAAAGTATGTAAATTGTTGGTCCTAGATTGTTACGTTTTAGTATTAGTAGTTGTGGGGCCAGTGGCCCAAAAAGACAAACAGAGGGTCCATGGGAAGTGGGCTAGCGGCCAGTCTGAGGACACTCACATGTTCGAGGATAAGATTCATTACTTAAACTACGTCCGAGGTGGGTGTAATTCTTTTAATAGTCAATGAACTTCACAGAATTGCATGCAAACTAACTAATGAACATTAAGCAAAGAATGAAGCGGGAAAAGTAACAAATATCCCCTAAAAGCTGCTACCTCCACATTAAATGCTTCCCAGCTAACTCTCTGACCTCATTAATGTGGAGGTGATACCTGAACACTCACATGTTCGAGGATAAGATTCATTACTTAAACTACGTCCGAGGTGGGTGTAATTCTTTTAATAGTCAATGAACTTCACAGAATTGCATGCAAACTAACTAATGAACATTAAGCAAAGAATGAAGCGGGAAAAGTAACAAATATCCCCTAAAAGCTGCTACCTCCACATTAAATGCTTCCCAGCTAACTCTCTGGCCGCATTAATGTGGAGGTGATACCTGAATAGTAATCAAGTAGCCTTATAACCACTAGACGGAAAATTCAGGAAGTTCTAGATAGGACAGAAAGAAGTTCTCAGAATGGAACCTACACGTGTACGGTGGAAGCAGAATGAAGAATGTAATATATAACGTAAAATCGGAGTACGCCAGAAGGGGGACATTTTGGAAAGGAGGAAGCAAGAGTAAGAAGAGAGAGAATCCAAAGACATAAACACTAAAAATCTAGCCGAGGATAAGAAGAAAAGGGTTTTTCTTTTATTTAGTTTGAAGTTCCTTTTGCTGCAGAGGAACGATGTCTTTTTTCTCTCACTTGAGCTAGTTCTTACGCCCATTCTCTATAAATTTTATTGTTTGGACTTGTTGGGCTCGAATCCCATCCTTCTTTTAAGTCCAATACATTTTGAGTCCTTACAATTGGCACCATCTGTGGGAAGAGCTTGATCCGATTGTAGGAAAAGACAGGTGCAACAGCTGATGGCAGAAGGAGCACCGCAGCAGATGGATGCCAATCCACACCAGGCAGAATCCATGGGGCCCCAACATGGTGACCCGTTAGTAATCCATGAACAGAGGGAGGATCATGAGGGAAGTGCGCGAACAACCCACACGGAGAAGAGTCAATCTAAGGGGAAGAGCCATGTCTCCTACGCGAGGAACGATGGGGACATGCAGCGTGAGATTAATAGACTAAAAAGGGAATTACACTACGAGCAACGTAGGCATTCGACTCACAACGCAAGGCAGTCCTCTGAGGAGTCCGATGATACCGATTACAGACAAAGGTCTAGAACTCCGCCCAGTGAACTTTTTTCACGTGATGAGGAGCAGCACCGTGGGCGAACACATATAAGAGTCCACCTCGTCAGGGCTTAGGGAACGATGCTTTGAACAAAGCACTGAGCCAAGTTTCCAAATCGCCGTTCACGCGACGTATAGAGGATGCAAGTCTTCCTCGGCGGTTCCATCAACTTACGTTCACCATTTATAATGGTCAGACGGACCCGGTGGAGCATGTTAGTCATTTTAGTCAGAGAATGGCCATCCATTCTAGGGACGAGGCCCTGATGTGCAAGGTTTTTCCCTCAAGCCTAAGTCCAGTGGCGATGAGGTGATTCAACGGCTTAGAAGCGAATACTATTGACTCCTTTGAAAGGCTCATCCAAGCCTTTGGTGCTCTCTCTATTACTTGCAAAAGGGTTGTTCAGCCCTTGGAGTCATTATTATCAATGTCTATGCGAGAAGGGGAAACACTGAAAGCTTATTCTGACAGATATTGGGAAATGTTTAACGAGGTAGATGGGGCCAATGATAACGTGGCCATTAATACCTTCAAGGAGGGCCTTCCAACTGAGCATGATCTAAGAAATTCGCTGACTGGTAAACCTGTTACTAGCATGCGACAGCTTATGGACCGAATTGACAAGTATAGAAGGGTAGAAGAGGACCAGATACGGGGTAGAGGAAAGTCCAAGGTAATCCCTCAGGAAAGGAGGGATTTTAGGTCGGACCGATACAATAACAATCGACCTCGGAGGGACTTTAGGGGGCAGTCAGTATCCGCTAACTCCCAGGCGGTTAATGTTGTGTTCCGAAAACCAATGCAGCGAGTTCTTGAGAAGATAAAAGACGAGCCCTACTTCAAACTGCCCAATAGAATGACAAGGAATCCTATGAAACGCAACCAAAACTTTTACTGTCAATATCATCAGGACCACGGACACGTTACTGAAGATTGTAGAAACCTGTGGGATTACTTGGAAGAGCTTATCCGAGAGGGAAAGTTGACGCACTTGCTGCATCATTCTAGTGGCCGAGGAGGTCAAACAGGATCAACGTTTCGGGGGAATGCCTCTACAGGAGCCCCCTTGGGCACAATAAATGTTATATTTGCTGCCCCAGGAAGAACGGGGTCCTGTCCCTCCAGGATAATGTCCGTATCTTAATGTGTGGATGAGGGCTCCAGTTCAATGCCGAAGAAAACAAAACTGAACGCCTCACTGGTGTTGGGTTTTTCGGAGGAAGATAAGAAAGGAACAATACAACTGCATGATGATGCCCTGGTGGTTACACTTAGAATTGGGGGGGTATGACGTGAAAAGGGTGATGATAGATGAAGGTAGCGCTGCCGAGGTAATGTATCCTGACCTGTACAGGAGGTTGAATTTGACACCCCAGGACCTAACAACTTATAGTTTCCCGTTGGTGAGTTTCGAAGAAAGGTTAGTCATTCCGATGGGTATGATTAGATTACCGGTGCAAGCAGGCTCAGATGTGGTGGAGGTGGATTTTATTGTGGTAGACGTTTTTTCTCTGTATACAGCGATTTTGGGTAGGCCTTGGTTGCACACCCTAGGGGCTGTCTCTTCCACTCTGCATTAGAAGGTGAAATACCCATCAGGAGGCCAAGTGCTAGAAATATTGGGAAATCAAAATATGGCGAGGCAGTGCATGATAGCAGCCATTCAACATCAGCCAGAAGTAGGCATATCGGCCAAGGCAGAGGATGACTTATAGCAGTCAAAGAATCCGAGTACCATATCCAAAACGTCCGCCGAGGAAGCTGAGTGTGAGAATCTGGAAAGAGTGAGTGCTGACGGTGATCCAGACAGATACTTTTAGGTCGGAGCACTATTACCTTCGTTGGAAAAAAAGCAATTGGTTGAGGTTCTAAGGAGAAATGTTGATGTGTTTGCATGGAATGCCTATGAAGCTCCAGGGGTTGATCCAGACTTCATTTGTCATCATTTGAATGTCAATCCCTCTGTTACACCAAAGAAACAGCCACCTTGGCGTCCTTCTAAATTACATGCCGAGGCTATCAAAGATGAGGTGACTAAGCTTAAAGAGGCAGGGGCTATTAAGGAAGTGTTTTACCCTCAGTGGTTGGCCAATACGGTTGTGGTAAGGAAGAAAAATGGAAAATGGCGAGTATGTGTTGATTTCACAGATCTTAATAGAGCTTAATCGAAAAATCCTTTTCCCATGCCCCGTATAGATCAACTGGTGGATGCAACGGTGGGTCATCCTCAGATGAGCTTTCTTGATGCATTTTAGGGCTATCATCAGATCCCACTAGCATTGGATGACCAGGAGAAGATCGCTTTCCTCACCCCTAATGGGAACTTTCATTACAAAGTAATGCTCTTCGGCTTGAAAAACACAGGATCTACTTATCAGCGGATGATGACGAAGATGTTTGAGCCACAGCTAGGCAAAAACATAGAGGTCTATATTAATGATATGGTTGTAAAGAGTAAGGTAGTGGCTGAGCATGTGACGGACCTCACCAGCACGTTTGAGATTCTGAGGAAGCATAAGTTACGACTAAACGCTTCCAAACGCTTCTTTGGGGTTTGCTCTGGAAAGTTTTTGGGCTACATGGTGACTCACCGGGGAATTGAAGTGAACCCCGACCAAATTAAGGCCATAAACAGCTTGCAACCACCTCGGAATCCAAAGAAAGTTCAGAGGTTGACTAGAATGACCGCTGCGCTGAACAAATTCATATCCAGGTCGGCAGATAGGTGTAGGCCCTTTTTCCTTTTACTCCATAAATGGAAAGGGTTCGAGTGGACTGAGGAGTGTGCTCTGGCATTTCAACAGCTCAAGGAATATTTATCTCGGCCACCCATTATGTCCAGCCCTGAGGTAGACGAGGTTCTTTTTGCCTACTTGGCGATAACCCCTTATGCGATCAGCTTTGTTATGATACGAGTGGACAATGGTGTACAACGACCAGTTTACTACGTGAGCAAATCGCTTCATGAGGCTGAGGTGCGTTATTTACCGTTGGAAAAGGCCATTCTGGCAGTGGTGCATGCAACGAGGAAACTTCCTCATTACTTTCAAGCACACACTGTAGTCATTCTGACTCAGTATCCAATCAAAGAAGTCCTTCAGAGTGCAGATTACACAGGCAGAGTTACCAAGTGGGGTACAATTCTCGGGGCTTTTGATATTAAGTATATGCCTCGTACTTCTATGAAAGGTCAGGTTCTGACCGACTTGGTGGCTAAATTTGCTGAAAGCCCTGAAGAAATTGAGGCAAGCCCACAGGGCGTGGATGAAAAATCAGTTGGCCTTATCTCCACAGAACATTCCTCCCCCTGGAAGGTGTATGTAGATGGAGCGGCAAACCAGAAGGGGTCAAGAGTGGGGCTGGTTCTAATATCTCTTTAACAGGCCATCATTGAAAAGTCTTTAAGGTTAGGATTTCCAGCCACCAACAACAAGGCCAAGTATGAAGCTCTACTAATGGGAATGGGGATGGTCAAGAAACTGGGAGGAAAGATAGTAGAAATGTTCTCGGATTCAGCACTGATTATGGGTCAGGTAAAAGGGGAATTGGAAGCTCGTGATACAAGAATGCAGGTTTATTTGAGCCAGGTTAGGCGCATGGAAGGGGATTTCGAATTCTTTGAGTTGTCCCATATCCCTAGATGCGGGAATAGTCATGCAGGCTCTTTAGCCACGCTCGCAACGTCCTCGGCAATGAACTTACCTTGGGTGGTTGTGGTTAAAGACCTAAGTGCGCCTACCCCAGTGTCGAAGATCACACTTCAAGTCAATCTAATTAGCCCGACACCAAGCTGGATGGATCCTATAATGCTCTACCTTGAGAAAGACATATTACCCGAGGACGGTTCAGAAGCTGATAAGATACGAAGAAAAGCTCCTCGATTCTGGTTGTCCGAGGACAAAAAATTGTACAAGCGATCTTTCTTGGGGCCATACCTGCTTTGTGTGCACCCTGAAGCCTCGGAGGCACTCTTAGAAGAGCTCTATGAAGGGATTTGTGGGAGTCATACTGGAGGAAGATCTTTATCTCACCGGGCAATCACCCAAGGGTATTGGTGGCCAGGCATGCAGAAAGAGGCCCAAGAATACGTTAAAAAGTGTGATCAGTGTCAAAGATTTGTCCCGAACATCCATCAACCGGGAGGTGTTCTTAACTCTCTATCTAACCCTTGGCCTTTTGCTCAGTGGGGTCTGGATATTGTTGGTCCTTTCCCTAAGGCAATAGGAAATAAACGGTATCTGCTAGTTGACACTGATTACTTCACAAAGTGGGTCGAAGCTGAACCTTTGGCTAATATCAGAGATGTGGATGTAAAAAGGCTTGTCTGGAAGAACATCATCACACGATTTGGTGTGCCTCAAACTCTTATCTCGGATAATGGTCTCCAATTTTATAGCAAGGCTTTCAGGAAGTATTGTTCCGAACTGGGGATAAAGAATAGATATTCCACTCCGGCTTATCCACAGGGAAATGGGCAAGCCGAGGCTGTCAACAAAGTCATAGTAAGCAGACTTAAGAAGAGGCTAGATGATGCAAAGGGAAAATGGGTGGAAGAGCTACCACACGTTCTTTGGACATATCGAACGACACCCAGACGATCAACAGGAGAAACCCCATTTTCGATGACGTATGGGACTGAGGCCGTAATTCCACTTGAAACAGGCTTTCCCACACTAAGGACCAGCACTTTCACCTCGGATGGCAACGATGAACTTTTGAGTAAGAATCTAGACCTAGTAGACGAACGACGAGAGAATGCGATGGTTCAGTTGGCTTTCTATCAGCATAAGCTGAAACAGGGCTATGATGCAAACGTGAAACTGGGGCCGTTAACTCCAGGGGACTTAGTATTGAGAAAAGTCTTGGAAGCTACCAAAAATCCAGCCTGGGGAAAGTTAGGGCCTAATTAGGAAGGATCGTATCATATTACGTCTGTAGCGGGAATAGGGGCTTACTACTTAGAAGATTTAGACGAAAAAACTGTACTGCATCCTTGGAATGTAAATAACTTAAAGAGGTATTACTATTAATATGAACAGTTCTATCTTATTTCCCTCTTATAGCTTATCCCTAATTCTATTGCCTGTGTCTTTCAAATTATAGAAGTATTAAACAGAAACTAAGTCATGTTAGGTCCTCGGACCGCAGTTTGGTGGAAATTAATACACTCAAATTATAGAAGTATTAAACAGAAACTAAGTCATGTCAGGTCCTCGGACCACAGCTTGGTGGAAATTAATACCCTCAAATTATAAAAGTATTAAACAGAAACTAAGTCATGTCAGGTCCTCGGACCACAGCTTGGTGAAAATTAATACACTCAAATTATAGAAGTCATGTCAGGTCCTCGGACCACAGCTTGGTGGAAATTAATACACTCAAATTATTGAAGTATTAAACAGAAACTAAGTCATGTCAGGTCCTCAGACCACAGCTTGGTGGAAATTAATACACTCAAAGTATAAAAGTATTAAACAGAAACTAAGTCATGTCAGGTCCTCGGACCGTAGCTTGGTGGAAATTAATACAATCAAATTGTTGAAGTATTGAGCAGAACTTAAGTTAGGTAAGATTCTTAGTCCACAGCTTAGTAAAAATTAATGCACACTTTAACCTTAATTGGAGTGTTACTATTAAGTTTTCCCTCATCAGGTCCGTATTCATTCTTCCATAAAGTAAAATAATAGTTATGCAAGAAATTACACAAGTAATAGATAAAATTACAATGTTTTATATAAATCTGGGAAGGGAAATGTACACCACACTTGAGAATATCCTCAAAAAAGAAAATAAAAAAGTTAAACTAAAATTAAAAAGTTATATCAACTATTGGCTAAGCTTTATTTATAGTTTGGGAGATGGAACTTTGGCAGTTTCCTGAGGAGGAACGTCTTTCTCCTTCTCCTTTGAAACCTCCCCCGCAGGCAGGATGGTGGAAGCTAAGTCCTTTTCAAAGCTCTGAAAGGCTTTTTCATCCTTAGGCTTCTCTGCGGCCTTGGCCTGGGAGACCTCTGTGACTTCTTCAAACCCTTTAGGCTGCTTCTGCTAATTGGTTGGGAGAGAGTTCTGTTTCTGAGCTTCTTTAGCCGAGCCAACAGCAGTAGAGGAAACCTCTTGTTGTTGGGAAGAAGGAATTGGGGCTCGTATGGCTAGGGGGAGGTAAGACAAAGGCGCCAAGGGGCCTACTTCTTCAGCTTAATCTTCTTCCCCCCTGTGGGTAACTGATTCGTGGTAGCCTCAAGGTCCTCTGAGCCCTGACTTAGAGGAATAATTTGCAAGGGCGCCGCAAAGAGTGCTATCTCCCCGGCAAGAGGGGCCTAGACATCGGCTGAGGGATTTGCGGCCTCTTGGGGTGCTTCCTCATTGGGACTTTTGACTGTTTCAGTCTCCCCAGGAGGATCAGCTTCCACGACAGGCTCATCAGAGGTTATAATAACCACCTCGGTAGTGACCGCAACCTCTTCGACTTCTTCATTAAGGGTAGTATCAGTCTCCTCAGCGTCCACCTTGGCCTCAGAGCTGGAAGGAGCAGCCTCGCGGATGGCAAGGGGATAGTATACATTCTCCACCTTCCACAGGTCGGACGAGGCCTCAGCCCCAGCTTGTTTGAGAGCCTTACTCCAAACCTAGGAGCAGTAGAACCTGCATACCCCAAGGACTTGGGCTCTGAGAGCAACCTCCATCTTGGCCATCCCAACTGCATAGGCTGCCTCCTCGACTTCTTCTTTGGAAGCCTGAGCTTCCACCCTGCCAAAGTCTGCCTCAGACTTAGCCCTTAAAGCCTCTTCTCTGGCCCACTCAGCCACATTCTTGGCCCTCTCAGCATCGGCCACCTTCTTTTTCAGATCAGCAATCTGCTCTTTTGCGATCTTCAGCTGCTCCTCTACCTTAGTCAGACGTCTCGTCTGGTCTTGGGCTTGCCTTTGGGCACCAGCCAGGCTTGATTCAGCGCTGTCTTGAGCCCTGGTCACCTCCTTCAGCTCCTTTCGGGCCTTCACGAGATCAGCCTCGGAGGCCTTAAGGGTCCGACTAGCCCCTATGCACTTTTCGTGCTTTACATCCAAGGCCTTGTCTTGTTTATTGGATGCCTCCTCCAACTTGAAAGTGGCCTGAACAACCTGCCAATTGAAATGAATGCACAAGTAAATAGGAAACAAAAAAAAAAGAATGGGGAAAAAAGAGAGAAAATTGAAATCAGAAGAATCATAAGTGCTGAGGGTCTTACCATTCCCAAGTATCGCTTGAAGCTAAGGAACACCTCCTTACTCCTCAAAACCTCTAGCTCAGCCATGTCTACAGGAAGTAGCAGGGACCTCTCTAGCGCATCGGCTACAAGTGTGCCTTCGCCCCCTCGAAAGTCCCTAAAAGAGGCATCGTCCATCAAAAGCCCTCCGTGGAGCATTGGGGTTAAGAGCCAGGCCCGAGCTTTGGGCTGGGCAGCAACCTGCTTATCCTGGCCTTGAGACCCTATCTTCAGTTGCTTGGAGGGCCGCCGAGTGTCGCCCTCCTCTTGGGAGGAATAAGACTTGTCCCCTCCTATAGGCCTTTTATCCTTGTCCTTCCTCTACTTAGGATCAGAGGGCTCGAGCCTGGATGGTGGACTCGGCCGAGGTGGAGGAAGAGGAAGCCTGGGCTGGGCAAAAGTTGACCTGGTCTGGGCAGGCTGAGACTTGGCTCGAGGAAGAGGAAGCTTAGGCTGAGACTTCTCTGGCCGGCCTTCAATCAAGTCAAGTAAGTTGGATTGGGATTTCTTCTTGTAACCCATCTCGACCCGAAGAGAATTCCCTGCTGACAAAAAGTCTGCTTCGGTCATGCTCTGGTCACCCAAGTCACCGGAGGGATCCTCGGGCAAGTGGACTTATTCGAACACACTAAAGTCATCCTCGGCTGGACCCGAACCGGCACCTTCCTCTTTTGTTTCTTCACCTCCCCCCTCACCCTCCACAGCTCGGCGGGATGTAGAGGAGCCCGCCAATGGAATCCCTTCTAGAGTAGGGGACCCCTCCGGGATCAAGACACCGTCCTCGATTACGGTAATTCTCCGGAGCCGAAGATCCTTTGCCCTGATCACGCACTTTGGCGCCGCGAACAATTTCTGAATAGGGTCGTACCCCAGGATTTTGTGAGCAGCCCTAACTTGGTTGTCGGCTTCGTTCACGAAAATCTCCGCCCTTAGCATGGTCTCCAAGTCCTCCTTGTTGACCAAACCAAAATGACGCTCGAAAACGTGTGGATCTGCAGAGAAGAAAACATACTACTATTAGCAACCAAATGAAGCAAGCAGTGAAAATTCAAAAAAATAGACCCTCTCCTACTCTGAGTGCCCCACCTGGCGTGCCCTCTACTATTGGACAATGAAGGCCATCGTGCCACTCTCCTGACACAATGAGGAAGTCCTTATCTAGCCCCTTGCTAGACGAGGGGAGGCACTGAATAAACTGTACCCTATCTTTCCTTGTTTTCATGTAGTAGGACTTGCCCTTCAGGAGCTGGAGGTTATAGCACCAGTTCACGTCATGATGGGTTAACCTCAGTCCTATTTTCTCGTTTAGGGCATCTACACAGCCCAGAATCCTAAACACATTGACGCCATATTGGGTGGGGGCAAGCCGGAAATGCCTAAGGTAACTCGTCATCACCTGACCTATGGGGATTCGTATACCACCCTCTAAGAGGGTGATTATGGGAATCACCACCTCGCCCTCTTGCCTCCTAAGTCTCCACTCCCTCTTTTTATAGTACCTTAGACCTACGGTACTGGGTATCCTATAATCAGCGACGAACTTCTTCATCGCCTTTTCAAACTTAAACAATTTCTTGAACCTACCCATCCCTAGAGACAACTAAGAGACACGAAGAAAGAGGTCTAGAAGAGAGGAGAGCGCAATTTAGAGAGAGAGAAGAAGACTTACAGAAATGAAGAAAAGCTCTTCGGGTAGGCTTTTTGTGCTGAAGGAAGTCGCAAGTTCAATTGGGATGTGACCGAATTCGAAGTATGTGCGCAAGGTCTCTTGAATGCGAAAGTAAAGAGGTGGATCAATTCAAATGGGTATTTATACCCCCAATAAAAAATAACAACCGTGCAAGTTTTCCCGCCCATATAGTCAGGAGGATCACCATCGTTAAATTATCATCACACCGTTGAATGTGGGGAGCATAGAGCCGCCCGAATTTAATGCGAGAACCTCCGCATACTAAGGCGTTAGAAATGTGCCTTGGACAGGCGAAAAGGCACTGACACTGATGGAAGACAAGACTTGACAAGCCGCGGTAGAGGCCCAAGGACGACAAAATCCTCCTCTCCATCCAAGGAGTCTGACAGCAGGATTTTGAAGGGCTATTGTGGGGCCAGAGAATTTGGCAACCCCGGCCCATTTTATGCTAAGCCCAAGGCCCACGCCGAGGAGGAAGGAGCATCCGAGGACGAGTCAAGGAAGCTTCATTCATCAGGAGTATCACCGAGGACAATCATGTCCTCGGCCCACACCGACCATTGAAAGGAAGAGCAAAGTGCCTTCAGAGGTAACCCTCTAGAGCGATCCGAGAGAGAGGTAAGTACAACGGATTAGCCATGAAAGCATGGTGGAGGAGCAATCCCAGGAGGAACTGTCACCTCCACATTAAATGCCCACAACTAACGTTCTGGCCGAATTAATGGAGAACTGACCCCTGAACAGTGCCGCCTTAGCTGCTACCACCCACAGGAAGGATGTAAAGGTGGCTGATGGGACAGGCACTCAAGTGGTGACCTGCATGATCAACAAATGGAGGGCCAAGATTAATCAGAAGGGGATATAAAATGTAACAAATCCTCCAAAAATGGGGACGGCAGTTTTAGAAGAGAAGAGAAAAAGGACCGTGGCACTTGTATTATCTTTGTAACCTAACACTAAAGAAGGAATAAGAAATATACGATCCAAGGAAACGGCCGAGGAGCCTAGTTTCATATTTTAGTTTGTGTTCTTGCCACCCGATCCATGCATTACCATGTTTAGTTATTGCAATCCTTATTAGGGCCTAGTTCTTTGATCCGCACTTTACAAATTCATTGTATTGGGCCAGCTGGGCTTGAGTCCACTCATTCGCAAGGAATAGTGCTTGAACCCGGTCCCTACAACTATCATAGTAAAATAGATAATCATATGTTAAATAGCTACACTAAGCTTGTATGTAATCAAAAAAATTTTATGAATGATATTAAATTTGGTTTTTTACTTATTATTATTAGAATTGTTAAATCAGGTTTTAGGTAGCTCATGGAAGAAGAAGAAAGGGAAGGACCCACCTCCTTTAATGATGATCAAATGAAAGTATTTGGAGACTTAAGTTTCCTACCGAGTTGAATCCTTCTAGTGGAGCTAGGTCAACTCACTATCTACCCATGCTAACTTGGTTAAAGGAAAGTAATTCAAGTTTATGGACATTTCCTAAAAATAATCAAGTTTTTTCAACAAACTTTGATTGGACGATCAAGGCAACAAAGAATTGCAGTGTTTTCTTAGATGTTACTCATCTAGTTCTACAAGCAAGCACCTTGCGGACCTTTGCTAAAGCAAAGTGTGCCTTTTTTGCATGCTTTCTTGCTTTTCTAACTAGGATCCTCATGAACCTCTTTTATAGTTTATTTGCAAGTTTATGTTTGTTTTGTTCAAAGAATATGTCTTTCTTTTATATTTATCAAGTTTGTTTATTGTTGTTTATGTTATTAAATTTTTAGTTTATATGTTCTAACGTATAGAAGTATTCACATGTACTTTATTTGACTATTATCATCTTTACGTGATGATGTTAATACGACCATAGTTTAATTTTGTTTAATCTTTAGTATTTCCTTCTTATTTTCCTTTATGTATGTTCTTAGATTTTAGGTTGATTTAATTTGAAATGTATATTTCAAAGATTTTGTGTTAGGATGTGTGGGCATCATAGAGATTGCGTACGCAAGATTTCAATTTTGCATACGCATGATTGAGTATGAGTACACAAACCAATGCTAGAATGGGCAAATATCTTGTTTTTATCAAATTAATTTTTTTTTCACATGTTATATGATCTAGTTGGCCTTGATCTAGGTTAATTATTTGTTCCATTATTTTATTTAATCAATAATGCAATACTATCTTTCCTTTTGAATTTATTTGTTTTATGGACTTTTTTGTGTGTTTAATTTAATTGTTAACTTTTCATATTTAATAATATCTGTTTGATTTGATTTTAATGTGTTTCATTCTATGTTGTGATGTAATCTTTGACATGTTTTGTATGTTGTTTTATTTAATGCATTGTGTGATTAAGGATAGGGATTAGGGCTTTTAATACGTTATTTATACTATGTTTCCTTTTGAATTTATTTGTTTTATGGAATTTTTTTGTGTGTTTAATTTAATTGTTAACTTATCATATTTAATAATATTTGTTTACCACCATGCATCTTAGGTGCGGTGGTCACTCCACAAGTACAGGCAGTGTCATGGCCTTTTTTGGTCTGGGGAATGGACATTATCGAACCTCAAATGGACATGAGTATATCTTGGTGGCCATCGATTACTTTACCAACTGTGTGGAAGCCGCTTCCTACAAAGGTGTCACCCAAGCTATGGTGGCTCGATTCTTGAAAAAGAACATCATTTGCCACTATGGCGTACCAAGAGAACTCATTACAGATAACAGAAAGAATTTGAAAGGGAAAATGATCAAGCAATTTTGCCAATAGTTCAAAATCGAACACCAGAATTCAATTCCCTACCGCCCCCAGATGAATGGCACGGTGGAAGCAATCAACAAAAACATAAAGAAGATCTTGGTGAAGATGACAAACACCTATAAGGATTGGCACGAGTTCTTTCTATTTGCCTTGTACGCCTATCGCACTTCTGTTCGTACTTCCAAAGGTGCAACCCCATATTCCTTGGTCTATGGCATGGAAGCTGCCCTCCTTGCAGAGGTAGAGATCCTATCTCTTAGATTCTTATCACAGACAGAGCTGTCAAAAGCTGAATGGGCACATTCCCGATATGAGCAATTGAACATGATAGATGAGAAGCGCATGATCACAATGTGCCATAGATAGTTGTACCAACACCACATTAATCAAGCATTCAACAAGAAAGTTAGACCCAGAGTCTTTGAAGAAGGTGACCTAGTCTTGAAAAAGTGTAACCAGGCCATGCCAAATCATAAAGGAAAGTTTGCCCAAACCTACAAGGGTTCGTACATGGTGAAGAAGGCCTTCTCTGAAGAAGCTTTGATCCTAGCTGACATGGATGGACACGACTTCAATATGCCCACCGATTTTGATGCTATCATACAGTACTTTGCATGAGGGAGCCTCCAAGTGCAACCCCTTTTTCTACGTTCAACAAACAACAAAACAAACAAAAAAAGAAAAAAAAAAGCAAAAAATACAAAAATATGAAAAGGTAGATTAAAAACCCAAAATGGTAGTCTATGCAAAAGGAGAGCAAAAGAAAGAGTGTGAGGGAGCCTGCTAGATTGAAAACTCGAAAGGGTGGTCTAGGCAAAATTTAAGGCAATCAAAAATATCAGTTGAACTACGTGATGAGCTAATCCTTCCTCGTGGAGGTACGTAGGCAGCCAACTCTGACCCGATCATATTTTAGAAAAAAAAATCAATTAGCTAAATCCGGTTGGGTTTATGATCAAGATAAAAAAAAGAAGCATGCACCATTTTGGGTTACTCTATGTTTGCAACACGCATGGCCCGCTATGGTTTTTTCAGAGATTTTATGGCGCTTGCCAACAGAAGATGTACCCCAATGGGAATGAGAAAGATTTTTCTAGAACAAGACGTATCCTTTGGAACCTGAGATATTGATATGCATAGGCTTACATTTACCATTTTATTTGTATGATCTTGCATTTTCAAAGCATTTGCGCACATATTCATTAAACATGCCTGTTTTGTGCCTTTCTAATCCTTTCACGCATTCATCATTATGCATCCAAACACAAATTTCACAGATATAAATATCTCCTCATAATCAATATATGCAAAAACATCTTTGTTTCCACCTTCTTTCCATTTTTAAGCATGCCTTACAAACTAGACTATGCTTTAAAAAACCAAAAGTGGAAGGCCATATGCAATTGCCTATCAATTTACAATGAACCTTTCCATATATGGTGGAATATTAACTACATATCTCATGTGCAAAAATGAAAAAAAACAAAAAAGACTCCAGCAAGTCAAACATGGCCCAAATGGTTTGACACCACTCTGCATAGCACCCCGAAGTTGGTGAGAAGAATCGGATTATCCAAAGAATGGGTACGAAGCAACCCTGCGGCATTAAAGCCCAGATCTCTAGCAATCTCACTAAGTCGGCCATATAAATGTCAAAGACAAACCAGCTCCCTCTCCATACTCGGACTCGAGGTGCAACCCTGCCTTTCTGTATCAAGCAGAACTTGGAATGTGCAAATCTCGGCAGTAGCAAGATGCTCCTCCTTATCAACTACCTCAACCTAGAGACAAGGAAATGCCAGTTGTGGCTCATTAGGCTCATTAGTTGACCTGTACTCAAGACTCAAAATAAAGTGAATGTAACACCTACCCTACAACAGCCTCATGGCTAAATTATCCTCTTGCTCGCCCCGGCACGACTAGCCTCTATCGTAGCCTTATCCTCATCTCTCGTCTAGCCCAAGATAGTGAATCTCTAAGTAAGATCGGCTAGCTCACTCTCCAAGCTAGTCACCCAAGATCTCAACTAAGTATACTCAGCCTCCATGGCTAAAGGGACTAATCCTTCTGTGCGAGCTCTGCTCAAAGTGTGGCAAGCTCAACCTCTTATGTCCTCCCCATCTCATCAAAGTCCTCCGTAGTGGCATAAAAAGTCTCCTTGCAACAATCTATCCCTGATAGCCTCTGTTAGGCACTCTCTCAATTCCTTAAGAGTACTCTCAACTTTGACCTCAATCTTATGGGTAGTTCAGCAGCAAACCAGTTCGTTTGGGGATTTTTCATACAAACTGAGACTGCACAATGCCTACACTGGGGTAGTTTATTTTTGTACGTCTTGTCCGTCATTTCAGAATATCTTGAACCTCATTATCGAAGCTTGGTTCACCCAGTTCAAGAGTTGGTTCAGCCCCAATCATTAAGACATGTAATGGGACAATGCCAAGGCCATTCCCAATCACTCATAGCAATCCATCCAACATGGTATGAAGATCGCAATGATCAATTCCTAAATGGAACCCTTTTTTTCGAAACACCAATCA
This sequence comes from Quercus gilva, assembly GCA_023621385.1. Classification (NCBI taxonomy): domain Eukaryota; kingdom Viridiplantae; phylum Streptophyta; class Magnoliopsida; order Fagales; family Fagaceae; genus Quercus; species Quercus gilva. The sequence goes on along the minus strand of CM042475.1, from coordinate 35,907,715 downwards.
GTTCAATCGATAGTAGGGTCAGTCAGTGCATTCCGCCACATGGCGAGTCCAAGAAAACTCCGTTTGGGGAAGTCCATGTTCATAATTAGGGTTGTCAAGATACCTCTATAGTCTAGTGTGATTCTAATCCCGCTTCAAGTCGGTTGATCAATTTAGAACCACGTAAAATCCACATTAGGGCAGTTTATTTTGCGTGGTTCAGTCTATTTCTATGAATTAATATGCTCAAGTTTGAAACTCTGGATACAATAATAGGTCCGTCCCGCCAAGAACCTTTCCTTTCTTGTCAAGAACTGCATAAAACCTACATTATGGCAGTTTTATTTTATGTGGTCTCTCCCTTTTCCATTTCCCTCAGCGGGTCAATCAATGTTAAATTTTATTGGTAAACCCATGAAAATATGGTGCAATGCGAATGAAACGATGCATGAATAACAGCAGTAGTGCAACCGACTCATAAATGCTATTAGCAAACATACATTTAAGCCAACCAAGAGGCAATATCAAGAAACATACATCTAAGCCTACCAAGAGGCAATATCCATACATACATTTGGGCTTATCGAGAGGTAATGTCTATACATAGATCTAAGCCTACTAAGAGGCGATATCCAAAAACATACATTCAAGCCTACCAAAAGGTGATAATATCAGGATCATACATCTGAGCCTACCAAGAGGCAATGTCAATACATACATACATTCGAGCCTACCCAAAGGCAATATCAGAATACAGTGAGGCAATCATGCATACATATCCAGAAGCCTACCAAGAGGCGAAATTAAAATACACAGTCTGGGCCCACCATGGAGCAGTATAATACATACATATCTGGCCTACCATGGGGCAATGTCTAAAACAGTATAAGGAAATGAATACATGCCCATGCAGGGGCTACATCATTATAGAGATAAAACAATAATGGCTAAAACCTAAAGGGAATCACCATCTCTAACGGTGTCATCAACAAAGTGCCCAACTCTACCATCATCCGCACTATCACTAACAGCTAGACTAGCAGAAGGATTGGTTCCCCATCGAAGAACTCGAGACCTCTCCTGGATACTCAGTCTAGAACAGGAGCAAATTCCCATCCACCGATAGAACCTTGAGGAACTGGCATGTACTTAGTCTCATGTCTCTAAATGAGAGGATCCTTGCCTAGAATGAAGGGTGCCAGAGACACAGGCATCCATTATCCCTTTATCTCGTCGATCAAGACGCCAATATACCTCTAAAGCAAGCTTGCCTCAGCAATATGCTAGCTCTTCTCTCTCTCTCTCTCCATTGCAATAACCTGATTCTCTTGCTCTCTTTGCCATAGCTCCCTCTCCTGAGCTAATGCTCTAAAAATCTCTTCCTACATGTACCCCTCCCTAGCAATAGTAGCACTCTCAAGATCTTGCACCTGAGCTTGTAAGGCCTCTGCGTGCGATCCTAAACGGGCCTTCGAAGCCTTTCGAGCACGTGCAATATCCCCGAGCACTCTTCCCCCACTCACAAGGCAATCATTAATGGTGGGTCTAGTTGTGGATGCCAAAAACCAGGCAGCATAATTAGTATCCTCTGTCAAGAAGCCCTCAAAGGAACCTATTGCATAGGCAAGGTCATCCACAATCACCTCAGGGCAAGATATCTCAAGAGGCAGATCTCTAGGCACCCTAAAGGTTGGCATAACTTGGTGGAAAGTTCGCTCAACCAAAAAGAACTCCCAGCTCGTCAGAGCCCAAAACCAGTGCCAAGCGCGTGGCTAACCCATGGTAGGAGTGACCTTAGGCCTAGTTAACAACCCTCCATCTATGGAGTGTTGCATATCTTACCCTAGGTGACATAATCTAACACTGTGTTGATAGTAGTACGCTGAGTCAAAACAACTCTAGGAATATTACAAAAGGATCAAGCATGTGCCTTGGGATATATCATCATTGAAAGGCTAGTGTACTGTGGTTGTATAGTTGAGATGTACTCATATGCTCACCATGTCAAAATTTGCCAACAACCCTCGAGGTTCTTGAAGCCTTGGCGTGCCGCCTACCTCAAATAGGCAATGAAAAATCTGTGAGAAAGGAACCCCCAATCATAAGCCCTTACGACAAATATCACTCTCATGGCGCCCAACAGCCTGCAAGTCAACACTAATCGGTTGTTGCCTAGAAGCAACCACCAATGAAGTAGAAAAAGAGCCACCTAAGATCTACATCATTCGGCTCCGTCCTCCAAGGTATGTTTATCTTCAACCACTGCATGTTGATCTGGGGCTTATCAGTAGGCCCAAAATACCCTATTGTCATCCTAGTAAGGGGGTATGGAATGCCCAAAAGCTCGCACGCCACTGCGAAGCTCACAAACTCAGTTGGGACTGGCTTCCCTCCAAATCTAATGACCAAAATGGCTATCCAGACAAGGGGAAGGACTGCATACTCCTCACAGCTTAAGTGAAAAGTACCTGTCTTAGCATGGAATCGCTGCACCAAAGCCTCAATCAATCCATGTCTCATGGAATAAGGCAGAATGCAAAGAAAAGCCTCGAATCCTTGCTTCATCAGGAAGGCATAATAGCGTATAAAAGTAGATGAGTGAAACAAATGGAGGGAAAACGAAGACTAAGCCCCTTAGCTGTAAACCTTATCAGCACCCTGTATTCAGATTCAAAGAAGAGTTGTCCATTAGCACACATGACACGCACACACACACACACACACACACACACACACACATATACTGAATCGATAAAATGAAGGGAAAAGAATAGCATACCTAACATTTCTGTGCCTGAGTGGAAGGATGCCTCTTTAAGTCATGCTGTAGATGAATGTCCTTGATACTGTCATCAATCTCCTTAGTATAGGCCTTCGATCTAGCTTGGCGAGGTGGAAACCTCAATTTAAGACTCCTACACCTAAGAGCACCTCATCAGCCACTAAATTGGCATCCATATCAAACATGAGCTCGTTGTGGGGGCCTTTTTTGTTGTGTTGGACTGAGCTGCCCCTTTGTGATAGTAGGCCCAAGGGTTCTGGATTGCAGGAGTTGAGATCGGTCCAACTGGAATTCATTTTGGCCGGCTTGTGCACAAACTGTGCCTCGTCTGCCAAGAGTGTGCTTGCGGTAAGAAGAGCTGTTTCAGAGGAGTTTGTGGCAGGCAAACACAATGAATAAAACAGAGTATTCTGGAATGACCAGAAAGCTTTTTAATAGAAAATGACCAAATAATCCATAATCACAGTGATATTAACGCCTTTTACAAATAAAGTAAGAGGGGCAAATGGTAATAGAGGTTAATCAAAGAAGTTAAGTTTAGTTCGCAGAAGCAAAACCAAAGATAATAGAATGCCTCTTCTCAACACAATCAATCTCCCAAGTAAGTAGAAATTGATCGTTTTGAAACCTGAATGAATAATGCCTAGAGGAATTCCTTCTACTTTTGGTAGAGAGCAGGGATTTTGAGAGGGAGAGAGGGGAGGAAACCTATTGGTGCATGTCGCCTAACTCTCGTTTCTTTTTCCTTTCAATTTCTCTCTTTTATCTTTTCTTTCTTTCCTTCCATTTTGTTTCCTTTTTTCTCTCTTCGTCTTTTTCTTAGTAGCTCTTTACCACTGTGATTTGTTGGTGTTGTCTTTCCTTTTTCTCTTTCTATCTTCCAAAAAATCTCTATCTTCTTCTGTACATGGCAAATGACTCCTTTTATAGTGCCTGCTGTGACCGGATTTTACTATTCTACCCCTTAACCACCTTTGTCTGGTCTAGGTGTACTTGCCGACCATCACTGTTCCGTCTGCGAGCCATTCCCTATTACCAGACAAAGACAACTATTTTGTCTGTTAGTCTACCGTGGCATCTCTTCCTGCCGCGGTGCTATTCCTCTCTCTATCCCTCATGGCATGCACCTAGTGGTTCTAATTCAGCCTTGCCTCTTTTGGGAAGTATGTCATCCCAGCAGGTCGTATCCCCTAAAAGAGCTTGAGCAGGAATCCCAAAACAGGTTTTCCCTTCTCCCCACTACAAAACCATGCCCTCTTACTTCTGACCTATGACCTCACCATGTCCCGTATTAGTTGGGTACAGGCTGGTGGTGCCTAGGCCTTGCGCGTGGCTTCTGTCCGTATGTGTCTGAAGTCTGCCTGTTGCTCATGTGTTCGTCGCGGACTAAAGACTTTGCCTGCACAACCTGCCGTCCGTTCCTGGCTTTTTTATGAGCTGTTGCTTTGATTTCCCGCTTACTTGGGGTCTGGGATTTACTTGGTACTAGGCTTCGCATTTCTTTCAGCCCATTTCTTAATTGCCCTTACTTCTTGCCACATTACTTGTCATTCCTGCCGTGATGACTTACTCCCGCTAGGCCTCTTTTGGGCCCGTCGTTCCATTTTTTTCCCCAGTGGCTTAACATGGCCACTGGTGTTCTTTCTTATGGGCTCTAGTGTCCCTTTTGTTTTCTCTTGGGCCTTTTCGACCCATTTACTTTCTTTGGACTTCCTTGGCCCGTTTACTAACTCTGCATTCCCATGGGCTTTTACTAACTTCATTAGGTTTCCTCGGCCCAATTTCCTTATTCTCTTCCTTGGGGCTCATGGGTTTGCCATTAACCCCTTACTTTCTTTGTTTACATTGCTTTGGGCCTGCCGCGGCCCATTCTCACTTTTCTATACCATATGCTGCCTATGGGTGCCATTTCTCTCTTTCCGAGCCTTTTAGGCCCATTTGCTTCCTTAAGGCCCATTTGTTTATATTATGGGCCTGTGATCTATTATTCTTACCGCTTGGGCTTAATGGTTTTACTCTATACTTGCAATTTCTCTGCTACCTGTGTTGCTGGGTTGGGCTTCCTTCTTTCTATTCGGACTCCAAAAAGTGACCCTCAACACTCGTCTCCAAAATCGTCACCCCCTGGCCTTTTCCCTCCTCGGTTTGAGGGAACTATGAAGAACTGCCTCTTGAACTAATGCAAGATTGAAATGAGGCGTTGGTGTCTCCACTAAACCAGGTGCAATGTGTTATGTGTATGCCCCTAGGGGGCATAGTGTCATCGTCACCTCGGTCAAATCGCCTTTGAAGAGTTCGCACAACCTGTATGCTAATTGAAACAATATCATCGTCACTTCTAGATGAGTTTGCTTGGGATGGAACAATGGCGAGAGCCTTCCCGTGATCTCTGCTAAATCTCACACGTAGAGACATAACCTAGAAAAGCAAATTCAAGATTGATTAGTAAGCCCAAAACATATGACAATACAAATAAACAGGCAAGTATGTCTAACCTTATTGCCTAATATATATCATGCATGTTAATACTAAGATGTCATGTTACCTCAAAATATCAAGGTTTTCAAAATACCTCTCTCAGGATTCAGATTCGACAACCATCGTTTAATCCTATCTCATTTTGTCTCAAAATATCAAAGTTTTCAAAATACCTCTCTCTAGATTTAGATTCGACAACGATCGTTTATTCCTATCTTAGGATAAGAGTTTTGGAGGTATGTGGATAAACAAATAAATGCATTTTTTTAATTATAATTATTAACGTTTTCTAATCAATTTGTTTTTAATAATAAAAGTTCTATTTTTTAAATTACCATAATATAACACATTAAATAGTAAAGAAGTCAATAAAGTGAGGCTGTAGATGTAATTTTACAAATTTCACAAACCCAATCGGGTTATATAAACCTATTGAGTTACTTGGGTTGTCACAAACTCACCGGATTTGATTGAGTTTGACTGGATCTTATGCATAAATAATTCATTTAAACACTACATTGGTCTAAAGTGTCAGGTCACTGAATTTTTTATTAGACCGGCTCAGTTTCATAGCTATGGTGTCCATACATAATAGTGAAGTAAATAGTAGCATAGAATAGATGGTTGTATGGGTTCCAGTTAGCTCAACTAGTAAAGTTTATGACGGTTAAATAAGAGATCTGAAGTTCAATTTTTACCTACATTAAAAATTGATTGGTGTCTTGATCTATTATTAAAAATGAATGCTATAAATTAAAACTCTCTTAAAAAAAAAAAAAGAAAAAAAAGAGAGAGAGAGAGTAGTAGGTTGCTCCCGAAGAGAGAACATTCCATTCCATTTTCACTGTCCATTTTAAATTTGACGGTTGATAGTAGGCAGTAGTAGTGATACTCAAAACTCAGCGCCAATTCTTCAAAAAAAACTCAGCGCCATCTTTTTTTTTTTTTTGAGAAGGCAGCGCCAATCTAAAGTACGCTGGACTATTTGTCTAGTAGTGATAGTAGGCCAGGTCTGGCTTTTTTAATTATTTGTCTCGCCCAAATGGAAATAGAAGTACTACTACCGCTACGGTACTACCCAAATTACCCCCACATGAAAAATAAAATAAAATAACGAAGGAGAATCCGGGTCCGAGTCCGAGTCCGAGTCCGAGTCCGAGTTTTTGGGTCGTAATTAGCAAAGCATTCTCTGTCTGTCTCTCTCTCTCTCCTCCATCCTCACCCAACAACACTTTGTTGTAGAAAGAAATGGAAATGGAAATGGAAATTGAGCACTGGTCTGTTAGGGTTTATTTTGAAAGAAAGGAAAGCTAAGGTAAGGTAAGGTCGAAATTGAAGGCGATCATCATCATCATCAGCATCAGCCATGTCTCGCCAAATGACCTCCTCCGCCTTCCACAAATCCAAGACTCTCGACAACAAATACGTATCATCTCTTTCTCTTCTTTGCTTTGCTTAGTGCTTACCCACAATCAAATCATTTTTCATCCATCAAACTAGTAGTAGTAATAATATTCTAGTTTGAATGAGTAGTAGTAATATTCTCAATCTGTCGCTCGTACTCGTACTCGTACATAGCGAGAAGTAAAATTTTTATTCATTTTTTGGTTGTTGATGTAGATGCTCGGAGATGAGATAGGGAAAGGAGCGTATGGTCGTGTTTACAAGGGTTTGGATTTGGAGAATGGTGACTTTGTTGCAATCAAACAAGTTTCTTTGGAGAATATTGCTCAAGAGGATCTCAATATCATTATGGTTTGCCCAATCATCTTTTCCTTTTCTTCGCTTTCCCACCTCACCCCTTCATCATTTTCTCTATTATTAATGTTTTCTGGAAGATTTTTTTGGAACAGTATGGACCTTGTTATTAGTCACATTTGTAGAAGATTGTATTTTAAAGTTGTAGTTAATAATAAATATAATTTATCAAAAAATTATTTTGGGTGCTTCTAGTTCATACCGGTTTGGGAGCTGAAAGCTGTCCTGCCAAAAAAATCAAATTCCATATACTTACATAACCATATAATTACTTTGCATATGTGCATTGATTTTCTTTTCACCATGTAATTTTAAAGCTGGAAATTTGTATAGTTATGGAGTCGAGCATAATGAACCCCTTGACCCAAATACAGTAATTGATAGGGTCATTATTAATGTTATAAATGAAGAAGTTATATTCCAAAGTTGCAAATTAGAAATGGTACAAAATAAATTTCTGGGCTTGTTTAGGTAATTTTGAGTTTTGCTACTTAACCAGAACCTAATTCATACATATTTTGATTGAAAATAATACCTTCATCTTATTTGCACCCCCGCCATTTAAAAAAAATACCTTCAACTTACTACATACATTTTATTTGAAAAGCAGAATTTGTTCAGATCCTCTAACATGTTCAATCTTTTTTTAGTGGTATCTCCAGAGATCTATATTATTAATGCAACCTCCATTTTTCTCATTCATGGAGTTGTATTTAGTATCTCTAAGAAATATAATTATCCACTGTTAGTCAGTAATGTGGGTTGGATTGGATTACTTAGTGTTGCGTGCCCTTTCTACATACTTTTTACATGAGTTATTGGATAATATGTCTTGGTTTGGGTTTTGATAATGTGAGCTATTTGGGTATGAGGTGACATTCATAGTGACCGACTTACCTTGTTGGCTATTGGACTAGAGGTTATCATATATATTTTGTTTTTCAATTTAATCCATGTTCTCTATGCTTAAATCATAAAGAATTATTTTTCTTATAGCAGATGATGGACTCTTACAAAAGGGGTATTACCTTCTTTTACTGCCAAATTTTAATAAGCTTTTGTATTGCCATTTTTTCAAAAGTATTTCTGTATGTTCCCGACCGTATTCCTGGTTCTTCCAGATTCTGTAGAGCATTTATTGTTGTTTCTGTTTGCCTAATTGCATATTGTATTTAGCCTCTGTTCAGCTAATGTGCAACTTAAAAGGTACAACTTTTAAAACCTCACGTTTAAGTAAAACTGTAATTTTACCCAGCTTATATTTTGAAATAAATAAATCACTGAAAATAAGCTTGTGTTTTGGAACAACTTATTTACATAGTGTTTTTCAAAAGATATAGTTTTTGGTAACATTTATGTTAAATGTGTGACAAAAAGCTAAACGTTAGATTATTTGCAAAAAAGTTGAGACAAAAAACAAAAAAGCAAAAGCCAAATGTACTGTAACGTAATCACCTTGTTTTTTGAAATAAATTAACCAATGAAAATAAGCTATACCAAACACAGTGTAATCAATTGAAATCACCTTAAGAATCCATGTTTTGAAAATGTTGAAAAAAAAAATCAGTGTAGTAATTACTTTGTTTGATCCTTTTAAACGATTATTTCTACTTTTACGAAATTTTTGTTGGTTATATGTTAATTCTTCGGTGGGGCTCTTGTATACTGCCCATGTATTAGGGCTTGCTCTATTTTCATTTAATAAAATTTTAGTACTGATCAAAGAAAATGAAACCTCTATTGGATGTGAGATGGGAAATTTCATGCTTGTAATGGAGTGTGAACCTTTAAGGTGTTGCAAACATATACATCTACATCTCATCAATACATGCATGGAAACTTTGGGACTTTCTCATCTTCTTTTGTATTACCTTTTATCTATATAATTTCTAGTTCCCCTATTGACTTGTTTCTCAAAGCTCATTTTCTATCTTGGCGCATTTTTATTGTCAACCTTAATTATGAAACCTTTCTTTTTTTGAGGTTAACAATGAGTGTGTCTTGTTTAGCAGAGTAGACAATAAATATAAGAATCGGATTTATATATGTATTTGGTCCTCTAAGATGTTATCTTTCCATATATTATTGTTTCATGTATCTACCATGTTGATTTGTCTCACTGGGTGCTTTTTTCCTTTGATTTTACTCTCATTGGTGGGATGCTTTAACGGTTTAGCAAGAGATTGATTTACTGAAGGTACATTTTTTTTCCTTATTTTTTAGTTTTAATGTCTCAATTATGGTTTTAATTGTGTATTCCTTTGCTTAATTCCAACCATGAGATTTAGTGTGATCCACTAATGCACACTAATACCTGTAGTACTTGAAGGCTTTGGGTTAAATGAGAAGCCTTCTTGAGATATGCTGAAGTTGTTGCATACCTAATTGGCTATGGCTTTAACCATTGATACATTATATCTTTAATTTCCAATTAGTGCTAGCTTCTTCCTTTGAGCCTTTGGCATTGCATTTCTGGTGTTAGGGTCTACATGTTCTCTTTTCCGTGGAAGGTAATATGGAGAGTGAAGGCTAAAATGAAGGTAGCCTTCTTTGTGTGCATTGCAGCATTGGGAAAGATTCTCATGGTTGTCAATCTTGTTAAACGGGAATGTTTATAGCGAATCGGTGTTGTATGTGGAAACAAAACTGTGACTATTGATCATTTGTCGCATTTATAGTTAAACAGGTGATGCCTAAAACAGTGAGAGGGAGTGCTTCAATATTGGTGACCAAGACCTGATTCCTTTGGAAGTAGGGTACGGATGTGGCAAATATTGAGGGCGAGGAATAGAAGGACTTTTGAGGGGCAAGAGCTGTAAATAGAGAGATTGAAACCCCCAATTTATTGTGTCTTTTCTATTGGATGCCCATGCACACTATCGAAGCCCCATCCCCCCTCCTCCTCATCAATTTGCCATATATAGTGTCCACTACCCTTCTCCACAAGGCGTCCCTTTCCATCGCTTTCCTCTGTAGTCACTTCTCCAATAGAGGTTGATTAAATAGCACCAGATCTCGAATGCCTAACCCCCCATTTTGAAAAGGTGCACAGACACACCTCCAACTAACCAGGTGATGCAGTTCATTTTTAAAGCTAGCTATTTACTAGTGCCTATGTTGTATGACAAGTAGTTCCTTTACGTGTAACAAAAAGTTAGTTGATAAGATTGTTAGTGATAAGTGCAACAGCCTATCAGTTAGTTAGAGAAGTTTGTTAGGCTTTGGCCAATCATGTGACAACCACATGGTAGGTTCTTGTAACTAACTCAGCAACTTGCTTTTGTAACTATAAATAAGCAAGGCTGCCCTCAATGTAACCAGTTGAATTTGAATCCAAGAAATCTCTACCTATTAGGTATTATTCTAAGAGTGTGTCTCTTGAAGAGCTAGTTCATTCTTTCTTTTCGCTAAGCAACTTAGCTTTCTAAAACAGCTTTCTTTTTCACCATTTTCCTCCATCATAATTTGGTATCAGAGCTTGAGATCAATTTGGGAATTCAAGTTCTTTCTTGTCCTTTCTATTCTACAGCATAGCCTATTCAAAGATTCAATCCTTGCATTCATTTTTTTATCCTCTACCAGTGATCCTAAGGATTTGTGTAGATGGCATCAGTAGTATTCTAAAGAAGGAACAAGAAAGCTTTTGTAGCACATGAACCTGACCATGGAGAAACCTAGGTGACATTGGAGCAGACTATGGAGTTGCTAAGGGGGCAGCTTGCTGCCTTGACTGAGGAAGTGCGAAGAAACCAGTGTCATCATCCTACAAATGATGGTGAACAAGCTGAAGATGCTGATGCAGATAGCAACAGCAACTTCAACAACCCATTTGGCCAACTTGTGAGAGGAAATCAGCAAGTGCCTGTGCAAGAACCAAGGCCAGCCAAGTCTTGTGCATTTGCAAGTTCCTCAAAGAGAAGAGCCAAGATGGAAGCCAAACATCAAACTTGATCTTCCAAAATTCCAAGGGAGCCTGAATCCTAAAGAATTTGTGGATTGGTTGAATCAAATTGAGAGTATATATGAGTACTATGAAGACCAAGATTCCAAGAAGTTGAAGTTGGTCTCTATCAAGCTGAGAGGGAGAACTTCAGCCTGGTGAGAACAACTCCAAGTTTAGAGAGTTAGGAGGGGTAAAGGAAAGATTCGAGAATGGTTCAAATGAACCAGAAATTGCAAAAGCAATTTCTGCCTTTCAACTATATGCAAGCTATCTACAAAAATGATTCTTGGCAGACCAAGAATGATAAGGGAAGTGCAGCAACGTGCTTTATTGTTAATGTGGCATCTGATTCATCAAAGGAAGCCAATACATGCAAAGAAGAAGGTATAGCTTTAATCCTTGATAACACCTTTCTAGTACCCAAAGAAGATATGTTGATGAATGCACCTGTGTATGATCAATATGAAGAAGAAGAAGAAGAAGAAGAAGAAGAAGAAGAAGAAATGTGTGAGAGTGTATTGATAATTGAAGAAAATAAGGGAGGGGAATGCATTCAAGAACCCGTATATGATCAATACGTGGAAGAAGTAGATGCTCATATAGAGGAAGAAGAGGATTTATCATGAGTAATAAACTTCATGCTAGTTCCAAAGAAAGAAATGGAGGATGACAAGTGTCGTGGAAGTACTTATGAGGATATGGTGTCACAAGAAGTTTTTAACAGTCTTGAATCTTGAATCAAAACCAGCCCCAACCACAAAAATGATCTTGCTTTAAGAAACGAGGTGAAGTTAGATATTCAAGAAAGTGCTTAGTGTTCTTAATTAATGACATTCAAGATTATGTTCTTTGTGATGTGACAACCATGGATGTTTGCCATCTCTTACTTGGGTGTGAAAGATCATGTCCATTTCAAACCATTCTGGGTGGAATGAGCAACACATTCAGCTTATACAAGAACGGAGATTGTTACACATTGCAACCAAAGAAGGGGTAAGCTAGCCCCAAACCAATGGTCAAAATGAAGAAGGTTGGATGCAAGAGCATCTACATGGCTGCTTACACTTGCAGCCTTGACACAAAGCAGCAACAGTCCTTAATCTCTAACATACTTGATACAACAACTAACGAGAATGCAAATCGGTGGAACTATCAGATCGTATGCACATCTCCAAAAGTTTCAATGTGTATCACTTCCTGCCCTATCATGCACCAGATCAGCTTACAACTAGCCACACTTGAGGACAAGTATGTTCCAAAGAGGGAGAATCTTGATGCAGTTCATTTCTAAAGCTAGCTGTTTACTAGTGTTTATGTTGTATGATAAGTAGTTCCTTTCACTTGTAACAGAAAGTTCGTTGATAAGATTGTTAGTGATAAGTGCAATAGCCTATCAGTTAGTTAGAGAAGTTTGTTAGGCTTTGGCCAATCACATGGCATCCACATGGTGGGTTCTTGTAACTAACTCAACAACTTGCTTATGTAACTATAAATAAGCAAGGCTGCCCTCATTGTAACTAGTTGAATTTGGATCCAAGAAATCTCTACCTATGAGGTATTATTCTAAGAGCATGTCTCTTGAAGAGCGAGTTCATTCTTTCTTTTCTCTAAGCAACTTAGTTTTCTAAAATAGTTTTCCTATTCACCATTTTCCCCCATCACTAGGTCATATTTAAATTCATTTCCCAGCCCTCCCCATAGAAAATCCTCGTGTAATAGGCTGGCTATATATAGTGCTCTCTATTTTGACCTCCCTTAGAAAGGTACATCCTTTGTCATCTGGCCAAATGCCTCTCCATTTTCTCTAGCACACCATTCCATTTGGCTTTTGCCTTGTAAGTGGAGCCTAAAGGAAGGCTCAGATAAGTTAAGGGCAGCTGGGCTACCTTGCATCTCAGAATAGCAGCCAAAGCTTCAACTCCCGGCACTTCACCAACCAGGACCAATTCATATTTCCCCAAATTTATTTTCAAACCAGTGATAATTTGAAACCACGTAAAAATTGCTTTCCAGTGCCAAATTTGTTCTGGATATTGCTTCATAGATTTGTTCTACTCTTGATCTCATGGGGAGGTTTTTAGTATGTAGCCAGTGCACTCCAGTTGTCCCCTATGTATCATTGTATAATCTTTTTGGTAATACAATTGCTTTCTTTAATGAAAAAGAGGGTATGCTCAACACTCTAAAAAAATAATAAACTCAACACTCTAAAAAAATAATAAACGAACAAAAGAAAATTGTCTGCTCAATGTGTTATTGATGCTGTTTGGAATATGATTCTTTTATTGCAGAACTTGAATCACAAAAACATTGTGAAATATCTTGGATCTTTAAAGACAAAGACTCACCTTCACATAATCCTAGAGTAAGTCAACCCCATTTTTTTGTTGGAAAGATTTGATTACAGCGTTATTTGTACTCTCTGCTTGAAAATCTGTGCTTTCTGTTTTTTTGCTTTCACATAGGTATGTGGAGAATGGCTCACTTGCGAACATTATCAAGCCCAATAAATTTGGGCCTTTTCCGGAATCACTGGTTGCTGTTTACATTGCTCAGGTTTGCTAGTGTCCTTGCAGTTCATTTCTATTTGCTTGGTGTTAAGTTTTGCTTAGGTTTGCTAATTCATCATGAGACAGGTTTTAGAAGGCTTGGTCTACCTACATGAACAGGGTGTGATCCATCGGGATATTAAGGGTGCAAACATATTGACAACGAAGGAGGTAAATTCCTGGCATTGTTTCTAGTCCTATATTTTATTTGATCTTCTAAATATGAATTTAGAAGCAGTTTAATAGCTATGGTTGCCTCATCTTATTGCATCCAGTGCAAAGTTTACAATTGACATAGTTTAGAAGGATTTTTTAATGCTTATTAAATCATTTTCCACCTTATGCTTAAAGTATTATAGTCTCTGGAAAAAACTCATTAGCACAAAAAAAGGATTGATGTAGCTTGCCAAAGGATCAAAGTTTTGACAGCATGAAAAAGCTCCTTGGGGTGTATCAAAATATTTACATTTAATGTGCATAATATTTTTATTAATTTATTCATTGTTGAAGTTCTGTTTTGAAGTTCAATGTGCCTTGTGTTCTCTAGACAAATCACATGATGAAAATTTTTCTGTTATTCCCTAACTTGGTTTGCAATATGTTTTGGAGATATTGCCAATCTGCTATACCTCAAACTGCACTTCCTCTCCCTGTTAGGACAAAGTTGAGGGTGAGGTTGTGGGTTCAAAACTCATGGGTTTGTGGGTAACATACTAATAGAAAATAAAATCTTGTGGGTTAGTCTAGAAGAGTGATTCAAATGATCCAATGTTGATGGTTTTGAGGCTAGAGAATTATCTTAAAAGTTGGTGGACCACTGCGAATTGGATGATGTGAGAGAAGATCAATTTTTAAGTGGGGAAATGAACTGTTGCAATGGGGAATGTGTGTGTTTTTGTCTACATCCCTATGGTTTGGGTTTAGTTTAAACTGCCATTGATTTGCTGGTAGGCTTGTGTCAAATGGTGTTATATGTGTAAGAAAGCTAGGGAGACTGTGGATCAGTTGTTCCTTCATTGTGCATATGCTAGCGAGCTTTGGTCATTGATTCCCTGTCTATTTGGGGTTCAACGGGTTATACCTCATAATCTAACTGCAGTTCTAGCTTGCTGGAAGGGGAGCTTTTTTAGGTGAGGCCTTCGTACGGTTTGATGTGCAGTGCCCTTGTGTGTTCTGGTTCACGTGGAGGGAGTGTAATCAAAGAGCATTTGAGGGGCCCAAGTGTTTTTTAACGGACCTGAAACTGTTCTTGCTGCATACTTTATGTAGTCAACGACTGTTCTATCCATTCATTCATTTCTTCTTTGCTTACCTTCATTGGTAGTTGTAACTTTCATGATTTTTACTCTTTAGTATATCAGTTGTGTACTGAATTTCCTCTTTTTAATAAAGTTTGTTATTAATAAAAAATGTCAGTTGCCTAGGGTAACTATAATGATGCTTCTTGACTCTACTAGGCAGGATCTGTGTCGTTTATCTTGCTGATTCATATAGCTTTCAGAGAAGTCCTGTCCACTAGACCCACACAATCAACTTTCCAATCCTTGCTGCAGCCTGTCGGATTGGCCATAGCAAAATGTCAAGCCCCATTTTGTTTTCTAGTGAAATTTAGGAGTATCATGCTAATGTTCTTTATGATTTTGGTATAACTTTAGGTATCGTAGATGTAACTGTCGTGATGGGCCAAAGTGATACCAATAAACAAATTATCTACCTGATAGGTTCATGGAAAAAAATATGTTGGTTTGTTGCTGTAGAAAAATCAATTAAAAAGAGTCTAGATGCTTAGCAATTTGTGAGGTACACTGTCTGCGTACATGAGCATACTCTTTTTCATTTCAATACAAGTTTTATTTTATCAAAAAATGCTTTAGAAAGCATAGGTCACTAGTTCGAATTTCTCTTTCCCTCTTCCCTTGAGTCAAAATTCACTTCTTAAAAAAAAGCAGATATTCTTTGTCGTTAGATAATTATAGCATTAAAGTCATACCTAGCTATTGAAGACTGATAGGACCAACAATCTTTTTCTGAATTTATAAAGCATATACAATAGGGATTGGGTGAGTGGGAGTATAGTATGTATATTTTTTTTGATAAGTAATAAACTACATTGAATAAAATGCAAGAAAATACAAAGGAAAAAGGCACTTAGGCAGTGTGCTAGAAGCTACAAAAGAAAACACTAAGTAACAATGAAAGTACAAAAATCAAGTATATCAGGCAAAGAAATGAAAGTGAAAACCCCTGATATGTTGTGGAGATAACACCTTGGGGAGCCTCCTACTGAGTAGTTAATATTAACTACTCTCTCTTAACATTCTTATTCAATAGCTTGTGGAGATACATTAGAAGTGGCTGGTTGAACTTCTCTAAATTCCTTGTTTATGATGTGGGGAATGGGACTAGAGTGAAATTTTGGAAGCATGTGTGGTGTGGAGATTGTACTCTCCAAGAGGCCTTTCCGGAGCTTTTTTGCCTTAGTAGGTCTAAGGATTCCTCGGTGGCTGAAGTTATGGGTTGGTCTGCGGGGAGGTTTCATTGGAATGTGCAATTTCGTCGTCCACCACAAGATTGGGAAGAAGAAGCCTTTGACCGGTTTATGGGGTTGGTCTATTCTTCGACAGTGTGGGGATTTGGCCCAGATAAGGCTTGTTCGAAGCTTGCAAGGAATAGAAGTTTTGAGGTTAGAGGTTATTATAACTCCTTCTACCCTTCTACTCTTGTTTCCTTTCCATGGAGAATGATATGGCAATCGAAGGTTCCTCCAAGGGTGGCTTTCTTTTCTTGGTCTTCTTCCTTAGGTAAGATCTTAACAACAGACAACCTTCGTAAAAGACGAGTGATAGTGCTTGAATGGTGCTATATGTGTAAGAGGTGTGGGGAGTCGGTGGATCATCTACTTCTTCATTGCTCCATAGCTTGGGAGTTGTGGTCTTTGGTCTTCTGTTTGTTTGGTATTCAATGGGTTATGCCTAATACTGTTCTTGGATTGTTTGAGGCTTGGCAAGGAAAGTTAGCGCGACATCGTCACATTGATGTTTGGAAATTAGTGTCTCATTGCTTGATGTGGTGCATTTGGCGTGAAAGGAATGCTAGAAGCTTTGAGGGTTGTGAACGTTCTTTGCTGGAGCTTAAGTCTTTTTTCTTACACACTCTCTTTGATTGGAGTGTGGTCTTTTCTCACTTTTCTTGTTCTTCTTTTTCTATTTTCCTTGATCGTTGTTCTTTTGTTTCCTTATTTGTGCCCCCATAGTACGTCCCCAATGTACTCGGTTTGACAATCTTTTTATTATTAATAATATTCTTACGTTATTTATCAAAAAAAAAAAAAAAAAACATTCTTATTCAATGTGGGACTTCACTCGCATTTTGTTCCCAGCAATCTTCCCTCATGTGTGAGTCTTTACCCATTTGTGGGCTTTGACCTAGTCCTACTTGCTCCCCCTTGCCTTATGGGCTTTTTCAATCACCAGCACATTATTCATGGGCCTTTCATACACCATCCATGGGTGTCAACCCTGCATGCTCATTCGTGGGAACCGGCCCCCACATTCCTGTCCATTGGAACCATGCGCTTCATGGTGATCTAGCATCATTGTCAATACTCCTTTTTGGGCCTTTCTCCATGATCATTTGTGTGGGCCCTTTAGGCTTGCTCTATCCCTGCTGTGGAAGGGACATTGAACACCTCACTACCTTTGTTGCACACCTTTCTTTGTAGGGCCTATTTTTGGGATCATTTGTGTGGGCCTTTAAGGCTTGCTCTATCCCCACTAGGAAAGGGACCCTAAACACCTTGCTACCTTCGCCGCACACCATACTAAGCTCTGATACCATTTGTTGGGGAGATAACACATTTGGGAGCCTCCAATTGAGTAGTTAATATAACATATAGGGATACTACCTAATCCAAAAGACTTAAGCTCATGAGTTTGTTCTCAATTATGTTATATTAACCACTCTCTCTTGACATTCTTATTCAACGTGGGACTTCACTCACGCGTATTCCCAACATGAAGCATTTGCCCAATCAAGCAAAGTTTGAAAGAAGAGAATCTTCAACTTATGAATTGATCTTTCATTCCCTTCAAAGGCACTTGTATTCCTTTCCCTCCAAATGACCCACATAAGACAATGAGGGATCATTCTCCAAAGCACCTTAGTTCTGACTTTATTAAACTTGCCTGATCAACTTGCTATAAGTTCCACAACACTATGTGACATGACCCAATGAACCCCAAATACTATACACACCATATTCTACAACTCTTGAGCTACTGGGCAATGTAGGATTAAGTGGTCAATGGTCTCCCCATTCCTCTTGCATGTGCAACACCAATCCAACACAACCATTGCCTTTTGCCTCCTTAAATTATCAGTGTTTAATATTTTCCCCATTGCTGTTGTCCAAATATAGAAGCTAACCTTTGTAGGAACTTTTGGTTTCCATGGGAAAAGAACAAGGTTTATGGGTTGTAAGGTCCTATAAAAGACCAAACATCAAAAACACCCCTAGGAGAGGGTTTCTAAAACTGATTTATCTGGCCCACTCCTCTAAGATCCAGAATATATGAGGTCTATAAAGGAGGCAACCGATTCTAACTCCCAATCTTGAACCGGTTGAGTAAAACTGATTTAATAATGGTAGTTTTCCCTTGAGGACGATAACAACTCAGCCACTGAAGCGTCCTTTTTACTGGCAATATTGTATAGTTCTGGTAAGTTAATTTCCAAGGGAAGTCCCTCACACCAAGGATCATGCCAAAACTTAACACAAGAACCATCCCGCACCTTAAAGATAATAATAGGATAAAAGCCTTCCACCCCTTCCTGATATATTTCCATAGACCAACCCCATAAGGCCCTTGCACACTACAAGAACACCAACCCACCCCTTTCGGACATGCTACTTGATGCAGATTGGTTAAGGAAGAATAAAATATTTTAATATTTTATGTTGTTTTTTCTTTCCTAGTGGAATTAGGATTTATTTGCTTTACAAGTTCAATTAAAATCCCTTTTCTAGTTGAATTAGGATTTTAATTGTTTTTTTTTCCTAGTTAAATTGTTTTTCCTTTCTCAAGTAGAAGTAGGTTTATTATTTCTTTTCCTAAAAGGAGTAGGAGAGATTCTATTCCTATAAATACTCTTTATAGAGGGGTTGATTATTGTTATTATGCGTTTATTAATAAAAGTTTGCTAGAGAGGTTTTCTCTATTATTTTTCCTATTAGCCTAGTGTTCTTGTAGAACTTAGGTTTCATGGAAGAGTTGTAGTAATTGTGTGTTATAGATTCTGCTTCTACACGCCCACGCTGCATGAGTTGGTATCAGAGCAAGACTAGGTTCCTTATGGCACAAAGAGGAGCATGTGGGGGAAGACTTGTTGCCATAGATGACGTGTATGAATGCGATGAGGTTGCATGTGATGCACAATTAGAGGCATTCTTTCAACGAATAGAGGAGTGGTTTGATGCACTTTCAAAGCAGCTCCCCACCTTAGCAGTTGAAAACCGACCTCAAAACTGCCATCCAAATCCACGTTATGTGGAGGAGGAGTATTTTGATGTTGAGGAGGAGGACTACGATATCAAAAAGGAGGATGAATACATTGATAGAGTCTGTGTAGTAAATTGGGATTCTCCACCAATTTATGATGACTATCTTGAAGATTATAGTCAAGGAGATAAGATTGAGCTTGATGAAAATAAAATCATATACATACAAGGTGAGCCTATAACTCACACTGTTGATGAGACTTTCAACATTAAAAAACAAGAGGTTATTGATTTTATTGATTACAATCATACGTTGGTACAATTGGTTTGTTCGACAATAGATGAGTTCTTTATTGATAAATGAAGTTTCAATCTACTAAAGTTTGAACTCGAACACATTAAACACTATGATTTCATTGGGGTTGATGAGCTCCTCAACAAAAATTTTCCCGATAGTATATTTAATATTATTTTGGAAAGATTAGTGGAAAACTTTATTGATCCATTCTGGGAGGATTTTATTGAACAAGAGTTGATAGAGGTCAACAAGAGGCATGAACAAGTGATTTTAAGTAATTTTTGCGGAAGAGGCAATATGAAGTTTATGGATGTGTGCAAGGATTCTTTTTTAGTACTTGCTTCATATATCCCTCCGCAGCAAAAGAGGTCAAGAATAAAAATTCATACATCAAGTTTTATTATGAGTGAGAAAAGATTGATAAGTAGTATATTGATTTGTCTTGTCTTGCACAGAAGAATAGGATGGAGAGGATTATTCGGGGTTCCAATTGATCGTGGAAGATTGCCACAAAACTTGAGGACGAGTTTTCCCCAACCCCGAGAGAATGATGCAGATTGGTTAAGAAAGAATAAAATATTTTAATATTTTATGTTGTTTTTTCTTTTCTAGTGGAATTAGGATTTATTTGCTTTTACAAGTTCAATTAAAATCCTTTTTCTAGTTGAATTTGGATTTTAATTGTTTTTCTTTTCTTAGTTAAATTGTTTTTCCTTTCTCAAGTAGAAATAGGTTTATTATTTCTTTTTCTAAAAGGAGTAGGAGAAATCCTATTCCTATAAATGATCTTTATAGAGGGGTTGATTATTGTTATTATGCGTTTATTAATAAAAGTTTTCTAGAGAGGTTTTCTCTATTATTTTGCCTACTAACCTAGTGTTCTTGTAGAACTTAGGTTTCGTGGAAGAGTTGTAGTAATTGTGTGTTATAGATTCTGCTTCTACACGCTCACACTGCATCACTACTGTATTTAGCTTCTATTAGCCTTCTCCACAAGGCATTCATTTCCATCGCATAGTATGTATTATTCTTTTTCTTCATGAAATATGTCTCTTTTTTTTGTGTTTTTTGACAAATGCATAGCATTGAAATTCATTTAGATCAGTAAATAAATGCAAAATCTTATATATCTGAGTTATTGAGTACTAGGTGTTTAACAGCCTTTTCCATGGTGTTCTGTTTATGCTCTAATTCAATGTTTTATAATAATATATCCCTGTGGTAGTGACTGTTAAGAACAGTGGGAGTGTTTTACTTATTCCCTGAATTGGTATAACTTTCATAAACCAGATTTCTGCTGTGTCAGTGCTACCTAATGGGAAAGTCTCAGGGATTATGCGTCTGTGGTCTTCAGAATGAAGTAATCTTTGGTGGTAGAAGCTTTAAGTGACTCATGTTATGCGAAGTTTTTTCTGATACAGTGGCTGATAACAGTTTAGCATGATAGTTGGCTAACTTTAAGAGATTTTTAGCTTGATACGTTTCTTAATGAGGGTAAATCCTGAGGTGCTTCAGTCTAAATGTCATGCGTGTGCTCCTATAGCTATTATTATTAGTGCAATGTCATTCTGGCTTCATAAGCTTTATATGTTTTTTTTTCCAACTTTGTTTCACCTATCTCTGGTTTCACTGTTCAATTCACAGTTATTTATCAGGGTCTGGAAAATTTCACTAATTCTATGAATTACATTAATCTATATGCTTTCAGGGTCTTGTGAAACTTGCTGATTTTGGTGTTGCAACTAAACTGACTGAGGCTGATGTTAATACACATTCTGTTGTTGGAACTCCTTATTGGATGGCCCCGGAGGTACTTCTATAATATATTTTATTTGTAATTTTGTCAGGTTTTGTTTTTTCTGATGTGGTTTGAGCCTCTTTTTTTTTTTTTTTTTTTTTTTTTTTTTTTTTTGATAAGTAAAAAGAAGTATATTCAAAGAGCTACCTCATGAAAAACATAAGGTAGAGCAAGGAGTACAGAGAAGGAAACAAACAAAAAGAAAAGACAACAAAACAAACATAAACCAACAAAGAACTAAGTACAGAGCAGAGAATTAAGGAACAAAGGAAGAGAGTCACTAGAGGTGATTTCTCAAGCCCTAGACCAATCAAAGAGGGAACCACTAAAGAAAGCGAGCAACTGGTCATCGGATTTGTCCGTATCCTCAAAGGTTCGCCAATTCCGCTCCCTCCAGATACACCACATTAGGCACAAAGGAGCTAAATTCCAAATGCTAGAAGAGTGTTTTCCAAATCAATTCCACCAACCAAAAAGCGTATCTGCAACCGACCTTGGCAGAACCCAAGAGATCCCAAAAGATCTAAAAATCAAGCTCCATAGCTGAAAAGCTTTTTCAGAATGGAGTAGCAAATGATTCACCGTCTCCCCATTGCAATGGCACATAATGCACCAGTCAACAAAAACAACTCCTCTACGCCTCAGAATGTTCCTTGTAAGAATCTTCTCCCAAATAGCAGTCCAAACAAAGAAAGAGATGCGCGGAGGAGCCTTAACCTTCCAAATACCTTTCCAAGAAAAGATAATAGGCAAAGGACAACGAAGCTTATTGTAGAAAGAGCGGATGTCAAAATCCCCCTTCTTCGACAACTTCCACCTTATACGGTCTCCGAGTTCAGATCGAGGTAAATTTGAACCCAAGGTACGAAGGAATTCATTCACCTCACTCACCTCCCAATCATTTGGATCCCTTAGTAAACGAACATTCCAGCTTCTCCGAGCCTCCATTCCCAACCTTTCGAGAGACGAGGCCACCGATGCCTCTCTATTTGAAGCAATCCCATACACTATTGGGAATGATAGATGGAGTGGTAAATCCCCACACCACCTATCTATCCAAAACTTCACTCTATCCCCCACCCTTACCTTAAACTGAATGCGTTTGCTAAACACCTCCTAACCTTTTTGAATACTTCTCCATAAACCACACCCATAGGCACCCCTACCCAGCTTGGAAGACCAACCCCCCTACTCTTCCCCGAACTTCGAAACTACAACCCTCCTCCAAAGATGAGTCTCCTTAACCCCAAACCGCCATAACCATTTTCCTAGTAAGGCTTTATTAAAAGTAGTTATTTTCCTTACTCCCAAACCACCGTTCGCCTTAGGAGCACACACCTTATCCCACCCCACCAAATGAGCCTTCGAATCCCCCCACAAGCAGTCCCTTTGCATCTTCTCAATCTTATTAGCCACATGCGATGGGATGGTAAAAAGAGACAAATAATAAGTAGGAAGGCTAGCTAGCGTACTCTTAAGTAACGTCAGTCTTCCACCTTTTGACAAATACAGTTTCTTCCACCCAGCCAGCTTCCGCTTAATTTTCTCAAAAATAGGATTCCAAATAGAGGGAGACTTATGAGAAGCACCCAGCGGCATACCTAGATAGGTCATAGGCAAAGTCCCAATCCTACAACCCAGAATCTCTACCAAGGCATGCACATTATTAACCTCTCCTATTGGAACCATCTCTCTCTTTAGGACATTAACCTTCAAACCTATCACAGTCTGAAAACAAAGGAGAAGCATCTGAACGTGAAAGATCTGCTCCACTTCCGCATCACAAAAAAGAATAGTATCGTCCGCAAACAGAAGATGAGAGACACATTCCCCTTCACCCCGTCTACCATCAGCCTTAAAACCTTTGATCAAGCCAACACCTTCAACTCTTTTCAACATCCTGCTTAAAACCTCCATAATAACTAGAAACAACATAGGAGATAGCGGGTTCCCTTGTCTCAGACCCCTCGTGCTCTTAAAAAAGTCAGCTGGAGTCCCATTAACCAAAATAGAGAATTGAACAGTTGAAATACAAGTATGGATCCATTTACACCACTTCTCCCCAAAGCCCATTCTCTTCAAGAGATCTAGCAAAGCCTCCTAATTCACGTGATCATAAGCTTTCTCAATATCTAGCTTACAAATAACCCCCAGAGTCTTACTCTTCACTCGACTATCAACACACTTATTAGCAATAAGAACTGAGTCAAAAATCTGTCTACCTCCCACAAAACTATTCTAGGACTCAGAGATCAATTGATCTAAAACTAGCTTCAAACGATTTGCCAAAACCTTAGACAAGATCTTGTACAAGCTCCCCACCAAGCTAATAGGCCTGAAATCTCGAATATTGGAAGCATCATTCTTGTTAGGAATTAAGGCTATGAAAGTAGCGTTCAGAGATTTCTCAAACTTACTGTGAAGATAGAACTCCTCAAAAATTGCTAGAACATCTCTTTCCACCACTCTCCAACAATGGTGAAAGAAGGCCATAGAAAAACCATCTGGACCTGGGGCTTTATCTCCAGCCAACTCATTAACAGCTAGAAGAATCTCCTCCTTCTTAAACCTCCTTTCAAGCCAGCCCCTCTTCGACCTTACTATTTGATCAAACTCCAAACCTTCCACAAAAGGCCTCCACTCCTCTGTCTCCTGATACAAGTTTTTATAAAATTGTACCACCTGAGCAGCCACCTCAGACTCCTCCTCATAAACCACCCCATCTACCTCCAAAATGCTTAGATGGTTAAACCTTCTACGGGAATTAGCCATCTTATGGAAGAATTTAGTATTATTATCTCCTTCCTTAATCCATAACATTTTTGATTTCTGTTTCCATGAGATTTGTTCCAAAGAGAGAAGATTCTCTACTTCAGATCTCACCACAATTCTCTCACATGTCTCTGCATCAGAGAGGCCAAACTCCCCTTCCTTGGCATCAAGCAATTTCAAAGCCTTTAATAATTGAGACTTTTTGCGTCCGACATGACCAAACTCCGAACGGTTCCACTGAATGATATCTTCTTTCAAGGCCTTCAATTTTTTGGCAAATACAAAACTAGGAGTACCAGAGAAAGAATGTCGATTCCACCAAGAGTGAACTCTATCAGTGAAATCATCTGTCTTTAACCACATATTCTCAAATCTAAACGGACTTTTCCCCCTCGCCATTCCCCCTACCTCCACTAGAATTGGGAAATGATCTGAAACAGGACGAGGTAAAATCCGCTGGATCACATCCGGGTATTGCTCTTCCCAATCGTGAGACACCAAAACTCTGTCTATCCTAGACATCAAAGGCTGATTGGAGCCACTAGACCAGGTAAAACTCCTTTCCTCCAAAGGCAAATTAATCGAATTAAGATCCTCAATGAACTCCGAAAAAAGTCCCATAGCCGGAGTAAGACGGGAGTTACCCGACCGTTCACTCGAGAAACAAACAATATTAAAATCCCCAATGCAACACCAAGGGACATTTCAGTATTGTTGAATACCAACCAACTCGTCCCACATAAGCCCCCTCGAATTATTATCAATTGGGCCATAAACCCCAGAACACGCCCAGGTAAAGCCATCCCCCATCCCTTTCCACAGAACAGACACAGAAAAGGAACCCAGCAGATAGTCCACCCTCTCTAAGACCCTCTTATCCCACATCAGCAAAACCCTGCCAGCCGTCTGGATAGCATCTAAAGCCACCCAATCCACATAAGGACAGCTCCACAAGCTGCCAACCATTTGTCTGTCCAAGTCAGAAAGCTTAGTCTCTTGAAGGCAAATTACATCACACTTCCACTCACGTAATAAATTTTTCATTATTGAACGTTTTTGACAATCATTCAGACCCCTAACATTCTAAGAAAGAATTTTTAAATTCATAAAGACATGAAAATTCCAACTGTTGTATTAGCTCAGTAGCCAACACTCTACCTGCCATCATAATTAACCGAAGATTGCAAGTTCCTCAGCTCTCTCTTCCCTCTATTCTTTTTAATGACAGCTTTTCTAGGAACTGTAACTTTCCTGTTCAACACTTTGACATCTTCCGTCTCCTTCTCAATCATTTGTAACAAAGCAATACATAACTTCTCATGTCGACTCAAAGGAAGCCCCACCAGCTTACTAAAACCAGAAAGTTTGTTCTTCACCCAACTAGAAATATCCAATGTATCCACACACTCCAATGCCTCTTTATCACAGTTCAATTTAGTTGACAAAGGCAACCCAAAGGGAGTGATAGACATCAGAGGGATTGATAAGCTATCCTTTCCACCCAAACCCATATTTGAATTATTCAACTCTTCCACCACCAAAACACTCTCCCTAGGGACATCACCCACTGCCTTCGTGGGTATCACACCCAAACCCATATCTGAATTATTCAACTCTTCTACCACCAAAACTCCCTCCCCAGGGGCATCACCCACTGCCTTCGTGGGTATCACCACTAAACTAGATTGATCATGTTCCAGTACACCTATCGGCCTAGAGTTGGCACAACTGTCCCAGCCACCTTCAACCCCATAGTTAACACCCAAGTCCACAAACCCAGCCCTCGATAAGCTCAAAAAGAAGCCAAAAAGGAAGAGATCACCCGAAGACCGCGAAAGCGCCAAATCAGACTTATCCGGTGATAATGTGGGCTCAACAGAGCTAGTTCCGGCGAAGGAAGGGCCGTCGGCCATTGTCGGAGGCTAAGAACCTTGGCTCGGCACCTCTGGCTCAAGATCGAAGCACTGGGAAAGAGCCATGGGGCTCGCCTCCTTCATCGGAACTTGGGTTGTTCTTCCTTCGCCAGACAGAGAGCTCTCATCCACTTCAAAAAAACTTGGGCCAGAGCAAAAGGAGTTAAAAGAACCCACACTTGGGTTGGTCAGCAATGGGCTTGTGGCAAGGCCCAAAACTTGTTTATTTCCAGCCTGTTTGGTTTCCCTTGCAACCCATTTAGGGGCCTTAGTTACTCCTTTATTGCAATCCAAAACCATTGCCCGTGATTCCCCTTTGGACTTCATATCTCCCACTTTCTTTTTGTCCCAGGAAACCCGCCTCCTCCCTATCACATCAACCTCCACGATAAGACCTCTTCCTGACCAGCAAGATCTCCTAGCATCACTCTTCTTCCCCTTATCATAATCTTTTGAATTTAAACTGGAGCTTGGGAAACGTATCCTAGTGTCTACTAGATATTGCTCACCAACCTCTGCCTCCTCATTAATGCTCTGCTTCCTCTTGTCCCCTCCCACCACCTCCATCTTATCAAACTTACCCACCGGCAAAACCCCCACTTTGGCGCTCCTTGAAGTCTCAGATTCACCCCCTTCTTCTCATCCAGTTGCTTTAGGTGCTTTCTATCCTCTGTTCTTCCATGGAAGCCTTGCACAACTTCAGCAAAAGTTCTAGAATTTTGAGCTTCCAAGTTATACCTCTGCACCTGAGGAAAAAATCTTGGAAGACCAAAACCACCCATCGCATATTGGGAAGGGTTCAACAGCTTTCTTAGTTCAAGGCCAAAGGCCCTCCAACCAAATTTCTCTTTGCCTTCAGGGATAATAATTGACCTCCTACAACCACCAACTTTGAGTTCAGTCAATAGCAAGAACTGACCAAAAGAGTTAATGCTCCTTTGGAGAGTAAAAGCAGTCTCACCTTCTCTGAAAATAAAAAACTGCTTGGAGCTCTCCCCAACAACAAAGTCTTCAATATTATTCATCAGCCATTGTGTTGCATTCTTGCCCATGAAAACTGATCTCATAAAGAATCTGCCCCTCTCAAAGATCTGTAGCAAGAAGTAATGGCCCCCTTCCTCTAAAACTAATTTAAAGAATTTGGACTCAATGAAGAAACTACGAACTCCCCCCATATCAACTCACTATGATTATTCAATCCAATAAAATACTAAGCAAAATGGAAAACCACAATAATAATATTGATCAATTTGGGTCCATTATTGTGGAAGCCTCAGTAAACCTACGCCCATAAAAGCGCAAGAAGTTTAGAGATTCTGTTCTTGGCTGACCTAAAGGAATCCCACCCTGTGGTTTGAGCCTTGCGGGGAGTGATTGATACAAATTGTTGAATTGATGTTACAAGTGGTGACTCTGACTAGTTGATGAGTATTCATAGCCGACCCCCATTTAATTGGGATCAAGGCTTAGTTGAGTTGAGTTGTGCGTGTTTGTGTCCTTTATAATGTTTGTTCCTCGTAGTACACATTATTTCTTGTAAGAACTGATGTTGCAATTAATTTCTTTTCCTTTTTTTTTTTTTGGTGCTAGTAAGGAGGAGATCTCATCTTGACGAAATTTGTGAATGTTTCAGGTGATTGAAATGTCAGGAGTTTGTGCTGCTTCTGACATTTGGAGTGTTGGCTGCACTGTGATTGAACTTCTTACATGTGTGCCTCCTTATTATGATCTACAGCCAATGCCGGCTCTCTTTCGTATTGTTCAGGTGTGCCCATCTGTCTTTATTTATGGTTATTTTCGTTGTTATTAGGATGTGAGAGCATTCTGCATTGTGTGTGAATCCTACGGAGTTCTTTTTGCCAATTTTGTTTATTGTATATGTTACTTTAGACATCTCCAGTTATCCATTATTTTTACCGTTTGCTGGAGAAGGCTCAGTTCCTAATCATGCTTTTACCAGTTGAATGCTATCACTATGTACTTTTCTTGTTTGTCATATTTTGTTTGTGAAATGTTTATTTATTTTATTATCTTCTTTACACTTTGGATAGCAACGCTGACAATTGATTTTCCTCACCTTTCTTTCAGGACGAGAATCCTCCTATACCTGATAGTCTATCTCCTGACATTACTGATTTTCTGCGTCAATGCTTTAAGAAGGTGTGGTTGAAGTTAACTTATTTAGTAAAAAAAAGGTTCTTGTGTATAACGTTATTATGACTGTCACCATCTAATTGTTACTAATCTCTTCTCTTCCACTATATATTAAAATACTTATTTAGTGAAAATAAATTTTTATTCATTTATTGGTAATTAGTAATTTCACACGCTTCCAATGGGTCTTCCACCCAGCACCCCATGCTCTACGTTACCCTTTTTTTTTTTCAAATTATTTTTAAACAAGAAAGTAATTAATGGATTTATGCATTTGTTGGTGATTAGTAATTACACATGCTTCCAATGGGTCTTCCACCCTCCACCTCATGCTCTACGTTACTTTTTTTTTTTTTTTCAAATTCTTTTAATTATTTTTAAACAAGAAAGTAATTACTGATTTTATGCGTCAATGCTTTAAGGTGTGATTGAAGTTAACTTATTTAGTAAAAAATGGTTCTTGTGTATAACTTATTATATCAATGTCACCATCTAATTGTTGCTAATCTCTTCTATTCCACTATAGATTAAAATACTTATTTAGTAGTTTTTTTAAATTTATTTTTTTATTGATAATTTGTTTTTTGAGAAACCTTTTTTATTGGTAATTATTCATGCCCCCGATGGGTTGTCCACCCACAACCTCATGCTCTACCTTACTTTTTTATTCAAATTCTTGTTAATTATTTTTAAACAAGAAAGTAGCATCAAATATTCCTGAAACTAATATTAGTTAATGGATTTATTGCCATATCCTTACCATTTCATATTGTACCTGTGTCCATATCAGTGCTTTCTAGCTAGGGACAACATAAGTTTGCCACAGATTTGACTTCTTAACATTGAAGTCTTCCTTGGGAAGTTCTCAGTTGCTATTTATTCTGAAGCATTTATTTACTCAGTGAAACTAATATTTATTACCATACATTAAGGATCTGGAAATGCCAAAAAGGAAATTGTACTTGTTTTATTGCAAATATGTAATTAAGATCTCATTGTTGATAAAAAATGTAGCTTTGTTTTTTTAATGTATAACCAGCCTGAGAATTATCTTTCTTGTAATCAATATTGTAGGGTGAAGCAGGATCTTTTTAGATTTCAGCATCGTAGATATGATATATCTTTATGATATATATTTGGCTATAGTTTGATGCAGCATGACATAGGGTGGTTAGGACTTGTAGGATAAAATGTGTAAAATCAAGGCAATCAACCTGTGTTTTACAAGCAATGGAACTGACAAGAAGCAACTATAGTTACCATACTCTCTTTGAAGAGTGTTAAAGTTGCTTGAGTACTTATTTTCTATATCTATATTTAGTTGAAATATCATAAATGGGCTACAGGACACCTTGAGCATTAGCATCTGGGGATGCAAAAAAGTGTTTATTATACATCCTCAAAACCTACTTTATCTATTTTACCATCCCCACCAAACATCCCAATTTCTTTTTTTACATACAACTCATTAAAATAATATAAACTATACCAACAAATAATATAAACTATAGATTAAAATATGTATTTTTATTTTTACAACCCATGAATAGTAAGGTTGCATCTATACAACCTTACTATTCACAGTTGGCAAAATATTTTAGGTACCCATACCCGAGTAAAGCCCTCTTTTAGTGTCTAAAATAGCAACTAGGGAGGTTTTTACACCCAAAATATGCTAATGGTCTTATGCTATTAGATGGAGAATTCTAGTTATAAGCTGCAGAATATGGAAAGTGCATCGATTAAAGCAAGTTCTAAACAAATGAAGGCCACATAGAATATGATCCATGGATCCATATAGAATAGAATAAGATCCATGGATCATATCTACAGTTCATGTCCAGAAAATTTTAAAACTACCTAATGACTAATGTCTTTGAATTGAGATTAAAGGAAATTCAACTAAAATAAGTTAAGCATAAGACTAACACAATGAAACTTATGGATGGGAATCAGTTTTAACTTGGTCAGGCAATGAAGGATCCAACTTTGAACTTTAACAATCTTTTGTGGATTCTTTTGCCTCTATGCTTAATCCTTGAGCCTTTGATTTTCTAAATTACAGGATGGGCACCTCACATGTAGCCCATCTATTTGGAATTTGGTTCCAGGCTATTTAATGTGGACTGAACAGAATTGGTGGTCTTTTGAGGATGAGGGGAAAACTGTGGTTCATTTATTAGATTTATGCCAACGGACCCTCTTTGATTGGTCTCGGTGTTGGGGTTTCTTGGATTGTTCTACCCTTATGGATTTTCTTTCGTCTATTAGAATAGCTTGTGTCTTTTTGTTTCTTTTGTCTTTGTTCACTACCTTGAACTCTTTGTATTTTTCTTGCTATTCCTTTATTAATAATATTTTCTTCCTACTCATCAAAAAAAATTGATGCATTGAATTTTCCCTTTTATTTATTTATTTATTTATTTATTTATTTTGATAAGTAAGAAAGACGTATATTAAAAAAGTTGCTTTATGCAAAAGGGCACAAAGCAAATGAAAGATTTCAATAAAGAGAAGCGAACGAACAAAGAAGAAAATTAATTATAAAGGAGAGAAATAAGGAACAAAGAGAGAGAATCACTAGATGTGAGTCTCCAAGCCCTAGACTAGTAAAAAAGAGAACCACTAAATGAAGCAAGCAATTGGTCATCGAATCTATCTATGTCCTCAAAAGTTTGCTAATTACGCTCTCTCCAAATGCACCACATTAAACGCAACGGAACTAAATTTCAAATTTTAGACGAGTACTTCCCAATCAATTCCACCAACCAAAAAGAAAATTTACAATTGATCTTCGTAAAACCCACAAAATCCCAAAAGATATAAAGACAAAGCTCCATAACTGATGAGCCTTCTCACAATGTAGTAGCAAATGGTCCACTGTCTCCTCACAACAACGACACAATGCACCAGTCAACAAAATTGAAACCCCTACTCTACAAATTATCTCTCGTAAGAATTTTATCCCAAGCTACAATCTAAACAAAGAAAGAAACGCCGAGGTGCCTTAACCTTCTAGATACCTTTTCAAGGAAAGACAACGGAAGAAGACCTTGCAACTTATTATAAAACGAATGGATGTCAAAATCCCCATTCTTCGTCAACTTCCATCTCATATGATCTCCATCATCTATTGAAGGTATATTGGATTCCAAGATCTTAAACTCTTCTTCCTTAAGACTCTTTTGGATTGGGTTGCAGTGTTAGGTTTTTGTTCTTTTTCTTCATTCCATGGTTTCGTGGACTTTTGTACTTTATGCACTTGATTTGTTTTTGTCCTTGATGTATACTTCCTGTATACTCAGGTGACACTCTTCTTCTTTTTAATATATTTTTATTACTTATCAAAATATTTTCCCTTTTATTTTTTATATGTCGGTAAGTTACACATGCACCTAGCGGGTTGTGAACCCATGACCTTACTCTTCATCACATCATTGTGGGAGGAAGAAGTGCTCTTTGATCTAGAGCTCATTGGATTCTGGTTAAAGACTTGATCTTCTCATTCTCCATGTTCCTCAACCCTTTAACCAATTGGGCCTTCTTCAAGGATCCAAGAGGTCTAATACCTAAAACCGTCTTCCCCAAGGTCACAGGCTTCCTTATTGTTAATTCAATGATACTTAGTTATTACATTTTTCTGCTCATAGAAAGTTTCTCTTACTATCTTTGAGTACGTGAAGACTTGAATGTCAAGGGGGTGAGTAAGTAAATATTCCTATCTTTGATACATACACAGCTTTAATTTAAGAATGGTAAATGGAACTACCACCTAAATTTTTGAAGGTTTAATCAAGCTTTATTAGGGAAGTGGTTGTGGAGATAAGGAATTGAGGGAGAGTTACTCTGGCAGAAAGTCATTGAGGTGAAATATGGGACTCATTGGGCGGATTGGTGTACTAAAGTCGTTTGGGGCCCTATGGTGTTCTTTTGAAGTCTGGGCCCTTATGGTGTTCTTTGGAAGTCTATAGGGCAGGACTAAAGGTCTTTTTCCAGGTTCCTTCAATTTGATTTGGGTGATGGTACTAGAGTGAAGTTTTGGCCTGATTTGTGGTGTGGTGATTCTCCACTTAAAGAGGCCTTTTTGGAGTTGTTCCATATTAATCATGATAAAGATTCTTCCATAGTGGATCTTATGCAATTCTGTAATTCATTTCTTCATTAGGATGTTCATTTCTCTACTAGTTAAAATTTGGGAGTAGGAGCCTTTGTATGTTGTTATGGAATTAATTTATTCTACTTCTATGAGGGGAAGACAAACTTTGTTGGAGGCCAGTGGAGTGTCGTGGATTTGAGGTTGGAGGATGTTACCGTTCGTTGTCTATGTCTCATCTCATGTTATTACCTTGGAAAATTATTTGGAGATCTAATGTTCCTCCTAGGGTTGTGTTCTTTTCTTGGGCTGCAGCTTTAGGTAAGATCCTGCCTAAAAAAAAAAAAAAAAAAAAAAACTACGGACTGCAGCTTTGGGTAAGATCCTGCCTGCAGATAATTCACGGAAAATAGGCATTATTGTAGTAGACTGGTTTCCATAGTATATCCCCTTGTGTACTTGCAATCCTATTTCTGTCATTAAGAAAACTTTGTTACTTAACAAAAAAAAAGAAAAAGAAAAAAAAGAAAAACTACCACCTAAGTCTGAGACACCTTCTGCCTAGTCCCCACCCTCCTTAAATTTACTTTGGCTGGTCCAAACATACTCTCAAAACTGCAATTGTTCTGCTCTCTTGTTAATTTTTGTTGTGGTCTATGGACTGCTGAGATATATATGTGCAAACCGGAATACAATTAGTTGATTAGACTGAATGATTAGATGATGTGTGATTTATTGGTAAATATGTTATCTGAGATTTAGTCACATATTTCAGGATGCTAGGCAAAGGCCTGATGCGAAAACACTGCTTTCTCATCCTTGGATACAAAATTCTAGGCGTGCCTTGCAATCTTCTCTCCGTCATAGTGGAACATTAAGGTAGAAGTTGTGAAGTTCATTTTATTTGGTGTCTTTGATGGAGCAAATTCTTGTATCATTCATGCATTTCTTGGCCATGTGATCAACAATATCACCTATAGTTCATTTTATTTTGTTAAAAGAGTTAGGATGGTTTATTATCAATGGAAAATAAATAAGTTTTCATTTAAAATTACATGTTGATTACACACGTGTGGACATAGGCCCCCACACAAAAACATACTCGTTCTTGTACATACACATACAGAGTAATCCACTTATGAGACTTTTAGATGGGTGTTGTAGCTGTAATAATTGATATTGGTCTTATATTTTAAATATTTCAATTGAAGTGTGATGCACTGTATTTTATGTGTTGCCTGTGATGTTTAGGTAATTAATTTTTCTTATGGGTCAATTTATTTTAATTTCTGTAATTCTTCTATGCTTTTTTAATAAATATTAATATGGGTATCAATTTGTTTCTGTATAGATTTGGGTTTCTTTTAGATGGTATCAATTTGATTCTAGGGTTTTGAGGCTCTTCTTGTGTAAAATGTAATGGGGATTGGTGGTGAATAAAGCTGATATTTGGAGGAATAAAATGTAATGTGGCTCCTAGTTGGTGAGGTTATTACTCTATTACGGTACCATGTGGTGTGATAATTTTTATCTGTTCTATTACATTGGTAGTGCTACATGGAGATACTACAAACATATTAAAATGCTAATTACTCTGAGGCTTTGTGCTTGTATTTACCGCATGTGTTTGATTAGAATGCATCTCAGTTGTAGTTCAAAACTGTATAATTTTTTTTTTGATAATTGAAAATTTTATTAGAAAAGGAAACATGAATGGCACAAAACGATATGTGTGCAAACCCTTTTTGAAATTGTCTCTAACCTTGACAATGATTTTCACACAATTAGAGTATAAATGATTAATAATGAGGACATTTAAGTATGTTCTAGTTAGTTCAACCGATAAAGTCTCTTGTGTTTGAATAAGGGAGCAGTTTGATGGGCTTAAGACTAGTGATCCACTATCCCCTTTGTTATTCATTATGGTGATGGAGGTTGTGAGTAGAGTGTTAAGAACTGAGGAGGGAGGTTTCATTCGAGGTTTCATGTTTGGCTTTGATGTTGCTGATCTGTGTCTCTCATTCATTATTTGTTGACGATACAATCTTGATTTGTGATGCAAATCCTTAACAATTTCTTTGTATTAGAATGATGTTGACTTGTTTTGAAGATGTGACAGGTCTTAAGATAAACCTTCGAGTGACATAGTTCCTGTTGGTGAGGTTTGGAATATGTCAGAGCTTGCAGGTTTCCTTTGTTGTAAGATTGGGTGTCTGCTCCTTCAAGGCAACGTTGGCATGATCAGTATGGAATCCTCTTATAGAGAAGATGGAATGCAAATTATTAGGTGGGAAGAAACTGTATTTGTCCCAAAGGGGGTGGATAACGTTATTGAAGCGTACGCTATCGTCTTTGCTTACATATTATCTCTCCTTGTTAGTGTGGCGAATAAGATTGAGAAATTGCAGAAAAACTTTCTTCGGGGTGATATAGGTGAAGAGGTGAAACTTCATTTGGTGGGATGGATTTGGTGTGCACTCCCAACTGCTAATGGCAGTTTGGAAATAGGAAGTTAGTAACATTTAACCGTGCTTTGTTGGGTAAATGTTTATGGCCTTTTGGGATGAAGGAAAAGCGATTATGGAGGTGTGTAGTAGCTGTTAAATATGGAGAAGGGTGAGAAGGTTGGTGCACGGAGGGTGCTTGAGGAACTCATGGCTGTGGCTTGTGGTGAATTTAATCATTTAACTATTAAAATTTAATGCAAGTGTGGATAAAGGGACAAAATGTTTGACATTTTAAATTTTCAAGGGATGAAAATGGAAAATTAAAAGGTTTGAGACAAAATAGAACATTTGTTATATTTCACGGGCAAAAAGAATGTTTTAATACCCCTCACCACAACCCCCACCCCCCACCCCCCCCCTTTCTCTTTTTTTTCAACTGATGTAATGTTGTCAAGGCTCCTAGGTGGTTCACTATATTGTAGTAGTTTGTCTGGTGACTTATTGACCTAGCATTGGAATAATTTTTATACATTGATATGTGGCTCATTGGTTATGCTGAAAGCATTGTGGGCAGAAGAGTTTAAAATCTTAGCATTTGACCAATTGCTGGCTGAAAATGATACCAACTTGAGAACCTGGTAGGTGTGGTTTGTTCTAGTTCCTATGATTGTCCTTCTCACTTGTGGAGTCCAGTAATGGTTTCATGTCAAATGATGACATTGTGGTGTAGTGTTTACAGGGTTTACCTGCTTTGTCGCAGATGTTTGCATGCCCGCCCAGGGTGCACCTTTTTTGTGTGAGGACTTAGTATATGGCTTAGTTTTCCTTATTGCCTGTTATGAGTTAGTATAATGTTAGGGGCAATCTGGTTAAGCACGGGTGCGGCAATCTGGTTGCTGCACCAGTGTCAGACTCTTGGGGACGCTGCGTGTGGTGTGCGACGTGGCTGCATGCGTGTCCCCATGAATTTAATTTTTTTATTTATTTATAATTTTTACAGCAGTTTCTCCCTTCTTCTCTCCTTTTGCTGGGTCACAACTCTCAAACAGCCTTTCTCATTCTTTGATTGCTATATCGCTCTAGCACAGAGGAGGTGAAAAAATAAAAAGAAGAAAGGAGAAGATAAAGAAGATGATGATGAGAATAGGAGGAGAAGAGATCACTAAGAATCACAGTCTGATGAGGAAAGAGAGGAGACTGAGAGTTTGAACTTTGAATAAGAGTAAATGGTCTTTCACACGTGTAGGAGCTATGAAATGACATAAAGTGCTAAAAAGAACCTTCATGGAAGGTTCCTTGTTTACAATTACCCAAAATGGTAGTTGTATTTACAAAAGAACTATAAAAAAATATTTTTTTGCTCACAGTTTCACTCTATTGGAGTTTTTAAAAAAAAAAAAAAAAAAAAAAAAACTATACATATTAATTTATAGTATAACAGTAATAATACATTAATATTTATTTTATATAATATAAAAAATGCTTAACAATATATAGAAAATATAAATAAAAATATATTTAATAATTAATTAATAAATGTATCTAGCCACACCTATGTCTTACATTTTCAAAAATTGTTGTGTCACCGCGCTGCGCTTCCCCGTACCTGCACCCGAATCCGCACTTGTGCTTCCTAGTTATTAACTAATAAACCCTAAAACACTTTTTCATCCAAAAAAAAGGGTATCAGAGTCCTTAGTCTGCTGTTAACCCCACCGACCACAACCCACCTCTTTTATGCTGCCAGCCACCTTCATTGTTGACAATGATCACCATTACAAGCTCCAACAACCAGACTGAGGCTCGATTCTCCTCCCTAGCTCTGGCGATTCAGTCACAGTTCAGGTCACCGCCTCCCTTCGGTGACACATGTTAGCCACAAGCCGTCGCTTCTACCTCACACTGCTGCCGGATTCTTTATTCTATGGTTCTGATCTGGTTTGTTAGGTTTTTCTCTGGTGTATTTCTTTGGCCAATAATGATTTTATTAGTTTTTGTTCCTTTTTTGGTTGCTATCAATAGTTGTGTTTGTTGTTGTTGTTGGTTCTCAGTGTTTTCGATGGTTGCTATTATTGTTGAGTATTGGTTTGATTGTTGACAACTCTGGGATGTTAGACTTATTTGGTGGATGAGTTTGTTTAATTGTGTTGTTGATTCACGGTTTTAGTTGCTCTCCATGGGTCCATTGGCTTATTGTTATCTGTTAATTGGTTCTTTTATACAAGTTTTTATTGTTATGGATTTGAAAGGTGGTGTTTAACCTCATTTTATTTTATCTCTTGATATGCTTTCAATTACATCCATTTGCCTTGATGGGAGTAATTATGCACAATGTATATCTTCTTGGTAGAAAGAAGTTTGATTATGTGGTTAGTGACCTCCTTGTGTCTATGGATTCTAAATATGCTGATTAGAGAGAGGAAGATGCACAAATTAGGAGTTGCTTATGGAATAGCATGAAGTCTAAGATTACTTGTAGTTTGGTTTTCTTACCAATTGTAAAACTTGTGTGGGAACAAGCCATGGAATTGTACTCTAGCATCTTCATCAAACTTATTTCTCCCTAACTTTTAGAGCATTCACATATGAAGGTGTAAAAAAAGACCTATATTACATCCTCAAATACTACTTTTATCTATTTTACTAACCCATTTAATAATATGCCCAACATCCCAGTTATTACTTTTACATACAACCCAATAAAATAATATAAACTACCTAACAAAATAAATATAAAACTAACCTCTCTCTCTCCTCTCCCAACTTTCTTCTCTCTCTTCCTCTGTCTCTCTCTCTTTCTCAACCACCCATCACATAAACCCAAACCCAGAACAACCTTCCACCACCACCACCACTATTTATTTATCGTCTCTCTCTCTTCCTCTCAAACTCTCTCTCTCTTCCTCTTTGTTATTATCTCTTCCTTTGAAACAAACCAAACAGAGCAACATCTGGCAAGCCCACACCCAAACCGGCAAGCAACCCACCACTGCCAAGCAACCCAAACACACCACTGATGAGACATGGAGACAAATGAGAGATGAGAGAGGAGATATTTTATCTTTATTTGGGAAAAGAGAGAATAAAATATTATAAAATTTTTTTCAGCCTAAGCTATAGTGGGTTGTATATATAAGAGGCCACTGTTCACGGTTGCTAAAATGTTTTAGCAATAGCTACTCGGTTAAACTAGGTTTTGAGCATGTGAGGATGTAAAATAGCATTTTAGGGGTTTTACACCCCCAATGCTACGACTCTTAATGATTTCTCTTTAGAAGACTACTATAACAAGTTTAAAGTTATATGTGAAGAACTCAATATTTACTAACCAATCTCCTTTGATATTAAACCGATGAAGAAACAGAGAGATTATATGCATGTTGCTCGCTTCCTCTGGCTTACCTAGAAATTTGGATTTGGTAAAATAAAATATTTTAGATAGTGAGGACATTCCTTCATTGAGTGAAGCTTTTGGTAGACTTAGACATGCCACATTATTTGACTCTAGTACGACTCAATTACCTTACCCTAGTACTGCTACATTACCTTTCGATGATAAATATGCTTTTGCCACTTCTATGGGGAGTAGTAGAGGTGGTCATGGAGGCCGAGGCCATGGGGTCAAGGCCGTAGAGGTCATGACCAAGGAGAAGGGGGTCGTGGTGGAGGACATGGCCCACGCAAGTTCATTTATTATTATAGTGAGAATCATACGGTAGATTTTTGTTGGTAGTTCTGGGGTAAACTCTCAGCTTATCAACGTCCAGAGTAATTTCTGT
Organism: Quercus gilva; assembly: GCA_023621385.1. Taxonomy (NCBI): domain Eukaryota; kingdom Viridiplantae; phylum Streptophyta; class Magnoliopsida; order Fagales; family Fagaceae; genus Quercus; species Quercus gilva. Next base: position 35,869,475 of record CM042475.1, on the reverse strand, counting down.
CCTTGAGGAAGAGTACAATCACCTCTTTTTTATGCGTTCTAATTATGTTGGGTTTGTCTCTACAACTACTTTGGCTCAACAAGGTACTTCCATTGCTTGTCTTGCTACTCAGTAACCTTAGGTCATTGACTTAGGTGCTATATGACTGGTACCTCAGGTTTACTCTCTAACCTTGAGCATTCTAGCAATCTTTCCAATGTTACTTTGGCAGATGGCTCAGCCACTAAAGTCTCTGGTTTGGGCACTGTCAATCTTAGTCCTAATCTCTCTTTTGTTTGTCTTATATATTCCTGACTTCCCTTTGTCTTTCGTCGATGAGTAAGCTTGCTAAAATTTTGAATTGCGTTGCCATTTTTTTATCAACACACTGTATCTTTTAGGATCTCAAGATGGGGAAGATTCTTGGTGGAGGGCATGAGGCCGGTGGACTCTATTACCTGGATTAGCGTGATTGTTCCAGTTTGGTGGCTTCTCACTTTTCTATCTCACCTCTTCAGCATCATTATTGCCTTGGTCATCCATCTCTCAAGAATTTGAAGTTGTTAGTTCTGTCATGTCGTCCAATTGCGTCCTTACAATGTGAGGCATCGCAATTGGGTAAGCAACATGTGGTGCCTTTTGTCTATCGGTGTGAGAGTCGTGTTAGTAGTCCTTTTTCATTTAGTGCATTCTGATATTTGTTATCCAATAAGCACTCCCTCATTGTTGGGATTTAGATATTTTGTCACTTTTGTTGACGATTATTCTAGGGTCACCTAGCTTTATCTTATGAATGAAAGCAATAATTGTACTCAATTTTCAAATCATATATATATATATATATTTTTTTTTTATGGAAATAAAGACTCAATTTAATGCTTCACCTCATATTTTTTCAATTTGACGATGCTCGTGAATATTTTCATACATCTTTGTCTCAATTTTTTGACGATCATGATATATAATTCACCAATCTTCATGCCTCTATTCTTCACAACAAAATGGAGTTGTTGAATGTAAAATGCATCATTTGTTAGAGGTCACTTGTGCCCTATTATTTCATATGTGTGTTCCTAGATCATATGGGAGTGATGCTATGTTAATTGCCTATCACTTGATTAATCGCATGCCATCCACTATTCTAGGTGGTTAGATCCCTTATTCTGTTCTCTCTCCCACGTTTGTTTCATTTACCTCCTAAAACCTTTGGTAGTGTTCAGGGATTGATAAATTTCATCCTGGATCAATCAAATGTGTTTTTTCTTGGGTATTCTCGCACTTAGAAGGGCTATAGATATTACTCACCTACTCTTCGTTGTCGTTTCATAAGCGCTAATGTTTACTTTTGATAAGTCTCAATCCTATTTCTGTCCTTTGGTTAGTAGTTGTAGTTCTCTTCCTTGTCTTCATCGCTTACCGCATGTGTCTCCTTCTGAATCTCCTCCTTAGAAACTACTCCATGTGTATTGTTGTTGGTAGAAATCCAACTGAGACTTCTTCCCCACCTAGTGATCCACCTCTTGACCTTGACTCTCTTCCAAATGCTTTGCGCAAAGGTAAGCATACTTGTACCACTCATCCTATCTTTCAGTTTGTCTCTTATGGCCATTTATCTCCATCTCTCTATGCTTTTACCTTTTCCTTGAATTTTTTTGTTGTTCCTAAGACTGTCCAATAGGCTATGTCCATACCTGGTTGGAAATCTTTTATGGAAGAAGAAATGTTTGTTCCGTCTCAAAATGCTTCTTGGTCTTTAGTTACTCATCCTCCAAGGAAAACTACTGTTGATTGTTGTTGGGTACTATGAAGTACTTGGTGATGGTTTTATTGAGCATTTGAAGGCTCACTTGGTTGCCAAAGGGTATAGCTAGACATACGGTGTTGACTATACCAAGACATTCTCACTTATTGCTAAAATTTCTTCTATTAGGATTTTGATTTTTAGCTGCCACTTTGGGCTGGCCATTATTTCAATTAGACATTAAAAATGCTTTCTTGAATGAGGATTTAAAGGAAGAGGTGTATAAGGAGCAGCCACTTGGGTTTGTAACTTAAGTGTAGTCTGGAAAGGTGTGTGCAAGCTGCTTAAGGCTATCTATGGTCTTAAGCAATCTCCCAAAGCTTGGATTGGCAAATTTAGTGAAACAATGTTAAAGTTTGGAATTTGACATTGCCAATCTAATCACTCTATGTTTTCTCGTACCTTTGCAAGTGGAAAGATTTTGTTGATCATGTATGTTGATGATATTATAATCACTGGTGATGACAAGAAGGGTATTGATGATTTGAAGAGATACCTTCAAAACTCCTTTTGAACTAAGGATTTGGGCAAACTTTGTTATTTCTTGGGTATTGAGGTAGCACGATCTAAAGAAGGCATCATTTTATCACAAAAAATGTCTTGGATATTTTGAAAGAAATAGGCTTGTTAGGATAGGATCAAACCAGTGGTGACCCGTGTTGATCATAATGTTAAGTTGTATGAAGATCAGGGGAGCTATTATCTAATCTTGAGAGATATTGTCGTTTGGTTAGTAAGTTAAATTATTGCCCAGATATATCATTTGCAGTTAGCGTTGTGAGCTAGTTCATGAAAGCTCCTTACCTTTTACATTGGGAGGCAGTTATTCGAATGGTGAGGTATCTTAAAGCACATCCAGGTCATGGTCTTTTGTATAAAGCTAACAGTCACCTACAAGTGGAAGCCTTTATAGATGTAGATTGAGCAGGAACACCTTTAGATAGAAAATCCACTACTGGATATTGCACATTTCTAGGAGGAAACTTGATCACTTGGAAAAGCAAGAAACAAACTATTGTAGTCAAATCTAGTATAGGGGCGGAGTATAGAGCCATGGCACATACATCATGCAAACTTATGTGGATTAAGCATTTACTAGAGGAATTAAATTTCATTGTGAAGGTGCCTATGACTATGAATTGTGATAATCAAGCAGCAATTCACATTGCTTCCAATCCAATGTTCCATGAGTGAACTAAGTTACTGAGCACAAAGAAGTAGATTGCCACATTACTTCGCAGAAAGTAGAAGATGGCGTAATTGTTACTCCATACGTGTCTACAAGAGTTCAAATTGCTGATATTTTTACCAAAGATTTATGTAAATCTAGTTTAGATTTATTATGTAAGAAGCTGGGATTGCATGATATATACCCTCTAGCTTGAGGGGGCAGTGTTATGTTAGGGGCAGAACCATAGGTTTTGTACTGTACCCATATATATATATATATATATAAATAATATATTGTGTTAGGGTTATTATCGAACATACCCTAAAACACCTTTTCATCCAAACAACTCCTGTTTTACATCTGATTTTAAGCGTGGTAGGTTTTTGCATTTTCTGATAGAATGAAGAGAAGATAGCATAGGTGATGGTTGTGTTGATAACATTTTTTTTTTTTTTTTGGGTACAGAAATATACAAGAAGATGTTTCAATGGATGCAGAGATCTCTAATGGAGGTAATCAGAGATCTGGTGAAAGTCCTTCTGTTGATAAAGTGGAAGTAGCTGATCCCAACACTAAAGCTGTAAGAAAAACTTTTTTTTGGTCCTTTTCTTCCGGGAAAATTATAGGTTTTTGTTAAAGATTAGAATTTTATTGAATTTAGTTGCTCATAATATTTGCTTGAAGCAACTGAATTCTATTTCTACCATGTTAGTGACCTTAAAATTCTGAATTCCAGGATTCTAGGAAAGGTGAGTTATCAATTGAGGTTTCTGATATGAGCAAGTCTGATCAAGATCATGCTTCAGATACTAATAATATTGAGGAAAGGGCAGCTCATCTAGAAGATTCAGATCAAGTTCCCACCTTTGCCATCCATGAAAAGTCATCCCTCCAAGCTGCTTCCGGCCAACAATCTTCTCACAGGGAGGTGGCTACCTCTGAGCCTACCGAGCTTCATGAGCTACCACATACTAGTGCCCATGGGGAAGTGCTGATGAATGGTGATATGGGATCCCCTGAATCAAGAAGGAAGGTTGTAACTGAAAAACATGGAGGAAAAGGAAACTCTACCCATGTTGGGAATAGATCGTTGGGCTTTGGACAAAGAAGTCAAGTTAATAATTTTCAAAGGGTAAGGTTGTACTATTTACTGCTGTATTCATTTTGATTAGTTACTTGGCATTTTATTGATTATTTTGTTACATACGAACGAGTGGTTATTGTTATAAGATGCACCAACTACCGTTCCACACCTGCAAAAGGCTTGCATTTGATTCACTTCTCTTGAATTCATTTGGCTCATTTTGTTTAGGTGTCCTCATACTTCATTGCTTTACTTGTATGTTCTTATTTTATTTTACTCAGTGATTGTGTGTACTGTCTAATGGACCTAAAGTGAAAATGCCTGGCAATGATTTTCTGGATGATTTTTTATGGTGTTTCTGCTGTTATCTGTGGTTGATATTTTTGACCATCCTCTCATGTCTTATTTAATTAAGAAACTTATTCCGCTAATTCTCTGATTGTTATATCTGCTATGGTTGCAGAGCTTGTCAAAAATTTTCCCCTGATTTTATCATCTTTGAGTTTCATGTTATACTAGTTGGTAACTGGTGCAATTCATGGGAAACTTTAACATGATATGATTTTTTCTTTTTTCTTTTTTTGAATTTTTTTTTTCTAACTATGAAATATGATAATTATTGTAGTTAGTTATAGACATTTATTGTAATTGAATATGTATATGGAACTATATATTCTAGCATTAGACATTTTTATGATTGTGTTTATATATGGAACTATATATTATAATATTTAAATAAAATATGAAGTGCTAGATTCTAATGTAGGATTTAAATATAGAATATAATATAAACTCAATTAAAAAAAAATTGAAATAATGATGTGTAAAATCGTGAGGCCTCAAGAGCTTATGTGGCACAATATTATGAGGTCAACTAAAAGTCAAATTGCTTCATTTTTAAATATATTATATATTCTAGATTATAGATTATAGATTATAATCTTTTTAATACCCTGGGCTTTTTGAGTTGAATGTTGCTTTTCACATTTTTTTCTTGCATTTAGGTGAAGTCTAGTTATGGTTGTACCCCAGACTTAGGATCAAGTTTCATAACGAGCTTGGAATTATCATCACCTGCTATTGTCCTACCTTGTCACCACTGATATGAATGTATAATAAATTCAATGAATAAGTAAATTGAATCTCATGGTTATATAACTGCCACTTTTGAAGGCTGCAAAGATGTCAGTCACTTCAGGGGAGAATGAGCTAAGTAGATTTAGTGACACTCCTGGAGATGCATCCTTGGATGATCTATTTCATCCTTTGGATAAACATCTGGAGGATCGGGCTGCTGAAGCATCAACATCAGCATCAACGTCAACATCATACTTGAATGAAGCCAATGCATCTGTAGCTGATGCCGGGAAAAATGACCTGGCTACAAAGTTGAGGGCTACAATTGCTCAAAAACAAATGGAGAATGAAATGGAGCAGGCAAATGGTGGCGGTGATCTATTACGCCTAATAATGGGTGTTGTTGAGGATAATGTTATGGGTATTGAAAGTTTGGTATGTTAAGGCCATGTGGTATAAGTTTCCATACATGCCCCTTGTCCTCATTTATTAATCCTAATGCTTTCTGTTTTTTTGTGTATTTTTGTTTAACAGGTGTTTGATGACAGATTGCCTGGAGAAAATCTTTTTCCCCTCCAGGTACTCTGGAATTTTTTGAACAATAGGTCATAATTCGCCTGTGTAATTTCTTGGTTATTGATATTGTTTCTGTGCTAAACTTGATTACTATGATATAAAGTAGTTTAAAGTTAATATTGATTTGCATTCTCCATGTTTTCTCCCTGATTCTGTTGCAAATTAGTTTATTGTTGGATTCTCTTCAGAGTTGGAGTAATCAAATTTCATGAAAAGTGATTATTTTTAATGTGCCAAGGCTGCATTATTGACTAATTCTTGTTTAGTTTTAATGTGCTTAAAGGGACATTCTTAAATCCATTTTGATACTGCTTTGTTGCGCATAACAGTTAGGGTTATATACTTATATGTCCCTTGTTAGCTGTTCAATTAAACACTACTATATCTTCATAGCATCTGATTTGAAGTTTGACTACATGAATTCTCATTCCAAACTAATTGGGGCTGTGGATCTCTTTTTGCAAATCAGTTTAAGTTATATTCTCTGCTTTAACTTTATGATCAATATTACTAATTCTATTTTTACCTATATCATTTTTATTCTGTTCAACCATTTTTTTTTGGTTTAAATTGTAAACTAATGCAGGACTAACCAAAAAAATGCAACCTAAAAATTGAAGAGCAGGAAAAATTGAAGAGAGAACCTCTAAACAGACCATTGGGAGTATTTCTAGAGAAATTTTTATTCATCGTCAAACTAATTCGTCTTTATAGAGGACATTATTGTGCTCATATAGATTACTAAACCCTAATTCTAATTGACTTGGGAAACCTTGTTCTAATTGACCTAGGAAACCTAATTCCCAATGGACTTGGGAAACCTTTTTTTTTTTAATTTTTTTATTTTAATATAAGAACTGACCTGGGAAACCTAATTCTAAATGCCTAGGGATATCCCAATAATTACAAAAATAACCCAATTATTTGAAATCTAGCTTTAGTCAGACTTTTGTTTTTGTCTCCATCTCCCAAATGAAGGCTTGGCTACCTTGAATTAGCCATAACGAGGCCTAGCTACCTCGGATTAGTCATCAAATTTTGTCTTTTCTAGTTTCTTTTCTGTTGTAATGGGAGGTGCCATTTTCTTCTTTGTTGAGTCAAAAAATTTTGAATTTTCTGTTGAAGACGGAGGTACTTTTTACATGTTACGTATTTATGAGAGAAGTACGGACTCTTTACGTTCAGTGTTCATGGCCAAAGAGAGTGCAAAGCATTTGCTATCCATTGTTGAGGACCTCATGTCCAATGTATCTCCTGGACAATTGGCGCGAACCTTTAGGGATGGAGAAAAAGTTTTCATTCTGCATTGGGTTCCATTGCTCATGGTTCTTTCCTAATGATCTCAGAGCTTTTGCATGGTTGTTTAAAGGCTTCATTGTGGTGCTGGAAGGAAAATTTTTGATAAGTAAAGGAAATTTTATTCAAATACTTAATAATGACTCACCTGAGTATACAAGAAGTATACAGCAGGGGACCAAAATAATCAAATATATAAATTACAATCATCCATCAAATCATAGACCGAGAAAATAGAATGACTTCCTATGAGAGACATCCAGTCCAATAGAGCTTTAAAGAAGAAAAGTTTTAAATTAGCTATAGTTCTTTTAGAATCTTCAAAACACCGGTTGTTTCTTTCCTACCAAATGCACCACATCAAACAATGAGGGATAGTGATGTGTCTCCTGCATCAGATAGCCATCCAAATAACACCATTACGATGATGACCAAAATTTCCTTGCCATCAAGCAAGGAGCTCAACCACAGTCTTTGGCATTGCCCAATGGATACCAAGCAAGGTGAACACCATTAGACCACAACTCATAAACAATAGGATAATGTAGTAAAAGATTATCTACCGGTTCTCCATTACTTTTGCACATATAACACCAATCTAGAATCAACACCTTCTTCTTACATAAATTATCAATAGTCAAGATAGTTCCTAAAGCTGCAGTCCAAACAAAAAACTCAATTCTGGAAGGAACCTTTTGCTTCCAAATACTTATCCAAGGGAAGGATTGAGTACATACACCCAACAAAGCCTAATAGTAATTGCTTACCTCAAAGCCCTTGCTCTGAGCAGGTGTCCAACACATCTTATCCTCACCAATACCTCTCAATGAGACTCCATATATAGCATTCCAAAAAATAGACAAAGAATTTGATTCCCTATCATGAATTTTTTGTAGGAATTCTAAGTCCCAAAAATGAACCCCGTTAGGAAACTGCGTGAGATTAGCCACATAAGCCTCCTTATCATTACTGTTTTTGAATAAATCTGAAAAACACGTAAGGATTATCCCCATGCCAGACATCATGCCAAAATTTCACTCTAGTCCCATCTCCAATTTGAAACTGAATGTAGTGAGAAAAAGTATACCAACCACTACTAATAGTTTTCCATAAACTCACCCCATAGGCGCTTGGAACAGAATTAGAGCACCAATCTCCCTCCTCAACTCCATGTTTAACCCTTAAAACCCTTCTCCATAATGCCTCTCTCATACCCAAATCTTCACAACCATTTTCCCAATAGTGCTTCCTTAAAGTATATCAAATTTCGAATTGCTAGAGCCCTAGACTGGATAGGCGAGCATAGCTTGGACCAATTCACCAAGTGATGTTTAGAATCATCTCCCAGACCACCCCAAAGAAAATTTCATTGAAGTTGTTCCATACAGTATGCTATATTTGCCGGAATTGGAAAAAGGGAGAGGAGATAAGTAGGTAAATTGGATAAAGTACTTTTTATGAGAGTAAGTCTCCCCCCTTTGGATAGATACAATCTTTTCCATCTTGCTAACCTCCTTTCCTCCATCTCAATGATGGGATTCCAAACTTCTCTATCTTTCCATTTTTCACCCAACGGAAGGCCTAAATATTTCATAGGAAGTGAGCCTTGCTTAGAACCCAATGCATCTACTAGCATCTCAAAATTTGGAACCACTCCCACAAGAACTAGTTCGGACTTATCCAAATGAATTTTCAATCCCAATACAATCTCAAACCATGACAAAATCTGGTGTAAAAGCATCTGGTTGATATCAGCATTGCACATTACCAACGTATCATCTGCAAAGAGGAGAAGAGTTACCTGTAAGTGATCACCTGTGGAGGTACCCACACTAAATCCAGACAATCGACCTTTTGTCGTAAGCCTCTACAATTCTCAAAGAAACCACATGGAGCTCCATTAATCAAAACTGAGAATTTGACCGTGGATATACGGTAAAAAATCCATATTCTCCATTTTTTTGGGAACCCAAACTGCTCAAGCATATACGTTAGGAATCTGCCTAATGATCATAAGCCTTCTCCACATCCAACTTGCATAAAACCCCTAGAATTCCTAATCTCAGCCTATTGTCCAAACGCTCATTTGCAATGAGACATGAGTCTAGAATCTGCCTATTCTTAGCGAAGGCATTTTGAGACTCTGAAATAACATCCCCAATTACCTCTTTCAACCTATTAACCAATACTTTAGCAATGGTTTTGTAAACCCCCCCTATCAAACTAATAGGCCGAAAATCTTTCACCTCTATTGCATTTGACTTTTTGGGAATCAAGGAGATAAAGGTTGCATTTAAACTTTTCTCAAACTGGATAGTGGTTGGACAGGCTTTGGATTTAATCTGCGGAAGGCCATTGCTCCAGAGTCACTTGCTGCCTAGCCACCATCCCAGAATTTATCTAGGCTTAAACAGACTGTCTCGTTACCAGCAGAGAGGTGCTGATAGAGTTATTCCAATACACTGATGTTGGCAGTGGTGGAGGGGGTGGTGTTGGGGAGAGCAAAGGTGGTGGAGGTAATAAAGGAAAGCAATTAATTCCAAATTTTCAAAATTCAAAATTTTCATTCTTGGGCAGTCAATTTCATGATTCAAGCGGGGGGAATTTTGGGAAGGCGAATGCTCAGATTGGGGCAAAAATTTCGTCAATTATAAATGGTATAGTTTCTAACGGAATTAAAGATGGCTTGGTTTTAGATGTCTCTACAAGGATGGAATGTGGGTTTGATGGTAAGTGGGGGGTCAAACGGTAAGACAAATTGAAGAACTATCTTACCCTATGCAACCAATTTGTTGAACTTTGGGTGTCAATAGACTCAGTACAAAATAATTTTTTGAGTAATGCAACATCCCAACAACTCATAGATGACAAACTGTTGAAGCTAAGCTATACCAAAGGGTTGCTGAGGAAAAGAATCAATAGAAAATGAAAAGTTCGGGAGTAAAAGGAATAAGGGAGCTGGGGGGTCTGTTCAACTCTATCATTTATGGTTCAGCATTAGCAAGGTGTAGTGGTAATAGTAGAGATAAGGCTCTGCTTGTTTCTCAATAAATTTGAAGTAGCTATCTTAAAATGTTAAGAGGGTTAAATGAGTTGGAAAAGTGGCTTTTGATACGTAACTTACTGTGTACTTGGATGGCTGATATTGTTTGTTTGCAAGAGACTAAACTTGAGTGGATTACCAAAGGAATTGTTTGAAGTATCTGGAGTTGTCCTTATATAGATTGGATGTATCTGGGTTCTGAAGGTGCTTTGGCGGTATTTTTCTTATTTAGGATCGAGGGGTTGTGGAAAAGGTGGAGAAAGCGGTGGGATATTATTTGGTCTCTTGCATGTTTAAAAATGTTGGTGATCGATTTGAGTGGGCTTTCACAAGTGTCTATGGTCCAAATTGGAGCAAGAAGCGTCAAAAAATGTGGGAGGAACTGGCAGGACTTATCAATCGGTGGTATGTGCCATGGTGTCTGGGAGGCAACTTTAATGTAACTCGTTTTCCATCAGAGAGATTAGGGGTTGCAAGTTTTTCTTAGGTTATGTATGGCTTCTCTAATTTCATCTCTCTTCATGGGCTGATGGATATCCCTATGGAAGGGGGCCTTTACACATGGTCTAATTCCTCCTCAGCATCTAGAATTGATTGGTTTCTTTTCTCTCCACTTTTGGCGTATAATTTCACTCTTTTCTCCCAAAAAAGGTTGTCTAGAGTTTTATCGGATCACTTTCCAATTTTGTTGGAGGCGAGAGCCAACGGAGAGGGTGAATTCCTTTTATTTTTGAGAATATGCGGTTGAAGGTAGAGAGGTTTGTATACAAAGTGAAGGGCTGGTGGGATAAGGGCATCTTATTTGTTTCAAGGGACTCCTAGCTATATATTAGCTAAGAAGTTAGCAGCTTTGAAATTAGATCTAAAATTGGATCTAAAATAGTGGAATGAAACGGAGTTTGACAATGTCACTATTAAGAAGAAGCAGTTATGGAGTATAATTTGAATGCTTTAGATGTTAGAGGAGAGACCCACCCTCTAACGGCTGGGGACAAATTATAACAGGTACTCTCTCTGTCCCAATTTGGTTGTCCTAGTTGAATAGTCAAACTTTTTAAGGGAACATCATTTATTGTCTTGTTCACTTTTAAAAATGTATAAGTTTACAAAACTAGCCTTAAATAAATTTATTAGTTTTTTTTTTTAAAGAGTTATTCTTAATGAGGCAACTAAAAAGATGCCCCAATTAGATTGATTTTTTAAATATTTGTTAGTTTTCTTTTCATATAGTTTTGAAAATAAAGTAAGAGTATGATAAGAACATTAGTAAATTAATGAATTTATTTTTTTTTTTAAGAAACAGGACAATATTTTGGGACATGTCAAAATAAAATAGAGGACAAATAAATTGGGACGGAGGGAGTAAATTTCTGTAAAGAAATTAAGTTCACTTTATTAGTAGAGATTAGTTGGAGACAAAAGTCTAGGGTGTTGCAGTTGAGGGAGGGGATTCCAATACAAGATTTTTTCACGAGATGGCCAATTGTAATAGAAGAAATAATGGTATCAAGAATCTTCTAGTTAATGGGAGTTTGTCTTCCAATAAAAATTTGATTGTGGATTGTATTACTCAATTTTTCATGGATTTATATTCTGAGCAGCAAGTTGATTGACATTTTCTAGATGTGTTGGAATTTCCAACGATATCCAGAGATAACGTAAATTGGTTGGAGAGACCTTTTGAGGAGACAGAGATATTTGAAGTCATTAAGGATTTCAATGGTGACAAATCGCCTGAGCCAGATGGTTTTCCCATGGCATTTTTGGGAGATGCTCAAACCAAATCTTATGGCTGTGTTTCACCATTTTTTTTTTTTGCTTAAGGTCAGTTTGTAAAAGCTTGAATGCAACCTTCATTACTCGTATTCCAAAAAAAATTACTACAGTAGAAGTCAGGGACCTTCACCCTATTTGTCTTGTTAGGGGGTGTATAAAATTGTTATGAAAGCTTTATCTACACAGTCATGGGAGATATGATTTTAGCTTCACAGAATGCTTTTGTTCTGAACAAGCAGATTCTTGACCCTGTCCTTATTGCAAATGAATACCTTGACAATAGATTGAAGTTTGGTCTGCCAAGATTACTTTGTAAACTAGATGTCGAGAAGGCTTTTGATCATGTGAATTGGGGGGGCTTTCTTATGAATTCGTTAGAGCGTAGTGGTTTTCCTAATAAGTGGAGAAGGTGGATTTTCTTTTGTTTATCTACTGTAAGTTTTTTTATTCTTAATAATGGTTCTCCCTATGGTTTTTTCAAGAGCTCCTGAGGTTTGAGATATTGTTGAATGTCCTTGGCTGTAAGCATGGTACTCTCCCAATGAAATATTTGAGTCTTCCTTTGGGTGTAAAATTTAAGGATAAGACAATATGGAACCCGATATTGGAGAAGGTGCAAAGTAGATTAGTGGGATACTGGGATAAAAATGTTTGTACTTATCTAAGGAAGGTAGAGTCACTTTAATTAAAATTACTCTATCAAATTTTCCTACTAATTTCCTCTTTTTATTTCCTATCCCTGCTTTTATGGTTAACCATATTGCAAAACTTCAGCGGAATTTTTTATGGGGTGCTCTAGGGGATGAACCCAAGTTTCACCTAGTTAAATGGGCCACTGTTTGTACTTCTCTTTCTTCTGGTGGTTTGGGATAAGGAATTTGTAACTTTTTAATGAAGCTTTTCTTGGGCAGTGGTTGTGGAGATTTAGGCTTGAAAAGGATGCTCTTTGGAGGCAAGTGATAGAGGTGAAATATGATGTGCATGGGGTGGCTGGTGTACTAGTTCAATTGCTTGTCCCTATGGTGTTTGTGGAAAAATATTAGCCAGGGATGGCCTTCTTTGTCTTGTATATTTTGTATGAAATAGTTGATGGGTCGAGGGTGAAGTTTTGTCAAGACCGATGGTGTGGGGAGACACCTATTGCTATAAGCTATCTTGAATTATTTAGAATTTGTCAAGATAATGAGGTAAGTGTGGTTGAGCTTATGAAATTTATTAATGGAGTCCTCCATTAGGATGTAAGTTTCTTTAGGGCTGTCCATGATCGGGAATTGGAGGCTCTGTTAAGCTTCATGGATACCATATATGGGACTTCTGAAAGGGGGATTGGGGAGGATCAAATGAGCTAGAAACCATATAGAACTAAGGGGTTCATGGTTAGCGCTAATTATTGTCTTCTAGTGGGCTCTGATGATTTATGTTTCCCTTGGAAAAGCATATGGAAGCAGAGGACCCCCTCTCGAGCGGCTTTCTTTGTCTGGACTGTTGCTTTGAGGAAATGTTTGATGATTGACAATATAAGAAAAAGGAAGGTTTGGATATTGGATTGGTGTTATATGTGCAAGTGTAATGGTGAATCGGTTGACCATCTTTTCCTTCATCGTCCAATTGCTATGGATTTGTGGTCTATGGTTTTGGGTATATTTGGAGTAAGTTAGGTTATGCCAAAGCCAGTTGTGGGGCTCCTAACTTGTTGGCAAGGTCAGTTTGGTCATCATTTAAACAGTCAATGACGATCATATATGGATAATTTTTCCCCATTGTTTGCTGTGATGTTTTTGGAGGGAAAGAAATAGCAGGTGTTTTGAAGATAACGAGAGATCCATATCAAACCTCAAGTTATTTTTCTTTGAAATCTTAGTGGATTGGCTTTTTGCTTTGCGAAACCAATTATTCTCTTCTTTTCTTGAATTTCTTGATTTATATCATTTTTGTACTTGATTTTCTTGATCCCTAGACACTTCCTGTGTACTAGGGTGTCCCTTTTTTTATATCAATAAATCTTGTTATTTATAAAATAAAAATTACAAAAATAACTTAGACTCTCGGAAATTCAATAACAATACTCATAAACCTAATTAACTAGTAATACCTTAAAAAAAAAAAAAAACACTTGACTCCAAAATCAAAGAAGACTAAATTAAAATAAATCTTTCCTCTTTGGCTTCCTGCATCATAAACCCTTCACTTACCTTGTATATATCCTTTGTACTAGGACCACACACTGTTTTAAAATAATCTTTTTACTCTTTTCGAATAAATAATTTCTACATTGACTGATGTACAGGCCTTCTATCGGCATGTTCATGCCGTCTCGTACGACTTTCATTCTCTTTTTTGACGAGTAATAATTTTATGAAACGTCATGTATGCAGGTGACCTCAATTGATGCCCTCCAACTTCAAACAGACATATTTGAATCTTATCCAATTATATTGACATCCTGGTTGTAATTAGCTTTTTTTGTTAAAAAAAAAAAAAAAAATCCTTGTCTTAATTAAAGTCATTTTGTGGAAGTGCTTTTCAATGATACTATACCATTAAAGCATGGTTGGCCTTATGGTAGTCATATAAGTTTTTTCTGAAATTAAATATATTCTACAGTTATGTATTATCCAAACACACCATCCACTCAGTCTAATTCTATGGGTGGCATCATGAATTTCCCTTTGCTTTTGGTGGTTGGACTAGGACTAAGTTTCTGAAAGTGATTATCTATTTTGCATTCTGAACCTTCAAATTGTTGCTATTACCTCATCCCTATTCTTTCATTGCCTACTGTTGAAGTTATAATTCTCTAGTGAGATTAAAATTTTCTCATACTGATCGAGTTTCTAACTTTCCTAAAATAATAATAATAACAAACTTAGCATCTTCTTATGATTGATATAATCTATCTCCTATTGTATAAATGTTCTATCCATTGTCCATTACACTAGAATATGCCATACAGATTGAGTAGTCCTGCCCCGCATGCATATTGAAATGGAATGCATTTTTTTATTTTTTATTTACAGCTATAATGCACTTGAATATGGATAATAAATAAAGTTTAACATATTCCTCCTTTGCTAGGCTGTTGAGTTTAGCAGATTAGTGGCATCATTGAGACCTGATGAATCAGAAGATGTGATAGTGTCTGCTTGTCAGAAACTTATTGCCATCTTTCACCAACGCCCTGAGCAGAAAATTGTTTTTGTTACCCAGCATGGTCTGCTCCCTCTAATGGAAGTGCTTGACATTTCGAAAACAGAAGTTTCTAAAACTCGTGTATGTTAGTTACTTGCTACTTGGTTATTATTTAGATCCCCGCCCCCCTCTCTTTTTTACAGAATTGTCAACTTAGATAATTGTTAAATTTGTGGTTATGAATGCATCAAATGATTACAGGTCATATGTGCTGTGCTCCAAATTATAAATCAGATAATTAAAGATAATACTGATTTCCAAGAAAATGCCTGTCTTGTTGGATTGGTAAGTACTACATTTATTCAGGTTTTTATGTTCTCTTGTTGGACAATTATTAATATTTTTGAAAAATTTCTTGGGATGGAACCAAAATAGAGGTTGCTTTAAATTATTGTTAGTTCCATCAAATATTTGTCACTTCTTTGTATAACTTGCAACATTTTATTCTTCCTTAGGAATGGGGCAGTATCCTCTTTTGGATTTCAAGGCAGATTAAATCTTTTTATATTATCTTCCAATTGAGGAAGATATGACTATTGGGTGAGGCTAAAGCCTCTTTTTCAGTTGGTAGTAGTAGAGTACTCTTTTTACGTTTTTTTTTTTTTTTGTTTTCTTTTTTTTTTTTTGGGGTGGGGGGTTGTGGTAAGTATTAAGTATACTGTTGTGGTGGGTCTACATGTCCTGATTTTTTGAGTCTATGGACTAGAACATTGGTTACTGTAAATGCCACTGTGTTATTGATTTATTACTTTATAGATCCCTTTAGTAATGAGCTTTGCGATACATGATCGTCCCCGGGAAGTTCGAATGGAAGCAGCTAATTTCTTGCAGCAGCTTTGTCAGTCAAGGTACATCTGTCTCCTTGTGTTTTTTTTTTTTTTTTTTATCAACTTGTATCCTCTCTCTCTCTCTCTCTTAAAGTAGTTTAGGATTCACCGGGGAGTCTTCTTTCTGTGCAGCTCCTTGACATTGCAAATGTTCATAGCTTGCCGTGGAATTCCTGTTTTGGTTGGATTTCTGGAGCCTGATTATGCAAAGTACAGGTTTGTGGTTGTTTTTGCTATAACAGAACAATATATGTTTTGGAACTTTAGGTATTGAAGTTAATTTTAGTGGTTAATTTTGGTTTAAAAGAGAGAGATTCTATGGAAATGGAAAGAGCAGGCCCAATTAATACCAACAGTATAACCCCTCATTAGATTATAACATGTGTCACTTTCCGTTCTCTGTTTTTTTACTTCTCAAACAAAAAAACTATTCATGCAACACCCCCTTTTTTTTTTTTTTTACTTTTTTTTTTCTCCTGTGTTTTTGTGCTCTTGCTTTCTCCCCCTTGTAAAATGTTTTTACTTTATTTATTTTATTATTTATTTATTTATAATTATTGTTAAAATGTAGTTACCAAATCAACCAAAGACAGAAAGTGAGGGTGATTAACCCAAAAATCTTAGAATTTGAATGACTACCTTAGTTGCAATTTTTAATTTTTTTTTTAGTCCAATATTTTCTTTGCTATCTGTTATTACTTTTAAAATAATTTTAGATATGTTTTCAAACATTTGATGGTTTATTTTTAAAACCTAAATAAACAAAAATATTTTAAAAAAGATTTATTAATTTATTAATTTATTGTCTCGTCTCCACGTTGCTGTCTAAAGTAATAAAGCCACCTTTTTGTGTGTCTTTGTACGCCATTCACTCCTCCATGGAAAAGTCACTCCATGGGAGCCCCTTAAAGCCTCATAGTTGGTATGAATATCAAACTTACATTGCCTTTTAGCTTAGGAGTCAGAATTACTAATAGTAATTCCATAGCAAAGTTGAAATTGTTATTTTTGAAGACGCTAAACAAGTGGAACTCTGCGCTTGCATCCTTCTCGGATGTGGGGCTACTAGATTTTATGGATTCTTTTTACATTAGCTAGTTTTGTTGTTCCTAGCTGAAGCTTTCTACTTCATTTGCACTCTTTTGTATCATTTCAGTACACACCGTGTATTGGAATTACATTTTTTATTTAGGGAATTTTATTTACCAATCAAAAAGAAAAAAATAAAAAGAAAAAGTATTTCCATAGCTGAATTTATTGAGTCGTTACCTTTTTGTACATGATACTTTTCTTTGTAATTCTTTATACTCCTTTGTTGTCATTGAACTTATACATGAAGTAGCCTTCATTAAATGAAATATTTCTTTACTTAAAATTAAAAAATAAAATAAAATAAAATGAACCACTTAGTGCATTTTGACCACAATGACGTGTAATATATTTCTTTCCTGAGGTTTTTGAGTTGATATGTGGATTCTTTCTGTAAAAGCGAACCTGTACCCAAAGGCTTTTGACTGTCAATGATGTGCATGTTGTAATTTCTTTACTTAAATTTAAAATAAAAAAAATAAAACGAACCACATAGTGCATTTTGACCACAATGACGTAATATATTTCTTTCCTGAGGTTTTTGAGTTGGTATGTGGATTCTTTCTGTAAAAGGAAACCTGTACCTAAGGGCTTTTGACTGTCAATGATGTGCATGTTGTAATTTCTGAGGATCTAATATTATATTTATGTGGCAGCTTATTTCAGCTAAGGTAATATCTTACTTTAGAATGTCATTTTTGACATTATTCGCGGTTGGCCTATTTGCATTTACTGTTTAGATCAGACGTGCATGCCTATTTTTCTTTTTTCTTCTTTCTTCTATTTCATCTTCTCCTCTCTCTTATTTGTCCCATCTATTTTTCTTCTTTCATATTTCTTTATAATACAGCTAATAAAGCTCCTTATATCCAGGGAAATGGTTCATCTAGCTATTGATGGCATGTGGCAGGTCTTCAAGCTTCAGCGATCAACCCCTAGAAATGATTTCTGCCGAATAGCTGCAAAGAATGGAATACTGCAGAGGCTTATCAACACTCTTTACAGCTTAAACGAGGCAACTCGACTAGCTTCTGTTTCTGTTGGGGGAGTATTTCCAGTTGATGGTTCTACTCAACGACCTCGTTCTGGTCAATTGGACTCTAGCCATCCGATATCTGTTCAATGTGAGGTACCAGTTTCCACAACTGGTCAGTATGATCTTCCCAAGGTTAGGCATGGAATAATTGATCATATGTCAACTGGAATGCAAGAAGCTTCACGGGCTTCAACTTCACATTCTCAGAGATTGGATCCCAATCAATCAGATTCCCGATACCTCCCAATAGATCCTGATAGGCCTCAATCTAGCAATGCAGCAATGGAAGCTTCAGTTGTTTCTAAATTGCCAGACCCAAGATCTTTAGAGAAAGTCACAAATCTATCAATTAAGGAACCTTTAGCAAGTACATCTAAAGAACGAGACAACTTAGATCGATGGAAGATTGATCCTTCTAGAACGGACGTTGACTTTAGACAGCAGCGTATTGTTAATTCTGCCAATAGGACATCCACAGACCGGCCTTTGAAATTAATTGAAAATGCATCAAATGGGTTTCCTACAACAGTGACCAGTCACCAAGAGCCTGTTCGACCTCTTCTGAGTTTGTTGGATAAGGAACCCCCTTCCCGACACTTTTCTGGTCAGCTTGACTATGTGCGCCACCTGCCAGGGTTGGAGAGACATGAGAGTGTACTACCTCTGTTACATGCATCTAATGAAAAGAAAACAAATGGTGATCTAGATTTTCTGATTGCTGAATTTGCAGGTAATTGACTGCATTTATCGACTCTGTTTTAAACTCTGTTCAGATTGGTATTTGGATTCTAGGTTTATATCCTTGAAACCATATCATGATTAAGAATTAGGACAGCTTCTATCCCCATATGTTATCCCCCAGGGTAAGGTATATTCTCATCCAGAAATTGACCTTCTATGTGAACCTTCATAGGCGTACAGAAAACTTCCCTATGTCCTGTTGGCGCATGAACTTAACAGCTATTTTTCACCATCTCTCTCTTATGCGCATATCTACCAAAAGAAATTTTAACTTGTCTTCCCTTTTTCCCTCTTGACATTGTAAAAGTAGTAGCAGTATGTATCAGTTTTTGCTTTGAGGATCTTCCAAATTTCTTTAGTGGTTAAATAAGTTGTTTATGGTTTCACAGATGTTTCTCAACGTGGAAGGGAAAATGGAAATCTTGAATCTAGTGCTAGAGTTTCGCTTAAAACAGCAAGTAAGAAGGTTGGACCACTGGCATCTAATGAGGGACCTGCTTCGACATCTGGGATTGTATCTCAGACAGCATCAGGTGTACTATCTGGTTCAGGTGTTCTAAATGCTAGACCTGGGAGTGCAACATCCTCTGGGTTACTATCCCATATGGTTTCGACATTGAATGCAGATGTTGCCAGGGAGTACTTAGAAAAGGTGGCGGATCTTCTGCTTGAGTTTGCCCAAGCAGATACAGTTGTAAAGTCATACATGTGTAGCCAAAGCTTGCTAAGCCGTCTTTTCCAGATGTTCAATAGGGTAGAACCTCCAATTCTTTTGAAGGTACTTTAGAGAATTTCTCCATTTTGTACGTTTAAAAAATATATATATTTGTTGCAGTGTAGCTTACAATGCTTTATAATATTGTTGGTCATTATTATCTTACAGATACTGAAGTGCATCAATCATTTGTCAACTGATCCAAACTGCTTAGAGAACCTTCAGCGTGCAGAAGCCATTAAATATTTGATCCCAAATCTTGAACTCAAAGAAGGGTCCCTTGTATCTCAAATACATCATGAGGTGGGCCTTCTTTATTCATGTCTGAGTAATAAAAAGAAACAAGCATGGCTAGGCTAAAAGATACATTTGTGCTTGATTTGAGGTTTG
Source organism: Quercus gilva (assembly GCA_023621385.1). Classification (NCBI taxonomy): domain Eukaryota; kingdom Viridiplantae; phylum Streptophyta; class Magnoliopsida; order Fagales; family Fagaceae; genus Quercus; species Quercus gilva. The sequence goes on along the minus strand of CM042475.1, from coordinate 35,849,685 downwards.
AATATCATGCAATGAAATTGTGTTCAGTTATGAGATATAGGGTTGCTGCAAAGTTCCTGTTTTTTTCTCTGATTATTTTTATTGAAATTTTTACACACTTGCCATTTAGTTGAGTGTTCTCCTTTTTCTTAATGAATCTATTACATAGCAGAAAGAAAACAAAGTGGCATTTGCTGTTAAAATGCTTTACATATGGGAAACTTTTGTACGTCTCCTGTGTTCTTGCGTGCTCTTCTTTTTCTTGGTCAACCTATTACTTTAGAAATGATCATATGCATCTAATATGCTCTACAAACCTATTTTAATTTCTTTATTCCTCTGTTATGTTGTCATCACATCTCTCTCTCTCTCTCTAAAATTTGTAGCTTGATCAGAACAATTTAACAATAAAATTGTAAGATAGGAAAATAAAGAGATATGACCTATTAGTTAGCACATAAGTGCACCTAGGCCTGTCTTGGAGTCAGCACCAAGCGGGTAAATTAGTAGGAGTCGAAACCTAGGGTGGACCTCAAGTTAGCACTAGACCAAAGAGAACATTTTTTTCACTCATCAAAATATCAAATATCTCCAAAAGGAGTACAATAGTTTTCTTATAAAGGATTGCTAAACCAGTTTTAATTGACTAATTGGCTTGAAAATCTGGTTCTGATGACTCTGAAAATTTGCGGGTTTGATCTTGGGTTCACTGGATCTGGTACTAGCAGTAGAGATGGGCTTGCGGCACTTTGGGGTTTGTGGTGTTGTTGGTGGTTTGAGATGGACAAAAAGGGTGGTGCTGGCTGGTGTTTTGACGGATTTTGGGTTGTAGGCTCGGGGGAGACAACCTTCTGATGGTGTGGGAAACTGATGGTGAACAAACTTTTTTTTTTGTTTGTGATTTTCTAATGGTTTTGGATTGACTGTGGAGATGCTTCAAGGGAATTGAGATTTGCTCTGATACCAAAAATGGTGTAGGACAACCAAAACAATTTAACAATAAAATTGAAAGACAAGAAAGTAAAGGGATATGTCCTAGGAATTGGCACCTAGGCTTGGCTTGAAGTCAACACCAAGTGGGAAAACCAATAGGAGTCAGCACTTAGGGTGGACTTGGAGTCGGCACTAGACCAAAGAGAACAGAAGTACATTTTTTTCATTTATCAAAATATCAACTATCTCCAAAAATAGTACAATAGTTTTCTTATAAAGGATTGCTACCCTAGTTCCTATTGGCGTAGAAAACCTTAATTGCCTTATTACAAAAATAAACTTGCTTCCAAATATTAAAATACTAATAGCTTAATAAACTACTAGGACTTAAAACATAAAAATACAATTGACTTGCAAACATAAATATTACTAAATTAAAATTAAAGTCTTCTTGTGTCTTCCGCATCAAGTCTTATGTTCCTACATCATCCATATTCTATTTAATGTTATTTAATAGTAATAACATGGGAACTTCATAAAAAATTTTGATTTTCAAGATTTTATTCTTTATATCACAACTTTTTTGTGTTGCTAAATGGACAGGTGTGTTTTTAAATTGTTGATATCGTCCATGTTCCCTTAAGCATTCTTTCCGTTATTTATTTATTTTTTGGTTGGCTTGCCCCAGTGATTGTACTTTCTGCAAGTTACCCAGTTTCTAATTATATTTTAATGATTTTTATTTTCTTCATTTTTTCCTTGAAGGTCCTCAATGCGCTTTTTAATCTATGCAAGATAAATAAGAGGAGACAGGAACAAGCAGCTGAAAATGGAATAATTCCACATTTAATGCAATTTATTATGTTGGATTCTCCCTTGAAGCAGTATGCATTACCTTTACTGTGTGATATGGCTCATGCATCTCGTAACTCAAGGGAGCAATTAAGGGCCCATGGTGGGTTGGATGTGTATTTGAGCCTCCTTGAAGATGAGTTTTGGTCTGTGACTGCACTGGATTCTATTGCTGTTTGCTTAGCTCTCGACAATGACAACAAGAAAGTGGAGCAAGCATTGTTGAAAAAGGATGCAGTTCAGAAATTGGTGAAGTTCTTCCAACGCTGTCCAGAACAACATTTTGTACACATATTGGAGCCATTTTTGAAAATGATCACGTGCGTAATTTTGTTTCTTTCTTATATATTATAGTTTATGAATTAGATTGTTTCTTATGTTTGGGAAATTAACATCATTGTGAGTGTTGTCCCGTTGAGAAATTTTATAGAAAGTGAGTTAGTTGATATACATAGTTGGGTCCTAAATCAAAAGGCTTAATCTCTTCAGTTGAAGTGGTGGCCTGTCATTTATCTAAATGAACTGTTGGACAAGTCACCACGTGTTTTTTCTCCAACAAATACTTTTTGGCTGGATTAGAATTTTATATAGTGTAGCATGCTTGTATATCAAATGGTTATCGTATGCTATGCTCTGGTTTACAAATACAGTAAGGGAAGGGGTGCATGCATACACCAAGGGTATTTTTGATTTAACAGCTTAACATTTCTGGATGGCAGGAAATCATCTCGAATCAATACGACATTAGCTGTTAATGGTTTGACACCATTACTCATTGCAAGACTGGACCATCAAGATGCTATAGCTCGCCTTAATCTGCTTAAACTGATAAAGGTGAGAGCTTTTTCCCCTCTCAGTTCATTTATGATGCTCATTGTACATAGTTTTTAATGTCATATTAGTTGGGTCAAGAGCGAAGAATGACTTTATATGTTGACAAATGTTGCTTGCACTTTTTTGATTTATCTTCGACGTTAATCAAGAAGTGAGTCAGGAAGTGGTGGTACCTTTTCTAGGGGGTTGTTGGGAGAAAAAAAAGGGGTGGGGAGGGTGGGAATTGGTATTATGAATGAAAAGTTGGTCAGTGTACCTGTTCTTTTTTCTTTTCTTTTTTTCAATTAATGTTTTTTGTTAGTGGTATAGGTGCATTATTAAATAAATAAATGAGAGAGGGATTAATCATCTGATTAAACCCTGAAGAAACCATATTCAGATCTTCCCTTCCAGGACCTGTTTTGGCAAGACCAACAGGGTAATGACCTTTATAGAATAAAGTTATAGTTTTATAAAACAAAGGTATTTGTAGAATAATCTTTGACGTGGTTAATATCAAACATTTAGGTTGAATTTTGATCGAGTTATGCTTAAATGTGTTTTGGGGTATATGCTGCTTAAGCAATAAGCATGATTAAGTTAGTATTGGAGATTATTGTGATATTTGTTCAATGTTGGCTCAGTACAGTGTTTGTGTGTTTAGTTTTTTCTACTTTCTATATAGAATTTCTTCTCTTCACATAATGAGTAGCTTTATAGTAAAGGTTATGTGCTTGGCTACTTGTTTAGCCTGTTCCCCTGTTAAACTATTGGTGTGTTACATGCGTATTGTAGTGTGAAAGTGCTGTTTACATACTGTATTAGCAGGCCTGTTCATTGGAATGTATTTTCTTGAAATGTGATTCTTGAAGCTAATCTGTTTTGATGATTTTGATTTTGATTCTGATTTTTGATTTTTGATTATTATTATTATTATTATTATTATTATTGTTATTATTAAGTAATAGATTTTCTATGATCATGGACATATAATTTCTTTCTTTACTGGCTAGTTTTAGTTACGTTTTCTTCTGATTGGAAGTTTTAGCAAAGATATTTGATTTTTTGGGATATGGTTATTTTGATGTTGATATGAGTTTTCAATTTTAATAGACGTTGCTTAGTGTTTTACTACTAGATATTTGGTGAAAGTTTATATTGGAATTGTGGTTTCCTCCTATGGATAGTTAATTTTAATGGGCACATAAATTTTTGATACTACAGGCTGTTTATGAGCACCATCCGCGGCCCAAGCAGCTGATTGTGGAGAATGATTTGCCTCAGAAGCTTCAGAATTTGATAGAGGAACGTAGAGATGGGCAAAGCTCTGGGGGCCAAGTTTTGGTGAAACAAATGGCTACTTCGTTGCTAAAAGCACTGCATATAAATACCGTTTTGTAAATATTGGTCCTTCAAATATTTGCCCCCAATATTCTTTACATTTTTGCTAAACTATAAAATATGAGACGTACAATTAATTTAAAAGAAAAAAAACAAAGGTATATGAGCTTGAAGTTGTGGCATTTTAGACGAGTGGCTAAAAAAGTTTCTATTGTGATCTATTGTGGCGGAGTAGTTGCCTTAACAGAAGACAATGAAACGGATTTTTTCTCGTGCTTAGTAGGGATTTTTCATTTTAACTACCTTTAACTTTTAACCTTTACAAATACTTGAAAAGTCAATGCTATTATTTAATTGGGGTAATTACGCTCTTCCTTTGAGGTTTTGGAAAATGACATTCAATATTTTATGTTTTTACTAATCATGGTTAAACTTTGGTAAAAAGGATTTTATATAAATTTAGAATATTTTGTATAAAAAGAATGAGAGGGTCATTTTCTTCAAACGTCAAGGAAGGTGAGGGTCTTATCCATCTAGGTTTGGAATGGAGTGTCATTCTTTCAAACCTACAGGAAAGGTTTCAATGTTCAAAATTTTCAAATATATTTGTCAATTCCTCTCATGTGCTTTTTCATATTTTTGCTAAATAGATAGTAGATGACTCGTGCCACTATGATTTGAACTTAGGAAGCTGTCAAAATTAGAATCTCTCTCCCAGAATAGAACCTGCAAGAAAGTAATTCTCAAGACTACTTAGAATATCCTTTTGCCATTTGTATCAGAAGTCAGAACACCATTTTTATCTTCTAACGCCTCTATTGAGTTCCCCTAAAATGTACCTTCGTTTCTTTTTTTGCTTGTCCAACTCACTCTAGGCTTTTTTGCTAGTTTCTCCAAAGCGCCAAACAACAACAAAAAAAAAAAAAAAAAAAAAAAAAAAATGAAAAATGAAAAAATAAAATAGAAAGAGAATATTTTCAAAATTGTAATACCATAACCATATTTTTTAAGCCTCTCATCAATTTTTATTTTTGAGAAGCCTCTCATCAACTAATTGAGGCATTAGCAATTAGTTTGATTACTTCCCATTAGTTGTTATTATTTTTTCCGTGGTTTGCATTATGAGAAATTTGGGGATTCTTGTGACGGTTTTATATTAGTACATTTTTTTCTTTTTTTTCTTTTTTTCTTTTTTCTCTTTTTGATTAAAGCTTAGGCAAATTGTAATGTAGCTACTTATTCATACCCAAACAGAAAACTTATGATGTGGGTAAAATTGTGCCAATATAATTACTTGGCCAAAATGGGCAAATGCCATTTTCTCCCAAACTAAGCAGTGTGTTGCCTTATTTTTCAAGCTATTAGGGAAATGTTTCTCTTTTGTAACTCGATTTGAGATAAATCGAGTTTTAAAAAAAAAAAATTTGGAGCCCTATAACGGCGTTTTGTAACTTGACCTATATGAAATCGAGTTAGAGGTAAAAATAAATAAATAAATAAAAATAAAAAATTACCTATAACTCGATTTCATAGAGGTTAAGTTACAAAACGCTACTATAGGTTCTGAAAACGTACTATAGGCTCCTTAAAAATGCCGCTATAGGGTCTAACTCGATTTATCACAAATCAAGTTTCAAAAGAGGGGTATTTCTTTAATTAGTTTAGGAAATGAGACAAAGAGTTGCTATTTTTGCCCGAAAAGGACATTTGGTAATTTTTTCCATAATTACTTATTCACTACCAAAAGGTAATTACGATGTTGTGGATAACATTGTCAAGAGTTGGTGCGTTTGGTTTTTTCTACACATTTTAGCATTTTACTACTTAGCTTCAACTAGAACTCTATCATGCAAAAGGGTTCATGGGGTCTTTGCGCCATAGGGTGACAATGAGGGAAAAAATATATTACATCCATACGATGAAGAATGTATATGAGATATGCATGACCAAAGATATAAATTCGGTTTTGTATCCATAATATCCCAATCAATGATGTGACTAATTAATAGAGAAACTATTTATATTTTATTTAAGAGAAATGCATTTTATTTAAGAAAAATGCTACGTCTATAATATTTTCATTATAAATTATAAGCAGTAGGTTGTTACAGGTTGTTATTGTTAGATAAAAAAGTTATTTCAATAATAAATTTAAATTTAAACTAATAATAACTTACTACCTATGATTTGTTGTGAAAATGTTGTAGATGTAGCACTTTGCTTTAATTATATTTTCTTTTAAAATAAAACCTTACAGTTCCTTAGTGTAGGGAAGATAGGCCCAGAACTGTATATTAGGCCATGGGCCCTGTCTGAGTACACTTAGTAGTTCGAGGATAAGGGAACGTTGATGTAGAAGTGCAGGCTACTAAATAGTGGAAAGTGACTGGTCATAAGAGTTCAGGAAGGTGGTCCGAGGACAAATTCCTCCTCTGCTGTAACAATGCAGAGGTTAGAAGGGTTGACCTGCCATCAAGAGCAATGTTCTGGGCAATTCCACTGTTAAGGATAAGTATTAGGAAGTAACAAGACATGGGAAATGTAAGAAATATTTGAAAAAAGGTTGCTACCACCACATTAAATTCTCTGCAGCTAACTCTCTGGCTGCATAAATGTGGAAGTGATACCTGAATAGTGATTTTCAGCCTTACAGCTACTCCCAAAAACTTTAGGAAGGGCTGATGGAATAAGGATCAAAGCCAGCAATTTGATCTACACATGCAAGGTGGAGATGGAAGAAAGAGGATAGTATAAGAGAGAAAGAAGCCCCTTAATGAAAGAGAGGATCAGAGAATTGAGAGAAAAACACTGTAGCAACAAGAATTGAACTTGTAATCAAATTCAAAAGAAATATATACTAGAACTAATATCCTCGAACTGTGCCGATGATGATTTTCTTTGGATAAAACTAGTTTATCTTTGTTTTCTTGTCATTTGGACCCATTAAAATTGTTTTTCAACTCATTAGGGCATAGTTTTCTTACCCACTATCTACAAATTCATTGTATTGGGCTCTTTGGCCCTAGATCCTTTTACCTTTTGGGCGTAGGAACCAAATTGTGTCCTTACGATTGGCACTGTCTGTGGGGACTTCTTGTGCTTAGGTGAGTTTAACGTCCAGTTATGGTAGGTTCAGGGCCAAATAGGGAGGAATTTATGGGGTCCTAACATCATGATCATTTTCTCAATCTTAAGTGAGAAGGGACCAGGAGGTTCGTGTGCATACCACCTATGGTAGTAAGGGCCAATTTCGAAGTGAGAGTCATGTCTCTCATGAAGAGAATACTAGAACCATGCAGTTGGAGATTGACCGTTTGTGAAGGAGGTTGTGCCGCGAACGATGGAGAAGGACTCCTTCAAATTCTAACTTTTATTCTAATGATGATAGAGATGGTAGTTATAGGCCCTGGTCGAGGACTCCCCCCTAGTGAATCTTTCTCGTGTGATGAGGATTACTGCCATGAACGCAAAGATAAGAACTCATCTTGCAAAGGTCTGGGAAACGATGCTATGAGCAGGGTGTTAAACCAAATTTCCAAATCAACTTTCACACGTAGAATTGAAGGAGGAAAACTTCCTTGGCAGTTTACTCAGCCAACATTCACCATGTACAATGGTTTAACGAACCCTGTAGAATATGTAAGCCACTTCAATCAGAGAATGACTGTTCATTTCAAGGATGAGGCCTTGATGTGCAAGGTGTTCCCATCTAGTTTGGGGCCTGTGGCAATGAGATGGTTTGATGGTCTAGGAGCAGGTTCTATTAGTTCCTTTAAGGAACTCACTTGGGCGTTCGGATCTCGTTTTGTTACTTGCAGTAAAGTTCCTTGGCCTTTGGATTCTTTGTTGTCCATGACTATGTGAGAGGGGAAGACCCTGAAAACATATTCTGACAGATACTGAAAGATGTTCAATGAGGTTGATGGAACTTTCAATGATGTAGCCATAAGGACTTTCAAGGTCAGCCTATCCGCCGAGCATGATTTGAGAAAATCTTTGACAAGGAAGCTTGCTAAAAGTGTGCATTAGCTCATGGACCGTATTGATGAGTACAAGCAGGTAGATGAGGACCAATAGCAAGGGAAGGGGAAGGCTAAGGTTATCCCTCAGAATAGGAGGTGCAGGTCAAATAGATACAATAATAATCGGCCCTGAAGAGACTTTGTTGGGTAATCTGGGTCTACTGCTACTTAGGTGGTCTGCATAGTGTTCCGTGAGCCAGTGCATCAAGTCTTGAAAAAATTTAGAATGAGCCATACTTTAAATGGCCAAATAAGATGGGAGGAGACCTTATGAAGCGCAACCAAAACCTTCATTGTCAATACCACCAAGAGTGAGGGCATACCACAAAAGATTGTAGAACTTTGTGGAGTCATCTAGAATAGCTGGTTAGAAAAGGAAAGTTAAAGCAATTTTTATATCAGCCCAGTAGGCAAGGGGGCCAAACAGGATTAGGATCTCAGAGAGATGCTTCTTCGAGAGCCCCATTGGGCACAATTAATGTTATTCTGGTTGTTCCGGGGAGGACTGGTTCTCGTCCCTCTCGGATGTTGTCCATAGCTCGGCCACACGCAAAGGACTCCACCCCTGAACTGAAAATGGCTAAGATGGAGGTCCGACCAGCGTTAAGTTTCTCGGATGAGGACAAGGTTGGAACTATATAGCCATACGATGATGTCCTAATGGTCACCCTCAGGATAGGAGGGTATGATGTGAAGAGGGTGTTGGTGGATCAAGGTAGTGGGGCAGAAGTCATGTACCCTGATTTGTATAAAAGGGCTAAACTTAAAACCTAAGGATTTTACAGGTTATGATTCACCTTTGTTAGGCTTTGACAGGAAAGTTGTTTTTTTGAAAGGTCAGATTAGACTATTGGTACAAGTAGGTTTGGAAGTGGTGGAGGTGGACTTCATTGTAGTGGATGCTTACTCCCCCTACACTGCCATTATGGCAAGACCCTAGCTTCATGCCTTGAGGGCTGTTTCTTCCACCTTGCACTTGAAAGTGAAATATCCATTTAGGGACCAGATTGAGGAGTTGGTTGGGAGCCACTCTGTGGCTAGGCAGTGCTTGGTAGCTACAGTTATGCATTAGCCTAAAGTTGAGTCTTCAACCTCTATTGATGGGGGGCTTGTAGTAATCAGGGATTTCGGTGTTATCTATAGATGTGGTGTTAAAAGGGAAAAAGTGTGAGAATTTAGAGAAAATTGTTATAGATGATGATTCGGAAATGTTTTTTCAGGTCGAAGCTCAGCTGCCACCTCGACAAAAGGAAGAGCTGATAGTGTTTCTTAAGAGGAATATTGATGTGTTCGCATGGAGTGTTTAAGAAGCTCCTAGGGTGGACCCAAACTTCATTTGCCATCATTTAAATGTCAACCCGATTGTCATCCCCAAAAGGCAACCACCTTGGTGTTCATCTAAAGAGCATTCTGATGCTGTCAAGGACGAGGTGATCAAACTTAAGCAGGATGGAGCTATTAAGGAGGTGTTTTACCCTAACTGGCTGGCCAACACAGTGGTGGTGAAGAAGAAAAGTGGAAAATGGCGAGTATGTGTAGATTTCATAGATTTGAACAAAGCTTGCCCAATGATTCTTTCCCCATGCCTCGAATAGATCAGTTGGTGGCTGCCATTGTAGGCCATCCTCGAATAAGCTTTTTGGATGCCTTCCAAGTATACCATCAGATACCTTTACCTTTGGATGATCAGAAGAAGATATTTGTTGTTACTTATACTAGAAATTACCACTACAATGTGATGCCATTTGGTTTAAAGAATGCAGGGTCTACCTATTAGAGGATGATAATTAGGATGTTTGAGCCACAATTATGAAAAAATATTGAGGTTTATATAGATGATATGGTGGTAAAGAGTAATTTAGAGTCCGAGCATGTTAGCGACCTTGAGAATATCTTTGAGATATCGAGGAAACATAAGCGCCTTAATGCTTCTAAGTGCTCTTTTGGTGTTGGTTCAAGAAAGTTCTTGGGGTACATGGTCACTCATAGTGGAATTGGAGTCAATCCTAACCAAATTAAAGGAATTAACAGTTTTTAGCCACCTTGGAATCCCAAAGAAGTCCAGAGATTAATAGGAATGATTGCCGCCTTGAACCGATTTATCTTTTGATCAGCGGATAGGTGTAGACCTTTCTTCTAGTTGTTGAATAAGTTGAAGAGATTTGAGTGGACCGAGGAGTGTGTCCTAGCCTTTCAGCAGCTGAAGGAATACCTTTCTCAGCCACCTATTATGTCCAGGCTGAAGTGGATGAGGTTTTGTTCGCTTACATTGCCGTGGCTTCCCATGCTATAAGCTTGGTGCTGATATGAGTTGATAGTGGTGTGCAGAGACCAGTTTGTTATGTGAGAAAGTCGTTGCATGAAGCAGAAGTTCGTTATTTACCATTAGAGAAGGCTATTTTGGCAGTAATATATGCTACATGTAAACTCCTTCACTACTTCCAATCCCACACAGTTGTTGTTTTAACCTAACTTCCGTTTCAATCACTACTTCGAAGTGTTGATTACACAGGAAGGATTGCCAAGTGGGGTATGATCCTAGGGACTTTTGATATCAAATACATGACTCACACCTCTATCAAGGGCTAGGTCCTCGCAGATTTGGTGTCTAAGTTTGCTGAATCCTCATTGGAAGAGGAAGTTCAAAAGTAGAACATGGATGGAAAATCAGTTGGCATGTCTCCTTGCAAGAGCCTTTATCTTGGAGGGTATATGTTGATGGTGCGGCAAATTAAAGAGGATTTGGAGTTGGGCTAGTTGTAATTTCTCCTGAGAAGATCATTATTGAAAACTCCTTAAGGTTGGGTTTCTCAGCCACAAATAATGAAGCTGAGTATGAGGCTCTATTGGTAAGGATGACTATGGTTCAGAAAATGGGAGGAAAAACAGTAGAGATATTTTCAGATTCGAGGTTGGTTGTAGGCCAGGTAGAGGAGGAGTTAGAGGCCAAGGATGTGAGAATGCAAAAGTATTTGAATTAGGTTAGGCGCTTGCGATCAGGGTTCGAGTCCTTCACCTTACTGCAAATCCCTAGGAGCAGGATTACACATGCTGATTCTCTTGCCACTCTCGTAACCTCCTCGGCGTAGAGCTTACCTTGGGTTATCCTTGTTGAAGACTTGTGCAAACCTACTGAGATGAAGAGAGAGATGGTTCATGTTAGGTTTTAAGGTCTTAGGATTTTATGTATTTAGAACCTAATTTGTAATGTTGGCAAACCTTGATCAAAACAATGTATTTAGTCTTGTTTAGGCTTGCTCAAAGTTGGTTTAATATTGTAAAGTTGGAATCGAGAGACTGCAGAAGCATTGGAGCTTCTCGGCCTGGCTCGATCGATCGAATGTAATTCTCGATCGATCGAAAATCGGCCCAGATGCGTTTTTCTGCAGAATTCCAACTCAGCCCTAACTCTTTAAACGTTTAGGGTTTTATGTTTTTGCCCTAGGTATATAAGGCAAACCCTAGCTACGTTTTTCATAGTTGCACAAGTTGTGTTGTTGCTCATACATTGCGGTTTTGTGTAAATCTCTTGTGAGATCTAGAGGAGCTTTCCTTTACACATAACTTAGGGTTTTCAAGATTGAGATTCTTCTACATCTTGATGATCAACTTGGTTGCTGCCTTTGAAGCTTAAAGATTAACAAGCGAGGAGCTTGTACCTGATTGAAGGAAGACAAAGAAAGAAGTAGTCCGTGGATTCGGAGCCTGCGCGTGGTCGTATCAGGAAGTTACTACTGGTGGGTAGCATTAGGAAGTCAAGCGGGGTAGCTTGTAAGTCCTTTTGTAACAACTTCAATTCTTTCTTAGTGGATTCCGTTTTGCCTTGAGGATCGGTGGGTAAAATCCTCCCCAGGTTTTTTACCGGTTTGGTTTTCCTGGGTGATCATATCACTGTGTTATTTATTTTCCGCTGTTTTATATGTTTTACATGCATGATATGATTTTGTGATTGTTTTAACCTAGAATTGCTTAATTTGACTAAGTAAAAACTTGGCTAATTAATCTAGGCTACGCAATCTGGTTATAGTTTAAGGGGTCTAAACCCTGTCAGTTCATATTCATCAAATTAGGGTGGGACCTAGTTGGATGGACTCTATTGTGCTATTCCTTAAGAAGGATATCTTGCCCGAGGGGAAGTCCAAGGTTGACAAAGTGCGGAGAAAGGCTCCTTAGTTTTGGTTATCCGAGGACCAAAAGTTGTATAAGCACTCTTTTTCTAGGCCATATTTTCTATGCATACACCCTGAGGTAGTAGAGTTACTCCTAAAAGAGTTACATGAAGGGATTTGTGAAAGCCACACAGGAGGCAGATCATTGTCTCACAGAGCCTTCACTCAGGGATATTGGTAGCTGGACATGCAGAAGGAAGCACAAGAGTATGTAAAGAAGTGTGATCAATGCCAAAGATTTGCCCCAAACATTCATCAACCGGGGGATGTCCTTAATCCTCTGTCCAACCCTTGGCCTTTTGTTCAATGAGGCTTGGATATTGTAGGGCCTTTCCTTAAGGTAGCAGGGAATAAGAGATGGTTATTGGTTGGCATGGATTACTTCACCAAGTGGGTTGAAGCTAAACCATTGGCAAATATCAAGGAGGTGGATGCCAAGAGATTTGTTTGGAAAAATATTGTCACTTGGTTTGGGATCCCTCATACCCTCATCTCGGAGAATGGTCTTTAATTTAATAGCAAAACTTTCAGAAGATACTGTTATGACCTGGGCATTAAGAATAAGTATTCCACCCCAGTTTACCCACAGGGGAATGGACAGACCGAGCTGTCAATGAAGTCATAGTGAATGGACTCAAGAAGAGGCTAGATGATGCGAAAGGAAAATGGGTGGAAGAGTTGCCACACGTCCTTTGGACATATCAGACTACATCTCGTAGGTCAACAGGGGAGACACCCTTTTCAATGACATATAGGGCCGAGGTTGTAATTCCTTTGGAGACCGGATTCCCAACATTGAGGACTAGCTTTTTCACTTCAAGCAATAATGACGGGCTATTAGAGAAGAGTTTAGATTTAATTGCAGAGCGAAGAGAAAATGCCATGGTTCAATTGGCATACTAACACAAGCTCAAGCAGGGGTACGACTCAAATGTGAGGTTAAAGCCATTAGCACCAGGAGACTTGGTATTAAGAAAAGTTTTGGGTACTACAAAGAACCCATCATGGGGAAAGTTAGGGCCCAACTGGGAAGTGCCATATCGTATCACCTTGGTAGCTAGAATTGGTGCATATTATCTGGAAGATCTAGATGAAAATGTTGTACCACGCCCTAAAATGTAAATAACTTGCGAAAGTATTATTATTAATGAAAGTCTTTTCTGCCATATTTTTGTTTATGACATTTCTTATTATTTGTTTAAGTATTAAACAGAACTTTAGTCATGCTTGGCTCCTCGGACCATATACTTTGGGTAAATTAATGCTTCATATCGTTTTTATAAGTGTTAAACAGAACTTTGGTCATGTCTAGTTCCTCAGACCACATACCTTGGGTAAATTAATACTTCCTATTTTTTGTTTAAGTATCAAATTGAACCTTAGTCATATTTGGCTCTTCGGACCAGATACCTTAGGTAAATTGATATTTTTATATCATTTTTCTAAGTGTTAAACAAAACCTTGGTCACGCCTGGTTTCTTGAACCACATACCTTGGGTAAATTAATACTTCTTCTCATTTGTCTAAATATTAAACAGAACCTTGGTTATGTCTGGCTCCTCGGACCACATAACTTAGGTAAATTAATACTTCTTCTCATTTGTCTAAGTATTAAACAGAACCTTAGTCATGCCTGGTTCCTCGGACCACATATCTTGGGTAAATTAATACTTCTTATTATTTGTCTAGGTATTAAATAGAACCATGGTTTGGTCCGGTCTCTTAGACCACCTATCTTGGGTAAGCTAACATTCCTTTGACTATGAGAATACTAGACAGAACCTCGGCTATGTTAGGTTCCGTGGAGCACATGTCTTAGGAAAATTAATATTCAGTCTTACCATGCTAAATAACAAAGACTCTTATTGTAGTAACTTAGTCAAAAGGACACTTTTGAACATCAGATAAAGCATTTGCAAGTATTTTCATTATCAATTCATGAGCTAATTTTCATCTACAATTCCTTAAGTCTATTGTTAAGTGGAAGGTTATGTGGAGTCTTGGAGGGATAAATGCTCTACCATGTTTTGAAATTAAGAGAAAATCCAGTGATATGTAGGGGCCTTTGAGTTAATTCTGCTTAAGGTATGTTTTTGAAGTGAAGGATATACTTTGTTGAGATTGTAAAAATATTATCGTTTATGCAAATAACTAAATGAAGTTGTGTCTCATTTTCATGTTGGTTAAGTGTTAAGTGAAACAGAAACTATGTTAGGACTTGTATAAATATCACAAGAGTAAAGGAAAGGTTCATAATTGTCATTAAATTAAGCCTTAGAAAAAGGCAAGTTGATTACAAAAGGGCAAATTGATTACAAATTCTAGAAACAAAAACAACAGTAAAAAAAATAAAATAAAAAAAGAAAAAGAAAAAGAAAAAGAAAAAGAAAAAGAAAAAGAAGAGAAGCTACTCTAAAAACTACTTCTTTTTTATTACAATTGTCTTTTGCTGGGTCCTTGGTAGACTGGGTGAGTGTTGCTTTTGAGGATCCTGGGCCCTTACCCTTGAGGTCCTACTTGGCAAGCACAGGGAGAGTTGCCAGGACAATCTCCATCTTGGAAGGGACCTCTTTCTCTTTAGGGAGGTCTTGGGGAGCAACTGGGGGCTTTGTGGCATCAGGGGCCATTCCCTTGGTTGCATCTATTTCTCTGATGCCAATCCCTTGGTTGCATCTATTTCTTTTTCAACAACCCCAGGCTGCTTGGCCTCTTTGGAAAGGCTGTCATAAAAGAGAAGGGCCTTGGCCAGCCTATCCTTACCAATATCTGCCTCCTCGGAGGTAGTATCAGCCTTGAAGTCGGCAGAGCTTGATGCACGGATGGCAGGAGGGAAGTATATGCTCTCTGCTCTCCTAAAGGCAGAGGAGGTCTCAACCTCGGCTTGGTTAAGGGCCTCATTCCACACCTGGAGGCAGTAGCTTCTACAAACTTCCGAGACCTCAACTCTGAGGGCCTTCTCGGTCTTTGCCACCCCCACATCATACCATTCTTGCTCGGCTTGATCCCTAGCCTTTTCAGCCTCCTCTAGTTTCTTTTTAAGGACCGCGATTTGTTCCTTGGAGGTGGTTAGCTAGTCCTCAGTTTGCTGGAGTTTCCTTTGTTGGCCCTTGGCTTGCCTCTCAGCCCTTTTCAGGGCAGTTCAGCACTTTTTTTGTCCCCGTCTGCCTTAGTTAGCTTCTTGTTCAACTTCTGTATTCTTTTTTCCACCACGTTGAAGGCATCCACCGCTGCGATGTGTCTCGCTTTATTTTCCTTTGTCTGACTATGTGAGAAGATTACTATCTCCTTGGTCTTGTGTGCGGCTTGAGTAGCCTACCAAGGAAAGAAGTATAATAATAAAATAAACAAAAAAAAAAAAAAAAAGAGAGAAGAAAAGAGAAGAGGGTTGTAATTTTTGAATGTAAAAAAGGAAGAACAAAAAAAAAAAAAAAAAAAAAAAAAAAAAAAAAAAAAACTAGGTGAAGGACTTACCAACGCGAGATCCCTTTTTAGGTTGAGGAACACTTCATGCTTCCTCATCGACCTAAGGTCGGCCATGTCGGAGGGAAGTAGTTGGGCCTATTTCACAGCATTGGCTATGTACCCAGCCTTACCCTGTTGGAAGTCTCTTATGGAGGCATCACTCAGAAAAGGAGCTTCATTTAGCACTATGGAGGGGGTCCAGGCTAGGACTTCAATTTGTTGGTAGCTTTTCCTTGTCGTAATGTCCCCCTCACTAGAGGATTTGGTTTGCGCGACCTTGGTGTGTTTGCCCCCCCTCTGAGCCTCGGCCTCCTTGGATGGAGATTTCCTTCTCTTGTCTATTACCTCCTTCCTCTTTTGGTCTCGCTTCCTCTTTTTATTAGTGGGCTTAGGTTGGAAGGTCTATGTAGAGGGAAGGGTAGAGGGTTTGGACTGGGCTGCCTTTTCAGACATGTAGCCTCTGGCGTGGGATTCCATTAGCTCTTGGAGGCTCATCCTTGTCGTATGTTGTAGCACCATCGCGTCTGGGATAGAAAGAGCTTCCTAGGTGCAGCTCACTTGGGCATGGGGAAGATGGCTGAAGTCGTCGACAAGAGCTTTAGGGAACTGGTGGTGGCTGAAGACTTCAAATTCGTCTTCGGATTTGGGGATTTCAACTACTTCCTCCTCCTCTTTGATGACTAGTAGAGATGGTGTGGCTACTTTCTCGGCAATGCGTTGGAGTGGCAATTCTATCTGTTGCACACCTTCTGGAATGGGGTTGGAGACAAGAAAGCCAGGGGCTACGATGTTGATCTAATGTAGACGTGGGTTCCTTGCCTTGATCACACACTTTGGTGCTTGGAAGCTAGAAGAGATTGGAGTGTAGCCTAAAATTAAATGTGCCACCCTTAATTGTCCGTCGCTATGAACGAATACCTCAGACTTGAGTACTTTATTCAAATTTGGCTGATTGACAAGGTTCAGGTTCGGAATGAATGAATACTTGTCTGGAAAAACATCAAAAACATAAGAGCCTTGTTAGAATAAGCGACGCAAGTCAAAGGGAAGTCAAATTACAAGTAAAAAAATAAAGAAAAGGGGGAGCACGAGAGACATTGGTGAGAAAAAGGGGTATTGTCATTAGAATAAAGAACTTAGACTTAGGAACCCCACTTGGTGCCTCTTCTCTTGTCGGGAAGTGGAGGCCATCGTGCCACTCCCCAGAGATAATCAGGTAATCCTTGTTCATGCCTTTGTTGGATTCGGCGAGGCACGATATATGCCTAACCTCAGGGTACCTAGTCTTTAGATAATACCCTTGCCCTGTTAAGTGATGATGGTTGTAAATCCAATTAACGTCATGGTGGGTGAGGTTCACGCCCATTTTCTCATTGAGGGCGTCTACGCTACCTAAGATCCTAAACATATTGGGGGCGCACTAAGTAAGGGAAAGCCTATAAGCTATAAGATAATCCCTAGTAACTCTACCCATAGGGATTCTCATCCCTTCCTTTATGAAGGCAATCATGGGGATCACTACTTCTCCTTTTTGCCTCTAAGTGTGCCACCCTCCCTGTTTGCAGTACCTAATGGACACTCTTGGTAGGATTCAATATTGAGCTTTAAAGCTTTCTATACTCTCAGGGAAGTCTACTAAGTAGGCGAATCTACCATTTGAAATGGGAAAGGAAGGGAATAGGTAGACGAAATGAAATTAAGTGGGTCGAGGAGAGAAAAGACTCTGAACAAAAAGAAAAATGGGAGAGACTGAAGTGAAGAAAGAAGGAAGAGATGGCTAGAAATTACTTATGAGAATGAAGAAAAGCTCCTCGAACTAGCTCTTGAATTTTGAGAGTGTAAAAAGTGAGGTAGATGAAGCTTCTGAGTGATATATGTATGAAAGAGAAAAGCAAGCGGGAAAAATCCTGCTCGTGTTCCCATAAAATTCCCAACCGTTGGATCTGCATCGTACCGTAGAATGTGGGAAGCATGGAGCTGAATAAATTAAATGTGAGCACATCTCAAGAGCGTGCTTCAAGCAGTTGAAAAGACGCCTGCACAGATAGAGATGACGTATGGTAAGGTTAGGGTAATTGCAATAATATCGAAGTCCTTTTTCTTCCTCCAAGGAGCAAAAAAGGAGAATTTCGAGGGGCTATTGTAGGGAAGATAGGCCCAAAAATGTATATTAGGTCATAGGCTCTATCCGATGATACTTAGTAGTTCGAGGATAAGGGAACATTGGTGTAGAAGTGCAGGCTAGTAACTAGTGGAAAGTGACTGGTCATAAGAGTTTAAGAAGGTGGTCCAAGGACAAATTCCTCCTTGGCTGTAACAGTGCAGAGGTCAGAAGGGTTGACCTGCCATCAAGAGCAACGTTCTGGGCAATTCCACTATTAAGGATAAGTATCAGGAAGTAACGAGACATGGGGAAGGTAAGAAATATCTGAGGAAAGGCAGCTACCACCGCATAAAATACTCTGTAGCTAACTATCTAGCTGCATTAATGTGGAAGTGATACCTGAATAGTGATTTTCAACCTTACAGCTACTCCTAGAAACTTCAGGAAGGGACTAATGGGGCAAGGATCAAAGCCAACAACTTGATCTACATGTGGAGGGTGGAGATGGAAGAAAGAGGATAGTTTAAGAGAGAAAGAAGCCCCTGAATGAAAAAGAGGATTGGAGAATTGAGAGAAAAATACTGTAGCAACAAGAATTGAACTTGTAATCAAATTCAAAAGAAATATATACTAGAACTAATCTCCTCGGACTGTGCTGAGGACAATTTTCTTTAGATAAAACTAGTTTATCTTTGTTTTCTTTTCATCTGGACCCACTAAAATTGTCGTTCAACTCATCAAGGCCTAGTTTTCTAACCCACTCACTACAAATTCATTGTATTGGGCTCTTTGGGCCTAGATCCTTTTACCTTTTGGGCTTAGGAACCAAATTGTGTCCTTACACTTAGGTTCTCTAATCAATTCAATTATGTGGTTGTATTGACCAATAAACCAAGTGGTTGAATTTGATTGTCATTGGAATGTATAATAACATTTTTTTTTTTTTTTGGTTGTAATAGATCAATAAAATTGTATAGTTGAATCAATTGGCAAATTTTAGGTACACTACCTAAGAAATTGTACTTAAACTTTACAATTTCTTTTATTATTAGAGAGACATTTACCTAAAATTTTGTCTTGATAATTCCTTTTAAACATTAGGGTTTTTTTTCCCTTGACAAGTGTGCAATAGCTGATCTACATGAGGGCTACCACCCAAAATGTTTTGAAAATTTAATATTATATATAGTAAAAATTTCTAACTCCATCAAATGTGAGTGAAAAGTTTCATACTTTGTGAGATGATTAAACTAACATCACAAAGAAAGAGTCTTGATTTTATTTCTCTTTTGGATTTTTTTATTTATAAGTTTCGATTACCTTTCATCTACAATTGAATAAGAAGTAGATTATTAAGTAAATGAAAAATTTACAAATGATATAAGAATTGAATTAAAATTGAGCATTTTTTTCATATCCAAAGCATTTTTTCATATCGATAACATATGTTTAGTTTATTCACGTTATATAAGATAATGTTTGCTTTATTGAAACTTTTTTACACTAAATGCTTACCGTGCCGACATGGTACCCATTAAGCAAAAGTTAAGGCGTATGAATACTGAATGGCTTATAAAGATCAAAGAAGAGGTCACTAAGCAATTGAAAGTAGGGTTCATCAAACCTGTACACCCAGCTGAATGGATAACCAATGTTGTGCTGTACCAAAGAATGATGGAAAAGTAAGGATGTGTGTGGATTTCAGGAGTTTGAACAAGGCTTGCCCTAAGTATGATTTCCCTCTTCCCCACATAGATGTCCTAGTAGATAATATGGCCGGTAATGCCTTGATATCTTTCATGGATGGTATCTCAGGATATAACCAAATCAAGATGGCTCGTAAGGATATGACTAAGACCACCTTCACCACAGAATGGGAGATCTATTGCTACATGGTAATGCCATTTGGGCTTAAGAATGCGGGAGCAACTTACCAAAGGATGGCCATAGCTTTGTTACATGACATGATGCATAACAAAGTTGAGGTGTATGTTGATGACATGATCGTGAAATCCAAGGATAGAGAATGTCACATCATTAACTTTGAGAAAAATTTTCGAGAGGATCAAGAAGTATAGGTTGAGGTTGAACCCCTAAAAGTGTACCTTTGGAGTAATAGCTGAGAAATTGCTAAGCTTTTTAGTAAGTGATAGAGGGATAGAAGTTTACCCATCCAAGATCAAAGCCATATTGGAGATGCCTCTTGTGAGAGACCTCGAAAGTTGCCTCTAAAAAAAAGAGAGGTTTTTGGAGTGCTTTTTAGGGCACCTCTCTTTTTGGGTAAGTGGTATGGAGTTGCCACTTATTATTATTATTTTTAGAAAAAGAAAAACTAAATACATGACTGAATTATTCTCTTCATTGATTGAATAAAAAATTACATATTTGGAATATTGAAAAATTACATGGCTTTGGGTCCTAGTTACAAACTACCAAATAGTTACATGGCTTTTTGTCCTCGTTACATTCTACCCAAAATAAAAAGTAAAGACAAGGCTTAGATCTACTTAACCAAAGACCTAAATCCGGAAGCTAGGTTACGGAATGGGAAGGTGTTAGACACCCATTCCGCCCAGACAAAGTCTGTTCTTCAAAACTCTTGTGACCAATGTATCTTTTTATGCATGTCATGAATGATATGTTGAACATGTGAAACAAAAATTAAATCAAACAAATTTATTTATGAATGAAGTCTCTTCTTTTGAAAAGAATCAAATCTGTTTTGGTGATGAAAAAAAATTTGATTTTGGTTTAT
The DNA here is from genome assembly GCA_023621385.1 of Quercus gilva. Lineage (NCBI taxonomy): Eukaryota > Viridiplantae > Streptophyta > Magnoliopsida > Fagales > Fagaceae > Quercus > Quercus gilva. Next base: position 35,829,255 of record CM042475.1, on the reverse strand, counting down.
TAAAAATACCAGATATGTTTTGTAGTATATAGAAAAAGGTGGTTTTTGGAGATAAAATTTGGATCTGTGTTTATTACATAAAATAAAGTCTTTTGATTTGAAAAATATCAGATCTATTTTTGAGAACAAAAAAAAAGGTTTTTATGGTTTGTAAAAGATCAGATCTGTTTTATGATAATAAAAAAATGGTTTTTGATTATAGAAAAATCAGATCTGTTTTGTATATGTTTTAAAAGAATGAAAAAGATTTTTTAAGAAGAGAGTTTCACTTATAATATGAATTTATGCAATCATAAATTAAACAAAACAAACACAAACACAATCATGTTTAATCTTTTTCTTTATTTAAAAAATCTGCATATGTTAAAGAAAAATCAGATCTGTATCTAAGAAAGATACAAATTAGTTTTTTTTTTTATGCAAATCCATTTTTGTTTGAAGAAAAATTCAGATCTACATCTAAGAAAGATACAGATCTGTTTTTAATTGAGAAAAATTCAGATTTGCATCTAAGAAAGATGCAGATATGTTTTTGTCTTAAGAAAAAGAATTATTCACATGCAGATTATTGGAATTAAGAAAAATAGATCATAACAATTGTATAAAAACAAAATCATGCTTTATCAAAACAATGATGAACCATCCATGTTATGGATAAAAACATTCATTAACATAAAATGAAGCATAAAAAGATAGGGTGATTGAAAACAACCTCTTGCATGAGCACTATTTGTTCTTGAGAGGATATTTTAGGGTTCAAAGACACTTATTCAAATTTCTTTGAAACCTCAAAGCCCTAATTTAAGCAGCAAATCTCAGAGAGGATCAAGAAATATCAGCATTTTGAGAGCCTCAAAATGAATGCCTCTAAGAGTTTTGAAAAAAAAAAGGTGCTAAATTATAAGACTCAACCTCTATTTATGGAGGCCAGAAGACTCTAAAAAATAGCTTTGATGTGTAGAACGTGAATCAGGTCTCATCCTTTTTCAAAAAGATTGAAGAGGGTGTGCCTTATCGTCACCCAAAAGGAGTTGGGCCAAAGCCGAAAAGGGGAAATTTGGCCCTTTTAAAGTACCATTCGGCACTCCAAAAGTGTTGAATGGGCTCTTGGACACTGAACGTTCTTCTGTGTTTAGGTGCATTTTGGACTCTCCTTCTAGGGTTTTTTGATCCGGTCCTTGCACCTAGATGTGTTTTCATCCTTAGTCTATGATATTTTAATCTCTTTTCTGGATAATTCAGGCTTTTTCAGGTACAATTATCTTGTAGATAAATACCCTAAAATAAATCTTGATAAAGTTCAGATTATCCACAATTTTATTGTTATCCAATCATCCTTTTTATTCCTATGCATGCATCCCTATTTTAAACACTAATTATCAACCAATCACAAAATTATTTAATTAATTTTAATTGTCTCACCAATCAGAATTAATTTAAATTAATCATGCGCGGTCGACTCTGCCTAGACACAATGCATGTTAACTGTGCAACTTGATCATGCAATATCTTTCGATCCAATGGTCCTATTTGGAAACCGGACACACCATTATGACCGTTAGAATCTTAAAATCATTTTTATGATATGCAATGAAAGAATTAATGCATGTAATGCAAAGACAAATTGATGCATGTAATGTAAGAACAAATTGATGCATGTAGTACAATCATGATTTTTGGGGTACGTTGATGGTCTTCCAGTCATTCTTCTTGATTATATCATGGGTCCAAAATTGAGTGTCTACACCTCCACCCAAGAGTCAGAAAGAAATGAGGGGATTCCTAGGTCGACTACAATACATCAGCTGATTCATTGCCAAACTCACCTCCATTTATGAGCCCATCTTCAAGCTCCTAAGGAAGAATGAACCCCACACATGGAACGATGAATTTCAGAAAGCTTTTGAACTTATCAAGGAATAACTCCTTCATCCACCCATCCTAGTGCCTCCATAGTACGAGAAGCCATTACTAATATACCTTTCTATCATAGGCGATGCGGTTGGGAGCATGCTTGCAAAAGAAGATGATGATAAGAATGAGAGAACAATGTACTATTTGAGCAAAAGATTCCATGATTATGAGACTAGATACCTCCCCATAGAAAAGTCATGTTTTGCACTTGTATGGGCTGTGCAGATGTTGAGACACATTATTCTACCATTCCAGATATGGATGTTAGCCAAAATGGACCCATTGAAGTACCTATTTGAGAAATTTGCTTTGAGTGGGTGATTTTTGAGATGGTTGATCCTATTAGCAAAATTCGATTTAAGGTATGTGAAAAGAAAAACTATCAAAGGAAGTGTAGTATTAGATTTTTGTGCCGAGAACCCCATAAAAGGAGATGATGGAAAAGAAGATTTCCTAAATGAGGATATTTAGGATATTGAACTAACGGCATGGAAAATATACTTCGATGGAGCTGTGAACCAATATGGGAATGGGATAGAAGTACTTTTGATCACCCCCGATGGATCCCATGTGTCTTTTGCTGTCAAATCGAACTTTGAGGCGACTAATAACATGGTAGAATGTGAAGCTTGTATCGTCGGAATGAAAGCTCTTCGAGAATTGGGGGTAAAAGAAGTAGAGGTATTTGGAGATTCGACCTTGGTTATAGCTCAAGCACAAAAATTATGGAAGGTAAGGGAAGAACATTTGAAGCCTTATCAACAATATTTAGAAGACTTGACCAAAACCTTTGATAGGATCAAATACACTATCATCCCTAGAGCTTAAATTCAATTTGCAAATGCCTTGGCTACCTTAGCCTCCATGGTTGAAATACTCGAAGGAGTATGGACGCGACCTTTAGAGATTGGACAGAGCTATGAACTAGTACACAAGGGGAGAGCCGAGTCTTTAGTCTTAGCTATAGAAGAAGAAGGGGTTCCTTGATATTATGACATCATGAAATTCTTGGAATTGGGAGTATATCCTGACGGCGTCAATAAGAGAGAACATCGTTCGATAAGGATAATAGCTATGCAATACAGCCTATATGGAGGACAGCTCTATAGGAGGTCTTATGATGGTATACATCTCCATTGTTTGAAGAAAGAGGAAGCCAATAGGTTTATGGAAGAAGTTCATTAAGGGATTTATGGTCCTCACATGAATGGAAGAATGTTAGCCAAAAAGATCCTATGGATGAGATACTATTGGAATACAATGGAGACTGATTGTGTAGACTTTGTAAAGAGTTTCCATGACTGCCAAACACATGCAAACTTGAATCATATGCCGCCTAGCGAGTTGTACAACATGACCTCTCTTTGGCCTTTCTTAGTCTAGGGCACAGATGTGATTGGAAGGATAGCCCTAAAGGCTTCGAATGGACATAAGTACATCCTAGTGGCGATTGACTACTTCACCAAATGGGTGGAAGCGGCCTCCTACTTCGTATTGAAAGCCAAACATGTGGCTCAGATCATAGAGAATAACATCATTTTCCAGTATGGGGTACCACTGGAGATTATCTCGAATAATGGCTCCCACTTTGAGGGAGAGGTTGGAAGGATCATGGAGTTTTAAAACATTGAGCATCACAAGTCTTCTCCATACAGACCACAAACTAATTGGGCTGTAGAAGTAGCCAATAAGAACATCAAGAACATCCTAGCCAAGATGGTAGTAACATATAAGGATTGGGCCAAAAAAATTCCATTTGCTTTATGGGGTTATAGAACTTCTATTCGTGCATCGATTGGGGCAACCACTTACTCTTTGGTCTATGGATGTGAGGCGGTCCTTCCCATTAAGGTAGAGATACAATCTTTAAGCGTGTTAGTGGAAACCAAGGTCTTAGAGGAAGATTGGTTGAAAGAAAGATATGAACAATTGGTTTTCATAAATGAGAAAAGAGCTAGGGCATAATACCCTACACAAGGGAACTAGAAGAGGATTTCTAGAGCATTCAACAAAAAAGTGAAATGTAGAAACCTTAAAGAAGGGAACTTGGTCCTAAAAATGCTTAGAGATGAAACTTTTTTTCCAAGAAGGAAGATGAAGCCAAGACGGTCTGGGCCTTTTATTATTAAGAAAATCATGCCAGGAGGTGCTACAAGAATTACAGATTTGGATGGAGAAGAGATGCGTTGCCCAATCAACATGGATAGGTTCCAAATATATAACATTTAAAAGAAAAAGCCTACTAGGTTGAAAATCTGAAAGGGCAGCCTAGGAAAAAATTAAGGCAAAAGAACCCCATTAGATTGAAAACCCGAAAGGGTGGTCTAGGAAAAAGACTAGGGAAAAGACTATGGGCATGGCAAAAATTCTTATAAGGATGTCATGGGTAAAAATAAAGCGTACTAGGTTGAAAATCTGAAAGGGTGGCCTAGGAAAAAATTAAAGCGAACCTCATTAGATTGAAAACCCAAAAGGGTGGTCTAGGAAAAAGATTGGGGAAAAGACCATGGGCATGGAAAAAATTCTTATAAGGACGTCATGGGTAAAAATTACATGGCATGAGAAAAAGAAAAGAAAAAGAAAAAGAGAAAAATAATGACCATAAGCAAACATAATAAATGGATGATTCTCTTATTGCTCAAATTAAAAGATAATAAATTGTTTCCATAGAGGATTTGGAACATTCCAATCCATTATTAAAATCAAAAGAAAAGACTTGAGAATTATAAAGTGCAGAAAAGTAAAATTTGGAGCATATCGAGGTAGTCAGTCAGTCCTCTTTCTTTTGTTGGACCTCTTGTAAGCTTTTTCATCTATAGGAACCCACTTCATGTCAACCTCTAGCCATTTCTTGTACCCCGAAGTTAGAGGAAGGAATTAAGGAAAACAAATGCCTTTGGTCACCTTCCGTCGCGACCAAGACTCATGGATCCTGCCCAAGATCCTGTTAGTAAATGTCAAGGAATGGAAGGAACCATCATCACTAGGAGCCTCTTGACGGTCACCAAATTGCCTTGCAATGTGACATGTAGAGTAGTAAGAGCAACAGCGAAGCCCAACCAAAGGAACATAGTTATCCTTAAAGCTGCGGTTGACCATGCTTGAAATGCGCCACCATTCCACTACCCACTAAATGCCTGTGACATCAATGTGCTTCATGAACTAAGTGAACTCATCAAAACCCATCTTAGCGCATTTGGCCTACGGTCCCGATAATGCTTAGGGAGATATTGACTAGGAGGAACAGTGGGGAGATGAAGCAATCGAAGCCTCTCATATAGCCATATTCAGGGGGGGGGGGGGAAATTTGAGAGAAAGAAAAGAAAAGGAAAGTATGAGTGGAAAAAAGAGAGGTAAAAAGAAAAAATGATGACAAAGACAATATAAGGAGCCTTGATGGGTTGAAAATCGAAAGGCAATCCATGCAAAAATTAGAGGGATCCCACTAGGTTAAAAACCTAGGCAAAAATCAGGGATTATACCTGAAGAAGGAGTGGGCTCCCTGTAAATAAATTTTCTTCCTTCCTATGAAATGTGAAAGGTAAAAATGTGTTAAAACACAAGAGTTGTTTAGACCCCCAAATTAAATTACGGCTCAATTGATTTTACTCTAACTTAATACTAAGTGTGGAATAGAGTAAATGCGAGTGGATAAACAAACAAACTACTCTAACCCATAATCATAATAACACAACAGTAAAATGAAAGGTAAAAGAGTAGGGAAGAAGAATGCAAACACAAGATAACACTCCGATGTGTTATCGAAGAGGAAATCGAAGAACTTGGCGAAAAACCTCTCCGTCGCCCTCCAATCAGTAATCGATCCACTAGAAAATCAGTTGGGATACATGGGTTAGCAAGAGACCCTCCAAGCCTAACCTACCCGATGCACCTAAGCCCTCCAAACTCCTACTCCAACAAGGCTTCTCGGAACCGTGTCTTGTCTAGCTTTCCAGATCCCGCAATACGCCCGATTGGATCCGCCAAAGCCTGGCTTCTTCCAATGCTTCCCAGCAACACCAAAACCTCATTGAACACTCTGAAAGGGTGTGGTAAGTGTTTGGGCTATCAACCTCTCAATGGTATGGAAATGGTGAGGTAGGAGTTAAGGAAAATCTACAAGAAATTGTGTAGAGAATTGTGGGTATAACAATCTCTAACTCTCAAGGTTTGTGGCTAGGATTTTCTCTTTGAAGCACTCCTCAACATATGTGGGTAATGTGGGTATATATAGTGTGGGTACAGAAAGTGTGTATCAGATAGGACAGTCTGGCAAAATAGAATGTTTCGCGGGTGTCTCGCGAGAAGGCCTTACCCGCGAGATACTCGCGAAACACAATTGTTTCCATCCTGTCCTGACTCTTCGCATTCCAGTCATGTGCAGGGCACATGCTTCACTTTACGGGATGCTTAGTCGCGAGCTACCCGCGAAAACACTTCAGTCTTCACATTCTTTCTCTCACACACAACCCTTACAATGAAATCTCACATTAAATACAGGGTACAAAAGATTGAATATAATTACAATCAAATTTGGCACGGAATTAAAGCCAACAAAGCACATAATTGTAAATTACAACTTTACAATCTCCCCCTTTGGCTATTCCATGACAAAACCCCTAAAACAGACTCTAGATTTAAATGTGAGTTTGGGAACAGTGGCAAAATTCACTCACACCTAATCTAGAAGCTATGATGCACTTGCACATATATACCTGTAACCTGAAACACTCACACACAAACAAAACTTTCATTAAGCTTATGACAAGTTGAATACATGGTACGTACATGAGCAAGTAAAGTGTGATCAAGTTCATAAATACTATAAAACATATAAGCATATCTTGATCAAACAAGGTCAGTCATTAAATAATGACTACAATGAACATTTAGCTAGTAAATGCTCATCCAGACATGCAAAGCAATAAAGTGCAAACACAATGATCAATTGCATGTCCAACACACAACCAATGCAAAATACACGAAGTATATGCATCTAGGATGCAAGACATACAAGGGTACAAGTGTGAGGTAC